>CAOKZL010000731.1:0-600000 GCA_948472985.1 Iguana delicatissima
CTATTCTATTTCTATCTCCATTTGTTTTTGTAATATTTTAATTTCCCTTAGTGTTTTTTCATTCATTGGATCTTTGTTCAGTTTTCTTTCTTTCTTCTTTAAATCCTCATCCAATTTTTGAAAATTCTCTCTTTTTTTTTCTATTAATTTCCGTGTTATGTTGAATAAAAAGCCCTCTCACCACTGCCTTGGCCACATCCCATACCGTTACCTGATTAACTCCTTTATCAAGATTTTCCTCAAAGTACATTTTTAAATGGTTTTTGATTTTACTTACAAATTTTTCTTCCAGCAATAATTTCTCCTTTAACCTCCAATTAAATTAATCATCCAATCTATGTTTTAACACTAGTATAATTGGATTATGATCCGAAAACTTTCGTGGCAATATCTCATATTTATCAACCATTTTAGCTAATGAATTGGAAATCAAAAACATATCTATTCGAGATAAAGAAGCATGAGGCTCTGAATAAAATGTATATTCTTTAGTTGCCCCATATTTAAATCTCCATGTATCTATTAAATTTAAATTTGTCATCATGCTATCAAATGATCTAGGGAGTTCCCCTGTTTTTCCTTTATTTTTTTCTTTGATTTCCTATCCATTTTGGGATTTATCACTCCATTCCAATCACCTAGACAAATTATTTTGCTATATTCTAAATCCACAATTCTGTACTTTCTTCGTTTTTCAATTCGTTCCCTGTAGATCCGTCTTCTTCTCCACTTTCCCGTTCTTGAGTATCTTCCCTTCTGTTCTCTAATTGTCGCTTTTCTCTAACATTCTCTTGATATGACTTTTGTCTCGACTGTTCTTTTCCATATCTTCTCATGAAGATTTTAGCTTCTTGAACCGTATCTATCTTAAACTGTTTCTCTTGGAACCGAAAGCTGAGGCCTTCTAATTTCCCCCAATGATATGATATATTTTGTGACTTTAAGAACGTTGTTATAAATCTATATTCATTTCTTTTTCTTGGGACCCATGGCGGCACGTCTCTGTAGATATGTACTTTAATCTTGTCAATTATTAGATCACTCTCTAGGCTCTTTTGAATTATTTCTTCTCTTGACTTCTTGTGCACCAGTTGGATCATTACATCTCGTGGGAGCCTCCTTTCTCTCGCTATTCTTGACTCAATCCTGTAGATTTTATCAGTTTCCCACTCCATCTTCTCCGTTGTTATATTTAGGTATCTCGCTAAAGGCGGAATTAGTCTCTCATATACGTTTTCTTCTCTACGATCCACCAAACCTCTTATTTTTATATAGTTTTCTCTTGCTTTTAAATCTGCCAGGGTTTTTTCATCCAAGAGTCGATCTTGTTGTCTTGTCACATTTTCTATTGCTTCTTCTGTTTCTTTCGTTTTCGTTTCTAATATTGATACTCTAATATTGATACTTTTTAGGTCTTCTTGCAATCCGCCTAATGCCATTTTTATACCTTTTAGTTCATTTTTAAAGTCTTGCTTCATCTCGCCTCTAAGATCTTTAATTTCTTGTCTGATTTCCAGTTTTATGTTTCTTATCTCTTCTAATAACGTTAGTTGATATTTGTCTGCTTTATTTTGTTCAGGTTTTATTATTGGTTCCAATGATAATTTCCGCTGATTAGTAGTTGCAGTCATCTTGGTTGTTCTTGATGTCATCCTTGTGTCCATAAAGCTATCCCAGGTTGGTAGGATTGATATTGGCAACTTGATTGGCTTCAGGAGTTCTTTAATCATAGATTACTCTATACCCCCTACGTATTCTCAAATTGATATTTTCCCTTCCTTATACTCTCTTTTAATCTTAGTCAACTGTTTTTCAATACAGTTCTATATCAATCAATCAACAACCCTTAATAATCTTATTTATCCTCTAACTAATATCAGATATCTTCTTATCAATTTTATCAAGTCTTCCAGTATCCCAAATGTCCCAAAACAAACACAGATCAGGTATTTTCAATTCATTCAGATCCTCACATATCCCCTCCTGTCCCCCCTTACCTCAAATATTATCAAAACAAATGTATCAGTCCTAAATCACTTCCTCTAAATCAACTCACTAGTCAAGTTTATATTCTAATTTATATTAGGAGTATTTAAATAAATATGTAAATATCTAACAATTAAAAAGAGTTTAGTACCACTTACCAATGTCTATAATTCTAATTATCAATTTAATTACCAATTAATTACCAATTATCAATTTAAGAAATTTTAATACCAGATAAGATATTAGAGCCCTTAATTTATATAGTCTTGTCAACTTTTGCAATCTCGTCGTACCACTTTTCTTGGCTCTTAGTACACTATTTATGGTGGCTTGCTTTACATTGCTCCTTCCAGTCGTCTCCTCGTCTAGCTCTGTCTTTCCACTCTTTCACTATGCCATCCATTTCTTCCACCTCTTCAATCCTAGGACCGACTTTGTCTCCTGATTTCTTTACTCCCCACCTCGGTCTTATCAGGCTCTGTCTCCAAGTCTTTGCTCAGTCCCTTTTCTTCCTTCTTCCTCTGCTTTCTTTCTCTTTTCAGAGCTATCTGTAAAGATTATTCCGGCTTTTAGCATTTATCGCTGTGCCTATACAGTTTCAGTATATTCCCAATCTTACAAATCTCTCCTTCTCCATCGCCATTAAATCCTCAGTCGCCCTCGCACTCCGACACAGCAACCTTTCTCTGCCTTTCTCTTTTAAATATTCAGTCCTTATACAAATACTAATTTAGTCAAACCAAAGTCTTATTTCTGTATGGGAGACCAATCTTCCACTAGAACAGTTCAGGTCTATATTATTACAGAAAGGTGAGTGGAGCTGAAAATCAAAATCAAAAGTTTCACGCTAGTTTTCGACTATGGCTTCCGAACATGTGTCTCGTCCCATCCGCTAGCGTTTACGATAGTTATCCCACCTTTCGCTCACCCACTTCTTCTACTAAGATGAATTAGTTTTTTCAAAATTCCTTACCCTAAGGATCTTCCAAAGGTTCTTAGTCTCTAATGGGATGAGAAAACAACCATTAGAGCTCCTCTCCAACCAAAGCTCTTTTGAAAGCAGTTCGTGGGCGCCGCTTGGAAGCTTAGGCAGTGACAGATGGCCGTGGCTGCTCCGAACTGCTCCGTCCCCTCCGCTGCTGTCTTGTGTGATCTTTCACTTGGATAGCAGCTAAGAGATGCCTTCAGATCTCTAGAGCTCCTTTTTTTGTCCCCCAATACCAAGAGGGTACTTAGGCTGGTTCACAAAGTCGCCAGCCATCTTCAGCCATCTGATAAAGGTTCCCCTCACAGAGAGCTTCACAGAGAACCTTGTCGTGGCGCCATTGCCAAACCGGAAGTCAAAACTGCACACATTTCTGACCTCTATGTTATTGTTTCAAACTGCATTTCACAGTAATGATAAACTTTTTTTTTTACATCGCAAATCGCAAATATTCGACCCATCCCATTGACGTTGCAGGGTTTCTTCTTCTGTCAACTTCATTTAGTGAAGTGACCTGTAGGCCCTTTCCACACAAGGCGAGTGAATCACTCTGTGCCATTACTTACTGGCTCTTCTTGGGTCTGAAGTAACGCACACTGTCCCTTGAACCCTTCCACAGGGCTCCTCCATTGGTGCAGCGCGAACCGGAGCAGTGCGAGGTCTGTAGATCTGCACTGCTCTGGCTCAAAATGGTGCCTTCCAGTGTCTTCGTGGGAGTGGACAAACTGCTGAGGCTGGCCATGCCCACAGCCCACCCTCCGCTGATCACAGGCTCATGTTGGTGCGAGCCTGTGCATCTGCACAGGTAAGTAGGAACACAATGGCGCGTGCCAGAAAATGTAAAGACCTGATTTTTCTGGTCTTTACTTAGTGCAAGGGAGGACCACTTGGGGGCAGGTTGGATCGGACTGAGGTGCGGAACTAAGTTAAATAGTCCACATCTAGTCCGATCCAAGGTGCGGACGACTTCCGTGCCAGGACACCTTGGCCCGTTTTAACTGCCTTGTGCGGAAAGGGCCATAGTCTACAGCAGCTCATAATGTGAAGATTCTTGTAGTCAATAGGAGGCTACAGGAGTCTTAATAATTTTTGCTACAACAAGCTAACAAGACTACCTTCTTCTTTGATTGTATACCTCTGTTTTGAAAGGCCATGGTGAACATTTTTTCCATGTACTGCTAATTTCCCTTTAGACTTGATAACACAAGGTGGTTTTAAATTTATCCTCACTCAGTTCTTTGATCTAGGAAGAAAAGAAGATTATTGTAGAGAAGGGAGAGAGGGGAGAATGAGAAGCAGGGTTCTGAAAAGGTCTGAATCTTTTGGTCATGGTACTTCATTGAGAGATGAATGACCCAGATTTAGTTATATTTCTGTAGCTACATCTACTGAGCTACCCCCAAAAACCTACCTTTTAAGCAGTGCAACCACAACAACCCCCACATGTTGCTGGAGAGCAGGAGATGAGCAAGAATGCATTCATCTCTCTTCCAGAAACTGAACACACTGCAACAGGCATCTGCAGGGGTATCAGACATTCATCACAGCATGTCCAGCTACTGAAAAAGAGTAGGACACATCTCCACTAATCCTTCTACTCTCGGCAACATGGAAACAGCTGTGGCGGGGAGGCTGCACTGCTTAAGAGATAAGTTATAGGAGGCCTTTTGGTTGTTCCCAAGTACAATAAAAATTAATTGTGATGGCATAAGTAAGACTTGCAACATCCCAATTCATGAATAGGGTGCCAGGCTTTTGTTATTCTGTCATTTTGCAGCATCCGGTGGAAGAAAGTTACTGGAACCTAAAGAGTCAGCTTGGTGCAGTGATTTGAGCATTGACCAGGATTTGATTCCCTACTCAGCCACAGAAACCCACCAGCTGGCCCCTCCCGAAACTGCAAACCCCAGGATTCCAGAGGATGTTGAAAGTGGAATCATTGCACTATAAGAGTGTAGTGCAGAAAAGGCCAGGTTTAAAGGCAGACCCAATTTCTGAACACGTAATGAGGAGGAAGTGCTGTCTTATCCTTCATTTCAGGCAACAAATGTCTTGAGATGATCCTGAGTTAAGATCTCTCATGAGCCACAAGGGGCATGGCCCCGAGACTGACCAGAAGATGCTTGTGATCAGAGAACATCACTAGAGACTTCCAGACTGAAGGTGAAACTCAGTCCAATGCCATGTTCTCCTAAGTTCAGTGTTCCTCTTTGAAGTATTTGGAGAGATAAGAATACTTAATAGGAGAACTCTGGATGGGGAAAAATAACCATGGTTCCAGCATTACTCTAGAGATGCTCCATTTGATGAAGTTAGTGCAGCTAAGATGGAGGGAAAGTATGTGATATGCAAAGGAATATGTTCTTGGTTTTAAAAGCACTTTGCAGATTGCTAAGTGTTATTATAAGAGGATAAGGAGTGACTTCAAGGAGGCAGTAAACAGCAGCAATAAGTGAACTTCATAGAAATTACTAACCCATGACAAATTATTATAATGATCTATTTACTAGCAATCTTGAAGGAGGTTGTTGTGGGTTTTCCACATTTTGAGGCCATGTTTTATTAGTATTTTCTCCTGATGTTTTGCCTGCATCTGTGGCTGGCATCTTCAGAGGATATAAAGATGCCAGCCACAGATGCAGGTGAAATTTTAGGAGAAACTATTAATAGAACATAGCCTCAAAACCCAGAAAACCCACAACACCCTATGGATTCTGGCCGTGAAAACCTTCAACTGTACATCAATCCTGAGGACTTTGCATATGGGTTGTGTTGTAACTAAGAGCAATGTATACGTACCCCATCATGTGTGCGTGATCATTGTGTAAATAACTTTAACTGCTATGGAACAAAGCTTTAATTTTTGGCTGAGATCTTGTATCACATCAGTAGCTGAGAAAACCAGATGGGAAGTGGCTGGCTACAGCCATTTTCACACTACATTGTTATAATGCTATTATTCCACTTTCAACATCCTATGGAATTCCGGCATTTGTAGTTTACTAAGGACAAAGAGGTCTCTGGCTGAAAATTCTAAATGCGCCTCCCTAAACTGCAAACCCAAGGATTCCATAGGATGTTAAAGTGGAAGAACAGCACTATAACAGTGTAGTGTGGAAATGGCCTTCATCTTCTTGAAGCACCCAACTCCACTGTAGCACAGACTTCCATCACTCAGAGCAGCTTCTTGGAGTTTAAGGTAGGTGAGGTAATAGTGCCAAAATCATGATTATGTAGCATAGCTGAGAAAAGGGCAGTTGTGGATCTGTTAACTGTAGATTATGAATCCATAACAGCAATACAGAATGCCAGCTCATGTTTCACATTTTTCTAAAAAGCTAGGGGCAGGTGTGGCTAACATTTAGAAGCTGGAATATACAAAAAATAACACCCTCTGTTTCTTGACTTAAATTATGTGTAGCCCAGTTCTTGATCACAGATATACTCAAGGTGGCAAATAGCAAATGGCACGAGAGACATTTGCCAACAAGTCAATTTTGACTTATTGTGACACTATGAAAGAGAGACTTCTAGGAGCCCCAGTTATTAACAGACCTACTCAGGTTTTGCTGTGGCATCCTAGACTGAGTATGTCCACTTGTAATGTGGTCTTCATCTTTTTCTACTGCCTTCAACTTTACCACATGTTAAACTGCTTTTCCATTGAGTTACATTATCTCTACAAAACCATTAAACACACGGTTCAGATCCAGGATATCCTCTCCATGAACAGAATGGTTCCACTCATAGAAGGTGCCTCTGACTTCACTCACAAGAGGTGTCCTAATTTTCAGTGATCCCTTGTCCAGCAACAGAGGTCACCCCATTCAACACAGTTCCCCAACCCTCTGTTGCAGCATTTTCAGAGGACCAAAGGAGCTGCAGTAGGAAGGAAGCTCCAGAAAGTACTAACTCAGCTCCATGTTGCTATGAGAACTATTATGACTACAAACCATCAGGGATATCATTCACAGACAGAGCAACAGTACATCTGCCCATCAGACTCTGCTACTCTGTACACGTCCACAATTATGTATTTCAGCTTTGAAAACAGCACATATCTTTACTTAAGTGGCAATGTCATGGCTATTCATAAGCCTCCATAGTGTGCTGGTATAACCACGGATAGCCTATAGCAACACTTTCTCAGCTTCTGTTCCCAAAATCCTTATTATCTCAATTCATTGGCAGGAATCACTTAGGAAGTTCCACCAAGACTTCAGTAACTTTTCTGCTGTCAGTCTGAGTCCAGACCAGTCTAGACTCAGGTTCACTTTATCAGTGCTACTGCACTACAGTACTATGGTACTACAACAGGTTCACTTTATCAATACTACTATGTAAATGGGCATGGAAGGGCCATTTTTTGTTATTTGGTTGTCAACTTACACCACCACAGTTGGAAAGGATTTCTTCACCTAAGAAAGAACTTCTCCCCAAGTCAAATACCAGCTTTGAAGGAGAATATTAATTATTACCACAACTTCAGAAGAAAAAAGAAATATTTCTTGTCCATCAACAGAATTCTTCAGTCCATGCAGTAGGGTTAGTATTGTCAGGTCAGCATGAACACAGGTTCTGAGATTTCAGCACCAAAACTTGAGACCTGAGGACAAACTTTTGTAAGAGGCAGCCATAATGATGCCTTTAAGCATGACACATTAAAGATCACTCCAACAGCTGCATAGGGTATGCTATTCGTACAAGAAAACACCAGCGCTAATAAATGAAGGAACTGTATATGCTTTTCAAGGTAGTGCTGTCACTTTGAAATTTCTCTCTCTCACTCACTGAGCTCCAGAGAAGGGAATCCAAGCCCTGAAACTCAAGGTCAGGCCTTAAGATCTGAGAACCTCATATAGAGTGGATGGAAATAGACCTGGTATATGTCCCACTCCCAGCAATTAATTAGTTTTCTGACTATGAAATGTGTCTTCTTTACCTAGGAAGAATTCCTATATGATTTCTGTGTATATTTCTATGCTTAATATAAGTAATTCTAGAAAATCCAGTTTTCTGAATTAATGCTTCCAACCCCCACCTCCCACAAAAAAACAACAATCTGAGTAATGTGTATTGGAAGAAGAAGAGCCTCTCTGCCTAGTTCCCAGAATTTTATGAATTACATCAGTTGACCTTTGTGCAATGTGATCCATGCACTCAGCTTTTTTCTTCTTGTTCTTTTCAGGAACAAAGAATAAATATTTCCAGCAAATGCTTTTAATGGGAGTTTGTTTGGCAAGTGATACTACCTTCTGACTTGCTTACGAGAAAACGTTGTTGTTGTTGAAATGGGAAAGCCACTAATAAGAGTGTTCAATCTCTCATCCATCATAGTCATAGCCCCTCTCAAGCCCAGCACAAACGACCTGTTCATGTGACAATTGAGCTTTTTCTGGGAGGGGGAGATTGAAAGTGCTTACTCTTGATAGGTACCATGTGTTGTCTGTCTTATTCTCTGGGAAAGTTGGTTCTTACCCCTTCCCAGCCCCGCCCCACCCATTTCACTCACATCTCTGTCAATGAAAACATCAGAGGCCAATTTGTGAAAAATGAGTTCATTTTTCTTTTCAATTATGGGCAAGAGATAGTTTGTGAATGGGAGGGGGCAGGAAAGTGAATATACATCTTGAGGTGCAGTAAAAAGCACACCCTCACTTTCTGCCATTTGTTTGTGATTCTGATGGAACAGGAGAAACTTCTTTTACTATTCAGTGGAGAATCACACTCCTGGAACTGGAAGTACTTGATCTTTGCAATGTCAGCACATGACAAAAATCTATTGACTACTCTTTGGCCAGCATCCCATTACCGGCATACACAGTTGTAAGTTACATTATGCATGTGAAGTTTGTTTGTTTGTTTGTTTTGTGGGGAGGACAATATGCAATGTTTGTATCCAACTGACAGCAGCATAAACCGACTTGCACATGTGGAAGATTGTCCACATGGTAGAACACTGAAATACACAGAGCAGTATATGAATGCACATTGCCTCTAGGTGTTGCTTCTGCACATTGGGCACTGAAATTTTGCAATGAGTTGCCAGTCATGGGCATTGACCACTGATCCACATACATTTTGTTATGAGTTATTGAATATGTGCCTTCAAGTCAACTATGGTGACCCCATGAATTTCATAGGGTTTTCTTAAGCCAGGAATACTTAGTGGTGGCTTTGCTAGTTCCTTGCTCTAAAATATAACCTGCAACTCCTGGTATTTACCAGTGGTCTCCCATCCAAGAACTAACCAAGGCTGAGCCTGCTTAGCTTCCAAGATCAGATAGGATCTGTCACATTCTCTTAGCCTCAGAGGAAGCACAGACAAACCTCCTCTGAACAAATCTTGCCAGGAAAACTCTGTGAAAGCACACAACAACAACAACAACAACAACAACAACAACATATTCAGTACAGAGGTTGTGTGATGTAACCCTATTTACACCAAGTTGAAGATATGTAAGAGATCAGATGATGCTTTCCAAATGGGTTAAAACTATTTATGGGATTGTTTTCACTTTCTTTATTTGAAGTTAGTGACATTATCTGATAGAAACGTGGTCATGCTGTATCTCATTCTTGAGGAAGGAAAGTAGCTCAGTGGCAGGCCATGTTCTTTATTATATGCAAACAAAACATTTCATCTTTAGATAGATATTGGAAAGACTTCTGTTTGAAATTCTGGAGAGTCACAGATACTTCTTTAGAAAATACTGTTCTAGAAGAACCACCTGCTCAAATGATATAGGAGAAATAACTGTGTTCCAAATATGCAATGCATAGCATTGCAACACCATCCCATTCAAAGTTAGTCCCTCTACCATGACCTGAAAAGGAAGTTTAGTAGAAGGGAGGATGCCATTGAAAGAAAGGCAAATGGGGAAAGAGTGTTGGATGAACAGGGGAATCATTTAGCCTTCATCACAGCCTTCATCATTTATTCACTGGGACTCAGCCTCTCACAGTTCACTGCCCTCCAAACAGACGGATGGATGTACCCTGCCCTCAGGTTTATCAATTGTAAAGATGGTAAGGAATGGTAAAGGGCCTAGAAACCAAGTCCTGTGAGGAATGGGTGAGGGAACCAGGTATGTTTAGCATGGAGAAGTGAAGATAGAGAGGTGATATGATTGCCATCTTTAAATAACTGAAGTCTTTTAAATAACTGAAGTCCAACCTTGAAAAAGATGGAGCAAGTTTATTTTCTGATCACAAGGTTAGAATCTGAATCAATGGATTCAAATTCCAAGAAAGGGGATTCTGATTAAACATTAGGAAGAATTTCCTAATGGTAAGAGCTGTTTGAGAATGGAATAAGTGGGATCTTGCAGTGGAGAGATGGGCTTTTCTTTTTTGGGATGTTTTAATGCAGAGGTTAGATGCTACTTCTCAGCAATGCCTAAATGGTAGATTCCTGCTAGATGACTGTTTGGATCCTTCTTGTCTCTGTAATCCTGTTTTTCAATAGAGCTTGGTAATAATGTGGGGAGAATGATGTGAATAGAGTGAAAAAACAAGACTTGAGCACAAATTCTTAATGTTGTGAAGTGCCTCACCCAAGTGGATGACAGGAGAGAAGCAAAGTCCAAGGGAGCTGGCTTCCTAGAGAGGCTGAGAGTGGCCCTGTTTCCCTTTCCTCCCTGTATCTCAGTGTGACAGAACAGCTACTGCTGGATGATGAGAGTTGCAGTTCCCCTCAGGTTGTGAAAAACGGGGCCAGGTGACTTTAGAGAAATTATTTGTCTGGAATCCTTCATTAGTCAGCAGTACAATGGCAAGAACAGAGACCTGCCTGATGGGCTGTGGGTAAGGATGAATGGGAGAGATATTCTTAATTTCTTTGTGTAGTTTTTAAAAATAGAAATTCCGACATGGCATCCTGATTTAAACATTTCCGCAATGGGTCTTTGTGTCTTCCGGTGAATACTTAAGAAGTGAAGTGCCAAAGTGGCAAGGTACTGAGCTCCTGAAGTAACATTGCTTTGATGTCTGAATTAGCAAAGTGAACAAATGAAAGCAATTGAATGAACTTTACTGGAGGGCAGACTTGGTTTCAAGTAATTATCCAGGCCTAATCTTGGCATTTACATTTGCTTCACACCCAGCCTTAATCAGAAGAAAACAACTGTTTACAAAAAGCAAGTGTCTGTCTAGCCTGTGTGGCAATAGCATTGGGGAGGAGAGTTAAAAAATAGGCACCACCTAGCTTAAAAAAAAAGGCAGGCAGGTACATTTTGTGGTGCTGGTAAGATGATGATGAAGATGGTGATGATGGTGATAATGGTGATTACTCTAACATGAGGCAGAAATCACTTGAAAAAACAGCTTGTGACAGGTCCTGCATCTATGCCATAAAAAAGCACAAGCTTGGATTCTTCCATTTAGGAAAGCGATTGAGATCCATTTTAGCCGAGGGTCCTCCAGGAGGAAGGGTGGGAGGGGGCATTTATATCTCTCCTCAGCCCACAGCTAGTCAACCAAACTATTCTGGAGGTTCTCCAAGCTCTGGCTGCAAAGCAGATTTTTGAGAAGGCAACTGCGAAGGAAAGGAGGAACTGGAAAATGGACTTTCTTTCAGCTATGATAAAATGTTACATAATGTGCAAGTTTTCCATTTTAGGCATTTGAGTTTTGAGGAGGAGGAAGAAAAAAAAATAATGTGAGTTAGGCTAGGGCTAACTTATCCATTCTGGGTCCAGCCTGGAAGGACTAAGCCCGTCTTCTGTAGCAGGCCTATAACTGTTTCTAATGGGGATACACCCTCCTTCCAAGAAACAGAGAATTTGAGGACAAGCAACTGCAAAAGGGTGGCAGGGAGCAATTTTTCTTCCTTCTCCCCCGAAACTCTTCCCCTCAACTGAATATGCCTAAATGTCTTGTTTTTCCTCTGTTTATTTTGACTATTTGAATGCATGAGATGGTTTAATTTATGATTTTTTTTTTTAAAGTTAGTTCAGGGAATTTAAAGACACTTGTGAGAGCTTCTGGAGTTGCAAAGTAGGGTCCAGGGGCTGCATGCAACCTGTACACACATTTTCCCCATCCTGCCCTAACTTCTCTACCAACACACCAAATGGACAGTTTTGAGAAACTATGCATGCATGTCTTTATGTGAGTCCCCCTGCCTGCACAGGGCTTCAAATAGCATCAGGAAAGTGCTACACGAATTCATGGAGAATAAGGCTAATAGTCATGACTCTGTATTACCTTTGGGTTCAATAGCGCAAGCTTCTGAATGCCTGTG
This sequence comes from Iguana delicatissima, assembly GCA_948472985.1. Lineage (NCBI taxonomy): Eukaryota > Metazoa > Chordata > Lepidosauria > Squamata > Iguanidae > Iguana > Iguana delicatissima. The sequence goes on from CAOKZL010000731.1 coordinate 12,216, forward strand.
GCTGAGTGGAAGATTCCTATTGGCTTCACATCCTCCTTATGGGATGCCCGAGGTATCTGGCTAATGATCGTGCTGGAAGTACATACCCTCCGACTTTCCCAATGTAGCAGACACAGTCCAGATTAATCCTCTGTTGTCCCATTTTAACAGCTTCTTTTAAAAGGTCCTAGTTTCTTTCTCCTTCTCCCACTTCCCTTGTTTTGTCCACAGCTTACTTCAGTTGCTGCAGACTGAGTTCAAAGTGTGAAAATAGTTTACACTCAGTTAACTGATGATGGAAATAGAAGCGAGCAGAACCATGCTTTCCCTGTGGACTGAGGGAGAAGTAAACTGCTGCAGCCTCCCCTAGTTTGTGTGTTCTTCCTCATTCATAACTTTTTTTTTTTTGCCATCTTGTCCACACTCTGATGTTGCTTAACCACACATATCCCAGTTTTCCTCTGCAAAATCTTGAAGGGTAAGGAAGCTGATTCCTTGACAGATTCTGGGGTCCTTTGGAGGTTTACATTTGTCTAGAGCCAGAAGACAGTGAAGGCTGCTAGCTTCCATGTACGTGTGATGGCAAATCTGCTTTGACTTCCAGTCAAAATGTCCAAGGGGTAATGTAGGGTGCTGAACTTATTTTGGAGATAGGCTTCAGCATTTTGGGGAGGATGTTTAAAATTTTGAAAAAATGTGGGCCAGATTCACCAGAGAAGCTTCTGTCATACACTGAAATTGCCAATGAAGAATTCCATCCAAACATCAAGTCTGTAATAATAACTGGTGTCGTTATTATACTTTAGAAACCCCACCTCCTCACAACATTAGCAGAGTTTTTAAAAGTTACCATTGTAGTTCTAGAACACCCTAGGCAGCAACCTTCTAGAAGCTGTTACCCAAAATGTAATTTCTCCAAGATAAGAAAATAAGTGGCCCTTGAGTTCCTACACAACTTCATCCAGAGCAGCGGTGGCCAATGGCAGAGGGAGTAGAGGCTGTTTCCTCCATGACCATTCCCCCATGGGCTGCCCTGGTGTTACATCATTTCCAACTCCAGCCTTATTTGGCTAATTCTGCCTACCTCCAGGACCCTAGGGGTTGTAGATCAAGGAGACCCCAACCCTCTGATGCACAGGGTGGGTGGGTAGACCAATTTTTGTACTGAAAAAAGTTTAAAATTTGAAGGGGCAATCTGAGGGCTGCAGAGTTGTGGCTGGTCATTTCATTCCTCATATTTGGGGGACATATTTTCACTGTCCTGAGCTAGGTGTTGGAATCACTGTGTGGTGCTTTTTTGTTTCCAGACTTTGGGAAAGTTATTTTGCAATACAACTGCCAGAATTTCACAGCCAGCTGGCGATTCTGGCAGTTGTATTTTAAAAAAAAGAGAGAGAGAGAGAGTAAAGGCCTATCACATTACACCTTTGTAATGCTATTATTCCACTTTAGCTGCCATGGCAACATCCTATGGAATCCTAGGATTTGCACGGGGGGGGGCATTTAGAATCCTCAGCCAGAGAGCTCTCAGGCCTCCCTAAACTACAGATTCCAGAATTCCACAGGTTATTGCCATGGGTTAAAGTGGGATAACAGTGCTTTAACAGTGTAGGGTGATAAAGCCCTAAGTCGTCCAATTGCAGGTTCTTTCTAAAGCACAGTCAGGCTTCCTGGATTTTGGCTTTAGTGACATTTCTGATGTCCTGTGATTGTGGCAACAACAGCAATAATAATGATGGTGGTCATCTTCATCATCCTTATCCTTGAGGCTTGTTAGAGCAACACAAGTTTAGACCTCAAAAGGCCCTGGTTTCAAGACAGATGGTCATACTGCTCTCTGCAAGGAAGGCCGGCAGTGAAAACTTATTCCTTTGCAGAGGAAGGGAAAAGTTTATTCCTGTCATCCATTTTTCCCTTCCCTTGGAGCTTTCTATGGCGATAAGCGTTGTGAAAGATTTAGCTTAAATTAGGTTAACAAATAGCCCAGTGAATAGAGAAATGAGATGCATATGCTGCATGTTAAAGGATCACTGCCACACAGCCTGATGCGACTGGGATTTGGAACAGAGCCTTGTCCCAAAGATTAGGTGCAAAATGCTGTCAGTCAGGCAGGAAACAAGTTGGAAGTTACATCTGGCTGCTTCTTGGAGCATGGCTGAACACTGCATGGCGAGGATGACCCCTGGTGGCAGAACACAGGAACGTGTCCTTTGAGCGCGTAGAAGGAAGGGGAGAACGGCTGACCTGAAGCAGAGAATCGGCTTCTCCGAGGGAGGCAGCAATCAGTACCAAAACAGAGCACAAAACTGTAAAAGCGTGCAACTGTAAAAAGATGCATGAAAATAAATAAAATTATAAAACATGATAGAAAGGAGATAAAAACATAAAATAGAAAACCATTTAGTGGTTGTTTTCTTTAATCATGGTTTTGTAATTATGCTTATTTTCATACATGTTTTAGCTGTCTTGTGCCTGGATCTGAGGTCATTTGTCCACCTCAGCTGTGGCGCATCATTCTGACTCTCCTACCTGGCGGTGGCACATTTGCAGTGTAGATTTGCAAAGTTAAGATAAAAGGTATGCTCAGTGACTGTAGAAGAAATCAATGATGACCAAAATTTAACATGTCATTTTTAGTCTGGGAGAGCAGCTTGCTAAAATGACAAGCTAACACTTTATTCAAAAATTTTTATTCTTCAACTGAAGGAAATTTGGGAGACTGAGATCTCTGGGCCAATTGCAGCTTCCAGGCTGCAAAGGAGTTTTTCATAACCAGGTATGGTGTAAAGCAAACTTGGACTTCCTTCATTCTACAGCAAATCACACAATGCTACCAGCCGTTGCTACCGTGGCAGCTTGACTTTGGCCCCTTCCATTGGCTTTCTTGCATCCAAGATTTCTCTGCATCAACTGTGGAGTAAACTGAACTTGCTGTCCAACATATCCAAACCAAAAAAGGCCCTTCCATTGTGCCCTATAAATGACAAATTGAGGGTGGTCATTTTGGAGCAACTATTGGCTAAATCAATTTAATTTGACTTAAAAGCAGTAGATAGATGTTATATGCTTTTTTAAAAAAAACTGGAGGGGAGTAGGCTTACAGTGCTTAAAACAAGGGTTACCTATTGGCAGCAAGTAATAATATAATGGAAATAGAATGAATAGAATAAGTAGGAAATCGGTAATGAGATAGAGTTTTGATATGGTTAATAGAAAAGTTAAACGTAAAGACGTTACATGTAATATATAAAGAATTAGAATGTTTATATTGAAGCAGAAAAATATTTAAGAAGTGATACTCATATGAAGATGTTATGTATGTTTATGTGTAGGTTATACATATTGTATATGTATTGTAAAATAGACCTGAACAGTTTTAGAAGAAATTAGAGAAAATAATGGTTTCGCAAAATTAATAAGAATAGAAATATAGAGAAAGAAATAGATATATGTTAGCACTCACTTCTTGAAGTGGGGGGAGGGGAAATGGGGAAGAGTAAAGGAGAAGCTATTAGAATATTAAGATAATTATGAAAATAAGAAATAAGGGTAAATTCAGGACATTAAGGAAAATATGATAATTTAATTAGGGAAATAAGGACGATAATATCTACGATATGTTATTGTGTGTTTCTTTTTTTTTCTTTCTGGTTTTTTCCTTTTTTTGGCTCTCCTTTCTCTTTTAACAATGTAATTGAAGTACTTAATAAAAAAGAAAAAAAAAGAAAAAAGAAAAACAAGGGTGGAAACTTTTGTTTCTTCAAGACTACAGTTCACATAATCACTTACTATTGACCATGATGTCTGGGGCTTCTGGGAGCTCAATTTCAAAACATCTGGAGGGTCAAAGCTTTTTCACCCCTTCCATCCTTCTTTTCTTTTCTTTTCTTTTCTTTTCTTTTCTTTTCTTTTCTTTTCTTTTCTTTTCCTTTCCTTTCCTTTCCTTTCTTTTTTCTTTTCTTTTCAGCACCTAGGCCTGCTAATAGTTTCTGAGTCCCAACTAAATTCTACCCACTGAATCAATGGTACTTATATAAGTGTTGATTTATCAAATAATTATTAATTCATTGGTTGTACTCTAGGTGGGATTAGGAGCAAATAGGAGGGGCTCTGGGAAGGATGATGGCATGGCCTTTAAATGGAAGGAGGGACTGTCATATACCCTTTATAATCCCTCCCCAAGATCAAAACTTATGTGTTCATGTTAATTACATTAAATTATGCAATGGGAATGTAAGTTATAACACTCTATGGTGGACAAGGGCTAGAGTAGCAAGCAGGAAATCCAGTGGGCAGCAGTGAGCGGGTAGGAGGGAGGAGCAGGAAGAGGAAGCCAATGCATACCATTTCATGGCACAGAGGCACATACAGGCATGCCTTAGTTGACAAAGCCTCTGACAAAGAAACTCCTCTTCACAGAGTTTCATGCATGACCAGCATCCTCTTTCTCCTCATCCTCTGTCTAGCTAGAAGGTTTTTAAGCACCATCATGATGGGAAGGATGGTGAAGGAGGGCTAGAGAAACACAGAATTTTGTGGCATGTTGCAACATTATGTCTTCTGTAAATGATGCCACAGAGGTGGAACTGGGAAAGATTGGAATTCTACTCCAGCTGTAGCTGTGTGTGCCTGTGTATAAGAGGCAAGGTAAACAGCAGAGCCCTGTAGAATTCCTCATTGAGCACATGTGAACAGCAAAATAGAGAGAAAGGAGGAAAGCAGGTAAAGCATGCAAAGAAGAGGAGGAGGAGGAGGAGGAGGAGGAGGAGGTTAAATCTCTAGTTTTGGCCACCAAACTAGAAGTCATAAGAAAGCTGGAGGCTGGTGAAAGAAAATATCATCACTGGGTACATTTTTAAAGAAACTTTCAAGTGGCTTCCGGGGGGTAAAAAAAGGTTTTGTTTACTATATAATTTTTTTTTCTTTACTTATAATTATTTACAGACCTAGTTGTTACATTTCACATGCACCTATTGTTTGCTTTTAATAAAAACCTTGCTGAAAAATGTTGAATTGCTCTTGATTTGTGTGAGAAGAAAAGTAACCTATTCCTATTCTTTCCATGTTATTTCTGCCTCTGGGACCAGCACACGTAGAAAAAACAATGGGAATCACATGAGACTAGAGACATATGTAAGAGTGGAGAGGGCAGAACAATGTTGAGAAAAAATAGAATGGCTGGACCAGAAGACACACAGAGATGGGAAAGAGTGAAAATGTAAGAAGAAAGAAGAGTGGAGAGATGAGAGATGAGAGGAAGAGGGTACAGGTGACTGAAGAAAGACAGCAACAGATAGATACATGGACAGCAGAGGAATTGGTGGAGATGAACAAAAATTTGAAGAGGAATTCATCTGACTCTGTTTCTTTAAAAAGATTTCTGAGAGTTTTCTCACAGATCTTGTTTGGTGGGAGGTGGGATGGTCTAGTTATTGCTGATCAGATTGAGGAATGGGGTGGGTCTGGCCTGTAATTCATATTTATGGATAGAATCATAGAGCCAGAAGAGACCACAATGGAAGAGACCACAACCCAGTCCAAGTAAGGGGGGGGCTGTGGGTGAGACAGCAGAAAGCCTATATACAGGGAGAGTGAATTGGATTCTAGCATTCTTCAGTGAGATTCTCCTTTGAAGCCCTCCCTAAACTGCAAACCTCAGGATTCCATAGGATGTTGAAAGTGTTGAAAGTGGAATAATAGCATTATAACAGTCCAGTGCAGAAATGGCCTTAGAGAGAACTTTAAGTCAGAGCCTTCAGTCGATCAAAGGAGGTGGTCGGGGAAAGAGGGTTGTCTTCTCAGTGACCTGGTGTGAGGCAGGGAAGAAACCAAACCAGTTCTAAGTGGGTCAGAAAGTGGGACCCTGAGTGGGAAATTATACCTTTGTGCTAAGGGGAACCAAAGGTGTGTGTGTGTGAAAGCTTTTTTATTGAATACTGTGGTGATTTGAAGAAATTAGTTAAACCTCTTTGGGAAAGTGTTATTTTGTTTGAATATTCTTGGAATACCAAATACCTTTTTCCTTGTCTGTTATTTTAATAAAGATTACATTCTATTTTTATAATTTCTGCCTCAATGGAGTATTATTCTTCAATTTTACTTTTATAAGAACATGCTACTACAGGTTATCAATCCTTTTGGAATAACCATTGAGAGCTTTGCCTTTTATCCACTAATGTTGTGTTATTAGATGGAAAGCAGGGTTGAATGAATGGAAGGGAGGGAACCAGGTGCTTTAACAGGATTAAAAGGCATGCTGCTACTCCAGCCAGGGAAAAGAAAAGCAGACCTGGTCTGGCTGCCCCCGCCCCGCCAGCTCTCCATAGTTACCTTTTCATCTTTTCTAGGCTAGGCATACCCAACTTCCTAAGCTGCTCCTCATTGGGATTCACAGTCTCCAGCCTTCAACCATTTTGGTCACCTTCTTCTGGACACATTCTAGCTTGTCAGGATCCTTCCTGAACTGTGGTACCCAGAACTGGACCCAGTATTCCAGATGGGGTCTGACCAAAGCAGAATAAAGTGATACCGTCACTTCCCTTGACCTAGACACTATACTCCTATTGAAGAAGCCCAGAATCACACTGGCTTTTTAGCTGCCTGTTAACATCACTGCGTCACATTCAGCTTGTGGTTTACTAAGGGCCTTTCCTCACCACACTGTTATAGTGCTATTATTCCACTTTCAACATCCCATGGGATCCTGGGGTTTGCAGTTTAGGAAAAGGCATTTAGTGTTCTCAGCTAGATTGCTCTTTGGCCTCAGTAAACTACAAAACCCAGAATGATTACACAGGAACAAACATTTACGAGGTTTCCTTTTTATAGAGTAGTACATTTAAGATATTAATAATAATGTACTTTAGTAAGGATGAGAGGAAGATCTTATGACACTAAATGGGCTACGATATATTGTAAAACTGTACGTTACTTATTATGTGTTTTTTATTATTTATTAAATTAGTAATAAAAAGTATTTTTAAAAAACCCAGAATTCTATGGGATGTTGAAAGTGGAATAATAGCGCTATAACAGTATAGTGTGGAAATAGGCTTGGAGTATCATCTCCAGTACTTGATGAACTCCTGCCCTCAAGAATATTGTCTCCTTCCGCCCCCCCCCGCCCCAGCATAACTCAGCATAACTCAGGATCAAATTTTCTATTTCCTGTATCCTTTCTCTGGAAGCATTTCTTTCTCTGTAACTATACTCATCCTCTTTCCTGGGGCAGGGGGAAGGACTGGATTTTCCTAAATCCATCAAGCTCCTTTCTTTCCCAAGCTCAAAAAAAAGGGGGGGGGAATTATGAACAGGATTTCACCTGCATTCTGGTGAGGATTTTCATGCAGTAGTACAACATAATTTTAAATACAAATTAGAATTAATTCAAGAGTAATAGACATCAGACATAATCTTATTGGGTTTTTACAAATGTGTAGCTACCATAGTTACAGAGCTATGAAATGACTGCCAGCCTGATCTGCCCAGTCCCCCATATTAGGAAGCACCCACTTTGGTCAATGTTCCCATGTCGCTTGGGAAGAAGTTGACATTCCCACCTTCTCCCATGAATAATCTTCATTGCAGCAGGTAGAAGCAGGGTCCCTATCACAAATCCCCCTCACATCAGAATTTACTTGTGTAAGTCCCTACGTGTCCCTGAACTAGGGAATATGACGAGATTGTGAATAAATGTGTAACTCCACATTCGTAGAATTATAGAATCATGCAGTTGGAAGAGACCGCAATGGCCATCAAGTCTAGCCCCCTGCCATGCAGGAATACACACACACAAAGCTCTCCCAGCAAATGGCCATCTAGCCTCTGTTTAAAAACCTCCAAAGTGATGTCATATTCCACTGTAAAATGGCTCTTACCACCAGGAAGTTCTTCCAGATGTTTAGGAGAAATCTCTTTTCCTGTACTTTGAATCCATTGCTCTGTGTCCTAGTCTCTGGAGAAGCAAAAAAACAAGCATGATCCATCTTCAACATGACATCTCTTCAAATACTTCAACATGGCAATCATGTCCCCTCTTAACTTTCCTTTCTCCAGGCCAAGCATACCTAGCTCCCTAAGCCGCTTCTCTTAGAGAATCCTTCACCATTTTAGTTGCCTTCCTCTGGACATGTTCCAGCTTGTCTAGGTTATGCATATATAACTCCCTAACAGGATTATGAACATCCTCTTTCTGAGGTAAATATAATTGGTGTATTTTTTAAAGACTTTCAGAGAAAATGTAACGAGTTGCACTTTTTCAGTAGGTTTTCTACCTCTGACCCATCCACAAAAATGATTATTTAAATTTTATTTTTATTAAATGCAATATAGTATTGACAATTCAAATAGTAATGTCAAACATCTATTGTTAAAAGTTGATACATGTCATTCATTTATTCATTGATTTGTTTTATATTCTGAGTTTAAAAAAAATGACATTCATGACAGTGTTTTACTACCTGCTTCTCTTGGTCTCAGGATGTTCCCCAAATGCCCCTCCCCAAGTCAAGTGAAACCTAAAATGAGGAGACTAGCCCTGAACTTGCCTCCAAAAGGGTTAAATCTTTGCCTGGGTTTAAGAATGAACACTCACAGCAGTGGCACAGCTTGGTGCAAGTAGGATCGGGGCAGGGGACAGAGGAGGGGATGAGGTTAAGGCATGTGTGGGCAGGGCTACAACATGTGTGGGCAGGGCTAAGGCACATGGGGGCATGGCTAGGGGGCACAGGGGAGGAGCTACAGCATCCGTGGCCATGGCTATGGCACGCGGGGGAGGAGTTACAGCATGTGGAGGTGGGACTACAGGGCACAAGGAGGCAGACAAGGAGCAGTGGCACCCCAAAAAATGCTGCCCAGGGTGCACCGGCCCTCTTGCACCCCCCCTGACCCATGCAACTGACTCATGGACAATCCCTGACTACCACCTAACATGCGGCCATTAGGGCTGGGAGAGAAAAGTGTTTGTCTCTTTCTTTTGCAGGAACTCTCCACAAATTTCTTCATAACTTTGATGATGAGAATTTGAGACTGAAACCCCCAATGTTGAGAAAGGAAAACTTAGAGATGTGTCCATACAGGACAGGGGCTTTGAAAGTTTAGCTCCAAAAAGCCTATCTTTGAATCCCTGGATATTCAGCCATGTTTGTGGCATTAAATTTGAGCTGTCAACTCTTTTTGTCAGCAAGCTGCTATCTTTAATGGTTACAGGACAAGCACATACAAAATGGTCCCGTCTGTGCTGGGAATAGATATACATCTGTTTTGTAAAGGAAAGAACACTTTCTCTGAGATAAGGCTCGCTACAAAATGTGCATGCAGGAGTCGTGTGTGTGTGTGTGTGTGTGTGTGTGAAACAAAAATGTTTTGGGTTTTTTTACTTCCATCAGCTCCTGTCTTAATATATACCCCAATTAAGGGTGGGAAGAAATTCAACTGGACTCAACAAGAGTCTTGATGAAAGTAACATTTTCACACCTCCCCAAACTCATTGCAAAAGAATTCATGTCTTGCCTTGAGCATATGAACACTTGTGAGGCTCACAGGGCAATTCAGAGAAATAAAGAGTGCATTAAGCAATCAGTACATTTTAAAATAAGAAAGGCTACAATGTGCCTAATTGAAAAAAATATGCAAAACCCCACCTTAGTTAATGGGGATGGTTGTATACGTTTGATAAACTGTGCAAATAAATGCGCAGAACAGAAAAATGTGTAAAAATGTGAACAATTTCCAGCTCAGGAAGAAACCACAAAGTCTCACAATCTGATATGAAAGAAAGAATGTGAAGAAAAAGCACATTAGATTCAGAGAAACTCAATGATACAGGGAGATTCCCTAATGCAAACATCTGTGAATTTTATTACTTAAATGTTGCAAAAATAATCAGCTCACATTCCTTCTATCAAGTGATAAATACTTTTGCTTCAAACCACCAAAAAATGTGCAGAATAACAGCCCCAATTTTTCTTCATCTTGTCAAAGAAATTTAAGTGGACCTAATAAGTGGTAGAGAATTTTGGAATATTTCAGACTGATTATAACAGACTGTGTAAAATAGAATGCTTCCATATGCATTATTGAAGCAGCTATAAAGGGCCCATTTCTAATCATTCCTCAGTCATTCTGATTATGAAGACAGAAGGATCATAGCCAAGGGCTAAGGTTTAACTAACCCACATTCCCTGGTTTTTTAGAATATGCCCTGAAGTATCCCATGCATATTATAATCCATGCTAGTAACTATAAGAACAGAACCAAGGGGCAGGAATTTATCCCATATTAATTAATTCATCCAATCATCCAAAATTCAAGATCTTCTGAATTTCTTACATCCATCAAAACTCTGAAATATGCTTATTAAATACAGCATTTTGCCCAACAAAATAGCCTGGAATGGTTTTTAAAAGTTATCTTTCTAACAGTAGGACAGAAGTGTGTGGGGGGGAGAATAAGTAGACAGTCATTTGTTCAAATGGTCTGGCAGAAAAAGCAGAGTTGTTAGATCACAGAGGCACAGTCCTGGTTTTCACTTTTCTTACTCTTTTCATTGTGGGCTATAGTTTTGTGACATTTGCATTTCCATTTTATAGCCATTTATCTTTAATGGGCACTTGGAGTGACCAACCATAGTATAGCCAAAATGCTACTGGACAATTACCCCAACAGAAAGATTCCTCTTTTGCAAACTCATTTAGAAGATGGGAAGATATTTCAAGATATTTCAGTAAATTGGTTCAGTTTTGGTGTGGTTTTTAAGGAGCTTTCCATGGTGCTGAATACATAGTGAACAGGGCAGGCTTTTGGGAGACAATGCTGAAAGCCTTAGGCTGCACTCCTATTCCCAATGGTCTGAATGTATGCCCTAATGAACCAATGAGGCTTACTTTTGAGTAAACACATATAGAAGTCTCTCCCTGGTGGGAGGGAGATATGATTATCTCATGAAAAGGAAATTTAATTACTGGTACAAATTGTTTCTGTTTTCTCACCCTCATTCACATTGTAGCTGTGTTTTGGATGTTTTAGTTCTTAATTTTCTGCTGGTTAGCTACTGTTGCTGGTTCAGGTGCTCCCTTAGTATTGCTTCTCCCTTTCATACCCACCCTCAACACCAAAGACTGTGGAATAGCATCCCAAAGCCTGTGTTTTTAAAACAACAACAACAACAGGTTCCCTTGTACTGATGGCACCTTCTGTTGTTGGGTTTTCTCAGTCTTCACTCCTATTCCTCATCATTTCTGTTTTTTCATGTGTTATTCAACACCAAAGAGCAAACCTTTGTTTATTTGTCATTGAATCAACCATGTTTGTAAAGGTAAAGCCTCCACTTTCTGACAGGGATGAGAAAAATCTGCCTGTTTTGTTTTCTCCTGCAGTTGAATGTTTAAAATCATAGCTGAGATCCTGCATCAGGAGACATAGCTATGACAATACAATGGTATATCTATCTGCCTTTCAAGCCATGCAACACACACACATCCCAGGGTAATTTCTGAGGTGCTGGAGAGCAGGGGTGTGAGTGATGATGTGTCCAGCCCTCTCCTAGTAGTGGGGCGTGCTATGCCAGGCATCAAGAAGTACACTTACTCCCAGCAGCGAGAGAACTATGTTGTACCTGCTTGTCACCTGAGTGTTATGGATGAGGAGTCTCTCGGGGGGGGGGAAGAGAGAGAGAGAGAAAGAGATGGCAACTCCAGTTTATTAATTCAATTCTTTGTTTTATTCATTAATAGAGAACCATAGAATAATAGAATCATAGAACTGGAAGAGACCACAGGTCTTTCAAGTCCAACCCCCTGCCATGCAGAAACACACCATCAAAGCATTCCCAACAGATGGTCATTCAGCCTCTTTTAAAAACCTCCAAAGAAGGAGACTCCACCACAATCTGAGGCAGCACGTTCCACTGTTGAACTGCTCTTACCATCATGAAATTCTACCTAATGTTTAGATGGAATCTCTTTTCCTGTAGATTGAAGCCATTGCTCCATGTCCTAGTCTTTGAAGCAACAGAACACAGGCTTGCTCCTTCCTCTATATGACATCCCTTCAAATATTTAAACATAGCTATATGTCATCTTTTAACTTTCTCTTCTCCAAGCTAAACATACCCAGCTCCTTAAGCCAGTCCTCATAGGGTATTGTTTCCAGGCCTTCTACCATTTTGGTTGCCCTCCTCTGGACACATCGCAGGTTATCAATATCCTTCCTGAACTGTGATGCCCAGAACTGGACACAGTATTCCAGGTGGGGTCTGCCTTTCTCACTATAATGGGACTCAATAGTGGCTGACAACATATTTAAAGCAGTACAAATTAAAAACAATTTAAAAAGCATTAATTAATATATAAACAATCTATAAAGCTAAAACAATGAAAAATTAAAATATTCCAATTAATTAAAAGGTTATATACACATCTTTAAAAAAAGCACCACACAGTATTAAAAGGCCAACCTTAGTCAATTTGAAAAAGCCTGCTGGCATAAACATGTTTTGCAAGTTAAAATGAGAGATACATCTCCAAGTGTTCAGGACAAGCCCAACACATTTTGGCTGATGATGTTTGAATGGCCTTCTTCAGGAACTACATAAAAACAAATACAATTAGAAATGTCAAATTAAAAATCAAAAGCACAATACATAATTATACCTAATATCTACAGAAAACGATCATAATGTATTTCATTTTTTGTATATTGCTTAAAGCCTATATGTAATAATATGCTATCAAGAAGCAGAAATTTATGGAGCTGAAAATTTCATTCCATTGGCTGGATCAATATTAAACTAGAGAACCAGATTCATGGTTTTTGTTTTGTTTTGTTTTGCTTTGTTTTTTGGAAAATGTCAGAAAAAGAGGGGAGGGAGAAAAGGAGTGAGATGGCCTTCAAGGACATATCATGCAACCAGGCTAGAAAAAGTTCGGAGTAAATGTACAAAAATGTTTTGATCTGTTGACATAAAGAAAGTAAAGATGGGTCCATCCTGGCCTCTTAGGGAGGGAGTTCCAAAATCTGGGAGCAGCCACTGAGAAGGTTCTCTCCCTTGTTCCCACCAAAGGAACCTGGAAAGGTAGTGGGATAGAGAGAAAGCCCTCTCCAGACAATCCTAGAGCTCTAATGGGCTCATAAAGGGAGATATGGTTCTTTGAAAGAGCTTTACAGAGCAAAACTATCACTTTGAATTTTGGTGACTAGAAGCTGACAAAGGTGACCCCAGAGATTGGAGAACTATCTGCTAAATGGCCAGGACCCTTGTTCTCTCAAACAGATAGGACTGAGGAACAACACCTGTTTCAATGGGGATTTCTTAGGCAAGGAATACTCAGAAGTGGTTTTGCCAGTTCCTTCCTCTGAAATATAGCCTACAATACCTGGCATTCATTGGCAGTCTCCCACCCAAGTACTAACCAGGGCTGACCCTGCTTAGCTTCCAAGATCAGACAAGATCTGGTGCCTTTTGGAAAGACTCTGCTTCATTTCATCAGTCAGTCTCTTTTAGTAAGAGCTAATCTAACCAGTTTACATCCTATTCTTTCAAACAAAGGGAGAAACAACAATGGTGACAAGTCAACAGAGAACAGCCTGGCACAGGCATAACTTGGCAGCTCTTATGCAGTTTGGGTTTATGACAGCAGATGGCAGAGTACAGCCACTTAAGAATTAACTTGTGACCCAAATCTAGAGAGAAGAGAGAGAGAGAGAGAGAGAGAGAAATCCTCACTGACACCATATGTTTTAAAGGATGGCCTCATACATATGCACGTGTGCACAAACACACGTACCTTCCTATTAATCAAAGTGAAGCCACCTGCCTCAGACAGCACACACAGACATGCTGAATATGGGCAATTTGCACAGAAGAAGAGGAACATCTATCATGACCACAACGCTGCAACAGGTAGTGGGAAAGAGGAAAAAAACAACAACGGGTGCCTGCTTACAGGTTGTAGATTATCAGCACTAATAAATGCCTCTTAAACTTGTGTTAGCTCTAAGTTAGGATGCTTTATTCCAGCTGTATTTGTAACCCCTGGGCATGGCCTTGTAAAAAGACTTACTCAAGCCTATCCCAGCATGAAGGGAATGTTGTTTGCCTGGGGCTTGCACCCTTTTCTTTGGTTTGCATTTAGACCAGGATATACTTGGGGACTTTGCACACGTCTAGCTGTCTTCAGCCAGAATCTCTTAATGTACTATCCTAATGTAACTACACTGATGTAGGAAAAAGATTTCCAGTCATGCAAGAAGGAAGGAGCTGGAGATTTAGACTGCTTGGAGTCTGCTTTCCTTTGCTTCCATTGTGTAACACTGGAAAAGGAGCAAATGCTAGTGTAGTCCACCAACAGGATTCTGAATCTAACCATTAAATGGCTGATATGTTCAAGCTAGAGTTAAAATATTCCACACTGGATCATAAAAACTTGAATTGAAGGCTATATAATGCACCTCACTCCCTCCCTGTAACTATTTGGTAGGTCCATCTGCTTCTATCACCTCAGTTAAATATATGTGGCAGGAAGCATAATTTGTGTTAAATGGTTTCCTCCAAATAACTAGTATCCTGCTTTTAAAATTCTGGAAGGCATATTGAAATCTGTCATGAATTCAGCAACAAATCTGCCTGCTACTCACTCCCTGGGTCCATGGATTGAATTTCAAGGGATCCATGGAATGGGCATAAAAATCCCTCCAAAACCTCATATACCTTTCAGTTTCTTTCCTACTTTGAATTTTCCCTGTCATATTTAACTTTAAAGTGAAAGTTTAGGCCAGAATTCCCTAAGGCAGTAGCTCTAAGGTTATGTATTTGTGACTGGTTCATATTTGTGATCCCTACAAATTCAGTACTTTGGGGAATATGCAGGGGCCACGAAAGTCCCCCAGTCCCCACTTATCAGGCAGCAGACATCACTAGCAATAGGGGTATGTTCTCCTGCCAACCAGGAAGTAGGTGACAGATGTTTCCACCCCACTCCCCACAAGTGCTTCCAGTGTGAAGGTAAATTGTGTCAGGGACTCAGCTTCTGCCCATCATAAAAGATTGTTCACAGGAAGGGATGGAAATCCCATAGGAGTGGATTTCACACAAACATTAAGATAGTTATGGAGCTAAGTAACTGATAGAGAATTCTGGATGTTGTCTTTTCACATGTCGATTGTACTCTTCTATTTTTTCATTCCATACTGGCCTAGGGAAGTAAATCAACTGATAAAATTAATTATATTCAAATTTGTGTATGTGTTCATAAAGTCCATCACTCTCATCAGAATCCCAAAGAGATCCAAGAACACCCCCCCAAAATAAGTACTTCTGAACTAAGAGTTTTTCATTGTTACCATGAGTACACCAATGAGAACTGTGTGCGCTCTTAAGAAGTTTGAATTCTCATACTATTTCTTCTGTAAACTTACCAGATCTCTTGTTATTACAGTTCCTGCGAAAGCTAAATGTACACACACATGGATTGTTCAATAGCTATTTGTGAAACACAAGAGAAGTCCCCATGACCATTTGTTCCTCATAGTTGGCTGAGAATATATGTATGCATGTACGTGCATGGACACAAACACACACACACACACACACACACACACACACACACACACACGTGGTGCAACACTCAGGGATTCAATTACACTGAACAACTGAGAAAGCAATGGGCTATGGAAGCAGAGGAGTGGGCAAATTTCAATTCAGACAATGGCTTTTCTGTGACAATCTTTTGCTTGGGGTTGGGAACATTGCATTGGAAATGGAATTCACCCAATTCATCTACCAAAAAGAGCAATGATTGCTATGTGACTCAAGCAAGGAAATCAAGTGAGGGGCAGGAAGAAAAGATGTTTAAAACATCAGTGGCCAGTCTGACCTGATTTTGGGCAGACATCAAGGTTGAGTAAGAAGAATTGCCATCCAGTGTTCCTCCAATTGCCATCCAGTGTTCTTCTTTGTTGTTTTAGAGGACAGGATTAGAACTAACCAGTGCAAACAAGAAAAGAGTGGATTTTACACAAACATTAGACCAACTTTAACGCCCTACATGGCTCAGGTCCAGGTTATTTGAAGGTCTGTATCCTCCCCTATGAACCAGCCTGGGTGTTAAGATCTGTGAGAGAGGCCCTTCTCTTGGTCTCACCACCCTCACATGTGCATTTGGTGGGAACATGGGAGAGGGTCTTCTCAGTGGCTGCTCCCAGACTCTGGAACTCTCTGCCCAAACTGGCACCCTCCCTGCCTACCTTCAGGAAAAAGTTAAAGACATTCCTATTCCAGCAGGCATTTAACACTTAATTTGTATATAGAATGATGCTGGTTATTTTAATTGCTATTTGTATGCTGTTTTGAATATGTATTTTAACATTGTTTTAATCATTATTGTTTAATATGTGTTTTAACTTTTGTATACCGTAGTTTTAACTATGCTTCTTTTAAGTTTATAAGTCGCTTTAGTCCCCTCGGGGAGAAAAGTGGGGTAGAAATAAAGATAACAACAACAACAACTTTCCTAACACTGAAACAGACTGAGGCAGTGGAGGGCAGATTCTAACAATTTGCTTTGTTCATTGGGGCAGTCTGGAGCTATAGTCCCAGAATGTCCCAACTAGTCCAAACAGAATACCCTAATTATTTATCTGTCTGTCGATCTATCTGTCTGTCTCTCTAACCATCTATCTAAAAATTGTTAAACCTTTCCAAGCTTTCATGGTACCTCTTTCTACAACTTCAGATACCCAGTCAAAACTGTAGGGAGACTGAAGTTAAATCCTGCATTCAGTGAGGAGGTGACTAGAAGACCTCCGAGGTTCCTTGCAGCTCTATGATTCTACAGTTTTGCTGGCTTCTTAATGCCAAGTAAAGGGCAGAATCTGGATCATTCCTGGGTCTGAAAAGCCAATCCAGTTTTGGATTGAAAAAAGCATTTTCTGTGATCTGGAGTGCTTTATCCTTCCCAAACAACATAGTACAATATTTCCCTAATAATGTAACAATACAACATAATGCAATACTATTTGTATTATACAAATGCAATAACGTTTGTTTCTATGTTGAGGTAAGATAATATCTCATTCTGGCTGAGATCCTACATTGCCCAGCATAGTGTAAGAGTTCTGCAGGTAGAAATCTGCTACAGCTATGTGCTTGCAACTCCCAGGACTCACAATTCTGCTGCAATATTTCCTCTAAATGGAGTATGAAGAGGAGATAAGAGAAGGATGTGGCTGTGCCCCATGACCAGGCACATATCAATGACATCTTCTGCCAATATTCACTGAGGTCTCAGGGGGTGATGTTGGCAATCTGTGTCTGGTGAGATGTCAGACTGGTGAGAGAGCCAGATGCTTCTCCAACTCTCTGAAGTCCCCATTGGCCATGGAATGTGTGCAGGAGGGGGGCTATCACAACAAAACAGTGTATTGGGGGGGATTTGGTTGGTGTGAAGGGTAGAAGATAACACTAAATGTTACACTGAATTAAAAATACACAGGTGTAAGGTGGACTAACAGGAAGCCAGCCTTTACTAAAGCCTTTCTCCCTCTAGACCTTACTGAAATATATTAGAACCTCAAAGTTCTACTTCCATCCCCCTCCCTCGCTAAATTCAGCTTGAATTTCCTGGGCTGTACCCCATCAGCTGTTCCACAATGCTGTGAGCAGCAGGAAACTAGTTGTACATAAACAGCACTCTTGCCCTCTCCTTAAGTACAATTTAATAAGTCCAAATCCACAAGATGACCCTGACAGTGTTGAGTGCTTCTACAAGCCCTCTGAACAAACCACATCTAATCTCCTCTCCTTCATGCTATTTGTATTCCCCCCCCCCCGCCCGCGAAGATAGATTAAAATCTGGTCAACACATTTCCTGCCTCCCTCACAATTCAAGCTGACTATAGCAGGGAGGAAAAGTCATCATTGTCATAAGAAATCCAGTATAGGCTTGCGTTTTTACTCATAGGTTTAATCTCATTTTTAAAAGGTTTCATTTAGGAAAATAATACATATCCTGCATTATAAGATTCCCTTATGCAAAGAAAAATAAATACAGAATCTTTAATAATCATGTACATAAAAAGTGCTAAAACATACGAGAGTAATTTCTTTGAACTACAGATCCCAGAATCCCCAAGCCTGCATAGATATGCTAGCTGGGGAATCCTGAGACCTGTAGCCCAAAAATTAATATTAGTTAATTATTTCCTTTAAGCACTACAGTTCACCAGAGGACCCCATCCTGGTCCCAAACTGTATCTTTAAAATAGTATGAACTCATAAAATAATGCAAGGACTCTGCAATTCCATGCAAATATAGCCTATGGTATTAGTCAATTCGGCTTTCTCAAAATCTTAGGTTTCATCTTTTGGGAAATTAAGCTGCCCCTGTGGTTGTGATGAAATTCTTGAAAGTGGTAGGAAGTACCTGGAAGTCAAAAGAATTGCTGAAATCAGTTTTTCAAGCAGCCAGAGCCCTAAGTCTATCTGTGATCTGAAGGCATGTACACACACAAGAGGCGGTGCTTCAGTGTTATACATACCTGTTCACTTTTTCCCATAACATATAAATGGTATGAAATAATTCACAGAGATTTAATTTGTATGAGTTATACAAGGGGAGGAAAAAAAGCTCCACAGTACAGGTTTTCTTCTGCCTGCCAGGTGGGATACAGAGCTTTGATCTTTTAAAGGAAGAGCCTACAGATTCTTCCTTATGGAGCATGCCATTTGCAGTATTTTTGTCTTTCACCACGCTTGCTAAAGGTTTCTGCAGTAACCACCTAGTGAATGTCTAGAAGTTCAGAAACATCTTTTGAGGGTTTTTCTTTTTCTTTTTTTGGAAAGAGATCCCACTCCCCCACTCGCCTCACTTGCCTGTGGAACACTTGAGTTTTCCCCATCTGAAAGATCTCCCTTCTAAGAGTGTTTGCCACAACTCTATGCCTTCAAGAGACAGTTTGGAGGACATGTGGTTCTGTACCCATCGTTACTGTTGCATCCATCAATGGGTGGTCAGTTATTTTAAGATTCTTCTTTGTGCCCCATGAGGACAACTGAGCAGATCAGTCTAGGAGCTGGAACTGCTTTCAGAATGTGTACTATTTGTAGGACAGGTTATAAAGAATCCTAAGAGTCCCAGAGATGACTGCTTATTAGAACTGATTATTAGACTTTCCCCCCTTCCAATTGGTTTAGGAGTGAAAAAAATGAGACTATTTAAGGGATGGAAAATATTGATGGACTCCAACTCCCTGGATCTTTAGGGGGGAGTGACCATGCCCTATTGTAATTTGGCATTCAGTGGGAAGGAAAGGATAAGTATAGCCAGACACTTGTTACTGCAGTTTCTAGCCCGAGCTTGTGGGATATTAGATATCATTTGATATCAATAATTTGGCCTCATTTACCTATTCCTCTCCACGTTCTTACAAGGCCCCCGGACAAGCATGCATACAGGCTCCGCCGCAAATCGCTGAAATATTCCAAACTAATACAGGCAGGCCAGAAATAGCCAAATCGCCGCTTCATGAGACCTCAAGGCAAGTACCACATTATGTGTGGACGCTACTTACAAAGAACTCCCTGCCCCAAGCAGGCAGCTTGATGAGCTGTCAAGCACTCTGTGTTTGCATACTGGCTACTCTATTGACAATTTGGTCTTAACCCAATCATGTAAAATTCTGACCTTTTAGAGGCTTTGTCTCCAGCCCGAAACTCATTGTTTTCCCCAAGAACGGACTAGCCTGTGGCTGCAATTTCCCCTATAAGAACCCCTGACTTTGAGCACTTCTTTGGATCGCTTTGGCTTCCACCCCGCCTTGCTGTCACTTTGTTCGACAAGCTTTCTCTTCAGCTCCCCATGCTGAGAACTCTACTTCAACAGACCTTTTTCCTCTGAATTCCCAGGTTTCAGGACAGGTGCAGTATTTCCCATACCAAACCTCCTCTCAAAATCCCTCTATCCCACTCCAACCTTTATTTCTATAGTTCTCTGTGTGTGTGTGTTGCATACATTTGTTTGACTGTATATCAATAAAAACAACTATTATTATTTACTTCTGTTTGCACCTTGACTAGTTAGGTTGCATGATCTTTGTCGGTTTAGAGGCAAAGTCTAAACGTCCTTCCTGTTTGTTTATTCACACTCACTTTCTCTTGCACATATGCATCCTTTGTTCTTAGGGGCTATTCCTCTGTTCTACTACCTCCTTTTTGTTTTCTGCTTGCTTCTTGTAAGCATGTGCTCCAAGATGCTTTAACAGAGATGCTTCATTACAAGCATAAAACTGCTTATTCTTTTTCCTAATCTTCTTCAAAAACATGAACCTGTGTAGATTATGCACAAGTATCTGTAAGTGAACTTTTATATACTTTTTAACCAAACTGTTCTTGTGTTTACTTCCCAGCTAGAGTTACGTGCACTGTGGGAGACTGAGGTGGGACTGGTAAGCTGTTCAACTTTTGTCTGTGCATTACCAATGCTCTGTTAAATTGAGGAGATTCACCAAATCTCTCATTACCCAATACCAACAGGATTCTATCCTTGCCTTTTATCAGCATATGCTAGTGATCTGCAGGGTGCAGAACTAGTCCAAAGTTCTTGTCAGACTCAAGTGATGTTTAAACACTCACTATTTTAATTCTTTAACTTTGTATGTATTGTATTCTTTCAGGCCACTATAATAACTTGAGGCAACAGTAAGAAATATTAACATCAACACCATCTTTGGATCATAAAAGCACACAGGATTGACCCCATCTCATCCCCCAGATATACTTTTCCAGCTGCTTCTATCAGGGAACCTACTCATGAGTAAGACACAACCATAATTCTGGACACTAATTTTAATAATCCATGTTTCCTCACAGGACACATTCACCTGTAAAGTGCTTTGCTTTCATTTAAGTACCACGTTTTAAAACATGGTTGCTCAAGCTTTTAACAGAAGGCAGTGGCACAGCATATTATGCAGGCACTACTCTGCTGTGTTGAGTTGACTTGACTTCTGTATAATTACTATGCATATTTTAAAGTGTCCAGCACCATCCTGAAGACTATTCAATCCAATGTCAGAGCATAAAATCCTGAAAAAAAGGGAGTGAAACTATTTAAGTGACAGTATAGTGATCTGGTTCTGAATGTTACATGGAAGAAAAACTATATACAATTACAGTTCTAGAATCTGAAGTGGGATGGGGGGCTTAGCCAGGTACCCTCAACAGACCCCTTCTGGAAAGACTAGGTATACACCCTTTGAATTCTCTCATGCCTCTGTTGACTGCCTGGGGTCTGTACAAAGGAGGATGACTCTTTGGGAGCAATGGGCTCTCGCCTCAGAAGAAAGGCATGACCAGAACTTAGAAAAGCTATGTTTTAGCCTACAATTCCCAGACACTCTAGCCAACATGGCCACAGGATGGGGATTCTTGAAATCATAGTCCCCAAAAGTAACATTCCCAAGCCGCAGTCATGAGAGTTTAATGAAGGTTTCACTAGAGGGCTATCATTTGAAGAACATAAAAATGATCATATATAAGATCATAGTATTTGTCCATCCATCTCAGTATTCTCTTGTCTTCTCTAATAGCTCTTTCAAGTCTCATACACTGGTCTTTCCTATTATTCAAACTTTCTAAATCTGAGGGAACAATGTGTATCAGAAACCTTGTACATGCATTGCAACCTATGGTCCTTCTGTCCAATGTGGCTCTCTCTGAACATCCTAGAGCACAGGTAAGGAATCTTGACCTTTCTTGAGATCACAGGGCCTCTGGACTCCTTCAGATGGCCACATCCCTTTCCCATGACACTATGGTTATATGGTTTCCCAGTATTTAGTCCAGGATTTTGTTTCCCAGTTTTAAGAAAGTGAATATAGCCTACTAGTAACTATGTAGGCAAGAGGAGCTTCAAGCAAAAATATACATACATTTTGGTTTCCACCCTTTTGCCTTTGGCCACATCTGCCACTGGAAAGTTCTCTGAACTCCTCTGAAATTGAATTTGAATTGAAAAATTGCCCCAACCTTGCCTTGCCTTGGAGGAAGTGTGGGATATAAACCTTGGAGGAAGAGGTAGAAGTAACAAAAACATACATAAGACAACTATTTCCCATTTTATATGAATAAAAGTTTTATTGAACATTTTTTTTAGACAATTAGAAAGAACAAAGAGGAGAGCGAACAGTCTCATGAACAGTAGAACCAGAAAGAGCTTTCTGAGCACTGGAGTGCAGGCTGCTGTGGGCAGCATCTCTTGGAAATGTCTCTTACATTTCTCATTGTTATAAAAGCAGAGAGAGACAGAAAGAGTGTGTGTGTGTGTGTGCGTGTGTGTGTGTGTTTTCTCTGTTTTTGCATGATGTTTCTTAAAAGCCACTCTTCCCTACCCCCAACCTCCAAGTACTGAAAGGGAAAACAAACAAACAAACAAAAAAACCGGCAGTGAGCACATGAGGAGAGAGAGAGAGAGAGAGAGATACTGCTCCCTGGGAAAGGTGTATAAATACGGCAGCCATCTGTCTGCCTGGTGTGCTCAAAAGTCGATGAAACAAGTTTTGTTTGTGGTGTGTGTCTGTGTGGGGGAGCAGACCAGAGGGGGAGGGGTGGGATAGAGAGCATTGCTTGTTTGTTTTAAAGCAAAGAAGGCACAGAATTTCAGCTAAGCTTCAACCCCAGTGCAACCTGAATGTCTCTCTCTGCAGTGGTGGAGTAGGAGGGCATAGAAAGTACACAGCCTGGGCAGAGAGCTCCCTTTAATGCCCTCTCTGTGCCCATGTGAGGAGGGGGTCAGGGCAAGGCAGAGTGGAAGCAGAAGAGCGGTACAGGCCGATTTCTAGGAACCCCATTTCCAGTGCATGTCAGAAGATAGAGGGCATCGCTGTGAAACAAGTCACCCCCTTTCTTAGTGCTGGGGTTAGATCGGAAGGATGTGTTTTGTCAGTGCAGAGAAGGAAATCCTGTTAGAAGCTTCCGAGGGGAGTGTTTCCCTTTAAGGAGATCAGTGTGTCAGCAATACAAATGAGGCAGGTGTAGAGTGGGACTCAGTGAGGTGTCCCTTGGCTCTGCCTCCTCGAGGTATTAGGAAATGATTCCCCCCACCATTGCTCCAAGTTCCCTCTTGGGCATGAAAGACCCTTGGTGGTAGTGTTTCTTTTTTCTGGTTTTGTTTTTATTTATTTTTCTGAATCCTCAGATCCGAGTTAAGGCTATTGAAATTCCAAGAGTAAAACCTGTGAAGCCGTTAGGCAAGTTAGATGGGAAGGGAGGCATCGGGGCCTTTTGCTATCTTGCCCCACTAGGGTGCCCCTCAGCACTGGCACATGGCAAGGGGGGAAAAGATTGCCAGCATAGCCCTGAGCCAAGTTTTTGCTTCTCCTCACTTTTTTGCTCTCTCTCGTTCCCTCCCCCAGTTACTGTAACAAGCTCCAAAATACCCAAAGAAGGGAAGGTTAAATTTGATGTCTCGAATGCATGAATGTTCAACCATCAGCCTGACCATGCAGGCCAGCCCCAAACAGCCTTATAGGGGGACTCTGCCATGCAAATGCCAAAGCTTGGAAGCCAAGCTCCTTGACAAAGGTTAAGCCACACGCCTAGAAAACACACAGCAGCTCTTGGAAGCAAATGGAAGTTTCAGCTTTCCAACCCCACCACCCCATTCCCAGTACCATCCCTCCCCAAACTCCTCCTCCTCCCCACAACAGCAAACAGCAGAAGCACATTCTGGCACGAAGCAGCATGTCAGGGAGCAATGCTGGGGCAAAAAGGGGACCAACAGCTTCCATGAAGGTAACAAGGAGGTATTGAAAGCATCTGAAAAAGCCAGTGCAAGGGGAGAACATCCAGTATGGGAAACAGGGGGAAGCAGGAGGAGAGGAGAGAGGGATGGGGAAAAAAGAATTACATAAGAAAACATAACCCTCAAGCCAATTCTCAACCCAATCCCACCCGTCCACCCTCAGCCTGGCTCATGATTCTCTCTCTGCCTTCTTTGAACCAACATCTTGCCCAACTTCATCATTCCTTCTGAGCCAAGCTGTCCCTTTGCCAACCTTAAGGCTGCTGAGCTCTCCCTTCTCACAGCCCATCCATCAACTGTTGGGCTCTTCAAACTCCCACCTTGTTGTCTGTCCTTGTGGTCACACCACCACCACCACCACCACCACCAATTCCATGGTAGGCAGAGCTTAGAAACCAAGTATGGCATCATCCCCTGTGACACCTTGTGTGGCCCTCTATTGGCCTTGGCACATTCAGCCACAGCTGAGGAGCCCCCTGAGATCATGAGGGTGGGGAAGCAAGGGAGGGACTGTCACACCATTGAGATTTAGTTGACTGGGGTAGGGAAGAGCACAAAGGAGAGGCTTGTTCTTCCCCTTCAACTCAATACTGCAGGGAGGAAGAGCAGGGTCTCTTGTTTAGTCCAGGTCTTCACCCCACTCAGTGCAACAGGTTCTCACTTGACTTAGAACCATGGCTGCTCCCTACACCAAAGAGCCAGCTCGGCTTTGTGCTGGCACCATGACAGGCACAGCACCTATCCTCTCTAGCGTTGCCTGGCTTACAGCATAAGAGCGTGTGTGCTGGGGTCTTGGTTTCCGGCTCACTGAGCCATTGCTCCTGGCCATCTCCTGAGGAGAGGGTGCTGTATTAGTTGTCACCACCAATGTCTTGGGTGGAGGAGGAGCTGGGTGGCCTCCATTGGCATAGACAGGACGGTTGTTCGTGCTTCCAGAGCGGGTGAAGGACTGACGTGCTTCATTGTTGAGGCGAGTAAAGGAGTCTGTTGCATCGTTTGCTTTGGGATTATTCCAGTACCGGCTGTTGTAGGTGTTGGATGAAGTGAGAGTGTCATTCTCTGATGAGGAAGCATCACCATGGAATGCTTTTGTAGAAGAGCATTTGGGTGGAAGATCATCCTCCCTAAGGATATAGGAATTTATTATGAGGATTATTAGGAGCATATCATTAGCAAATTTTGTCCCTCTCTCAGCATCTCCATCCCCAACATTAAAAGGATCCCTAACACTCCCATGTTTTGGTAGAAACATAAGCAGAGAAAGCAAAGAGCTACAAGAACAGGCCCTAAGATATTACCACTTTGACATCACAATCTTAAACCTTCCTTTTTGCTGATATCTCAGCACCATTTTGTCAAGGTTGGGAGATGAAAGAAAACAAAGGATAGTGCAAAGAACCATTGTTAGTCCAACATTCCTGGAATCTTTCTGATCTTTCTTCCCCACTCTGAGGCACAACTGGTACCTGAATATACCCCTCCATCTGGATGATAAGAAGGGACTCCACTTTTTCCACCCAAAACCTACTCTTGATTAAGGATCAGTTCTTGTATTGCCAAGAGTGGTGTCAATTGGCAATTTGCAGCTTCCATATGAGTGAGCCAGTGAATCTACTCTAGGCTTAGTCTGAACTTGCTATCCAAAGTGCTGAACTCTATCCCCTAAATAGATTCAGCACCCAAAGTAGCTCCTTTAAACTTCAGACTAGAAGTTGGTATAGATTCACAGCCCTACTGACATGGAAGACACCAGCTGCACTAACAAAGATTGTGTTCAAATGTCATAGTTGATAACATCTGGAAACAAACATTACAGACGAGGCTAGCATTGCTATTTACATGCTTATGCTGCACAACTTTGCCTGCAATCCAAGAATGAGGTATGAGATAACTGTATCCAAAATCCAGCTCTGAAAGGAACATAGGAACATTACATTCAGCTCATCATCATAGGATCTACTATCTTCCTTCAGTAACCAGAGCTGTGATGATTTCATTTGAAAGGAACAGGCAGACAAGGGACTTCCCCAAAGCCAGACCTTATCTCATTGGGAATCTCTTCCTCTTCTTCTTCCTTATGTTTGTTCTTCCAGTAAAAGAGAGTCACAGCCACCAAGACAATGCAGACTATGAGCACAACTGCCCCTGCGGCAGCAGCTCCGGCAATTAGGCCAATGCTCCGGGGGTGAGCTATGTGGGACACAGAATACATAATAAGTCTAAATGGAGAGCAGATCTCAGGCAAGTTCAAAGTCTTTCAGCATCAGGAGAGATCAGTGCTACTTCCCAGCTCATCTATACCCATTGCTCCATCAATCCAGCCCTAGGACCCAAGGAAACAACAAAGAGATAACTGTTTTTCAGAAAGGAACCCAGACTTTTTGGCTACAGCAGAGTCCTGCAGATTTCCAAAATGAACCTTGAGTGCAGTAAGGGATCACCTTTCAAACAGAATTGTCCCTGTGCTAGAGATTCAGAAAATAGCAACATAGTAGCCTAGTGCAGTTTAGAACATTCCCAAGTTGGGATCCAGGTTTGGAATCTGCTCATCTACCTTTTTTTTTTAATCAGGTAGTAGTACTCAGAATCTAGTTTGTGCAGGAGAAGATGCTACTCCTTTAGCTTCCTGCTTCAGTCTGATTCTTCATCTTACACCCTTCTCTTAGAGCTGCTGTTAACTACAAAAGAAAAAAAGTCATGTAGGCACAACTGGTACCTGCATATACCCCTCTCTCTGGCTGATAAAAGCTTCAAGGTGATGATCTGGACTGAGGCCAGGGCACAGGTATTTTGGTAATGACAATACCTCACCTGATCAAGATCCAAAGGATACCTTAGCTGATTTTAGGAAATAAAAAATGACACAAAGAGATGCACATATGGATCACCCATGAAGTGCATAGTTCAGCTTGGAGTGCTTGATACAGCAAAGTAGCGGGGGGGAGGGGTAGAGAGAGAGCCATCACTGCACTGAAGGTACCTAAACAACTATAGAATAGTCCCAAAACCAGGTACAAAGCAGCAGGTCAAAAAATGCAGTCTTTCAGACCTTTTTGCAGAAAAATCAAAAGGTTCAACTCACCTTCATTATATCTGGTGAGTAATCCACATTGTTTTGCATTCATGGGTTCCAACATCTAAATGCTTTCAAATTTCATGGGATGTGGTATTTTGCACACATGTGGAATTGGTTGACAATTTCCAGAATTCCCTGTTGGTCATGCTGGGGGATTTTGGAAGTTGCCATCCAAAATGACTTCTCCAAATTCTGGGGCAGAGATGCTTCCTGTATAACAGAACATCACTCTATTTTCCATATTTGCTAAACTTCATGGCTTCAAACAAGACACTCATGGTGGAACAAGTGAACTCAGGGAGGAAGGTCATCCAGGGCTTCCAGAACTTACTACAATCAAGACTGATAAGAGGTCATTTCTTACAGTAGAACATAAACTGGGCCAACAGTAACAAACACCTAGTAATTCATTTTCCCCACATATTTGTGTAATGGATAAACTGGATTACTATGAGCAAAACAGAAAGCAGTGTACTGCTCTTGGATGGCATTAACTGCTCTTTCTGCATCCCACTTCTTTGTTAACACGTGACAGTCAATTTGACTGAACTATACAAGACAGCCAGCTCCAAGTTCTTCATTGTAAATGACTTACGTGCAATCACTTGGACTTCAAGGGAGCAGGTGCTGCTTCCAATGACATTAGAAGCCACACATTGGTAACGTCCAGAAGACAGAGTGCTAATATTGCGCAGAACGACTGTACCCTGAACTTGGTCTAGGTGGGAGTGAAGAAAAAAAAAATTAAATGAGGACGGGGGGAAGGGAAGACAGTCATTCCACAAGAACCTTGAAAGGGCAAATCCAGGAAATGATAAATTCTATTGCAAGACTCTTAAGAGATAAATTATAAAATAACCTTCAGATGAAAGCATCAGACACTGATAAGATTAGGGTTTAAGTAGCTTAAACTGGACATTTTCCTCTTAAAGATTATTATTTTTATGTACGTGAAAGCTTAGGACCAAATGAACAAAGCAAGAAAACTAGCAAAGTTCATCAGTAATTTAACTTTCAACCTAACAAGGACCTAGACCACAGCTATCAACTACCCAGCATTTCTGGTACAAGGGGTCATTCTTCACTGGATGTAGGATGGGAGTGGGCAAATGTGGAGGGAGTGGGTGTCTATATCTCCCAGAAGTCTGTAGCAGAAAGCCTGATGCAACTGGAAGTGACATCATGTTCAAAATGGTTTCAAAACTGACCAATTTTCTGGTATTTTACCCGCTCAAATTGGGGGGGGGGTATGCCACTACACCACACTCAAATTGCTACACCATACTGGCTCTCTTATTGATGGTTGGAAGCACTTAAGCATGTGACTGCCCTGTCTACTCATACCACTGTCATCTCTGGAACAGCACAGAATGTGCACATAATTTTTAAGAAGCAACTTGTTTCTCATTATATCATTTTCCACCTAAATAGTGAGATGAATAGTCCCATAACAATTCACTTTTCATCAGTTGGTGAAGATACCTTTTGAAGGTATCACCTGGCTACTGCTTGGAGATTTTTGCTACCTATTTTATGCTTGGCTACTACTGCTGCTGCGACTGGCACAGCTGTTTGTTCAAAACTTGGAATTTTTATTTAAAAGAAATATAAGGCCCAATTTAACAATTACATAAGCTTTCTTAGAGGACTTAAGTCAACATGAATCTTTTTGCTGCAAACAAATAGGGTTGAGCTCAACAGCTTTGAATTCATGAACATTCCTTCCTCCTCCCAGGGAAATCCCTCCTTTCAAGATTTTTTTAAGTGAAGATTGGCATATGCATGTGATACTTTTACCCTAGAAACCCCACACTCCACCCTTAAGTATTTTAGGGGGTAGAGGGTATAAGCAATTGGTAGAAGAGAGGACACAAGAAGCATTGTCCTTCCTCTGAATTACTTGTGTGACATCACAATGTAGCCAGGCCTTATTGACTACATGGTAGTCAATATGGTAGGCAATATGATGCCTGATTGTCTGGGATCACTAGATGTGGAAAAGAAATTATGTTGTTTAGAAAAAATGCCATATGCTTAAAGGGTCAATATTGTATCTGTGGAAGACTGTGAATGTTTCAACATATTCCAGTGCTGGAAACATTCAGGAAAGCCCTAAAATGTAGGATTTCATCTGAAGACTGCATGAAGGAATGAAAATTGACTTTGAGCAACATTGTGTATTGATCAGATAACTTTTACCAAATGATTTTTCAAGTCTTAATTTCTAAGCAAAAACTAGCATTTCAGTACCAGTACCAGAAACCTCCACAGTATAATATAAGCTGAAACTGAAAAATCACAATATGACTGTTACATAGTGGTTACATCAATGCTTCATCTGTGTGTTCAAATTTACTCCACACACTTTTCGAGTCCAGGAGCAAGTGTTTAATCAAGTACTAGTCTAGCAACAGTAAAGCAAGAGATAAAGGACTAATGATTAGTCAAGTAAAATACTGAAATCTCTGATGGATATGAAAGGCAAGTCTGGCTCAGCTGCATCACAGTCTTGCAAGCTAAATACAGGACAGAATCAAAACTGCACTTGGGCCTGCTTCACTTTGACTGAAGAGCAACCTGCTACCAGGCTCAGTATGCTAGAGACAAAACCACACTGTGGTACAGGGAACTTGATGGCACTGTACCAATGGCAACATCTCATGCTCCTGATTTTACTTATGGAAATTTGCTGAAAAGGTTGGCCACACTGGCCACTACTACTCTAAGGGGTGATTAATAATATTCTTTTAATAACACTATAATTAGAAATTCCACTAGAGGGCACCCAGAGCTCTACAGCTCCAATGTGTTCATTATACCAAACATAGTATTTTCCCCAATTTTTTTTTATTTTTTTTTTGCAGGGGAGGGTGGCCTTATATTATCATAACACATCCACAAAGTCCTCTTCTGCCACATTTGTGTGGAGTTGACCCTTGGTTCTCAAAGGCAATATGCACCAACAGAAGACCGGAGGGGGAAAAAAATCTCTTAGCAGATAAGTTTTTTAAAAAAAGTGTTAGGACTATTGAATTGAATAGTTCTGGATATTATAAGGAACATGGGGGATACAAAACAGCAGAAGCCTACAGGCAATGCAATGTAACACAGTATCACAACTTATGAGGCCACATGTAAACAAATGTCAACCATATAGATATTACAAACGGCAAATAAACAAATGGAAATTATAAATTGTTTTAGCAAAGTGTCAAATGGCCATTATGGGATACACCGCAACAGCAACCTATAGGCAATGTGGAACACATGTAAGGATATAGGCAGCCAAATAACAGTTCTTGTTGTTGCTGCTGCTATTGTTATTTATATAGCACCATCACTGTACATGGCGCTTTACAAGTAAAAGAACAATAAAACAGTTCCCTGCCCTCAGGCTTACAGTCTAATTAAGACATGACACAAAAGGAAAAGGGGATGGCCGTGTGGGAACAGATTAAGTCCAGCAGAAGTGCTGTTTTATACTGTTATTAAACAACAGCAACTTCAGTACTGATGAATAGTCCTAGAACCAGATATGGAAATTTACAACGAAAGCTGACACACTGTTTGACACTTTGTTCAATCAATTTATGGTTTCCATTTGTTTATCCGGTACTTGTAATATCTATGTAGTTGTCTTTTGTTTACATGTGGCCTTATAAGTTGTGTTACTCTGCTGCACTGCATTACCTATAGGCTTCTGTTCTGTCATATCCCCAATTTTTCTTAAATATTTCTTACTATTCTATTAGCACTTTTTTGACATCTCTCTGGAGCTTTTTTTTTCTCTCCCTCTGGTGTTTTGCTTATTTAGAGATGCTCCTTTGTTTTCTGTTGTTTGTGCTGTGTGACTACCAAGCAAGATACTGGCCCCAGCAGCTTGGATCACAATGATGATATGGAATAATTGTGATCTACACGGGTAGAAGGATTACCCACACTGATTAAATCACAGCTCTTCCAGATATTCAAGGTAAGGTATCATGACAACAACATTAAATGCTTTCCTCCTCTCTGTGACCTTCCTGGATTTGATGTTTTCATCCAGTGTTATACAACTAGATAGCAGTTTGGAACAGCTACATATGGTGTACATATCAGTGTCAGCGGGACAAGAAAAACAGAAACTGAATAAAACAATCAGGCAAACATAAATGCAATGCTCACCTTGTGTGGCTGTTGGAGGCAACTTGGGAGCACTGTCCAATTTTTCCCAATAGTAGGTTGGCCGAGGAATGCCTTCTTCTGAATTGCAAGTTAGTGTGATGTCACTGCCAATGTTTAAAGAGCCCTGAATTCTGCAGACCGGGGCAGAGGGAGGAACTACAAATGAGAGCAGACAGCAAAGTGACAGACAGGTTAGGAGTTTTGCCTAAGGATAGTGCAGTTTTTCTTGTCTTCCACATTATTGCGGACTGTAGGCAACAAGGTTTTGATATGTGTCTTTCCTTCCTCTCAAATGAAAAGGTTAATAGGGAAAAGATACAGATGGCTTAAGAGTACTGAGGAAGCAACAGGCAAGGTCACCTGCTAAGGATTTTGTAGCTGGTATATAAGCTTCATCATAATGGCTGGTTTAATTGTGGCCATTTTCGATTAGGGTCCTCTACGGGGAAGAACAACATCTGCAGCTCCCCACCAGCTAACACAATAAAGATATCATTAAAAATCTTTTGCTTCCAGCTAAATTCTGTTATCTGGATGAGGATGGGACTTTTAATGTTATTCCCTACGCAGAAAGATAGCACCAGTGGTGAGAAAAGTGGATACTATATCGTTGGTAGCACAAATATAACAACGGTTAGGCAAGGGATAAAAATGGACCATACAGATGTACTTCCTCATTTCCTCTGCATAACAATTTCCCACTTCTATATTGTTCCAAAGTACTACCACAGCAATGTGCAGTGTAATTACTATGGAGCTGGAGTTCCACATTCTAGATATTGATATTGATATCCTCAGATATTGATCTGAGGAAAGATCTGAGCCTGAAGAAGTTTGTTTCCAGAGTACAACTCTCAAAATCCCTAAGCCTACATGGCCACTGGAGATTCTGGGATTTGTAGGCCAAAATGGAACTTTTCTAAGTTCCATGAAAAACAAAAGCTTTATTCACACTTTACTCACTTTGCTTTCTTTAACGCAGAAACAGGAGTGCCTATCCCTGATTTCTTCTCTTGCTACTTTTCTCACAGAACAAGTAACATGTCTTCTGTTTGTGTGGCAGCTTTCCATGGAGCAAGAATCATAGAAAATCAGGGACCTTGCTTACATGGATAGCCTCCATGTAAATGTCTCCGGACATGTTCTTTCCATATGACAAAAGGTGCTCATTAGTGTTCCACTTCCACTGTATTGACAAAAGCAGCATGATTAACACCTGAATATGGCTGCAAAGGAAACTGTATCTCCTTTTTCCATTCTGGGGGTAAAATAAATCTTGAAGATGGAGAAACTCACAGTGGTGCTCTCCCCAGTTATTCACTGTGCTCATTCATCATGTTTAGTTTGTTCAAAAGGCTACATTACCACTGTTTTCATAAACATTAGATGAGAAATTGAGGATGCTATGTGCAGCTATCATTTTAGGCCTTTTCACTCAGCCCACTACATCAAGAGACTTTTACTTCATGAATGATACTTTCTTAGCCACTGATGAAGCTGTTGTGATTTCAAAAGACATTGGCAGCCCCTGAGGAAAGAAAATTCACAAGAATGGAAACTGGTAAATGGTCTAATTTCCATGAGGGAAGTGAAAGTATTTTGGTGGGGTGGAGGGTGGATACCGTTCAGGAACAGGAGAAGCTATGTGAGCAGATACAGTAATGAAGGGCCAGATGACTAAGTTGAAAGAAAGAATGAAGCTGAGGGGCTGAAAATCTAAGGCCACAGTTGCTGAAAGGAAGAGGCAGAAAAGGCAAAGAACATGGCAACTTGTTAATAGCTGGCAGCTAGCTGAAAGCTGGCTGAAGACAGAAAAGTAGAGGAAAGAAGCTTGTAGCGATTGAGGGTGGAATTACGGAGGTGGTATGTGGTCCTCAGAAAAAGAAACGATGTTTTAAAAAGTAATTAATCCATCCTTAGCTTCCTTTCCAAATTAGTGTCTTTCAAGGCAACTTACAGCATAAAACAATACAACTAATGTATCAAGCCATTATATGCATTATATAACGCACACTATATGTTATATATATGTAATACAATGTAATACATAACATATTATTTACATGTCTCCACATTTACAGAGTAATGCATGATATGTGTGTGTGTGTTTGTGTGTGTGTGTGTGTGTATAATATGTATATTTTAAAATATAAATAAATGTTCATTTATGATCAGAAAATGGTGGTGAGGGAAAGCTGAGGGAAAAGAAGAGCAGGATGATGAGTGTTAAATTGTGGGTCATTTTCCTTGTCATTAACATTCTATTCTCTTAGCGTAGAAAACTGGGTTCTGGACTTCAAGAGTGCCATTTTGGCTTCAGTACCAATCACCTGATCCCCAGGACCATTTTCAACATCCTATGCCCTCCCAGAACTATTTCCTCTAAGCAATTTCTTTGTCCTATGGGGACTCTCCACAGTGCCTGCTACCTTTTTGCTCTGGACTGTCTAGGGTCATCAGCTTTGCTTGTCTTGCCTTTGTATCTTCTTCCAGATCTTCCTTTCTTGAAACTCCACATTGCTTCTTGGATAATATCTCTTGCCTCTACTAGTCTAGACTAACAACAAGCTTACCAGGCCTTCATACCAGCCTGGAGCTGATCATCCTTGTGAAGGAATGCAAGAACAAAAAGGCAAGTAAACTTTGAACATCAGGTGACTAACAGCCAGAGATACAAGGACACTGTTTTCCTAGTTCTTTTTCCTGATAAGGTTCCATTACCTAAGAAGGGACAATGACACAGAAGGAAAAAACAAACATCTGCATCAAGTTTCCAAGAAGAAAGGGGAAATAGTCCCCTGTTTCTGGCTCTTCCAGCAATGAGGGAGGTTAGGTAAGAGGTAAACAAAATTTCTATGTTCTGAATAAGTGTTTGACATCAAAATTCTAAGTCCAAAGTGTCTTTACTTATATTATGCAACTATAGTGATAATGAGGCATGGCACTGAATCTAGCGCTTGATGTCCTATAGTTATTTTTCAAATTAATGTTAATAGCAGTTGTTGGAGTGGATTTTCATAGAAGAGGAAGGTAAATCATTTCCTGCATGCTGCAATACCAAGAAAAATCTCTCTTTCTCTCTCACTCTCTCACACACACTGTTATATACTCCAGAAGGCAACCTCCCATCTTTAACTGCAATATCTTCAGTCTGGTGATTAATGATGTCCATAGAAAATGGGTGGGCAAGGGTTCTTTGTCAACACTACGTTGCTGCAGAAAGAGTTCAGCACCCATATGCCACCATTCTGTCTAAATATAGGCTACTGCAAGTTGGGGAAGAGCTAGATAGAGCTTATAGAAGTCACTTTTTGAAATATGACTCTTCTATGTTGGCTGACGAATTCTGTGAAGTAAAGTCTAAACAAATATTTTCTGGATCTTTGAAAGAAACAACAGACAAGTCATTTCAACCAATATGGCCACCACAACATCCACTGGTTCTACCATCAGTAAGGCAATTAATTTATGCCAAATTTTAGTCGGAACTTTAAGTGACCTACTGAAGCTGAATCTTTTTTAGGGGATAGAGTTCAGAACCATGGATACTTCCATTAATGTTTGCCCTGAAACCTGGAGCGAATTAAGCACCTCAGTGACATTGGAGGCAGCAACTGCCACTGATGGCATTGAGGCTTTTTCTTTATATTGCCCAAAGTCCTAGAGCAATACAGAACTGGAAAGTAAGAACTGAGTACAGGAAAGTAGGGAGTTAACAATGATGGTATAGGTTGCCCTTCTCTCTTTTCCAATTTTGACTATCTTAATTTTTTAAATAACATAACTCCTTCCCAGGCAGTTTTGGATTGTCAATAAGAGTCAGTACCAACATTTGTGAATGCAAGAATATTGTCAGCTATGACAGAATGCTTTCCAACAGTCTCCCCACTGCTGTGACATTCTTGAAACTGTGGTGTGAGTTATATTTTACTGCTGCACAGTCTGTTCTGCTACGATTTTACTGTTTTTTAAGAGTGTGTTAATTACCTTTGGTTGCATTCAATGGCTTATGCTGTGAAGTATTTTGAAAATAGAATGTAAGAAGTGGCATATCAGACTAGGAAATAAATAAAATAGAATTGTTGTCCTAACAACCTCATTGCTCACACCTACTCATTCCCAACTAAAACCTTGAATCCATTAGTCTTGTTCCATTCAGATGCCAAAACACATACCCAAGACGTTGAGTCCAATGACTCCAATATTCCGGCCCCCTCGGTCTGGTAAGTTGTTGACCAAGCATTGGTATGTCCCAGTGTCCGAGAGCTGGGTGTTGTTGATGAAGATGGAGGCACTGGTGGTTGGCATTGTCATTGCAAACCCCACTCGTCCATAAAATTGGGGTGCACCATCAAAAATTTGACCCCCCTGGTAAATAATAACCTGAAAAAAAAAGACATAATACTGCCTCAAGCTGAATAAAGGTTACAGGAAGGGCTGTCTTGCTCATTATGCACAAGCTTCAATGCCCTGTGGTTTTAGCGCAATTTAAAAACAACAATTGTTTTCAGAGCCTAAGATAAACCAGATGGAGTGCCTGGATCCTTACAATGCATGCCATTTCTACTTTTGCTTCCATGGAGAAGTACTCACACAGTAGATTTAAATGACACATGGAAAACTACACTGAAGTGCCCCCTAAAGGGAAGAGTTAGATCTAGTTTCTTTTATCTTTCCATTTAGAAACAGAACACAAAGAAACTTAAAAGCAGGGATGCTTCCAAAAATGTATTTCTTTGTCATAGGTGAATTCCCCTCTTGGACACTGGAGGCCTAAATTACTTAGTCATATTCTCCCATGGTTGAGCCAATGAATTAGGAATGTTCACTTCTTCATTTTTCAAAAAAAAAATAAATTAAAAAAATCCAAGTTATATATACAATATTTGTAAATCAGCAATTTTGCTGTAGTTTCCCATTCCTTCACATCTATCCACCACTGACAACAATATTAATGTTCACATATGTGCATTGTTACAATATGTGGGTGGGAGAAGCTATCTTGTTTAGAGACCATCTTGTTGACATTTTAATATGAACAGATGAGACCTAATATCTTCTTCCAAACCAGAATACAATCGCCCTTAATTCTTCCAATTTACAATGCAGTTCTCCAAACAAACAAAAAATGTTAGCAATATACAAAAGAGGAAAAATCACATATAAAAATGTGTACTTTGAGAAAAAACATGAAACAGATAAACATTAGATAAAATTACATAAAAAATGTACACTTTTGTGTGAGCAAAAATACACACAAATGCACATTTAGACTGATTCAGGAATATGGTAGGATAAATTTGTGACTGAATAAATGTTAATATTACAGAGAGTGAAATAAAGAGGTTCATTCATCCCTAATCTTGATGCACTGTTACACACAACTGCATTTGCACACTTTTCTTGTGTGGTATTACTGTTTTGGATGTATGGTCACTGTCACATAAAACAAAACTCAGCTATTTTCACCTACAATTGTAGTGAATAACAGAACTACAGAAATTCTTCTTCACGTCTACATAACTTGAAAATGTTGGTTACTGACTGCGCATCTGTTATCCACTATGGCACTGCAGGAAAAAGAGGAAGCCTCACAGAAGCAAAATATATTGGGGAAAGCAATGTTCAAAGCTATTCAACTTGTGCTGGATGGGTTACACACACCCTGAAACCTCATGTTTGAAGTTTGGGTATACTCCTGGACTTAGATTTGAGCTTGGATGCCCAGGTTTTGGCTGCGGCGAGGAGTGCATTTGCGCAGTAAAACTAGTGTGCCAGCTGTGCCTGTTTCTTGAGAAGTCAGATCTGGCTACAGGGACACATCCCGTAATTAAATCCTGTTTAGACTACGGTAACATGCTCTATGTGCAGTTACTTCTCAAAACTGTTCAGAAACTTCAGCAGGTTCAAAATGTTGCAGCCAGGCAGTTCACAGGGGCTGGTTATGTCATGTGACTCCCCTGCTGAAACAGCTCCCTTGGCTACCAGTCCATTTCCAGGCAGAATTCAAAATGCTGGTTTTGACCTTTAAAGTCCTATACAGGTTAGGACCAGACTATCTGAAAGACCACATCTCCTTATACAAGCCAGCTTTAAGATTTGTAGAAGAGGGCTTTCTCTCAGTCCCGTCACTTTCACAGGCATGGTCGGTGAAGACTCGGGAGAAAGCCTTCTCCATGGCTACTCCAAGGCAGTGGAATTCTCTTCTGCAGGAGGTCCAGTTGACCTGCTCCCTGTTCTTTTCCTGCTGGAAGGTGAAGATATTTGTATTCAAGCAGGAGCAGCAGAGTGTCGGTAAAGTAATGTGCTGTATTTTTTAATCTTTTATTGAAATTATGTTTTAAATATATTTTAGGTGTCTTTAGCTGTTTTAAGCTGTTTTGATATTGTTACTTAATTCATTTTTGACTTTAGTACATTAATGTTTTAGCTTGATTTTTAAAAAATTATTGTAAGCCTTCCTGCATCCCAGTTTGGGAGAAAGACAGGATATAAATTCAGTTAAAAACTAAATGAATGAATGAATGAATGCATGAATGAATGAATGAATGAATGAATAAATGAATAAATAAATGCTGAAAGGAACATAAGCCTTACTCATTTACCATGTTTGTTCCAGAGCAGCAGTGTAAATTACCTTAAAACATACATTAAAAATAAAATAAATATTGACAATAAATGTGGGGATTTTTGTCCTATATACATACCGTATTTGGCAACACTATGATAATTAAAAAAAAACAACCTAGCCGCATGCTCTCTCTTTTCTTTTCTCTCTCCCTGTAACTTTCCTGTGACCTATACAGGCTGTTTTAGCAGGGCTCTGACAGAAAGTAATGAGAAATGAAAAGGTTTTCATTTGGAATTTATTCATTTGATTTCCCACTAGTAGAGTACATGATGCCATGTAAATGGAAAACAATGAAGATACAGGCAGCAGAAAATTGCCTCACATAGAAAACAGTGGGAAATAGAAACAAATCAAAATGATAAAAATACATACCACCAGTTGTGGACCAATTCTGAAGTAGAATGAAAAGTAAATTAACAAATAATGGGGGAAAATGAAGTTTTGAAAACTGAAATGAATGAAATAATGGGATGGTTTCCCCACTTGCACATCTTATTCTAGTTAAGCTCTTTCACCCATCATCAACACTGTAATGCATGTGATGACCTGAATACAGAATCAAGAAAGTAATGAGCCCCAGGGCAGGGAGAAAGGTGAAATATAAGCAAAGAAACAATACTCAAGAGTCTCTCTGGTGCCACAGAGTTGAAACCAGAAGCTTCATGGGCCAGGTCCCAATTCCAGGACTGCTTATTGCAGTGTTTCCTTGTCTGCTGCACATTCTTAATGTGCAAACTGTCTTTATACCCTGACATCAGGGCTGTGTGGCAGCTTCCAGTTATTCCCAACCTTTTGGCAAGCAGCAGCTAATAATCATTTGGATATTCCAGAGCTAAGGAGACCTGAAAAGACCAATTTCTTCTGCTGCTGCTGTTCCCTGCTGCTACTCTTCTAGTCGTTGCAAAATATTCATAATAAAGCAAGTGGAAGATATGCAAAGGTGTTAATCTTTGACAGAAATGAATGGTCAGATATGAGTCTAAGAAACAAAATACAGAGAAACCTCACAAACCCTGGTCTAATAAATATACTTAGCTTCACACCTCACCAATCATATATTCCAAAGCCAAGAAAACTGTAGCTATTGTTTAATTCCATCTTTTCAGAATGTACATTGGGAGAAAAAGGCCCCAAGGAAGGATAATTTTTGGGACTACAACTTCTAGAATCCCACAGTCAGCTTGGGGGAAAAGTCTTTTTGGACTATAGCTCCTGGAATCTGCTAGCTGGGGGTGGATTCTGAGAGTTACAGTCCAAAAGTAACTTTTCCAAGTTCTGAGGAGAATCAGCACTGGAAGCAGCCTTAAGGGGAAAAAAGGAAAAAGAGAAGCAAATTAATCTGCATTTCCACCAAGGTGCTTGTACCTGTTCAGGTTGGTTGGCATTGGAGAGTGGAGTGACCATCCAGATGACGTTAAGGTTTGTAAGAGCAGCACTGGTGGTGAAGGTACAGGGCAGGATTGCTGTCTGGCCCCGAGCAACTTCAACACTCCTAGCATTCATGAAAACTTCCAGGGGACTCACAAGACCTGTAAAGAGGCAACAAGATGATGTACATCAGTCATCCAGAGGACAATTCTGAGCCTATACCTAGCAGTGACATATTTAGCATTTGCACAAATATGATAATCAGCTTCCCCTTCTCTATGCTGAAACATTCCTGTTCCTTCCATCTTCTCTTTTCTCTTCTTCCTTTCCCACCAGTCCCCCACCCCCACCATCTAGCCTGCCTCCTTGGCCCACTTTCCAAGACTTCTTCCTGCCATGAGTAATCGAGGGCAGTCAGTGGCGCCTCTCTGGCTCTTGATGCGCAGGATGCAAGAGGAGGATAAAAGACAAAGATTCGTCTTGCTAAGCTAAATAGCACCTGCAGGGCTACAGATGGGGAAGGCACACACAACTGCTTCTGACAGGTAAACATAGCAAAGGTGACAAGGGAGTAGGGAAGAGGAGGAGGACCATGTGCTGAGTCTGCATCTGTTTACACTGGGGCAGACTGATTCTGAGGCACAAAATGCACACAGCGCTACAGTCAGAGACATGCCAAGTGAAAGGAAAATGGAACAAAGCAACTGCTCTCAAGCAGCTCTGAGTTCTCACCAAGGTTTCCATCGTCACCACTATTTATTACCTCGGGAGCACTTAGCCCATGCCAAACACTTTCTTGGCTTCATAATAAATAACCATTCTGAAGAACTTCTCCCCACAGGCTTACAATCAAGTGCATTTACTTACATCTCACAATTTATTTATACCCTATAAAAGGGCAAATATAAATAAGAAACTCCTGCATTTAGTATTAAATTATTCAATTAATAAAGGTTTATAACATCTGCACCAATGTAGGCCAGAACTGCATAGCATAACATTGTGTAGCACAACAGAATAGCCGTATTGGAGTTGACGGATCGTCATTCTGCACGACTGATCACAGAAGGGGTGAGATGGCCATGCACTCTCACATTGCACAAGAACTGATCCAGTTTCCAACAATAAGGACTGCACTTATGTAGCTTTCTCAGTTACTTGAACAGTTTATACTAGTGTCACAGTGTCTGTGTAACCCTGAACAGGATACAGGAACAGGAACAGGTGTTCTGTTTTATTGTCTTTATCCTCGATTGTACATGCCAGTGTTCCACCCTTTGGTGTAAAGAGTGTTATAAATAAATGTTATTATTATTGTTATTATACTACCTTTGACCAACCTCCAACAAGTTTGCATAACAACTTTTATGCCAATGGAAAGCCACAATATGATTCCTGGCTAGAGACTTTTAAGATATACACTAATGCAGAGAACATACTTTTCCCCTAAAGAGACCAATAACAACACTATTAGAAGCAGTTCAGATGTTCAACAGAATTCAGCAGTTAAACTTCATCTGATCTGTTGGTAAGAAGTATTACATGTTACAGTGCTTTCCAACAAATGTCTGAATGTACAAAGAGAAATGGTTTGGTTTACTGCTTTTTCCTAATAATACAGTGTTTGGTTTGGCTACAGTACATGCAGGAAATCACCCTGGTAGAAAAGAAAGCTGTAAAGTACCCTGCAAGCAGTGTGAAGTGCTCTAGTCCCATGAAAAACCTGTCCTCCTAAAGCTTTTGCAAAGCCACAGATCAAGATTCTTCACATAAATTTCATCTCACCCATGCAGATACCAGATCGTATATTGTTCCATTCCCTTCTCTCAGACCCACTGCTTTCCCATGAAGGAGAATGGTCACTGCTCCCAAACTTTGGAACTTCTTCCCTTGAGAGGCTTAGGATGACTCTCTTCTTGTTCTTCTTCCACCATCAAGTGAACTTTCCTAGTCCAACAGGTTTTCAGGAATTGACTGCACTAAGTATTTAACTTTTTTTTCAAATTTTGTGGCTTTTATATTCTGCCTTTTAATGAATTTTTAAAAGGTTTTAATTCTATAGATAGTTTAATTGCTTAAAACTTTTATTTCTATTTTACCAATGTTTGTAATGTTTTATTCTGTTCTGGTTTTAAGGTTCTGTGCAAGATATCTTATATATATCTTATATATAGTTATCATAGTGCTAGTAAGAATTCAGATGCTTTCAGAATCATTAAAATTATAAACACTATGCTAGGCCACAAAGTAATTATGAAGGAATTTCCATGTATATCTGGTACTCTTCAAGGTCTTTGTAGACATTGTTTAAGCCCTCCCTGCCAAAGTCAACCCTATGCATGACTACTGGGGACAACTGAATTCATGCAGCACAAGCCACAACCTCTCTGGAAGTTTGGTACCTAGAAATCTCTGCAATGGTAAAACAAAGCCAAGACAAGGGCCATTTCCGCATTGCATTGTTATAGTGCTGTTATTCCACTTTCAACTTCCTATGGAATCCTGGGGTTTGCAATTTAGTGAAGGGCATTTAGAATTCTCAGCCAGAGAGCTCTTTGTCCTCAGTAAACTGCAAATGCCAGAATTCCACAGGATGTTGAAAGTGGAATAATAGCACTATATCAGTGTGGCATGGAAACAGCCAAATTCTAGAACATGTAACACCAAAAACACATTTCTGTGAATGACACACACACACACCTCGTAATGCTCACTGTGGAATTAACTTGACCGTATGTCCAAAACGTTGGCCTAATTGCAGTGATGTACTTAAGTCTTTTACTCCAAGTCTCAAGTCAAGTCTCAAGTCTCTGCCTTCAAGTCTCAAGTCAAGTCTGAGAGCCAACTTTATCTCCAACCTAGAATCCAGAATTTATGGACAGAGTCGAATAAAGTCAGTTTTAACAATTTAAGCAGAACTGGCCTCATTTGCGATTTTGCCATCTGCAGCTTCAGAACTGGGATCCTTCTTAGTCCTCAAAGCTGAAGGCTTTTCTGCTAATGGGCATAAAAGAGCATGCAGCTTTGGAAGTGGGGAATGGGATTCTTCTTACTTCCCATTACTGAAGCCTCCAAAGCTTTAGATTAGAAGGATCCTTCCTCCTCAAACCTGCTGCCTAACACATTTGCTGTTCCCCTCTGAGAAATGCACCCTGCACCCTGGGGTAAATCTTGTCTTCTGCTCTTAGGAAAAGCTTTAGAAGGCACCTCCAATATGCAGCAGGGACAGGCTTCTGAAAAGACCTCAAGCCCCCCTCAAGCTCATTGCCTAACTTGTTTGCTGTTCCCCTCTGAGAAATGCACCACACTTTGGGCTTGAGACAGATTGTCATGTGACCAGTAGGCAAAAAGAGATGAAAGCCTTGTACAAAGTCGCAAGGTTTCTGGATGGATGTGTTATGTTACTGAACTAAGGGCAGCAAGTCAGTCACTAAAAATATACAAGAGTTGAGTTGAGTCAGTGCATCATTTATTGTTGAGTCGACTCTGAATTGAATCACTAAAGTGATTTCAGTCCGACTCAAGTCCAAGTCAGTTGACTTGAATCTACATCACTGCCTCATTGTGAATTTCCTGGGGGTTTGCCACTATGTTACGCACAACTCCCAGTGCTTTCCAATGAAGTGGCAAGCCTCCTAATTTATAGAGGCTACTGCTCCTCTTATAAATGTGTCAGGGAACAGTAGTCAATATTTTAGAACATTCTCTGCATGGAAAGCTGTCCATCCAAGTCTGATTTAAAGTTCAAGAATCCCAAGATGAAAGACAGAGCTTTGAAACTGCATATCCACTGTTAGCCCCAAAACATTTTAAGTAGGCATTCTGGCCACTGCCTTTTCCATACTGATCAACTATACTGTATTTATGTTCAAATTATAACTGCTTCTAAGTTGGAATCTATAATATATAGATTTTGTATATGCCAAATTGATATAACATGCCATTTTTGTCTTCAGTAGAAGGGTTAGTGTGGAAATGGCCAAGTTATGAGTTTCTGGAATAAAATGAATCTCTGTCTTTTCCATGCATATACAGGAGAGACTACTTCACACATGTTTCTTTATTTAGGTGACTTCAGTAATTTGCAGCAAAATGAATACATGCAGGCCCAGCAATAATCAACCTGCACAAGCTATAGACTGGTCACAGTTCACCAGTAAACTCTCCAGCATAAGACCTGCAGCAGAGAATGACAATCCATCAGTTCAATGGAATTTGTGCAGGAGAAACTAACAGCAAGTCATGCCTATGGGAGGCAACAACATCCTCACGATACATCCAGGTTCCCGACAAAATCAACAGCAGCCTTGAATTATATTGAGCACTACACTGCTGAACTTTAGTTTTAAAAATATACCAGCTTGCTGCACACACACATACACACTATCCCAACTTTGCTCACTTAGATTGGCATCAGGGGATCAATCTTGTAATGAGTGAAGGAGCTGGCTGCCACCCCCCCTCCCTTTGTGTTTCCTC
The DNA here is from genome assembly GCA_948472985.1 of Iguana delicatissima. Taxonomy (NCBI): domain Eukaryota; kingdom Metazoa; phylum Chordata; class Lepidosauria; order Squamata; family Iguanidae; genus Iguana; species Iguana delicatissima. Next base: position 55,711 of record CAOKZL010000731.1, read on the forward strand.
TGGAATGTTTTACATTCTGGCCTTGAAGCATAAAGAAGGAATGTTAATAATAAATGTTGCAATTCTATTCTCCTCTGTGTAAGAGAATCCTCTGGCAAATCATTGCTATGAAACTTCTATGAAGACAGAAGGAATGTGGTATTTCCGCAGACGTCTTTAACTGAAATGTGTGCACTGTACCACCAGTGTTGAGCCTCACTGTTCTTTAATGCCTTCTGCTCAGTTTTTCAAAAATACGGCCTGCCCATCAGAAAATGGTCTTGGCGACAGTAACCGGACAGTTTTTGAACACCTGTTAAAATTACTTATTTGGCCTTATAATTCATCGCACCATAAAGGCTGTGGAAGAACAGCAAAGTATTGATAAAAGTAAAGGGGAACAGAAAGATAAAAAGAAACACCAAAAATAATTCTTGACATACTCTGATTATTAGAGTGCATATCCAAACAGCATGGGCAGCAGTGATTCTGCAATGACTTCAGGGTCAGGACTGCGGTAGCCATCCAGGGAAGAGAGTTCCATAAATGTAGAGCAGTTAAAGAGAGCATCTCTAGCTGCTCCCAGTGTTTGGAACAGATGTTTCCCCTCAGGGGTCTGGCCAAGTATAGATAAGCCTCTGGAAGAGGAAACAATTTTCTAAATCTAAAGCCAGATGGAAGTGCAAATTTGCACTAGGAAGAAGGAAAATCCATTCCAGAGCTTAGCAAAGTAATTCTAGATCAGAGGTGTGGGGCCTTTTTTAAAGTCTAAGACTGCATTCCTCTGAAGTAATCCACTAGGAATTTTATGCAAGATGCTGACAGGGTCTGGTTCAAAGGAACCTGTGGCCATTTCCTCCTCTTCTTGTATCACTCCCTTCTCTCTCTGTCTTTCCCACTCCTTCACTGTCAGTAGGTTGTCAAGGGAATCACAGATGCTCTTTTCAAAATTGTGTAGCCCCCCAGATATCGTTGAATTAATTCCCAGAAGCTTCAGCAAACATAACTAATAGTGGGGAATACTGGAAGTTGCAGTTCAATGTTGGAAGGGCCACACAAGACCTGCAAAAACTGAACTGATGCCTTGCAGAGAACTGAATGTTGTCAGCCTTGATCTAAATCAAATGACCTACTCAAATGGCTCAGACTCAAGCTGAGGAAGAACATGAAATGATACAAGGAGAGATATAATCATAAGTCTGTTCAGACACTTTCTGAAGTATATTTTTTTCTAAACAATATATAAAACTTATTTTTATTTGCATGCACATTTTTCTGAGCTCACATTTTGTTTACAATTACCCCTAAAGTAGACATTAAGTTTTTTTTTTTAAAAAAATGAACAACTGTACCACAAAATTCAGAGATGAGAACAAACTGAAGAAAAAGTATGCTTGATGAAAAATTGCAAATGAGATTTGTCTGCTTCAAACTGTAGTTCTGCTTCCATCTGTCACTTGCTGAATCACTTGCAGTATTCCAGGTATGGTTCATAACCGAAATCCCTGCAGTTCTTTCCTCTGATGGTTTATCTCAATATATAGGATGTAGAAAACTGATAATTGTTTCTGGATCTGCTATCATGCTCAGCACAGTGTTCAAGTGATACTTCTTATTAGTCTTAGAGATCATGTTAGATATCAAGAAAGGAGGTGGTACATGAAATGCATAGGGTTCAAACTGTGTAGGGGTTTATATGTCATGGACATCACAAGGGATCATGATATTTTTTTTAAAAAATGTACATTGCAAACCAGGTTCATGGCTTTAAAGTCATGTAGAAGTTGTGTGGAAGATGTGGCTGAAGTAAAGGAGACTCAATGTGCTCCACACTGACAGCAACCCTTCTTCAACACCGATTAATATGAGTATGGTGGTTTCACAATAAGACGAAACATTTGTCAACATGGGCAAATACTACTTCCTTCACACTACAATCGGCACACTCCATGTGGATCTGTTTTTTTTTTCTTGAAAGCTTAGACCAGTATAAGACATCAGTAAGGAGTCTAGGCCTTCTCCTTCTCCAGTCCCCTCTCTGCTCTCTTTTCAACAACAAAGACCTTCTTATCTAAAGATCTTCAGCCTTTATCTGACTGGGGTAGCATGACGTGCAATGGAAGTGCTTTTTAAAAAAAAATAGGTTTCATATGAGATCCCTCCACCTCTCTGGGCAAATTGTTCCACTGCCAAACCACTCCTACTGACAAGAATTTCCTTCTAATATTCAACCAAAATTTACTCTCCTGTAACTTAAAACGATTAGACCCAGTCCTACCCTCTCTGGCAGCAGAGTACAGGCCTGCCCCTTCCTCTCTGTGACAGCCCTTGAAGTACTTAAAGAATGCAATCATGTCACTTCTTGGTCTTCCCTTCACCAAGTTGAACTTGCCCATCGCCTTCAACCTTTCCTCATATGTTTTGTGCTCCATACCTCTTCTCATCCTTGTTGCTGTTCTCTGAGCCTGGTCCAACTCTTGCATATCTTTCTTAAAATGAAAGGCCTAAAACTGAATACAGTACTGCAGATGAGGACTAACTAGTGCAGAATATAGTAAGACTATTACTTCCCTTGACTTGGAAACTATGCTTCTATTAATGCAGGCTAAAATAGCAATTACCTTCTTTGCTGTAGCATCACACAGCTGGCTCACGTTCAACATGATCAACAATAAATTCAAGGTCCTTCCACATGCAGTACTATTGAGCCATGCATCTCCCATCCTATACCTATGCATTTGGTTTTTATGTCCTAAATATGGAATTTTGCATTTGTCTGTATTGAATTTCATTTTACTAATTCTGCTCAATTTTGAGAAAAATCTAATTTAGCAAAGTCCTTTTGAATTATGTTCCTGCCTTCCAATGTGTTAGCCACCCCTCCCTATTCTTTATCATGTGCAAATCTGATAAGGATTCCCTCTACTTCTGTCTTCTAAGTCATTCATAAAAAATGCTGAAGGGTAATGGCTCCAGAACAAAAACCTGAAGAACTCCACTAGAAACCTCCTTACTGTTTGAACTACAGCCATTGATGATGACTCTGAGCACAGTTTTCCAACTAATTATGAACCCATCTGATGGTGTTCTCATCTATTCCATATTTAATCAGATTGCCAATCAAAGTGTTATGAGGAACCTTATAAATGCCTCGCTGAAATCCAGATGAATGATACTTACAGTATTCCCATCGATCACACACATACACACGGTTATTAGTGATCTGACCACATTCACACACACACACACACATATATACACACATATTCATATATATATAAATATGAATATATATGTCTTTCTCTCTCTCTATGTATATATATATGAATGAAGTTACTTTCGCAGGATTTGTTATTCCTGGCTCCTACAGATCACTGCATTGTCACAAGATAGTTGCAGACAGACTCCTACATAATCCATTCTCATACTTCTCCTGGTAGTGAGATCAGACTGACTGACCTGTAGTTTCTTGGATTTTCTTTTTTCACCATTTTTTTTTTTTTTTTTTTTTAAGAAAAGGATAGTGCCCTCTTCACTCCTCTGGTACCTCACCTGTACTCCAAGATTTCTCAAAAATTATGGCAAATGGTTCAGAGACAACATCAACAAAGTCTGTTAGTACTGTGGGATGTAGTTCGTCTGGCTTTGCACATTTGCACTCATTTAGGTTAGCTAGGTGATTCCTAACTCCTTATCAATCTTAATTTGCAATGCAGATCACTTGCCAAGGTCTCTGATGCTGCACAGAAGCAGCAGAAGAAAACTGTGCGCTTTTTTGGTCAGGGAGCAGAATGGGAAGTTGGGAAATACAGTGACCTTCCACTTCTATTCTCTTCTAAAGCCTTCTGGTTGGAGGAGGGCAATGAATTGTGTGGAGGCATGTTGAGTAGAGGAGATACTAAGTGAAGAGACTATCACTGATAATAAGAAGAGCCTTCCACCAAATACTCATCTATGGAATTTTGCAAGCCTTCAACTGATAAATAATAGTGAGAAATCAAGCACAAAAAGGGGGATAATGAAGACAAGGCATGTGACTACCCCCCACTATTTTTCACCATTGATTTAACAACATAAATTAAAAAGGGAAGGAACCACTGCAATAACTATGATAGATTAGAGAGACTAGATGAATGGAGCAAAGAATGGATGGTGATTTAGACTAATGGATGGGTGGAAAAACAGACTGAGACATACAATATTGTTAAATACGAACATGAACTTTTCTCACAGTCAGAAGTTAGCTATCACTAACTGGAAAACTATTTTGGTAAAGCGATTCAAAACCCTGAATCATTTCCAAAAGTAGTACAGAATTTAGCAAGACCTACCTCAGTGGCTAAAATTTCTCTAACAAAAAGAGTGGCAGAATGTGTTTACAGACTCTAGAGTTATTGTTCAAAAAGATTGGAGAGTGAAAGAACATACAAAAATGGTTCATTGTGGAATCTCTAGCTGATTGCTTTGGGCATGAAGCACAGAGAAAGGCTGGAGAAGTTTTTGGATGGGCCAAGGCTGTTTCTGTGACAACACAACAAACACGTCAAGAAATGCTGGGTCAGGATTTGACTTTGCTTTTGCCTTCCTGGGCAACTGAGCTCATCCATTTTCAGAGCACATACTGTAATCCTGTTCTGTTCCTCAAATCACCTCTGTAGAGCAGAGACGGAAACTAAATTCACATTATTTCAGAATTTCTTAATGAATCCATCTAATTCATGGTTTGTGACAAAACAGTCAGCCCTCCACATTTTCAGGTTTCACTTTTGCGGATTTTATTATTCATGGATTATTTGCTGTCGCCTCTGCTGCCTCCCTATGCCATTTTTAATAGGGACTGCAGGCCTTGTGAGACTGAGAAACTGTGAACGAGACTTATAAGTCCCTATTTAAAATGGTGTGGGACAGCAGTGGAGGTGGCAATAAGCCCCACCACTTCTGACTTGTGAAGGAACCCTAATGCCTCGAAGGAATCCATGGTGGGTTGAGTATGGTGATCATACTTTTTTTGTGTGTTAAATATGGTTTGGGAGGGCCTAGAGTTATTCACAGTTTTTTCACTTTCACAATGATCCTGTGCCCCTAACCCAGTGGTTCTCAACCTGTGGGTCCCCAGATGTTTGTGAACTTCAGCTCCCAGAAGCCCCAGCCACTATGGTCAATGCTCAGGGCTTCTGGGAGCTGAAGTTCAAAAACATCTGGGGACACACAGGTTGAGAACCACTGCCCTAACCCTACCAAATGTAGAGGGATGACTGTACTTAACACAGGTGTGAGTGCTATATGCAAGTAAATGTGAATGATGAAAAGGCTGCATTTGACAAAGTATCCACAAGCATGCTGCAGTCAATTGGGAGAATGTGCAAAAATGTGTTCATTAAGGGGAAAAAAGGGTACCAAAAAAGATACATAAGGAAAAGTACAGACAAAATATGCACAGACTTTCACTGGAAATTTAATTTTCTGGAAAACTGAAAAAAAAACTTATAATCTGATAGTGAATTTAAGCAAGATGAGAATGCTGGTGAGATCTTCAGAAAAAACAAACAAACCCTGAAACAGATAGATTGTTACATCTCTACTGCACAAAGGGGCATAGGGCTATGTGAGTGAGTGGGCCAGGATCACAGCTCTATGGCTAAATGCTAACTTTAATCCAAATCCCTGCAGGTCAAGTCTAGCACTCTAATCACTACATCTCATTACCCCTTTAATACACAACCAATAACCCTTACGTACTTGCTTCCTGTTGAACTACATGTGTGTTTGTTCATGCTGCGTCTGTACAAACTCTCAAAGGAACTGGAAACCAGGCAGCTTAACTTCACAGAAAGAGATAAAACTGATAAACCAATAAATGTGATGCTCCTACTCAGTTGACTCCCAAATAGCCTGAGCAGGGCTCAGTTTTATTTCTTCTAATCAGGCCAGTTCTGATTTTAGGAGCCAGAAGAAAAGCAGTGATCCAATTTCCAAAAATATAACACAGTACCAAAGTTTTTAGAGAAAATGACTAGAGGCCATTTTGAGCAAAGCTCATATGGTATGGACCCTAAGCACAGTTCCATTAGGTAGTGCTCATCCTAAAGACCCACTGAACCCTTTAAGCTGTGTTATCAAGCACTCAAAATCCCACAATGATTTTTTTCCCTGAGTGCTCCAACTGAATGCTCAAAGGGTTTAACTTGGTTCATCTTTTGATGACTGCTATCCTTTACTCCCTGTCCAAGATGAAAGGACTGGGGGAAGGACTAGATGAGTTTGTAGAGGAGTGACTCTTGTGGTGTCTTGTATCATTTGGGGCTGTGGGAAGAGTCATAACACACAGAGTTCTCACTGGCTTTAAGTGACCATCACAAAATCATTTCTTGCTGGAAATTATTGGCTTTGGAGTGCAACTCATGCCCCCAAAGACAAAAAGGATAACCAGGGTCCTGTTTTTAGCGACAAACAATTGTTGGAGACTCCTTGCTCGGAGAAACCAAACCAACAATTTGCAAACCGGAGGTCTCCTGTCTTCCAGGGGCCAAGATCAACCACATAACAGAGAGACTAACCAGGCTGGTCAAGCCTACTGACCATAAGCCCCTCATTTTGGTTCATGTTGTAACCAATGACACTGCGAGGTGCAGCTTTCACCACATGACAAAGGACTATGAGCTTATAGGGACAAAGCTTAAGGACCTTGGTGCACAGACGGTCATTTCGTCTCTCCTCCCTGTTCAAGGATATGGCGCACGTAGGGAAAGGGTAATAGCGGAGGTCAACAACTGGCTCCGCACCATGTGCACACCAATGGTTTCGGTTTTTGGATCATGGCCTGAATTTCCATGAACGTGGGCTTCTGGCAAGGGATGAGCTGCACCTCATGAAACTTGGCAGGAATGTTTTTGCAAACAGTCTCGCAAGGAGGATTAAGAGATCTTTAAACTAAGTTCCACTGGGGAGGGAGACAATATTATTCAGGGCAAGGACTCGGGGAGTGCAGGGGGGAAAGGCACAAATGATATTGGCCAAGTAGTACAAGCGTCCAATGGTGAGAGGAGTAGAAACTATAGTACAGGACTTGCAGCAAGGGCCCAGGAACTTAAGTGTCTCTACACTAATGCACGGAGTATGGGAAACAAGCAAGATGAACTTGAACTCCTAGTACAACAAAATAAATATGATTTGATAGGCATCACTGAGACCTGGTGGGATGAGTCTCATGACTGGAATGTAGGAATAGAGGGGTATAGCCTATTTTGTAGAAATAGACCAAACAAAAAAGGAGGAGGAGTAGCCTTGTATGTCAAGGATGTTTTCACCTGTGAAGAGATCCCGGACTTAAATCCAGAAAGCCAGGTCGAGAGCATCTGGGTAAGAATTAAGGGAGTGAGAAATAATAGGGATATTCTGGTGGGGGTTTACTACAGACCTCCAACCCAGACTGAGGATTTTGATGACAGTTTCCTCAACCAAATGACTGCACATTCAAAAAGGAGAGATACAGCAACAATGGGAGATTTCAATTACCCCGATATATGTTGACAGTCAAACTCTGCCAAGACTGCAAGGTCCAGCTAGTTTTTTGCTTGTCTTGAAGACAATTTCATGGTCCAGAAGGTGGAAAAGGCCACAAAGGGATCAAATATTCTAGATCTGATCCTGACCAACAGGGATGACCTTGTTAATGAGGTAGAAGTAGTTGGATCTTTAGGGGGGAGTGACCACACCCTACTGGAATTTGGCATTCATTTGGAAGGAGAAGATAAGTGTAGCCAGACACTCATCTTAGATTTTAAAAAAGCAGACTTCTGTAAACATAAGGAGCTGCTGGCTGAAATTCCATGGTCAAGAATAGTGAAAGAGAAAGGAGTTCAGGAGGCATGGGAGTTCCTGAAAAGGGAGATACTGCAGGGGCAGTCTAAAACTGTGCCAATAAGGAGGAAAAACGGAAGGCATCTGAAGAAACCAGAATGGTTGACTAAAGAATTCTCAGCTGAGCTAAGTATTAAGAGAAACATGTACAGGAAATGGAAGAAGGGGGAAACCACCAAAGAAGAATTTAAGCAAGTAGCCAGGAGATGTAGGGAGGAGGTCAGAAAGGCTAAAGCACAGCACGAACTTAGGCTGGCCAGAGACATTACAAACAATAAAAAGGGCTTTTTTAAATACGTCCGCAGCAAAAGGAAAAAGAAGGAGACGATAGGATCGCTGCGCAGAGAAGATGGCGAATTACTAACAGGGAGAAGAGAAAAGGCAGAACTACTTAACACCTTCTTTGCCTCAGTGTTTTACCAAAAGGATACAAGCACTCAACCTGGCGGTTGGGGAGCAGGTGAGGAAGCAGAGGAAATGCGGCACATAATAGGTAGAGAGGTGGTACAGGAATACCTGGCCACACTGGATGAATTCAAGTCTCCAGGGCCAGATGAATTGCATCCTAGGATATTAAAAGAATTGGCAGAGATCATTTCAGAACCGCTTGCTATAATCTTTGAGAAATCTTGGAGGACAGGAGAAGTTCCAGCAGACTGGAAGAGGGCAAATGTTGTTCCCATCTTCAAGAAGGGAAAAAAGAGGACCCAAATAATTATCACCCAGGCAGCCTGACATCAGTACCCGGAAAGATCCTGGAGCAGATCATTAAGCAGTTAGTTTCTAATCACTTAGAAAGCAAGGCAGTAATCACGAGAAGTCAACATGGATTTCTCAAAAATAAGTCATGCCAGACTAATCTTATCTCTTTTTATGATAGAGTTACTAGCTTGATAGATGAACGGAATGCTGTGGATGTAGCATATCTTGATTTCAGTAAGGCCTTTGACAAAGTTCCCCATGACATGTTTGCAAAGAAGCTAGTAAAATGCGGGCTGGACAGGGCTACTGTTATGTGGATCTGTAACTGGTTGACTGACCATTCCTAAAGGGTGCTCACCAATGGCTGCTTTTCATCCTGGAGAGAAGTGACTAGTGGGGTGCCACAGAGTTCTGTCCTGGGGCCAGTGCTGTTCAATATCTTCATCAACAACTTGGATGAAGGAATAGAGGGCATGCTCATCAAATTTGCAGATGACACCAAATTGGGAGGGGCAAGATAACTGAAGCCCCCGTCAGAGCTGCTGATGACGAGCAGCAGCTGTTGGTCCCTGTGGCCCTGGCTGGAGATGAGTCCTGCAGCTCAAGGGCTCCCCCTGCCTGCCATGGACCAAGCAGGCTTAGACATTCCTCTGCCTGCTCCTTTAGGGCAACAGTGATTGGATTCTGAAGATGGGTTGGAGCCTGTGCCAATCAGCCCACAAACAAGGCGGAGACTCAAGAGAGCTGAGCAAAGGGAGGCTTCCTTGATTAAGTTCAAGAAGCAGTGACTAGCCACATCTGTATCTTGGGCTATATAACTGCCTGCCTGGATGCTTTCCTTTGCTTGTGGGAAACTTCTTTCAAGCCTTCCTCTTGCCTGTTCCTTGCTCCCAGTACCCGGTTCCTGCTACCTTGAATTGATCTCTTGACCCTTGGCTTTTGGAACTCTGACTACGGCTTTCACTTGACACTCTGGTAAATGAACTCCCTTGTGTAACATGCTTGCTTGTCTCCTCCCGGTTGGACTTTGCTAGCTCTCACACTCCCTTCCCTGGGCTGGCTTGCCGCCCAGGTGTCTGACCTTAGCAAGGGGTTGCTAATATGCTTGAGGACAGGATCAAAATTCAAAATGACCTGGATAGATTGGAGAGCTGGGCCAAGGCTAACAAAATGAAATTCAACAGAGAGAAGTGTAAGGTCCTACACTTAGGTAGAAAAAATGGAATACAGAAATATAGGATGGGGGACATGTGGATGGATAGCAGTACATGTGAAAGGAATCTAGGAGTCTTCATAGACCACAAGCTGAACATGAGTCAGCAGTGTGATGCGGCAGCCAAGAAAGCCAATGTAATTCTCGGCTGCATCAATAGAAGTATGGTGTCTAGATCGAGGGAGGCACTGGTACCACTCTACTCTGCTTTGGTTAGACCTCATCTTGAATACTGTGTCCAGTTCTGGGCAGCCCAATTCAAGAAGGACATGGTCAAGCTGGAGCAAGTCCAGAGGAGGGCGGCCAAAATGGTGAGGGGCCTGGAAGCCATGCCCTATGAGGATAGATTCAGAGAGCTGGGGATGTTTAGTCTGCAGAAAAGAAGGTAAAGAGAGGACATGATAGCCATGTTTAAATATTTGAAGGGATGCCATGTAGAGGAGGGAGTGGGCTTGTTTTCTGCTGCTCCAGAGACCAGGACAAGGAGCAATAGATTCAAGCTGCAGGAAAGAAGATTCCACCTGAACCTCAGGAAGAACTTCCTTACAGTCAGGGCTGTCCGGCAGTGGAATACGCTGCCTCAGAGTGTAGTGGAGTCTCCTTCCTTGGAGGTTTTTAAGCAGATGCTGGATGGCCATCTGTCGGGAGTGCTTTGAGGGTGTTCCTGCATGGCAGGGGGTTGGACTGGATGGCCCACGTGGTCTCTTCCAATCTATGATTCTATGTTTCTATGAAGAAGCACAAGACTTCATATTTTCTGCATATATATCATCTAGCCCAGTGGTTCTCAACCTGTGGGTCCCCAGATGTTCGTGGACTTCAGTTCCCAGAAGCCCCAGCCACTATGGTCAATGTTCAGGGCTTATGGGAGCTGAAGTTCACAAACATCTGGGGACCCACAGGTTGAGAACCACTGATCTAGCCAATAAAGCCAAGTGGGACCTGTAAAGAAAATAACAACAACAACACAACATTTTAGTGTATCTCCTGCATGAAATATTTCAAAGTTTGATAGAGACATTCCTTCCAAGCAAAGCATTCCCAGTCTTTCCCATTTCCAGAGTTCCACATTTGTTTTCTTCCCTAGCCATCACAACATACTCTGCAACTACTGCATACACTCAGTCCTCACTGGGCTATTTGGAAATAAGTGTCATTTTTGTTCATCTTTGTTTTAAAAAAAGCTGCACTTTTGAAAACCTTCAGGTTCCCCCAATTGTGGTGATGCCTCTCTTTTTTGTTACTCAGCATTAAACCATTAACAACCAACTTAACAAAAATTTTCATCTGAACTGCAAAAATGTAGAAGTATCTGCTAAACCAAACACCTTAAGGATTTCTTGCTTTGCGTATACACTGATTTAATACAGCCAACAAAATGTTGGTCTTAGCTAGCAAAGCTTTAGAACTGAGTAGAAAAATGGCAAACAATAAGTACACAGTCATCTTCACAATGCATTGTACATGTTTACATGCCACATAGCACTGTAAATAAAAGCAGACATATGTGGCAATTAATGCTCAGACCCACTCAACCCTAAGAAGATCCTAGGCATCCACTGTCTCTCTACTTAGAAATGTATTGGCAGATTCCTCCATTACCCATAACACTGCACTGCTTCCACCTGACTGCCCTCTCCTGTAGCTGATAGCTTATGTCTAGGCCAAGCAGAAATAAAACAGTGTAACTGTCTGATTATCAAAGCCCCATTGACTTGCACTGCCATGCTCTGGACTCAGCTGCTGTCCTTGTGAGTAATGATAAGATAGAGTACAGCTCCTTTCGGCAACAGCAGAAGGGAGTTTCTCCACTGTTGCTGGGATAACGCTTGGCAGCCACTTCCAAAGATAACTTGAAGCATGTCGACCATCCTCTTCATGCCAAGCTGCCACTAGCAGAGCAAAGAAGGAATCTGGGGCTTAAGAAGATAAGATTAAGTATGCTTAAAATAGTTGTACTTGCAAATTAACTTTCCGTGAGTTTGTCTTACTCATGAGAACAGTTGTCATGACTCAACTATTCTGCACTAATGGGAGCAACTTTTCATTAGCTGGAATACAATGAAGACAGATATTGGTGATGAAGTGCTTTCACTAAGCACTGTGCACAAATGGCAATAGGATCACTTTAGGAGTTTTTCTGACACCTGGCTGAGCTGGTAGCTATCACCGTCTGCTTTGCCTGAAAAACCTGTTACTGGTACGGTTATGGCTTGCTCATCAGTAACTCAGAAGAGCTTTCATATTTCCAGGAAGTCTGGAAATTCACAAAGCATTCATTGTACCATGAAATACATAATATGGCCTCTAATAACTCTATGATGGAACAGCTGGGAAGGACCGATTTTAACCCAGGAAAACAGGATTATTGTTTTTGAGTAAGCATTCAAGGCATTTGGGACATAGTTCTGAACAGAATTATTATTTCAGAGTAAACATTCAAGGAACTCAGGTGTATACCCCGTTCTCCTTCTAGAAATTCATCTTATTCCAGAAGCTGTGGGCCTCCCAATTCCTCAGACAACATGCATAACGTCCAAGGATAGAGGGAGCTATAGTGCAACATTTGGAGACAACAGGTTCCCCACGCTTCATTAAAAATAAATGTCCAAATGATTAAATTAATGATTTAACTATATTACTTGTTTAAAGGAACGCTGTAAAATTAAATCTAAATGTCCCCTACAAATGTATGAAAAAGCCTGGTATGCAAATTAAGTGAGATTATTCAATCTATTGCCCTCTCTCGTTAACTGAAAAGGCAGAATTTGGATTTTCTGGTTGCATGATCTGACCATTCCTCTGCTAGCTAACTGTATTCCTTCTCTAGCCCAAAGCATTTCCCCAAATCCAGCCTGGGCTGGAGCTGCATTTTAAAGGATGATATCAAAGTTATTTTGTACTATTACCGAAGCTATAAATATAAAAGAAAGTACACCGATAGCACTAAAAATAGCAGCTAGAATGACATTAGCTTGCATAAAGCTAATCAATCCCCATCAATCTCTGGGGCATGCATTAATCCCCTCTCCTTGGTGTAGCATTGCACAATTAGGTACATTATGGGAGGTTTAATGCTTTTTTCCCTGATGCATCTGGCATGAGCCAAGTCTAAAGGCTGCTCAGTTTTGAACAGTTAGACCTTGAAGTCTCTGCATTTCCATTTGGCTGCAGAAGAATTTTGTAACAACTCCACTGATAAAATTCAATGGCTTTTTACGTGCTTTCATTAATCAAGTCTGCCAGAGAAAATGAGGAACCAATTCCAAAACACTTAGTAGATATTTTCCTTACCTTTTGTGCTTACTGGGAGAATTCAACCACAGTTCAGTCACTGCCTCCTTAGGTGAATATGGACATGAGTAGTCTGCTGTACACAAACCGGCCAATTCAACTGATAGATTAGCAAGTAGAAGCATGGTTATCTAGATTGGGATAGTCATCTGATTTCTGACTGCAATTCACAGCAGACCTAGCCAGTAAAGCCAGTAAAAATTCATGAGAGTTGCAGTCCAACATCATCTGGAAGGCCACAGTTGCCCAGGTGGGATCTAGATACACCACACCAACAGATGGTCACAACATCATCCACAACACTGAAGTTTGTTTGAAATTTTGGGCAGAATATATCCCGAAGTGCAAGCATTCTTTAAAAAACTAATATGATTTTGCAGACTTTCTTGAAACTGGAAGAAAATTGTTAAAAGTTACCTGTAGCAAAAAATTACATCCCTACTGTGAAGTGCTTCCCAGTACACTGAAATGTTGATTCATTGCATATAACACCATTGTAGAATGGCCACATGGGGGATGCAGTGATCCTCATTAATGGTTCAGGACTGGCCAAAAAGCAGACTGGAGGACAATAATGTTCAGCAAAAATGGTACCAATGGTAAAGAAGCGATTGGATGCAAACGTCTGTTTGAGAATACATATCTGGTGTAAGATTAAAGTGAGCAGTCAGGAACGGGAGAGATGCCAGAGCTTGGAAAAACTACAATTTTAAAATGACAACTCCTGTAATTCCCCCATTCAGTCATGCTGGGTGGGAATTCTGCAGTTTTGTAGTCCAAAAATAACTTCTCCAATGTGTGGGGTCTTCTGTCTAAACATAGCTTTATTCTAGTGATCTTATTAACAGCAGTGGGTCACTTATTAGATTTAGAGGTCATAATAGGTGGCTTGCTACTCATGCATGAAACTCATGCTGCAGTCCATTGTTTACGAGAGCCTTGTAATTTCAGTGGTTTAACAGAGTTGGTGTGGCAGAGTGGGTGGATGTGGACTATGGTTCAAATTCATCTGTGTGACTCACATGGCAGTTCTGGTCAACTGGCAACATGTCACTGGGTTTTAGTTGGAAATTTAAAGGAAAAATCTGCAATGTTGATTTTATCTGGGGGGATACAGTGCTATACCTTGGACAACACTCTTAAAGTACAGAGATAAATGATGAGCAGGGATAGAAAAGATACTGAAAACAATGGCTGAAAAAAAGGTCAAGAGCAATGTTTCCTGAGTGTTAGGAAACTCTGATGAAGAGAATCCCAGACGACAGAAACCTTTATAATTAAGAATGTATTATGTCCAAAGGCCACACATGGTTTTCATTTTGTTTTGCTTTTTTATAGAGGCAAAGGTATTTTCTGTGCAGAAAATATTTATGCAGAAACTGCTGTTTCCTATGCAGATACAGGGTTTGTTTCCCTGCAAAAATACCACATGTGAATTTTATAATAATTAAGTCCCAAACTGTGAACTGCCTTTAAAAACTGCTCATTTTTTTAAAAAAAATTCTCAAAGCAGGAAGAAAATTGCTAAAACTACTGCTTGAGAACAAAATTAATGAAGATTTACATCCACAGAGCAGAAACACCATCCCCCTCAGAAGGAAGCCACCAGCTACCACTATCTTGGGCCATTTGCTCTTCATAAGAGCCATACAGTAATCAAAATAATGCTCTAGAACTGGGTTGTTGTTGTTGTTGTTGTATGCCTTCAAGTCATTTTTGACTTATGGTAATCCTAAGGCAACTATCAAGTGGTTTTCTGGGGCTAAGTGTGTGTGACACGCCCAAGATGACCCAGTAAGTTTCCATGGCCAAGTTGGGAATCAAACCCTGCTCTCCAGAACTGTAGTCCAATGCTCAAAACACTACATCATGCTCTTATCGAGAAAGATCTCTCCATTTTAGGGGGGGCCCTGAATCTTCAGGAGAGAATTTGTTTGAAAAGATGGCAGAATTCATTGATATTGAAGAGGAAAAGATGGAAGCTTGTATTGACAGAATGTTCAGAGTTTCATCTAGGGTTGAGAGAGAGAGGAAACTCCCAAGAAACATCATTATAACTTTCACAAGAACAATAAGGGATAAGATATTACAGCGAAGTTATGATGATACATTGAAGATTGAATATAGAGATGTCAGAATTTTTAAAGATATACCTTATCAAATCTTAAAGAAGCGACAAGAATATAAACCATTGGCAAATCTTTTGGTTAAGTTACAAATTAACTACAGATGGGATAAGACTGAGGGCCTTTCTTTTACACACAAACAGCAGAGATATAAGATCAATTCAGTACACAAAGCAAGAGAGATGATGGAGAGACTAAAAACCGATGTACAAAAAGTGACTCTGGTGCAGGAGGAAGACCCGGAACAGAAACCTCCTGAGGAAGAAAGAGAACAACTCCAGGAGGAAGAAGACATCGAAGTTACAGAAGAAGGAGTTTTGGTTCAAGATGAGGGGGAAGCGGAAGGAGACTTACTCAAAGATTAAGCATCTAAATAAATTAGTAATATAACTGGACAAAATGAAGTTGAAAGTATATTCTTGGAATATTAAGGGATTTAACTCCAAATACAAAAGAAGACAAATATTTCATTAATCGGAAAAACAAAATCTGGACATAATATGTTTACAAGAAGCTCGAATTAGGACTCAAGACTTGAAATATGTTCGAAATTTGAAACTGGGTAGCTGCTTCGCGGCTACAATAGATAAAAAAAAGGGGAGTTCTAATATACGTAAATTCAAGATATGGTGCACAACAAATTTTTCAAGATAAAAATGGGTGATATATAGGAGCTGAAGTAGATTTGAAACAGGAGAAGATATTAATAGTTGGTACATATGCACCAAATGGAGCTAAAGGTGAATTTTTCCCCACAATACACAAAGAAAAACAGAAGTACCTAGATGCGACAAGGAATTTGAATATTGATGTCTTGGGTGACTTTAACGGAGTCATTAGTCCAAAGGTAGACAGGACAACACAAAAATTAACTCCTTGAAATGATGGTAAACTTCCTAAGAAATTCTTCAATATGATGGATGACTTAAACTTATATGATACTTGAAGATATAAAAATAGACAACTAGATGGACATACGTTTTATTCTGATCAGCATCAGTCAATGTCAAGGATAGATATGATGTTGGTGACTAAACAAATGTTGTTGAAAATTACAGATATAGATATTCTCCCTAATATGTGCTCTGACCATAATCCAATACAATTTAAGTTAAAAGTCAAAGACAGGGAAAGAACATGGAGATTGAATGATGAGTTTTTATTCAAGGAAAGGTACATTACTAAAGCAAAAAAGGAACTACAGAACTACTTCAGTGAAAATATGATACCAGAAATGTCAATGAAAAACATTTGGGACGCAAGTAAAGCAGTGATGCAAGGCAACTTTATTAGATGGTCAGCTGAGATCAGAAAAGCTAAGAAATATACCGAACAGCAAATTTTGGGAAAAATGTAGGAGATCGAAAAACAGATGAGACAAAAACCAGAAGATCAAAAGATTAGATTACAGATGAAGTTGCATCAAGATGAACTGAATCAATTAAATTTGAATGAAATAGAACAACAGATTTGGAGAGTCAGACATAACTATTTTGAACAAGCTAATAGACCTTTGAAATTTTTGGCAAATTTGCTTCCAAAAGAAGGATTAGAAATATTATAGCAGAGATTAAAATAGGAGAAGAAAGAATTACAAAACAAGAGGGAATAAAGCAAGCATTTAATAAATACTACTTGAAGCTGATGAGTAAGATTTCTAAAATGAAAAAACAAAATGAAGTGGAAGAGTACCTGAATAAAATGAACAAAATGAGGTTTACAGAAGAGCAAAGACCGGTACTGAATAAACCTATTTCTATGATGGAAATTGTTGAAGCCATCAGGAATTTGCAAAATGATAAAACTCCCAGACCAGATGGATTTACTGCAAAATATTACAAGATTTTGGAACATGAAATTTCAATACCCCTCCAAAGTACTATCAATGAGATAGCAAAGGAAGGAATACCAGACACCTGGAAAGAAGCCAATGTTGTGTTGATTCCCAAAGAAGGCAGAGACTTAGCAGATCTGAAGAACTATCAACCGATATCACTTTTGAATACAGACTACAAGATCTTTGCTTCAATCCTGGCAACGAGATTAAAGAAAGTGTTGATAGAGATAATTGATAAAGATCAGAATGGATTTCTACCAAAAAGATCTCTAAAAAACAATATAAGGATGGTTTTGGATATAATTGAATACTATGAGAAGTATAACTAATGGAAAATGGCTATGGTATTTGTGGATGCGGAGAAAGCATTTGATATGATCAGTTGGCCATTTATGAAGATGGTGATCAAGCAGATGCAAGCAGGAAACACATTGATTGAAGCAATTTATATTCAACAACATGCTCGATTGGTTATAAACGGAGAAAAAACAAAACCGATTGAATTGCATAGAGGGACAAGACAAGGATGTCCCTTGTCCCCTCTTTACTTATTCTGACAATGGAAATACTCAATAATGCTGTAAGAGAGAATAAAGCTATAATAGGAGTTCGAGTTAAGAAGTATCAATATAAGTTGAAAGCGTTCGCTGATGATTTGGTTTTGTTTTTAGATGATCCACAGAGAAGTATTAAAGAGTTGATTAGAACACTTCAAGAATATGGAGAAAATACTCTGGATTTTGAGTCAACAAAGAAAAAACAGCTCTGCTAATGAAAAACATGACTGAGAAAGAAGAGACGGAATTAGCAAAATTAACAGGATTTAACAGAGTACAAAAGACAAGGTATTTGGGTGTCTTGATAGCTAAAAGAAACAATGACTTATTTCAAAATAATTATGACAAAAAATGGAAAGAAATAACAAAAGACTTGGAAAGTTGGACTTCAATGCGACTATCAATGATGGGAAGGATAGCGGCAATAAAAATGAATGTACATCCAAAAAGGAACTTTTTGTTTCAAAATCTTCCCATAATAACAAATAACAAGCCCTTTATACAATGGAAGAGAGAGTTAACCAAATTTATATGGCAACGGAAAAAACCTAGAATAAAATGGAAAGTTTTGATGGACCAAAAGACTAGAGGTGGAATGGGAATACCAGACTTCCAGATATATTATAAAACCACAGCCTTTACATGGATAAAGGACTGGATAGATTTATAAGATACAAGAATGTTGGCATTGGAAGGCGCAGATTTGAAGATGGGTTGGCATGCCTATATGTTCTATGATAAAGCCAGAACTGATAAAGACTTCACTCACCACTATATCAGGAAATCTCTTTTGAGAATTTGGGAAAAATATAAGAATAAGAACATAAGGCAGCTTCCCACATGGGTTTCCCCTCAAGAAGCTTTCTTTGGTAGATGAATAGAAACAGACAAATGGCTTCGATATGAAGATATATTGGAAAGGTCAACTTTCAATAACTACAAGATTAAAACAAGAGAAAAACTGGAATCGGAAGGAATAACATTAAGTTGGTTTCCATATAGGCAGTTAACTGAAAGGTTCCAAATGGATTTAAAGACTTATGGAATAGACCCAAAAGAGACAATGGGAATGATTAAACGACTATTGGAGAATTCTCCTCATCTACTATCTTATATATATCAAGAAATATTACAAAGAGAAAAACAAGAAGAAACAATCAAGTCAGTAATGATTTCGTGGGCTCAAAATATAGGACATTCAATTCAATTAGAATTCTGGGAAGAAAGCTGGAAAAAGACACAAAAATTTACAGTTGCCCAGAATTTCAAAGAGAACTACTACCAGCTGTTCCATAGATGGTACATGACATCAAATAAGTTGAAAAAGATTTACAATACTGGTACTGAATGAAAATGAGTAATTCGTGACCAGGATTTGAAATGAGGAAGCTACAGTAGTAAGTCACGGAACTGTAATGAAGAGATTGAAATACAAGAACTGACATGTAACAACATCATTAAAATGTGGTACAAATAGAGATAGAAGTATTAAGAGGTATTGAAAATAAATTCTAGATCAGTGTGGAAGATCAAAAATATGTCATGTACTATTACAGTAACAATTGTTTGTTTTATATGTGAAATTGAATAAAATGATTTTAAAAAAAAAACCACTACATCATGCTCTCTAATCCTGGGTACCCTTGTCCAAATGCTGCTTCACCTATGAAGCTCACTGGCCCTTAAACTGAGCAGCCATTTCTTGGCCTAATCTCCCTCATAGGCTTGTGGTGAGGATAAAGTGTAGGAAGGGAAGAATCGTGTTGTTCTGTGCTCCTCTGGGTAAAGATAAGACCAAACAGTTCTAAATAAATAATTTTTACTCCAGGCTTGCTATGAGATTGATAAGTGAACTACATAATGCTGCCCTAAACTCCTTGCCTTTGAGGATGGAATCCAAATACTAATGCTTAACAGCAACAATGCCACTGAGGTGAGACCTGAGGCTGAATATGAAGGGCTTCTCAATGATACACTGTGTGCCAAGTTGGGATTTCAATCACCACTTAGAAAAGATTTTTTTTTAAGCCTACAACTCTCAGAATCCCCCAGCCAGTGTGGCCAACATACATGCTGGCTAAGGGATTATGGAAACTGTAGGCCAAAAAGTAACAACCAATCCCTCCCCCCACCCCCCCCAAAATCTCTCATTTGAATGCAGGTTGCCTAACTGTAGTCCACATTGGTTACATGGACACTAGAAGCATCTTCCTTTACTGAACGTGACTGTTACTCAGCTGCTCAATATAGCTCGATAGCAGAATGCGAGAGAGATGGGAGAGTGTGCAAAACCTCAAATGAAATCCATAAGACAGAGAGGGCAGAAATCTAATTAAAGTTCCTCTCAGGAATCTGCAGGCAGAAGTCATGCCGCTACCACTGCTGCTATTTAGTCTTCCTCTTCACTTCCAATTCCCCTCATCAGATTCATTCGCCAGAGCCACGTCAGCAAAGATGCACTGCGTTGCGGATTGGTGCCAAGTGCAGTCAGCAGCGGTGGTGGCAGGAGTGGCAGCGAAGTGCGTTCCCTTGCTGATACAGCAATGCAGACCCTCCAAGGAGAGGAGGAGAGCTTCTGGTTATCGCTGCAGAAGGAGGCATCTGCTCCTCCCCAGAATCAGGGGTCCGAGGTAGAAGCAGGGGAAATGAAACAGGTCAGGGAGGCTCTGCCGAGGGGCTTGTTCCTATTTTTCTGTTTGCTGAGCCATAAAAAATACATTAATGGCCTAGCAGCTTTGTAAATGATTTATGGGCAGAAGCGTAAATTTCCCTTCTCTTCCCTGAAAAAGGTAACATCGTGATAAACTGCCTAATAAAGAAAACTTCTCAAGGCACAAACATAATCAATAATAGATCAATACAGGGGAAGGGGGGGAGGTCCCAGGGGGTACATGGGAACATAGTCTCCAGGGAGTGAGTGAACCAGTACAAGACAGGCTAGAATCATACAAGCTTGCTCTCTGTCTCTCTCTGTGATGATCAAAATGACAGCAGCACAGATGGGGACAGAAAGAAACTGTTTTAGTACTGCTGTGCATTGCCTCTGTGAGAGGCAGAACACCAAATACCTGGGATCTTAACTTTTGCTGTAGTAGCCCTGATGAGTTTTCAAAATGTGCAGAGTAGAGAAATGTTTGGAATATTCTCCATAGGAATGGGGACAAAACCATCTGGTCTGCATTCTAATACAAACTAATTTAATTTGCCCCTGCTAAACTAACTAGTGAAAAAATCAGTTATCATTCGTTATTTACACTTTCTCAAATTCTTGAGCTCTGTAACTGTGATTTTAAAAAACTGTACAAAGATGTGTTTGTACCGAGGGCATGTTCATACAAAAATGTGTATGTTCACTAAATAATATAGAAAGATGCCTTATACCAGGGGAATAGCTTGCAAAATGCATGTATTGGACAAAATTCGGTGCAACATGCATATATTAGGAGAAATGCAAACGAAAATGCAAACACACTTTCATGTGGACTTTCTAAAAAAAATGCATTTGCCAACTAATCTAGAAATGAGACAAAATGAATTAGAGATTGATTGGAGCAATACTGAATGTCCATCTCTAATTCTAAGAAGGTGAACATTCAAACATCAGGTTAATCCACAGAGGTCCCAAAAGTTACGATTATGGCCATTCCTAGTGACTAACATGAAACCAGTATTAATTTATGATTAAAAATGAATTTGATTAATAACATCACTGATTGAAAATTGCAGCCCTGTTTGGTGACTGATCTCAAGATACCACTTTGCATCACACAAACAGAAATTAATTTTCTCTAGACAGCATTATAAAGGACTCCTCCGAGATATTATAGTATGACTCTCTACTGATTGAAAAATGCCAACTTCTACATTCACAAATACGAAATATATATGAACAATATCCTCAAACTAAAAGTCGATATTCAAAATCACTTTATGCAGAATAATTATCTTTAACACTGCTAGTGATCTTTTGTGCTCTGTTAATACATGTTAGCCATAAACAGAGACTTTTTAATCTATTTTAGTAACTGTAAATATGGAACCAGGACATACTTATTTAATGCAGAGTTTCTAAGTGTGATCTAGTGTGTGCGGTGTGAGGCACTTACATTCCTAGGGTGTGATAACACAATCATCATTCAAAATAGTTAGAATTATACAATGATTAACCCTTATTCTAGTGCTATTCACTGTTGTTCATGTGGCCATAATTTGAACAAATGTACTAACTCCCTTCCTAGCCCTCAAACAACTGACTTCCTGAATTACCACACTTCAGACGTCAACATCCTCTCTGCAGGGACTCTGCAAAGGACCTCAGGTGGCACTGCCCGCAGCTCCCATTTACAGCTGCATGAAAAAAAAATTCAAGCTATATTGTAATGACGCAGATGCAGGCTCCAGAAATAATAAGGGACTCAGATATTTGAACAAATTCTTTGTCTCTCTAAAATTATGAATGATTTACACGAGGTTTATTTCAAAGAAATTGCTTCTGCTCATAAAGTTGGACAGGGATGGGCAACTGTTGTTGAGGTAGGGGCACTTTTGGCCCTTTGTTGCCCACAGTGCTGTATTTTCAGCCAAAAATCCTCCCAGAAGTAACAGGAAGTCTACTTTTGGTTCTTACTTCATTGAAGCCAATTTACTGGTGGTTTGAGGGATCAGGAGGATGTTCAAAAAGATATCTGTTCTGGTGGTGTTTTTAGGCATTTTTAAACATTTTTAAAAACAACATTCAAGGGCTTTGGGGATGGCCAGGCATTTGAGGTCCATCTTCCCAAAAATGCTACTAGATACAACTCAATGTACCTGTTCCTCCATCCTTATTGACTGTTTGTCTCCTTAACTACGGTATGTCATGATGGATTCTGCATTTTAGATAAAATAAGCCCTCCACATTTGTGGGTTTAACTTTTCTGGGGGAATCTTCCCTCTTGGTGGTTCTGATCAGTCTTGCACAGCCCTTTAAAAATCAACCTTTTGTCCTCTTCCTTCCACCGGCTGCTACCTGGCCAGTTAAGGACAGCTCACACCCCAATTTCTCAGCACAAACAAATCCCCTCCCAATGCCTCCCTACACCCAAGGAAGGAGATGGGTGTGAGAGAGGAAGGGCCACCATGCCAACCAACCTGATTTTTCTCTCCTTTCCATGACCTTATTTGGACCTTAGGTGTCCATTTTCTCCACCATACCTTACCCCCCCTTTCCCACAGGTACACACACACACACACACACACACACACATATTTTGATAGTTGTAATTTTTCCACCGGGGGGGTCCTACACCCCTAACCCTACTGACCATGGAGGGTCACCTGTAATAAAGTGTAAAAATAAATATTAAATTAAACAGAATGGCATTTGGTCTCCCTTTCAGTTTCACAGAGCGAGAGGGCAGCACATTTGAGGATTTTACAGCAGAGAGCTTCCTAGCCCAGCTGTAGGACTGTGATGTCACAGTTTACTTCTCTAAATTATATCATAACCCTAATCATTCCTTTCACATCAAAACTCTTGATGTTCACTGCTTTATAGAGATGACTTATGTTTTTCCAACCAATTAACACAACCAGACAAGAATATTTATGTCTGAAGGAGCTTACCTGACTTGGATTGCATGCTTGCAAATCCTCAACAGCCTATCTGGTCTAGAATTCTATGGAGCTAATCTTCATACACCGTTGATCGTCGAGGAGAGGGTCAAAACATCAGAGAAACCAGTGCTGGAGAGGATGAGCACAAAGGCAGGATGAATAGGTGATTGCCGTTGTCACAGCGACAAAGCCTAGAAGCTGTTGAACGTTGTGGGCAGAAATGGACAGATTGCGCAGGATGGTGGCCACAGCCTGTTGCAGAGCCTGTGCATGCCTTAGAGGTAAGAAGACCCTGGTGCAAGTGGAGTTGAGGGTGGACCCAATGAAATCCAGGACGCGCGAGGGCTCCAGGTGGGACTTCTTGGGGTTCACCCTGAGTCCGAGATCGGAAAGGAAGGAGAGGGCAATATGGATGTCCTCGTACAGCTTTTGTTTGCAGGACACCACCAGGAGCCAGTCGTCCAAATAGGGGTACACCAGAATGTTCTTCATGCAGAGGTAAGACACCACAGAGGCTAGGCACTTTGTGAAGACCCGGAGGGCGGTGGACAGGCTGAAGGGGAGGACCTTGTATTGGTAGCACATGCTGTCGACCGCAAATCAGAGGTACCTCCTGTGCTGGGGTTGAATGGAAATGTGGAAGTAAGAGTCTTGTAGATCGATGGATGCGAATCAGTCCTAGCGCCTCAGAAAAGGTAGGCTCAAGGACAGGGTGACCATCTTGAACTTCTGGGGGCAAATGAAGGAGTTCACTCCCCTGAGATCTAGGATGGGTCGGAGCATGCCATCCGATTTGGGTACTGTGAAGTACCAGGAGAAGAAGCCTGTGGGTTTGGCTGAGGGCAGAAGCCATTCTATGGCCCCTTTGGGAAGGAGGGTCTCTACCTCTTCGAGGAGGGCCAGACTGGCAGGGGTGGAATATAAGACAACGAGAGAAATACTTCAAAACTTGATGGCATAACCAAGACGAACTATGGTCAAACCCCAAGAGTCCAAAGTGATGTCACGCCAGATGTTGAGGTGGCAGGCTAGTCCTGTGGTTCTGGAGAGGTGGCTCGGTAGATGGAAGGAGGCAGAGACGGCGACCTGCAAGGGGAGTCAAAAATGAGATTTGGCAGTCAAAGAGGATTTCTTGGAAGATGGTTGACAACGTTGAAAAGAACGGCAGGAAGAGACCGATAAGGATGACTGTAGAGATGAGCGGCAAGGAGAGCGTGACCTGTAAGAGTAGGAAGGGTGTCTCTAGGAGGAACATGATGAAGGTGGCCTTCTAGGCTGGGTTGATGGATGAAGGCCCATGTTTTTAGCTGTCAAATGAGCTTTCACAAGTTGGTCCATTGCTTCACCTGTAGTGGCATGGAACAGCCCTTGACTGTCAAAGGACAGGTCCTCGATGCGTTTCCTGCTATCCTCGGTTAAACCAGTGGACTGGAGCCAAGCAAAGTGGCAGAGAGCGATCGTACCAACCATCACGCATGCCGCACCCTCAACAGCATGTCAGAAGGACAAAATCTGCTGATTTGAAAGGGCCACAGACTCATTAAAATATTGAACAGCAGTGGCCCTGTGATCGTCTGGCAGGTGTGAGAGGATGGGAAAAAAAAACTATCCCAGATATTGCATTGATAGGCCACCAGGCATGCTTGAGTGTTAGAGATCCTGGTGATTAACGAGGAAGCAGAATAAAAAAGATGGCCAAAGACATCCAAATGGTGGCCCTCTTGATCGTGTGGGGTCGTGTGGGCCCTTTTGCCCCTTTTGTTTGGGGCGACTCAATAACAATCAAATTTGGAGTCGGATGATTGAATAGGAAATTGACATCCTTCTTCTGGGTACGGTAGAGATGCTCCAGGCAGTGAGGGATTGGTTAAAGTGATGCCGGCTGGGCCCATGGGTGCTTCAAGACCTCCTGCAGGATGGGCAAAAATGGAATCAGAGCCGTTGATGGGGGGCAAGTATCGACATAGTGGAAAACCAGGTCCTGTACAGTAGGAGCAGGTCCAAAGATGTCAAGGCCCAAGGCAGTGGCCATCTGCACCAAGATGTCCAAGAACTGCTTGACGTCCTCAGGAACAGAATCAAAAGACGGGTCCCCAAACACTAAAGGTGGGTAGGTATGAGATTGCGGTGTGGAATCTGTAGAATCACCATCAGAATCATAAGAGGCAGAAGAAGGAGACGATGAGCGAGGCGATTGAGAACGACGATGTGGGGTGGGTCCCCTTGCAGGAAGAACAGCAGGTGGAGCAGAAGCAGAGGCCAGTAGAACAGTTGGGGCCGGGAGCAAGACTGGAATTTCCACCGGTATCGAGCCTGGGATGCGAATCAGTACTGAGGTCAATGCTGACAAAATGGGTAGTACGGTCGGGATTGGTGCAACAGACTGTGTTGACAACGAGGCCAACAGAGATGTTGGCAGAGTAGATGCAGGGTGAGTATCCGGTGGGGGCTGTGATACTGTCGCTGTCACCTGAGGAGGAGTTGAAGCAGCCTAACGATGAGGTGATGGGTCTTGGGACCGGTGACGAGACTGGGATGCTGAATGGTGGTAGTAAGCCGATCAGGACCGAGAATGGGATCTGGAATGGCAAAACTGAGGGGAGCATCGGTAACGAAACCCTGTAGGAGATCATGATGGAGACTGTGAACGTCAAGGGCAGTAAGGAGACCAACGACGAACATCGGAATGGTACCGGTCACAGTAAGCTGGTGAATATGAGTGGTAAGTGCCAGGCTGCTCTCTCCAGAGGTGTTCCTGGCCATACCTGGTGATATGGTAGGCTGAGGAAAAAGGTGAATCCACTCTCGCCAACGAAGGCTCATAAGGAGTGCGATGGCGGTAGTCCTGACGATGTGGAGATCTACCTCTTTTGCTACGTCCTGAAGAGCAGGCCATGCTGAGTTGAGGCCGGTCTCGGGAAACAGCCCGAGGAGCATCTGAAGCAAGCAGTCAGTCGAACTCGGGACGGCCAGGATAGAGAGTCAGGGCCAGTGGAGTTTGTAAGCAGCCATCTCCGGACTGGCCAGAGTTCACAGGCAAAGAGGCCAGTGGTGAAGATCGACAGTCCAAGTAGGAAGCGAGAGCCACAGTAGCTGGGATTGATAGCACCGGGAGCTGGGCGGCATCCCGCACCGGCAAAAGGGCGAGAATATACTCCTACTCAACAGTGGACACTGCAGGTTGCATCGGAGGAGGCGCTGGTAAGGGACTGAGAGAAGAAGGTCAATTTGCCGAGGGATGGGTAGTGGGAGAAGGATAGCAGTGCTTTTCCTCTTTTTCTTCTTTTCCTTGTTGGAGGAAACAGAAGAATGGTGCGACAAGGTGTGTTTACGCTCAGCCAAGGTAGGGACCTTGTGAGCTTGTTGTGAGATCGAAGTGGCATCCCCAGTGGTAGATGGTACAGTAGACATCCTGGAGAGCTTTGGAACCTTTGGTAAGGAAGAAATTGGCAGCAAGATTGACGAGGTTGTAGTTGGTACTGGTACTGAGGCTGTCAATACTGAGGGATAAGAGGTTACCGATAACTTCGGAGCCGAAGTAGAGGATGTCATTGAGGGCACTGATACTGACACGGTGGAAAGAGGGGTATTCGAAGATGTTTGCTCTTCAATGTGAAGGGCTTGCTCCCAACAGTAGGATTTCAACCAAGAAGCTCCATTCTTAAGAGTCTGGGAGGTGAAGTCCTTACAAAGAGAGCAGGCCCAAACGTTATGACCCTCCCCAAGGCAGAACAAACACTCAGGGTGGGCGTCCGAAAGGGAGACTTTGTGGCTGCAAGATACGCACAACTTAAACAAAGAAAAGGCCAAGAATTCAAAGAACTGCTCAGTGGGGAAACCTTCCGAGCTGCTAACAGGTCGGTGGATGAAAAGAAACTAAGGAGAGACCGTTAGCTTGGCGGGACTGAGCATGCTCAGTACTGCATGGGGGAGGGGTTCCCGCCAAGCTGCTCAGCTCTGGAACTTTCCAAAAAGCTACTGCGCATGCACAAAGATTCCCATTGTGTGAGGCACAGAGACCACGAAGAAGAATTTGAAGTTCCAGGAAGAAAATGTGTCCAACAGTATAAAAGTTTCCCTTGAAATAGACAAGATGTCTTTTAGGAAAACTTGTCAAACATTACTTCTCTTCCCAATAATGAACCTCTAACATGCCTCTAAGAAACTCCAGGGTTCCATGGAAAACACCATGGAAGTGTTCTGGACAAAGGGTATATCTTTCTTAAACAATAAAATCACAGTACTTAGTTCTCTTTCAAGCCAGTTTTCTGCCCTGAACAGAACCAAGTACAAGTTTCCCCCACTTATCTGACAGGTTAGGGAACAGAGCACTGTCAAGAAAAAGAAACTGGTAGAAAGGTGGAATCCATGTACGGTACTGTAAGGAGCATGAAGGACTTACAGAGTTTTGCTTGTTATTGACTTGCACAGACACTGCTTGCAAAGTCTCTCAGCTGGCTTAGCATCTTTCTCCTCCTCTCAGCTCACTTTGCAAACAGCACACACATGTGAGCAGTTCCAAGTTCCACTTCTGCAGGCAAGAAGAACTGATGAAAGAATGGAATCCCCAGTGAATTAATGGCACCTGTCCTTAATTTGGAAGTGACAAAAGAGCAAGTCATCAGATAATGGGGTGTCAAAAGATGAGAGCTTTCTGTAGCTATGTTGCATGGCAATCCTTTTGCTTTCAGCATGTCTATCAGAGCTTGGAATGTTTTAAATACAAGTTACAGAATCCCCCAGCCTGCATGGCCATGGAGTACTGGCACATCAAAAAGTTGTCTTCTGTGCTTTGCTGTAAGTGCAGTTCTGTATATTCATGTACTGAAAAATTATGCAAATTAAGCAGGACCCATATGCAATACCACTTATAGTTAAGACTCTGCCTAAAACTCATATCAAATTACTAATTTTTGCACACTGTGTTCCTTGCTTTCTGGTCCTTCACATGCCCTTGGATATTTCTCCTCTTTCCTGCTTCATTTCTTGCCTCATTTCTTCATGTCTCATTTGTCCTTTTTCTGTTCTTTTTATTCCCCCCTCCCCGATACATCCTCTAAATGTGTGATATCTTTTCATGAGAATTCAATGCTATTCCCACAAAACCAGCACAATCTGTCCATGCACACTGTCCATGCACGCGTCCACTCTCATCCCTCTACTCTCTCCTACCTGAAGAATGGGACACAGAGTGACATTTTCTAGGACTCTCTACATACTAACCTCTGAGAAAGATTCTAAACACCCTTAAATCTTCATTTCTAAATGTGTACTCTCCTTAATGAGACATACAAACAAAAAATGGTTGAACTTTCTATTTATACCTGTCATAGATTCAAAAGCATTTCAAAGGCCAGATCATTTTGTTCACATTTTCCTCGTGACAATATTATAATACAGTAAAATGACAGCTACACAAGTCAAATGCATCAAAACATTTTAAAGGTGACTTAAAAAGTTAATATTAAGAAGAAAAACCTATGACCCTAGCTCAGATTCATGTTCTATCTTTACTAAACAAACAAACAAAAAAAGGCCTTTCAGACAGAAGAGACTAAATTCCAGCTGTGTGATGGATTCCAAGTAAATCTGACTCCAAATATTACGTAAGTAAATAGTGCAAAGCTGAATTCTCCTTGAAGTATTTCTGCCTGTCATCTATCTATTTTAATTTTTATCCTGCCTTTGGTTTGTATGATGTTTCGTTTAACTATCAGTAACATGGCCAATCTTTATCTTCAAGCTAGTACTGGGAGCAGCTTTAGCAACTGGAATAGTAACTTTTTCACACAGCCTGCTTGATCAGTCCTTGGCATAACTTCCTTACCACTAAGATTATTATAATCAAAGTGCTTTTCCTGTATCAATACCACCATTCATGTGACTTAGGCCATTTCTGCCTAGAGTGTTATAGTGCTATTATTCCACTTTCAACACCCTATGGAATTGCAGTTTAGTGCAGAAATGGCTTTAGATGTGCAACCTCTGTGCAATTAGATTTCTAAAACGCTTACTCTGCAGAAATACCACCAATAATCTAATTTAGATTTTCAGCCTCTGCTTATTATCTTGGACTTTCAGAATGAAGTCTATATCATGCCAAATATTGTGGGGAGCAGATTAATTTGCATACCATCCTAAAATGGGGAAGTACACAGGATGGCTGCTGGATATGCTATACAGGGGTCACAAATCCATTCTTGGTTTTACCAGAACTCCTCCAACAACTACTTTAAGCAGAAGAGAGCTCTTTATGGATGAAGCTCTGAAGGCAAGTGGAGAATTTAACTCCTGTTCAATTCAGAATCACAGTAGAAGGAGTGGAAGTAAAAGCAGAAGTGGATTCACCATCCCATGGCAGCGAATCCACTGGCCACCCTGGGCACAGGATATTCCTTAGGGAAAAAATATGTTGTGACATTTCAAGTTCTCCACAGTACTGATTGTGTGGATCCACCCAAACCTAATAAGTGAAGAAGCAAGAGACATTTCACATACAGAATCACAGAGTTGGAAGAGACTGCAGGAGCTATCCAGCCCACCCACCTATGATACAGGAATACACAATTAAAGGGATCCTGAAAGATAGCCCTCCAACTTCTCTTAAAGACCTCTAAAGAAGGAGAATTCATCACCCTAGGAAGCAATCTATCCACTGGGAGGCAATCTATTCTATCAAATCACTCTTACAGTGAAACTCTTCCTAATGTTCAGGTAGAATAGAGATTTACAATACATACTTGTAGATATTTTCTTAACATATTTAGAGACATTCCCCATTTTAGGTATCCTAAAAAAGGAGAAACAAATTCAGAGTATCATCTAATATGGCTGACAAGACTACTGGTATTACAATTAGGTTCTCAGAAGGAGTTTTGTTTCAAAGAAAGGCTTGCTTCTTGGCAAGCATTTAGGTTGCAAATCCATAGCATGGATTATAACCTGTCCTTTCCTGCCCTGCCCAGCCTTGGCCTTGGCCTGAAGGCTTAGGAAACAAACAAAAATAAATACAGAAGTGTATTATAGACGCAAAAAGGAAATTGAAGTGAGTTCTTCCATTCCACTGGCATTTTACATTTGACTGGGTGGGGGGAGGCTGCTGGCAAGCTTCATTCAGTGATATTTCTGAGGAATACCTTATTTCAATTGCCATGTAGTTAAGGAGAAGAGAAATACAGTAAGGCTTTATGGCCTATAGGACAATCAGAATGACAAAAGGAGATCATTGTTCCTTTTATCAACTAAGTCTGAACATGCAGAAACTAATCAGTATACACTCATTTGGACTGGTGGAAGGAAGAGGGTTTTATTTCTCATTCAAATATATTCTAGCTGAATGGGAACTATGGAACAGAATTCACCAGGCCATAATTCCTTGCCCACTACATGGGGGGAAAACACAAACCTGGTAATACAACCCTGCCAAGGCACTGCTAAAGCAAAAAAAAAAAAAAAAAGGTGCTCTAACTCTGAGCCAAAGAAACAGGCAATGAATCAACTTAGAGCTGCTATACAAGAGACGCATGAAAAAAAGGCAACACCTGTGCTTGCTGGGAAGAGGCCTGGCTTCTTCCATCAATAGTATAAAAAGCCAAAATAGCACTCAGCAGAAGCTAGATGTTACAACAAGCACAGAGAACCAACTAAAGAAATTACTGAAGTGAGCATCAGCCTTAATGCTTTCTATAAGTACTCTAGGAATACTGATTCCTTCACAAACCTTACCAAGGCAAAGGATGACTAAGATATAGATAAGAGAGAGACCAGGTTTTCCTGGAACTTTTTCCTTAATAACTGTGGGTCGGAAATAGCATTTAGAAATACTATTTTTTGAACTGCAACTCTCAGAATATTCCTACTTTGTTTTTCTTTAGATCATTGAGGTTCAGAGCACAAATTAGGATGCAGAGCAGGAGTGTTCCCAAATATCAACAAGACCTCATGGAAATTTCTTGTATATTTTACATACTCATACTATTAAGGTGAACTCTTAACACAATGGGATACAATGCATTGTGCAAAAGCCTAGCCAAAGGAAACCACCACATTAAGGCACATATTTTACAGATGTAGGGGCACTGAAGCTGTGATACAAGCAATTTGCATAATATCAACCCCTCACAGAAATTGGGGGGAGTGGTTGAATTTTTTTAATTCATGTTTTCTCACTACACTTAAACAATCTACTAAGAATCATGCAACAATCTACTTATACATCCTTGTCAGCTTTCACCAGCCACGGACTTAATGCTCATTACTACAAGATGTGATGATGATCAGCGCTTGATAAAAAAAAAAGATGTGCAGAGCCATCTATGAATGTCTCTTAGGCATGACAGCTATACTAAACAAAATGAGTGTACTTCTCAATGTTAAAGGCTGGTTTAAATAACAGAGAAGACCTTCACTTTCCTATCCTGCTTGTGGGTTTCCAAAAAACATCTAATCGGCCGTTGCTAAAAAGCATATGCAACCACAGATGGGCCATGGTCTCATCAAACAGTGTTGATATCTCTGTTTAATTTGCAAGGCCTTGTCTTCAACAGCCCCATCACTTTGGAGCTTCTTGAAATGGAGCTATGTTTGGCTTCCTTTTCACTGTTTTTAGGAGAACTATAAAAATACTTATTATTTTTGAAATATTGTCCTGCAGGTATGTTTTCAGATGTGGTGAATTTTACATTGTGATTGTAATAGTTGGCTTTTTAATATGTTATGAGCCATAATGAAAGAGACAATGCTTGAAAAAGTGTCTTTAAAAAATCATTAGCTATGGTTGCATTAAAAATTACACTGGGATGCCCATCCAAAGTAGTTATCATTGCATCTTTAAAACATGTCATGATACAACTGCAATGTAACTTCATTATGCCATTAAGTAATTCATTATTTGTAATTAGTTACTTCAAAGCTCTGGGAAGGGGAAATCCTGAAAGAAAGTCTATGTAGAATGATTTTTAAAAATGACCCCTGTACAGGTGAAACCAACAGCAGCCTATGTCACTTAGGAGATGACCACCTAAGGAAAAAATGAACTGCACAAATCTAGGATAGATGAAACCTGGTCTGAAAGTGGTACATGTGAAAACTATATAGAAGTTTTGTAGCTCGTAAGTTAAACATGAGTCAACAGTGTGATGCGGCAGCCAAAATGCCAAATGCAGGAGTATAGTGTCTAGATCAAGGAAAGTAGTAATAGCACTTTAGCTCTGCTTTAGTCAGACCTCACCTGGAATATTGGGTTCAGTTCTGGTCACTACAGTTCAAATAGGATATTGAGAAGCTGGAACATGTTCAAATGTCTGAAAACCAAGCCTTATGTGGAATGACCTAGACTGCTGGTTACGTTTAGCTTGGAGAAGAGAAGACTGAGAAGTAACACGATGGCTATCTTTAAATATCTGAAAGAATGTCATATAGAAGACGGAGCCATCTTATTTTCTACTGCTCCACAGACTAGTACATAAACTAATAGATTGAAATTACAGTACAAGAAAAGAGATTCCACCTAAACAAATCAAACTTTTCAAACGTAAGAGCCATTCAACACAGGAACCAACTGCCTCAGAGGACAATGTTACATTCTTTTGTCTCCCCAAATGAAATCATTTAATTTGAAAACTATTATAGTGTGTGTTCATTGTACCTAAAATACTCTCTGAACATATCAAGGTACAGCTCCCCACCCTGCATAACTGAAATACATCATTTTGAAATGGAGCTTCTGAAACCATAGCTACCACAAAACACACTACTTCTTCAGCATAAGATGTCCTCAGCTAATAAGATTTTTGTCATCCTTTTCATACAAAGATTTTTTGCATATGAGTGTGAGCAAAAGCAGCATTGGTAAGTGTCAGAGGCTGCAAAAAACAACTTCTGGGAGCTGCTACGATCAACGTCTCTGTAGAAACAGAAACCAAGACAGGAAATGTAGAGGTTGATAGGAAGAGAAATGATGGAAAAGGTGACATTGCTGATGGGAGTCAGCAATGAGAGTCCAGTTAAGGCCATAGAGTAACACAGAGCCCCTTGCCAAAGAAAAACTTTCTTTCTTCGGGGTTTTTAAGCAGGGGTTGGATGGACATCTTTCAGGAATGCTAGAGCTGAGTATTCCTGCATGGCAGGGGTTTACACAAGATGGTCCTTCCTCTCCCTTCTAACTCCTAAGATTCTGTGACTCTGTCTTGCAGTGGCAGGCTGAGGCTCACTCCACCACCTACACCAGTACCAGTAGACAAAACTAAGGAAAGACTTAGACAAAATTGATCCAGTAATTCTCTTATTTGAGTCAAGTGCTAAGACTAAAGTCCTGTATACACAGTAGGGTATTTCTTATCCAGCTCTAACACCTCAAGAGGTACAGAATATTCACTCAGGCTTGACAGTTTGAAATGTCTCCTCAAGTCTTGCAAGTGTAAGTTCCTTCACAATGTAGTCCAGATACATGTTAACAATTTAATATTAAACTTTGGATTAAGAATTCATTCAAATTTCTTAACATTTGGAAGAAAGTTTTGTAAACGAGTTTCACTATTAAAAATCCAGACTTACAATGTGCTGCATGTCCATACTGCCTCTCTCTCTGCTGTCAACAAAACAGATTGCTATCACATCCAGGACACATAATTTGCAGATGAAATAGAAGATAAGATAGGGAAGGTTCCTACAGTGGAAACTCCTTGGCAGCTCCTTATATGACTCAAAACCCAAGATAATCTCACCACGTTCTTCAGTCACTATATTTCATACAAAAGAGGAGGAAATACCACAATGAAAAGCTCTTTATCTATGTCTAAAACCTTGGAGAGGCTGGGAGCCTCAAGATCCAATGCAGACCACACATACCTCCTTCCAAAAAAATAAATTGTTAAAATGAGCAAAAACTCAAAACTGGACATTTCCAGAACTCTACATCTGGTTTCACATTTGTGGCTGAGGTCAGGAGCTGTGCCCTATTAAGTGAAATGAAAAGATCAACCCTTATCACCCATTCATCCTGTATGAAATATACCACAGTACTGAAATGAACAAGGAAGCTCTTGCATGTGGGGCAACTCCATGGATGTAGCAGAGCATCTGCAACCTGAAGAATGCAAGATTAGTTTTGGTTTTGCTTTGTTCACACCATGTCAGTTATGCAGAAAGTTAGTGTTGTTCTCACCTGTGTCAGTCAGGGAGAAAACTTTACTGACTGTACCTTTATTAGTGACATGCAGTGTGTCAGACCATGGCACTGTCACTTCCACTATGCTCAGTAAGAAACAACCCAGATCCCTTCCCAGAAGGGGGAAAACAGACAACTAACCTGAGACAACCCACTGTTTACTAAAATAGTGGAGGGTCTGACTTGTGAAAGGAAAAATATCATTTGTGTTGGATCTGACAAGACTTACAACTTTAGTCATTATAGGGTTAATTGGTCTATTGGTGTTACAGAGGACGTTCACCTGCTACTGTTATTGGAAGCAGTTGTAAAGGCTCTATAAGAATAGCATTCTCTTAGTGAACATTCACTTCCTGACTTGCTCTGATCTGTTGTTGCTGCAGTTTGTATCATATCCTGCTTCATCGTTGTATTATATTTTGATATATTTTGTATTTGTATTTTAACTTGCTAAACTTGCTCATGTTCTCCTTTAACCTTTTGTACATTAAGAACCTATATGTTATTTTTATCTTTTAACTAGAATATATAAAAGACTATTTCTCTTTCCCTATTTTGTCTTCTGAATTTCTTTTTTATTTACAACAAATTTGGTAGCAGAGATGGTTACCTAAATGGTTATTTTTTTCAGTCCAATGGTTGCCTAAATGGTTGTTTTGAACTGAAGCCAAAAGAAAAGTTTTTTTTTTTTGAGCTTTGGAATTTTTCTTATTTTCCTTTTTTGGAGTTTTTGCACAATGAAGCAGATGAATTTTTTTAATGTGTTGTATTTGCCTTGTAGCCCTAATTACTGAACTGAGCAATTAATTTTTAATGGCAAGAAATTTTTTCAGTAATAAAGTAATTGTTATCTAGCAGAATGTTTTTTGGTGACAAAGTTTTAAAATTGAAGTTTATATTAGCAGGAAAGCTCATATAGATAAATTTAAAATATCTGTACCTCAGCTAATTCACCTACAGTTACTACACCTACTTTTCAACAGGGTACAAGTACTAACAATGGCTTATTTGTAATCCCAAAGTTAAATAGGGATAATTTTCAGATGTGGGATGGAAGATTGAGAATTTCCCTACAAGTACAAGATTGTTTGAATGTTATAGATCAAGACATGCCTGGAAATCAGTCAGAGCAGTATGAATATAAAATGAAAGAAGCAAAAGCTTTAATGGTGATATATCTCACAGAAGACTATTAGAGCCCTTTAGTAATTAAGTACAAGACAGCTAAACAATTATATAGTGCCCTTAAAAAAAAAAAAAGTATTTCAATAGATCAAATAAGAATGTGGCGTTTCTGAAAGAGAAACTATATAGTATGAGGATGAAAGAAGGAACTAGCATAGATATGCATTTAGATAAAATGTTAAGGATCGTTTCAGAGCTTCAATCTGCAGGAGCAGAGACATCTGACTCTGAGTTTCACACCTGCATATTGCTTAGTTTACCACCACCTTTTGCAAATCAAAAGGCCATGCTTGAGTGTACTGTAGAAGTAGCTATAAATTATACAATTGCTTATTTAAGAGACTCTGGATTTAAAAGGACAGCGGATAATATACCTGAGAAAATGTCAGTGTTGAGGACAAGACCTGACTATAAAGAAAGGAAACGTTACATATGTCCAAGGGTGGGGCATATTGCCAAAGACTGTAGGTTTAAGGCTGCAGAAAATCAAAAGCACAGAGAAGCAAATGTTTCCACAGGTAAAACACCTTTTAGTAGACAAAGACACTCCAATGGTCATGGAAACTTTAAATCAAATGGTGAAAAATCAAATGAAAGGTATAAGCAAAGGTTTAAGAACAGTATAAATCCTCATAAGAATAACCGAACATTTCAGATATCTGATCATCAAGGGTTAAATGATAAAAGACATTTTCTTCTAGATAGTGGTAGTTTTGTTCATATATGTCGATTTAGAGAAAGGTTTAGTGAACTTGATACAGAAAACAGACCAGAGATATTACAAGCAAACCAACACAAATTAAATGTACTAGGAACTGGAACTGTGCCTTTAAGAGTCCTCGCTTCTAAAAATGAAGAGGTAAATCTTACATTGACAAATGTTGCTTTTGTTCCTGAAGTTTTGAATAACTTGATTGGTACTAGAAGAATTGTAAAGAATGATTATACTGTAGTACTTAAAGGTGACTTGGGAGAAATTATCAAGAATAGGACTGGTCTCATACTTAAGGCTGATAAAAAGGATGGGTTTCATTATATTATTGATATTAATGATGACACTGTAACAAATGTGGAAATACCTATATGTCAAAACAAGATGTTTCTGATCATAAAGCCTGTTTATACTCATGGCATGTGAAGTTGGGACACAGAAATATGCAAATCATTGTAAAACTATTGACAGAATGCGGAATTAACGTCACTAAGTGTGAAAAAGCAAAAGAAAGATGTGAAATCTGTATAAAGACAAAGGGAACAGCTCCTAGTTATATAGGACAATCTAGTATACAGGATAAGGATTTTTTGGAGGCAGTTTATTCAGATTTAGTGGGTCCTACGCCATTATCTGCAGGCAAGAATAAGTATTTTCTTACTTTTATAGAATGCAAGAGCAAATACAGTTTTTTTATATATATATATATATATACTTAAACTTCTCAAGAGTCTCATCCTTACTTTTAAAAGCTATGTAGCTGCAATTAAGAACAATTTTGGCAAAGCACCTTTAACATTACGAACTGATGGAGGTGGAGAATATTGCAATATAGACTTCAAAAGATTTATGGAACAGGAAGGTATAGAGTATAAAGTGATTATATCTTATTTCCCTCAACAAAATGGATGTTCTGAAAAGTTGAATCGGACATTACAGGAGATGTCTAGACTTATGTTAATACAAACTGGACTACCTAAGTCGTTATGGGCTGAAGCAGTAGCTACAGCAACTTATTTGCACAATAGAATCCCTAGCAGAGTAACAGGCAAAACACCTTTTGAATTATGGTCTGGTAGGAAACCAGGCTTAAAGCATATAAAAACCTTTGGTGCTAAAGTATATTGTCACATTCCAAAGGAAAGGAGAGGAAAACTTGATCCCCGAGCTGAAATTGGAGTCACTGTTGGATATCCACCTGGAAGAAAAAGGTACAGAGTCTTAAACCCTAAAACCTTTGAAGTTAAATGTTGCAATGTTGTACATGTAGATGAGAGAAATGTAATGCAAGAGACAGTTGACTCTATGATGGCAATTGATCTAGAGCATGTAGATACTGTTTCACAAGAATTGGTCAGTTGGTTACCTATATAGGATGCTGGTCAACCAGTAGTTCCACCTTCTGAAGATGTTACTAAAACAGAAGGGGAAATAGGGACCAGACCATGTGAAACAGAAATAAAGGAAAACTGTGAAGTAGAAACAGAAGGAACAACTGCTGTAAGACGATCAGATAGAATTAACAAAGGCAAACCTCCAGAAAGATATGGATTTTGTGAGAACTTACAAACAAGAAAGGAACCAACAAGTTGGAAAGAAATTAGTAAATTACCTCCCTTAGAAAGAGAAAAGTGGATGGAAGCTATGGTGGAGGAATATCAATCCTTAAAGCAAAATCAGGTTTGGACCCTTACTAAGCTACCTCCTGATAGAAAGGCTATTGGAAATAAATAGGTTTATAAAATTAAATACAATCCAGATGGGAGTGTGGATAAGTATAAGGCACATCAGGTTGCAAAAGGTTTTACCCAAAGATATGGAATTGATTATCTAGATACATTTGCACCAGTTGTTAACTTTACAACACTCAGGACACTCCATAGCAAGTTCAAGAAATATGTTTGTGGAACATCTACATATCAAAACAGCTTTTCTTAATGGGAACCTTTTGGAAGATATTTATATGGAACAACCTGAAGAGTTTAAAAAGGAGGGACAAAAGAATCTTGATTGTAAACTCAATAAAAGTATGTACGGACTTAATTTATCATACCAACTTTTGGCTGATTGCTTAACAGAACTTTTATATCAACAAGGGTTTAAACAAAGAAAGGCTGATCCATGTTTATACATGAGGCTTAAGAATGAACAATATCAATACATCTTGACTTACATAGATGATCTATTAAAATGTTGTCAACATAAGGAGGATATTGATCAAATAGCTGATAAATTAAAAACAGACATAGAGATTAATCAGCTTGGAGAAGTGAGACATTACCTTGCGATGGCAATTGAAAGACTCAATGATAGTAGTTTTCTTCTAAATCAGAAATGTAAGACAATGGACTTTATAGAGTCAGTTGGTATGAAAAACTGTAAAACTGTTGAGTAAATCATTAGAACCAGCTTATTTGAAAGCAAAAGATGAACAACCACTTAAAAATCATGGTAAATATCAAGAAGCAATAGGCAAATTACTTCATTCAGTAAAACTACAAGACCTGATATTGCAGTAGCTGTTAATATTTTAAGTAGGAAAACGAATTCACCAAATCATCTTGATTGACAACCTATAAAGAGACTGGTGAGATATCTGAAAGGGACAGAGGATTTAAAATTATCATCTTGTAAGAACCCTAGACTAGTTGCACACATGGATGCTAGTTGGGGAGAAGAGTCAACAAATTATAAATCAACTAGTGGATATCTGTTTTATTATGGCAATAATCTTATCGACTGGACTAGCAGAAGACAGAATATTGTGAGCCAATCTTCAGCAGAAGCCGAATGTGTATCAGTAGCAACTGCATGCAGTGAGCTGGAATGGATCTTTCATCTGTTAAAGGACTTTGGCATATGTGAACCTGTACCAATTGTAATGTTTGAAGACAATCAAGCCTGTATTACAGTATGTAAAGAGGAAAGAACCAAAGCTAGAAGTAGACCTATTGGATTAAAATGTCAACAAGTAGAAGACTTGTATCAAAAGGGATTGATTGATGTTGAATATTGTCCCACTGATGAGATGATAGCAGATATTTTGACCAAGCCATTGATGACACAGAAATTTATATATTTTCGTGAATTGTTGAATATGTCTGATTATAATGACATTGTTGATCTTGAGAAGGGGTTGTTGGAACTGACAAGAGTTACAACTTTAGTCATTATGAGGTTAATTGGTCTATTGGTGTTATAGAGGACCTTCACCTGCTACTGTTATTGGAAGCAGTTGTAAAGGCTCTATAAGAATAGCATTCTCTTAGTGAACATTCACTTCCTGATTTGCTCTGATCTGCTGTTGCTGCTGTTTGTATCATATCCTGCTTCATTGTCATGTTATATTTTGATATATTTTGTATTTGTATTTTAACTTGCCAAACTTGCTCATGTTCTCTTTTAACATTTTGTACATTAAGAACCCATATGCTATTTTTATCTTTTAATTAGAATATATAAAAGACTATTTCTCTTTTCCTATTTTGTCTTCTGAATTTCCTTTTTATTTGCAACAGTTTGTAGCCAGGGCCACATTGGTAGGAGGATTCCCTTTGAGAGACAGAGTATGCTAGAGCCTAAGTTTATGGCTGCAAACATTTGCTTGAGCAGAACACCAAATTATTTTTGCTGTGTTCTGCATGGAGAGTCTGGGAAAATTTGCTTCTTACTGTTATCATCCCAGAAAGAGGCATATGAAAAAGTAGCAATTCAGTAAACCTGGCCATAGTTGCTTTTGTGTGTGTAGGGACGTAATCCTTTGTTAAGGAAGCAATGGGTAATTTTAGCAATGTTCCTCTTGTTGTGAAGATGTCTTTGAAAGCTGCGTTGTTTTCTCTTGTTGTGGGATAGTCTTCAAAAACTGCATATACACCTACACAAACAAACCATGGATTTATTCTGCATAAAATATGCATTTTCTCTGCAAAATATTTTCTGTGTAAGAATTGCTGTTTCCTGCAAATATAATCCTGTTTCCTGTGCGAAAAACATGTGTGAACTTTGTGCAGAGTAAGTACTGAAGTGAGAAGATTCTCATTAATCAGGGTTTCCCAACACTTGAGAATCAGTCTTTTGAACCACTTCCCAAATATTGTTGAATTATCTTTCTGTCCCTATTGTTTTGCACCCTAGAAGTGCAACAGAAAAAAAAGAAAATCAGAGGAACTTTAAAATGGCTTTTCTGGAATTACCCTAGAATAATGACTGCACATCTGGACATAAAGACATTGTGCTAAATATTGAAATAGAACTTGAAGACAGTGTTCCTTCAGAGTATTTGTCAAGTGCAAGCACAGTTGAGGAGGAATCTCTTCAAAAGACCTGTGGGTACACATGGGATAGTTTTTGTGCTACAAAAGTGTTGGAACAAGGGCCCCAACAGTTGATAGTGATGATAGTTTTTTAAGTGGTATAAGATTTCACGTTCTGCCACGATCAAAACACTCAAACATAAAACAGAGAGTTAAAACAAACCAACAAACTTCATTCCCTTCTTCCCTCCCTGAATTTAACCTTGTTCCTTCAAGGTTTTAAAAATTTATAGTGTTTCCAAAAGGTTATTTGACTCATCATTGGGAAAGTCTGCAGGGCAATGAATTTCCACAAACAAAGGATGGCCACTGGAGTAACTTATAGGTATGTTTACAAACAGATAGTATTTTACAAAGGAAAATAGGTTCCTATTCAAGAAAGAAAGTTCAGTTAAACCCTATCCCCCTTCATACACCAAGGCTACTCTTCATAATTTTCTTTGCTCCTACATAAAGCGGTATAAAGAGTCCATTCCCCCCCCACATCTCATTAATTTCATGGTTTGTTTTTCTTTCAATGCACTTGCATGCTGACATCAAGTCTCACTATTTGAAGATCCCTGGCTGTGTGAGAGCTAACATATGCAGGCATGAATAACAGACGTTGACCAGAAT
Source organism: Iguana delicatissima (assembly GCA_948472985.1). Classification (NCBI taxonomy): domain Eukaryota; kingdom Metazoa; phylum Chordata; class Lepidosauria; order Squamata; family Iguanidae; genus Iguana; species Iguana delicatissima. Next base: position 96,866 of record CAOKZL010000731.1, read on the forward strand.
TCATTGATGAACACAGCTGACAAGTACACTCCATATTCAAATGTTATAGCAATGTAAGGACATCTTGAGACATACATGGATATTCTGCAAGGGCAGAAGCACCCCATAGCAAGGAAGAGTAGTTGTGCTCCTGCTCATCACCACACACCTGAATTAAGTGGAAAGACTGTTGTTTGATTCAGCCCCAAACTTGTTCTCTACACTATGATTATCTGTACTGGGGTCTGAAATGTATTCAAAGAGGCTCTATCTGGCAGTTCGTCCTGCTCTGCATCAATACCTGGATCACCAGATTCTGCTGAGGCTCAAATCTTGGCTTGACTGAGCTTTGTTTCTACTCCCTCCAGCCCTTGGCACTGTCTGCTGAGACTTTGTGTGGGAAACCAAAATGGCAGCCCTACTGACAGATGAATGTATACATTTTCTAACTCTATGGACCCTCCATAATATAGTTCATTTTATTTCTTTATTCTACAATACTATGAGAGGGTATAACATGAATTATGCAAGATTTTAACAGATTATGAATGAAGAAACAGAAAGTATGCTACACAGATGATAGGATGTATCATAAACAATACATGCTTGAGGCAATCATGTGCAAGAAATCTATATTTCCATGTCAACAATGTCTTGAGTAACACATGCAATGGAACAACATAAAAATCTATTTATAGGTCATTCAAAACTGAATCGTAGCATTTCACTGGCAGGTAATCCTTGTGTCAGGTGGGAAATATAACATGAGGGGTAGATGTTGTTCTATTTCTGGCAAAGGCTAAAGTACATGACAAGATTTATTATTATTATTATTAAAGACAAAATGGAACACACATTTAAAACAAAACAAAACAGGAAAAACATCTTTGCCTGACTTGGGATTAACTACATTTTTTACTGTTTTCCAAAAGTTAGAAGTAATACCTGTCTTTAATACTTCATTTATAACATTAAGCACAGGATTAAGAATAATCCATTAATACTTCTTATAAACCTTCTGTGGTGGAGACTTTATTACATATTGTTTATATTTTGTACTTCCTTCTCAGTTACTGGTTTGTCAGTAAATCTTGCTCTTGAACAATTTCAGAATATGAATGGTCTTTAGAAAAGTCTTTGTATAATTCACCAATGGCTTATCAAAGATGTATAATTGCTGATTTATAATGTACTAAAAAAATCAGTTTTGAGCAGCAATCAAATGAAGATGACAAAGATGGGAATGTTGGTCTTCCAGATGATTTAGACTACAACCATAATTCATCCCCACTGGCTGTTCTGGGGGAGACTAATGATAGTTCTAAGCCAACACATCTGGAATGCCAGAAGTTCCCCATGCTGGTATTAATAGATACAAAAAGGAAGGAAGATGATTTATAAAGAACACACACTCAAATCCAGGTTTCCTACACACAACTGATTGAAGGTGACATGGTGTAAACATGTAAATATCTCACAAATGTGGGTGCTTGGTAACCCAGAGCTCTTCTGCTTTTCATCTCTTTAATGCTAATTGACAGTTTCAAGGTGTTCTGCTGGGATTTCTAGCCGATTGGAAGTTATATTTAAGTATATTAAGGCTCCCATTTGTTCTCCTTTTCTCTGCTTGTTTGACCTGGATGGACATCTGACAAAACAAAAGTAAGGGTATTTTACACATTACACAAAGGCAAATCAAGGACTGCTACCAAAATGTATACTCATCCAGGACTGGAAGCCAATCATGGATATTGCCCTGATAGAGATATCTATATGACAATTGTTTGTTCTTTTATTTGTTTGCCTTAAGGTCCAAAATACCTATTATGGGATGTAGAAATGTTGCCTACCTACATCTCTCTCTATTAGCATAAAGTTCACGTGTCTAGACTTCAAGCTTGTGGGACCTAAATCTGTTTTTTTTAATAGAAACCTGAGTTCTGCCAGCAACAGTCAGGTACCAAGGAATGACTCAGGAGATTGGCAGACATGCTTAAAATTCAGAAACAGAGCCTGTCTGAGCTCATGTTCAGTATAAGAATTTGTTTTCCGTACAAGAACTGAATCAGAATCCTTAAGCACAAAAATATTCTCCTGGCTGTGCCATTTTGGTATTTGGCATTATTTGTCTCTATAGTCTAAATTTGGGGCAATGATGTGACAATAACACTCCTTGTTACTAAAAACAAGATTTATGGGGCTCTGGTAGTCTTGGCACAACTATAGTGCTAGTATTGGATACACCAAGAGAGATCAGAAGGGGGAGGTGAGGAAAGGGAAAGGATCTTTGCATATAGAGATTGTAAATTCCCAGGCAACGTCCCCTGTGTTGCTGTAGAGTAAGCTAAATCAGTGGGTGGTGGCAGCACAGAATTAGGAGAATTTGGAGGAAATTCCTAGCTCCTATTCAAGGCCTAAGTCAGCATTGAGGGGGAGAAGGGCCCCCTTTTCCCCTGAATCTGCATATCATCAACAGCCCTGTTCAAGACTTGCAAACTCAGGGCAGTAGCTTCCTTCAGTGTGTCTATCCGTGTGAAATGCAGTCTTCTTCTTTTCTACTGCCTTCTACCTTACCAAGCATCATGTTCTTTTTCAGTGAGTCATGCCTTCTCATGATGTGTCTGAAGTATGACAGTCTCAGTTTAGTCATCATGGCTTTTCAGGCTTAATTTGCTGTAGGACCCATTTATTTGTCTTTTTGGCAGTCCGTGGTATCCGCAGAACCCTCCTCCAGCACCACATTTCAAATGAGTTATCTTCCTACCAGCTTTCATCACTGTCCAGCTTTCACAACTATATACAGAAATTGGAAACACGATGGCATGGACAATCCCGACTTTGTTATTCAACAGTGTCTCATTCCTTCAAAGCTGCCCTTTCAAGTGCTAGTCTTTTTTAAAAAATTATTTCTTTACTTCATTACTCATTTTGATTAACAACTGAGCCAAGTTAATAGGAAATCTTTCACTACTTCAGTGTCTTTACTGTCTATTTAAAAATTATGTAAATAATCTGTGGTCATTATTTTTGTACAACTGAAAACCTGCCTTTGCACTTTCTTCCTTGACTTTTTTCAGTAATCATTCCAAGTCTTTGCCATTTTCTGCTAGTTGTGCAGTGTCATCTGCATACAGTATCTTAAATTGTTGATGTTCCTTCCTCCAATTTTCACATCTGCTTCTTCTGAGTTCTATGTATGGTATGTTCACCATAACGGTTAAATAGACAGAGTGATAAAATGCAGCCTTGACTAACCCCCTTGCCAACCAGAAACCATTTTATTTCTCTGTATTCTGTCCTAATGGTAGCCTCTTGTCCTAAGTACAGGTTAGGTGGCATACCCTTTCCCTTAACAGTGATCTAAAGTTTTTCATGATCTATCCAATCAAAGATTTTGCTATAATCTATAAAATACAGGTTGATTTTCTTTTGAATTTCTTCAGTATGCTCCATTATCCCGTGTATGTTTGTACTATAATCCTTAGCACCTCCTCCTTTCCTGAACATCTGTCATTTCTTGCTCTATATGTACTAAAACTCCTTGTTGCTGAATTTTGGATATCTCTTTGCTTGCACGAGAAATTAATAGAATGGTCCTGTGGTTACTGTAATTCCTGGTGTCCCCTTTCTTGCTGACTGGAATGTATGTTGAACATTTTCAAGCTGTGGGGCAATGTATTGTTTTTCATATATTCTTTTTGACAGATTTTTATTCTGTCTCTGTAGCCTGAAGCACCTCTTTGTGTATGGCATTTCTTCCTGATGATTTATTTCTCCCAAGAGGCTTGAGTGCAGCTTTCACTTCACTTTATAAAATTGTAAATTCTTCAAATGGTTCTTCTTTGAATAATCTGTCATCATTTAATTTCTTTTGTATAATTCTTCAGTGTTTTGTATCCATGGCCTTTATATTTCTATTTGTCATATAATGTGTTTCTCCACTGGTCATAGAACATTTCCACTCTTGGTTTACATGTCCCTTTGATTTCTCGGATCTTGTGGAAGAGGTTTCTTTTTCTATCTTTTCTGTTGTCATCTTCTTTTTCTCCGCATTGATTTTTATAGTAGTTCTTGTCCCTACGCACAAATTGTTAAACAGTTGTATTCAGAGTGCTGATTCTAGTTCTGTCACCTTTTAATTTTGCTTCAGGTCTGTCCTTAACTGCTTGAAGACTTTCATCTCTCACCCAATGGGACTTCTCTTTCTTTTTTTGCTGCAGATAGTGTCTTTTTGCATTCCTTCCCAACAATGTCCCTCTCTTCAGTCCAGAGTTCTTCTAGTTCCTGGTCAATTAGGTTTAATTGTGCAAATCTATTTTTTACACTTGCTTTAAATTATACAGGCATGTTCTTCAGATTGTATTTTGACAAGATGGTTGGTTTGGTGTCCCTATTTAGCTTTACTCTAATCTCTGATATTAGCAGTTCATGGTCTATGCCACAATCTGCTCCTTGTCTTGTTTTTGCAGAGAGAATTGATCTCTCCATCTTCTGCTTCTGATGATAGTTTACTTGATTTCTGTATTAGCCATCACGTGATGTCCATGTATACAGTCACCTCTTTGCTTGAAGTGTGTATTTGAGATGAACAAACTGGTGGCATCACAAAATTCAATCGGTTGCTCTCCTGCTTCATTTCTTGATCCTAGGCCAAATTTTCCTACAATCTTTGGTTTGATTCTGTTTCCTGCTTTTGCTTTCCAATATTCTCTGACTAACAAATCCTGCTTTGGCATTTGATCAGTTTTCTCCTGGACTCAAGCACAAGGATCTTTCAATTTCTTCTGCCTCTGTAGTTGAAGCATAAACACTATATATTTCACAGAAATCCAGAATGAACACTACTAAGGTGGTTGTGGGTTTTCGAGGTTTTGAAGCCATGTTCTATTAGTATTTTCTCCTGACATTTCGCTTGCATCTGTGCTGAAAAGGGCAAACAAATGAGAGGCCAGAATTGCTCTCCTACAATGCTTAACACTCTGTAGCTCAGAAAAAAATGTGAGTAAAGAAGAGATATGATAAGAAATGAAAAATCCACCAATTAGAAGGATGAAAGCTTTCCAATACTGGAACTTGGAGTCATCCACTGAAACTGAACGGTACAAAATTTAGAAAGATGTACTTTCTTTGTGTTGCACACAGTTAAGCCATGGAATTCACTGTCACAAGATGAGGGATAACTTGCCAAACTGATTCAATAAATGCATGAAAGTAGATCTTTCAATGAAGGTCAAAAATGGCTACTCCATACTCAGTGGCCAGCTTTGATATATGCATGAATGTATGTATCACATTCAGTAACAGAGATATTTATGCTCCTGTGCATGAGCCACTGAAAAACACAAGATGGAGGATACTACCACATTCATGTCCTGTTGAAGGGACATAGACAAATGGTTGGCCTGTGAATAAAATGTTGAACTGGACAGCTTGTGATCTGACCCACTGCAGTTCTCCTTAGGAGAAGCAAATGGTTAAATAACCACCACCCACGTTAGCTGCTAACTCAAGAATTATTATACATACTTTGCCAGCTGGTGGTATTTTTTTAAAAATACTTGCATTATGACTTGCATTTAACATCATGTCTAGTTGGTCCCTTAGATATCCTCTATTAACCATTTTACAGTAATAAAGCAAAAACGTTTTTAAATATCATTCACTAGAACATCTCCCAAGGCAATTTAAGAGCATTTTTTTTAAAGAACAGTTGCCCTATAGAATCATAGAGTTGGAAGAGACCCCAGGGGCTATGGAGTCCAACCCCCTGCTATACAGGAACACCCATCAAAGCATTCCCAACAGATGGCCATCCAGCCTCTGCTTAAAAAACTCCAAAGAGGAGGACTCCAACACACTCCCAGGCAGCATATTCTACTGGCAGATAGCTCTGACTGTCAGGAAGTTCTTCCTGAGGTTCAAGTGGAATTTCCTTTCCTGCAGTTTGAATCCATTGCTCCTTATCCTAGTCTCTGGTGCAGTAGAGAACAAGCCTGCTCCCTCCTCAACATGACATCCCTTCAAATATTTAAACATCATGTCCCCTCTTAACCTTCTCTTCTGCAGACTAAACATACCCAGCTCCCTAAGCCGTTCTTCATAGGGCATGGCTTCCAGACCCTTCACCATTTTGGTCGCCCTCCTCTGGACATGCTCCAGCTTGTTAACATCCTTTTTGAATTGAGGTGCCCAGAACTGGACACAGTATTCCAGATGAGGCCTAACCAATGCAGAACAGAGTAGTACCATTACCTTCCTCAATCTAGACACCATACTCCTATTGATGCAACTAAGAATCATATTGGCTTTCTTGGCTGCTGCGTCACACTGCTGACTCATGTTCAACTTGTGATCTATCAAAACTCCTAGATCCTTTTCATACGTACTGCTATCCAGTCACACGTTCCACATCCTATACTTGTGACTTTCATTTTTTCTGCCCAAGTGCAGGACCCTACATTTCTGTCTGTTGAAATTCATTTTGTTAACTTTGGCCCAGCTCTCCAATCTGTCAAGGTCGTATTGAAATTTGATCCTGTCCTCTGATGTATTAGCAACCCCTCCTGGTTTGGTATCATCTGCAAATTTGATCAGCATGCCCTCCACTCCCTCATCCAAGTCATTGATGAAGATGTTGAATAGCACTGGGCCCAGGACAGAACCCTGTGGCACCCCACTAGTCACCTCTCTCCAGGATGAAAAGCAGCCATTGATGATCACCCTTTGGGTGCGGTCGGTCAACCAATTACAAATCCAACTAAGAGTAGCCCTGTCCAGCCCGCTTTTTACTAGCTTCTGAAATCGAGATATGCTACATCTAAAGCATTCCCTTCATCTATCAAGCTTGTAACCCTATCATAAAAAGAGAAAGATTAGTCTGGCATGACTTATTTCTGAGAAATCCATGCTGGCTTTTAGTGATTACGGCATTGCTTTCTAAGTAATTACAAACTGGCTGTTTAATGATTTGCTCTAGGATCTTTCCTGGAATTGATGTCAGGCTGACCTGGCGATAACTACTTGGGTCCTCTTTTTTCCCCTTCTTAAAGATGGGGATGACATTTGCCCTCCTTCAGTCTGCTGGGACTTCTCCTGTTCTCCAAGAGTTCTGAAGGATTATTGCAAGTGGTTCAGAAATGACTTCTGCCAGTTCTTTTTATATCCTTGGACGTAATTCATCTGGTCCTAGGGACTTGAATTCATCTAGTTTCGCCAGATATTCCTGTACTACTTCTCTACTTATTCTGTGCTGCATTTCCCTCACTTCCTCACCTGCTCCCCATGCCCCAGGTTGGGTACTTCTATCCTTTTGGGAAAAAACTGAGGCAAAGAAGGTATTAAGTAGTTCTGTCTTCTCACCCCCCCCCCGTTATTAATTGGTCACCTTCTCCACATAGTAATCCTATCATTTCCTTGTTTTTCCTTTTGCATATGTGCCAATAGAAGACACTCTGACCTCTACTAGACAAGAAGTCATTGGGAGGTTTTATCCCCTCCCATTTACGAAAAATATAATAGCAAAGAAACACAAATCAGAATAGTTCTCTCTCTCTCTCTCTCTTTTGGATGAGAATGCTAAAGCTAGCATGGCTGATGGCCAACCTGGCTGGTTGATTCTGTATGTTGCAGTCCACAAAATGAACTTTTCTAAGCTTTGCAAGAATGAGAACAGCCTGGATGCAGTCACTGGCCACAAAGGACACTCACTGCAGGCTAACAGATAGAAAAACCATTTTTCTTCTGTAAAGATCAGCAAGAAAGAAAAAAACAGCAATCTGGCCCTGGCTTAGTATAAATCACAAACCACCACTGAAACTGTTCTCCTCCTCTGCCTTTCCACTTTGCTCTCCTAACTTTTTGCATGTGAGACTTTTAAAGATGTGAACCAGAGTACAAGACTTGCTTCATTTCCATTTATGTTACTTGTCTGCTACAAGCACCTTATTGAATTTTTGATTGATGTCTTTTGGAGAGACTTTTTTTTCTGGCAAATAGGATGAAAACAAATACCTTTGCACAATTCAGGCCATTTACTTTGTCACAGGAGTGTACAAGAGGGTTGCACTATCGAGTTAGATACCCACATAAAAATACAGATTAAAATTAGTTAACATGAAATTGCTTCAAAAATCTGTTCACACTACATGGAAGACTGCCAGTAACTACCAGAACTATTAATGTTAAAATGAAACCTTATATGTATATATATAAATATATTCATTTTTATTCTGTAGGATTCCAAAATGATAATATATCTTGGCATAGAAATTACAATACGCAGAATTATGGCTTTTTAAGGTTGAAATGCAACATTCCCCTTCACCTGAACATGGCAAATATATAACCATGAAGGAGATAAATTAACAAATATCATATCATTTTTAAAGGAGAGAACCAGGAACTGAAAGCAACCAGAATAGAATAACATCTTAACTTTTGTATATGCATGTGACTTGCTCTCTCTCTTATTCTCATACATATACCATTGTCTTGTTCATATAACTGTGAAATCCAAACTTTCTCCCCAACACTGACAATAAAGCAATGTTGGCTCCATGTCTTGAGAACCCTTTGGTAGTATCTGAAGATGTTACTTTTTGGACAGCTCCAATGATTCCAAGATCTCCCAGAATCCTGGCTTTTCTGCCTGAGGAATTTTGAGTGTTAACAGGCCAAACGAGAAACCTTGCTATGCTCTGATCTTTGGACAAGAGGCTTTCAGTGGGATGTTCAGAGCTTTGAAAAGTTTTTTTTTCTTTTGAAGGGACTACAAGAAACCCCAAAATATAGATTGTTCTGAGAGTTGTAGTCTAAAAACGTAAATTTACCACACTCTGTATCACCATTCCATTCCATCCTTCCATCCATCCATCCCTTTATTAATATCTCACCTTTCTTGTAGACTGGGACTCAAGGCAGCTTACAAAAAGGAATAAAATACAACAAAAGCATGTATAGTTAAAACCATACAAAATTAAGATTAAAACAGTATTAAATAATAACAGAATTAAAACTTTAAAACAAAGATTAAAAACAGTACAGTAGCACAAAAACTCTTTCGTTAAAAATCAGTTTCTGAAGTCTTGCTGGGAAAAAAAATATCTTAACCTGTCACTGAAAGGACAACAAAGAAGAAGCTATCATAGCTTCCCTAGGGAGAGAGGTCTAAACTGTGTGAACAACCAAGGAGAAAGTCCTCTCTCACATTCCTATCAAACATGCTTGTGAAGGCCATGTGATAGAGAGAAGTGCTTCCTTTGCAGATCTTAAAGCTCAGACAGGCTCATATGGGACGGTTCTTTAAATAGCTTGGGCCTAAGCCATATACACTTTTATAGATGAAAACCAATATCTTCACTTGTGCCAGGAAACAGACCGGCAACCAGTGGAGCTGTTACAACAAAGGAGTTATGTGCTCCTTGTAATCAGCACCTGTTATCTGGCAGCATTTCCTTGAACCAGTTGAAGTTTCCAGACATTCTTCAAAGGCAGCCCACGTAGAGTGCATCACAGGAAACCAACCAACCAGGATGTAACTAAGGCATGTATCATTGTGACAAAGTCAGATCTCCCAGAGAACAGGCACACCTGGTACACTAGCTTCAACTGTGCAAAGACATTCCTAGCCACCACAGAAATCTGAGCATCAAGAAATGTGAATCCAGGAGTATATCCAACTTATGGACCAGCATCATTGGGGAGCATAGGCTGAATCTCTTTTTTCTGATTTGCCTTTCAACTAACCAGTAACACATCTGTCTTGTCTGGATTAATTTTCAACTTGTTCATCCTCATCCAGTCCATCACTACTGACATGCACTGGTTTAGAACAAAGACAGCCTCCTTAAAAGGAGAAATATTTGGCCCCAAAACAAAAATAGCATGGGGGACAAAACAGGGCCCTGTTTCACCTCACAGGCCAATGGCCAAGAAATCAAACAGGACTCTCCCAATATCACCTTCTGGGTTGGCCCCTCTAGAAAGGAATGGATGCACTCCAAAACAATGTCTCCTAGAACCATCCTAGAGAGGCAGCCCAGAAGGACACCATGGTTGATGATATTGAATGCCACTGAAAGGCCTAAAAGAACAAATAGGAATGCACTCCTCTTGTCCAGTTCCCAGACAAAGTGATCCATCAAAGTGACTAAAGCTGTATCCATCCTATAACCAGGCCTGATGCCAATCTGAAATGGATCCAGATAATCAATCCCATTCAGAAACCCCTGGAGCTAGGAGGCCACTAAACACTGGGGTATTGGAGACCACCCTATAATTGCCCAAAGAGTGGGATACTGGGAGGGTTTTTTTAAACAAAGGACTTGAAACTGTCTCCTTTAGAGAGATTGGGGCCATACCTTGCTAGAGCTTCATTGCACACTTCCATGACCCATCTAACCAGTTCTCTGCTGGCTTCTTTGATAAGTCAGCAAAGGCAAGGATCTTGCATACATGTGGTTGTTCTCACTTCTCCAAGGACCCCATCCATTCCAGAGTGCCCTTTAGGTATACCTACTCACCACTGTTACCACTACCCATCTCTGTTATCCTTCTTTTCTCTTGGACCAATCCATTCCTTGGCCTTCCAGAGGAGGCCCACAGGATCATGCAGGGCAGGCTTCCCTGCATGCCCCAGGACGTCCACCTACATGGGTGCTCCAGAGGAGATCTGCAGGATCGTGCAGGGTGGGTGATTGCCCATTGCCTGCATACCCTGGGACCTCTGCCTGCATGGCCTATCACAGGTTCCCTGCAGGCCTTGGGTCATAGCTGGTGCAGGCTGGCAGTGGGCAGGATCATGGAGAGAGGGGCCACAGAAATTATTCATGATTTTTTCACATTTGCAGGGGTTCTCTGTCCCTATACCTCATGAATGCGGAGGGTCTACTGTACTGTTTTTATTGACCGCATTTTGATTAGAAATATTATTTGATTAGAAAGTGTCCATTCTAGAAAAAGTTTCTTGGTTTTTTTTCCCCAGCCCCACTGCAGATGAGAACAGAGAGGTCATCAACACCCATACAATTCTTCCTCCCTACTCTTTCTTCTTCCTTTATCCTACAGTTACTCCCTACTTCAAAAATAAGCTCTGTGTCAGCCTTGTTTTTTTCTGCACTTTTTGCCTCTACCCAGTCCCACATTAACATACATTAAAAAAACAACAACATAACCACTAAAAAACAGGGATACTTCTCAGACCAAAATCCAACAATGTACCTTGGCATCCAATTATGGGTGTTAATCTTGGCTTATTTCATCACACACATAGAATGAATTTCTAACTTTTCTCCACGCTGAACAGGATGACTAGAGATTTTATTTTTGAATCTTTTTTCTTCCATTTTTGGAACTTTTTAATGAAAAATTGAAATAATTCAGAAAACTGTGCCTATGGTGCAAAATATACTGTCTTCTGAACAAAACACTGCCCCTTGCGCAAAGGGATTTTTCTGGAAAAACAACAATGAAGAAGACTTGATACATTAAATTTCATTGGAGTTCATCATTTAAGACATCAGTGATGAAAAAAACCTGAGAATATTCTTTTCAGTGTACTTTATATTCCCACCACTGAGAATATTCTTTTTTATCTGCAGTAGAATCAAGATCTGGTCCCATCTCCTTGATGGAGCTCTCTCTGTGCTAAAAACATGTTCCAAAGAATTCCCTCACTCTCTGAACCACATTTTAAGGTACATGGAAGGATGTTGGGAAGGAGGAGGTTTTCAAATGCAGGATACAAGTAAAGTTGGCCATTTGGATACTGTTCATTGTCTCCAGCATGAGCATCTGTCTCAGTCTCCAGCCTTCCCCACCATTCCTGGCCTAGCTGAGCCACCACACACTCTACTATTGAGTATGGTTTGATCCTGCTTCTTGTTAACTGCCTTTCTAGCCCCCTCTTGATTCCTAAGAAACCTCCAATGCCATGACTTGCTTGGCTTTTCAAGTTAAATAATTGTACCATTCTCTTCATCACAGAACAGGATCCAAATTCTAAACTAATAAAAAAAAAAAGATTTAAAATGCCTGTTCAACTTGTGATATAATTCTTGTCCCTACCTCATCAGGTACAGCACTTCTCAGCACAATTGATCTGTGTTGCTTATTTGTAAACTCACATTTCTACCAAAAATATCCAAGACAATTTACAGTAGCAAAATCAATTTAAAAAAGATTGCATTGATGTTTACATGAACAATAAAAAAAGAGCCCACAACTTAATGAACATGACAAAGTAAAGGATGATAGAGCTAGAGGAAGTAACTGTTGCAGTAGTAGCAGCTAATTCTGGTTATACAGTGATGGGCTTTCCTGCATTGGCATTTCCTAAAAGTATGTTGATGTCAAATGTTACCATTTAACTGTGACCCCTGGTGCAAATCCCTATGGCACCTCCATATATCCTCGAGCAATCCTCCTTCCTCCTACCGTCCACTGTCAGCTAATGAACTGGATTCTATCACTAGTTTAAATGAGTTATAAAATTGTCAAGATGTATGGGGCGCACTCCAACATTATGCACATTCTTCTCTTTGCCAGATGGAATAGACGGATGGATACAATATGCCTGGGAGGGACAGAAGCTCATGGGGGTTAATTAATGAGCATTTCTGTATGCCCTGGGCACTGGCATACTAGGACAAAAATAAAAATGTCATCAGATAAGCAGGAGCTGCTTTGCTCTAGTAGTGAGGATACAGAACACTAAAGACGATGTGTGTTCTGGTTGGAAGACATATTTAAAGATTAATCCATGGGTTCTAGCAAAATATGAAGAAAGCAGCAATTTGGAGGATGGAAGAAAACAAGTGGCCACATCAAAGACAAGGGGAGTGTAAAGCAGAGTACAATCAATCAGCTTCATTTCCAAATAAAACAGAGTAGAGGAGTTGTAGGAAACCAGGACAATTTTTCCACTACTCATTTACCCATAGAAGCTGCTATTCAGAAAGAGCCATTGCTCAGAAGTAAAACACAGATAGGGCTGACAAAATCTCCTGTATGAAACCCTGAATAGTCATTAACTGGTTTTAGAATAGACCAAGGAACTAATAGTCTTTCAGAAACTGCTGGATACCAGCAGCCACCATCCTCAGCTGGCATGCCAAATCATCACAGATGTAGGAGTTCAGTGACATCTGAAGAATCTGAACATCTGAAGTTTTCTGTCCCTGCTGTAGACCACACTAAGCTTGGAAAAAATAATGACCCAACCTGGTATATCCCTCCAGAAGCCAACATTCCTCTGGGTGATTGCCCCACAGCTCACTTTAATTCAGAAAAGAAACTGGGGAGTTGCTTGTCATATTTCCAAGCTGAAACTGAATTCACACTCCCCAATAAACCTCAAAGCCCAAATTCCTAGCCCTCATCCCCATTCCCTCATCACCCATTCTCCTTAAACTCCCCTTATTACCAATACTAGCCAGAGGTAGCTGGTGGCTTCCATATCAGTGAGGAAGTAAATCTACTTCAAATTTTACCTTAATTTCAAAAGACTCATCAAAGTTTGGACTAAAACCTAAAGTGGATTCACAAGGCCATTCACACCGAAGTTGCCAGCAACAACTAACTAGGGATATTGTCCTTCACTAATTTTCTTGTTGAAGAGAACTACAAGTAATTTTAGCAATTTTCTTCCCATTGCAAGAAAGTTTTCAAAATATGTCATTTTCAAGCCTAGTTGCAACTCAGAAGCTATTTGGTGCGACATTTGTATGTGGTTGATATGCACAGAAAACAACATTTTCTGTACAGAAAACAGCATTTTCTGTTCAGAAATAGCAGTAATAATAATAATAATAACAAAACAACAAATCTATTACATCAATTATATTAATATAATTACATGCATTATATATATTTTATATTATATTAACAATATAATATTATCATATATCAAATCTCCTGGCTTTTAATGTTTAATTTAAACTTTGAACCAGACTCACAAGATTCAGGGTTGAACCATGCCCCCAGTGAAAAGTCCTCAACCTAAAAAATCCCTACACTTTCCCTTAAAGTCTTGTGGAGTAGAAGCAGAGAAAAATGCAAGAACAGATGTTATATTTGTTTTCTCCTAGTGCAGCTCTGATAGAACTTTCAGAGCATGAATGGTCTGTGGAAATGATACAGGAAAAGTAAAAAGAGTGAAACATCCCCCACTGGGCACTGTGCAAACTGAATTGGGACAGGTACTGGTGCTTTCAGATAACAAAATATTTTTGCTGCATATGTGTATTCTACTGAAAGTTTTCTTTCACAAAACCATAAAGCTCATGGGGGAGGTATCTAACCTTCTGTACATAAAATTTATGTGCAGATGTAGTAGGGTCTGTTCCTAATAGAATTTCTCACTTTCCCAACTTCTGAGGCTTACAGCAGCCAAGCAAACATGTACCAGCATGAATGAGCCCCTTTGCAAATCCCTGGCCACTGGGCATACTGGATATGAGGGTTTCTGGGAGCTGATGTCCAAAACATCTTGCAGACCAAACCCTGAGAACTACTACCCTAGTGTACTCTCTTGAACAATAGGACTACAGATTTCAAGCTCAATAGGATTGAGACATATCAATTAATATATCAAGTTGCTGTAACTGTGCGATCTTGAAACTCCTGTACAGTCAACCATCAATTGGTATGACCCATGAATCCGGAAATGAAAAGCCATTATAATATTAAAAATTATGTATCTTGTGTATTTAGTGCAGACAACGAGAATGGAATATAAGTCAGAAACGACTTGAAGACACACAACCACAACAATATTTGATGCAAGACTGGAAATCACACAGCGATCCAAATGTTGTTGGACTCTCAGTCCAAGAAACCAACTAGCAATGACAATCATGAGGAATGCTGCAAGTTGCAGTCCCACCACATCTGGAGGGCTGCAAATCCCTGCTGTACCATCTTACTAGTTTTGAATAACTTCCTCCAATTTTCTATTAAGCCGTGTTTCTTTACAGTCTCAGTGGAAAACTGGAGCATGGATGTGAAAAGTCATTGAGTTCCAATGTGTTGTAGTGTTGGATTAGGATTCCAAGGTTCAAATCCCCATTCCAGGAACTTCCCTGGAAGATCCTGAGCAAGTCATACTCAGCCTCAGAGGAAGGCAATGACAAACCTACTCTGAATAAATATTGTTAAGAAAACCCCAATTGGTTTGCCTTAGAGTTGCCATAAATTGGAAATGACTCAGAGACACACAACAGCAACAACATGCAAAATCCAGAAAGAGTTGATCTACCAATAGCCACTTTTAACAATAAGAACAACATCAAAAAATAAATAAGAATCTGCTTTTTTTTTGCCTTAGTTAGAAAGCTGAAACTGTTGATAGATAGAAGAAATGTTTGTATAAAAGAACAAAGACTGAAAATACTCTGTTCCAAACTATGTTACTTTAAAGTCAACTTTTCTCCTCTCTCACCTCTCTTGTGAATTCAGCGATTTCTAAAGTCAAGATCACTGTGATGTCCCTAGCAGAGCTGCTGTAGTATGGTGGACCACTATGAAGGCACATGCCTTGGTGAAGGTTATTATTGGCTCACTTCTGCTTTTTCTCTGGGTGGAAGCCAAGATGCAGGAATCTGTTAAATTGCTTAACTCAGCGATTCTATTTTGCTGTAATGACATCCAAACACAGACAGTCTCTCAGTACTAGACACCTGTAGCTTCCTGACAAACTGAAAGAAGGTAGCCAGTCAAAACACTCACCTTATTTGAATTTGCTTATCAAAACCATTTTTAATTACCATCAAATATGGATATTACTGGCTATAGACTTTTTAAGAAACTTCTAATTGTCTCTAAACAGTGAATATACAGTTTCTTGAAATAATGGTAACAGCTATTATTAACAGGTCAAGAATGCAGATTTCAATAAAGTATCTGCTGCAATTTTGTGATGAAAATTCTTCAATCAGCCAGCTGTAATAGTGAAAACTGCAAATTCTGCAATCAATCAACTGCAACTATGTAAAGTGAAAAAAACCCTGAGTATTGCTACCGTATTTTCCGGTGTATAAGACGACTGGGCATATAAGACGACCCCCAACTTTTCCAGTTAAAATATAGAGTTTGGGATATACTCACCGTATAAGACTACCCCTCTTCCAAAGCACACCAAATAAAAAATAAAAAAAACATCAGATTTGATTTCAATATGGTAATTTTAATTCAAATGCTTATGACATGCAGGTACTTAGCAGGAAAACTATCACTTATAAACATAAGGCTGTTTGTCATCAAACATGTAAACATAAAATAGTGCAAGTGGATTAAACTTTTCCTAATTCACTCTAAAGCTGAAAGGAAGGATAAGACAATAAACCCATGGGAGCTGCCATGCTGTTTGTTTTCTAAGCTGTCAACCAAACTGGAACTGATGATGATAGGAGGAAGATAACAAACTATAGAGAGAGAGCAAGTGCTGGGCAAGTCCCTGGTCAGTTAGCAAGCTACAGTATTTTTACAGGTTTTGCTGGCACGACAGCTTCCCTTTAAAAGCCTTCAAAATCCTCCTGTTCGTCATCTGATGTCATAAGTACATCAATGACATCTTGTGATACATTTGTAAGGCAGTCATCGTATGGATCAAATTCCGTATCAGATGGTGTGGTCTCAGCTTCGGCTTCCTCTTCATCTTGCCACAAGTAGTCATCCTCCATACCATCTAATGAATTTGATATGCCACACTTCTTGAAAGACTTGATTACTTTTTCTGCATCAATATCATTCCAGGCTTTTATGACAAACTTGCACAAAACATCCAACTGTGGAGCACGCATGTTTCCTCCTTTTGTGAATGACTTTTCACCGCTAACCATCCATTCATTCCACTGTTCTCGAATGCGATCTTTAAATGGCTTGTTTAGGCACACATCCAGTGGCTGTACCAACGATGTCAATCCTGCAGGAATAACTGCCGCATCTGTGTTTAGTCTTGCAAGCCTTTGCTTGGTGCTGGGAGTTAAATGAGCCCTGAACATATCCCACACCAGTAGACTGCGTTTTTGAATAAGTCCACCTGGTCGCCTGCTCCATACGTTATCAAGCCATAGCTTTACCCCTTCTTCATCCATCCAGCCTTTTTCATTCACATGTACAAAACAACCAACAGGAAACTTGAGTTTTGGCATTGTTTTTCTTTTAAAAATAATCATTGGTCTCAGTTTGGCACCATCAGCTGTGCAGCCTAGTACCACTGTAAAACTGGACTTCTCATGTCCTGTTGTTTTAAGTAAAATTGTTTTTTCACCTTTTTGATGGACAGTTTTATTTCCAACCATGTCAAAATTCATTGGAGTTTCATCCATATTTCCGATACTACTTAACGCATAGCCATGTTTAGTGCGCTGTTTTATTACGTATCGATGGAAACTATTTAGTTTGTTATCAAGATCTGCAGGTAATTTTTGGGCAATTTTTGTCTTTTGCCTCAGTACCATATTATGCCTTGCCATGAATCTAGTACACCAGGATACAGTGGCCTTAAATTTGTTGCTGTGATCTGGGTTAGATATGGCCCACTGAAGTGCAAACAAACGTATTTGATTTCGTGTCACTACATAACCATTTTGGCGATGCTCATTCACCATGTCTGCCACATGTTTTTCGAGTTCTGGCCAATGTGGGGTGCCTCTTCTTAATGCACACTTACCCCTTGGCATACTCTTTAATGCTTTTTCATTTGCTTTCCAGTACCGAACCATCTTTTCTGTTACTCCATATTGTCTTGCAGCAGCGCAGTTATTATGTTCCATGGCAAAGCTTACAACTTTAAGTTTGAAACTGGCTTCATATTTCTTTCTTCTTGCTGGTGGAGCCATGATGGGGTTTTGACTGTTGGACATTTGTATACTGTACTGTATGTACTGGTGCTACACTGTATGAACAGGTGATGATACTGGTGCTGTAGTGTATGTGGTACCCAGTATACAACAACCAGCCCGATGTACCTTACTGGCAATTGGCTGGTTGTTGTATACAAAGCCTGCTTGGACTGGTCAGCCCTCCCTGCCTGCCCAGCCCTCTCTGTCTCCAAGACTATCAAAGTGATAGATCTCCCTCTTGAGGACTGCAGTGAATCTGAGAGGCAGAGAAGGAGGTACGGTAATAGGATATAAGGGCGGGCCAGGTGGGTGAAAGAGGCGTGTTTTTCTGGGCACAGCGCTGCTCTATGGCCCTTTTCGCAGCGCTGGCTCCACGCCCCGTCGTCCTCTCCTCCTCCTCCTTCCCGGCGGTCCTCTGCCTAGCAACAGGAGCAACTCTGGCCAGCCTCCCTCCCTCCGCGGCTGCTGATAGGCTCGCCCGATCCAGGAAACTCGGATGCCCCAGTCACTGCGAATGAGTTGTCCAGAGGGAGGGAAAGTGGAGCCGGCGCCCTGGAACGCCTCTTGGTGGGATTTAAAATATATGTGTGTGTATATATATATATATTATTGCGCATCTTTCATTAGGAATTCCTAAAATGAGCACATGGCAGCACAAGCCACTACTCTATGCCTGTCTCTGGGTGGTAGACCCCCAAGGGTCTGGGGAAAAACAAGCAGATCTTACAAAGCCTGACATCTCTCCATCTGCTTTAGGCAATGTTAATCAACAATCATTACCCTTCGGCTACAGAGAGAGGTATTAAGTAAATGCAAATGGCTAGAAAGGTCAGACTTTCCAAACCAGCCGTGTTCCAGCTGAAACTCTACATGTTTATCTTACAAGAGCCTGGTGAACGAGGAAGCAGTGGAGGAACCAGAAAGGCTGCCCGGCTCTCATTCTCGGGGGGGGGCGTGCCGCTGAGAGCCTCTCCTCTCCTCCTCCCTCGCCGTCGCTCCGGAGGAGCCAGCAGCCAAGCACTGGGCTTACATCCTTGCAAAAAGGGGCAGCCTCGCCAGCCCCAGGCGCTTCCTGCCAGCCCCGCTGGACTTTTGAGCAAACTTGAGCTGCTCCCTCCCTCCCTCCCTCCCTCCCTCCCCCTTTTAATATCCCTCCTCCTCCTTTCCTGGGAGGATGTCCTCTGGGCAGCGCTGGGAGGCAGCAGCAGTTGCAGCACACTAGCCGAGCGAGTGAGCGAGCGAAGTTTCAGCGACACCCGGTGTATAAGACGACCCCCGACTTTTGAGAAGATTTTCTTGGGTTAAAAAGTCGTCTTATACGCCGGAAAATACGGTATTTATATTTAACTTGGTTAAAAAGATGACTGAGCCTACAATCCTAGACACGCTTAAACAGGACAAAGCACCACTGATTTAAGGGAAAGGATCAGGCTGCGAGTTTCACATACTTGACGAAGTCAGTTCCTACCCATGAAAACTAATAGTTTCTATCCAGTCAGTTCCATAATCTAGCATGACCAGGCATGGAATTTCTGAAGTGTGTCTTAGAAAATGTGAAGTTGTAGATAAATTCCACCAATGCTTGCGAAAGAGATGTTCACAGAGCAAGTTAACACTGTAGTTCAGCTTCTGCAGTGGTAAATTGCAATGTAACTTCTGTAAACAGTGAGGATTTGGTTTTCTCATACAAAATGCCTATTCCCCAAGTGCTTTCCAGGAAAACTGTGACTGCACCCACTTTGTCTAAAATTGCTGGATTTTGTTTTAAAGATCTTTAAGTAAATATCCTAAAGCATTTTTTAATTTCCATTTAGATCCAGGATTAATATTTTATTTGTTAATTTGCCTTTAATCTCCTCGTGCCTCATTACCCACTGACTTTCACAGCCGGGAAAGAGGACAAGAAGGGTAGGAACAGACGGAGAGGGTGGGAACAACGAGGGAGAAAGACAGTGAGGGCAGAGAGTATTGTTGACAGCATCTGATCCCCTGGATTAATGCATTTCTAAGCAGATTAACCAAATCCCAACTGCTCTGTGCCAGGTCTCTTCCCTAAGCTTCTTGCTCCACCATGTAAACAAAAGTCTCCCATAAAATATATTTCCTTGAATAAACACCCACCAATGGATGCAGGCTGAAATACCTATCATTTTTCTTCCTGTTCTCATAGTAGAATCAAAAGAGATGGAGGATATAAAAGCAACAATACATAAGGTGAGGTGAGGTGAGGCTCAAAATGTACCAAAAGGAACAACTGGTCCATCCCCGCTTTTTGCTGATTACTGGCTAACTCTACCAAGGGGCTGTCCATCTCTGGAAAAAGAGGCCAAATGCAAACACAGCAATGGAATGACCCTGGTGGTAGCAATGGGCAAGCTGGTCCCATATGCACACAACAGTGAATGACCTTATTTGGCTTTACTTATCCATAACCCTCACCATAGTAACAGTTATGATGCTGCAGCAGAGGAGAGAGAGGCAAGAACAAAAACAATCCATTCAGGAATCACAAAAACAATAGATTCCATGAAAAAATAATGAACCTCTGATATACTAAGCATTGCACCCTCTTCGATGAAGTATTCAGCTTGCATTTTAATACTTAAGCTATTTCTAATCCCCCATCCCCATCAGACTGTACATTATAAAAGGAAACAAACTCAGCAAAGGTTCACTCAAACCAGGGCAAAGCTTGGAAAACTCCTTTTTTTTTTTAACTGCAAAAGAACGAGAATCAGAGGAGCATCCAATGAAATCCACACAAAAAAAATTGAGACACATTGCTTTATCCCAAATACATCTACGGGTCCTTGAATGTCATCTATTTTTTTCATACCTTCTGCTTTTGTTCATATGTTTTCGCTTGTCCAGTAAATGGTTTATGAATGCCTGGTCCATAAATTTCTGAATTCTGATACTAAATAGGTATGTACTGGCCAAAGGCAAGGCACTAATGTAATTAGTATTTTATGTAATGCTATCACGTATTTAAGTGTTGACCTTTAATGATTTTATAGCCACTGATTTTTTAGCCACTGAAAAAGTATACACAAGTATACACACGTTAAAATGCACTGGGCTTTTTTCCCCTGGGATCTAGAGATGTGTCTGCACTTTATCCTGCAGTCTTTTTTGTGTACACCTCCTAAAATCTGTCTGCCACGGTTAAACAACAACAACAACAACAACAACTGGTTTAAACAATTGCTACACTGTTCTCCTGGGACACCGTAGTCCCCAAAAGATTTTTTTTCAAGAGCTATCTAGGACTAAGACTATACGCTTTGGATCAACACACCTGTCAGTGGCTCTCATTGAGTTCTGAAAGGAAGTAAGTTCCACTGACAGCAGATAGGAAAGAACAAAACTCCTGCACCTGTGATAATGAGGAAAGCAGGTGAGCTTTTGGCCCCATTCTCTTACTGTCACTGAGCATTTATCATTTACTTTTACTCATCTATACATAGAGGTCACCAAATTTGCACTTCTTGACTCAGCAGCAGATATCACAATAGCTAGTAATAGCTATTATCTAACAGCTAGTAATGCTTAAGAGTCAGTAGGGTGTAACGGTTTGAGTGCTAGATCAGGACTCTGGGAGACCAGGATTGAAATCCCCCCTCAATGATGAAAACCCACTGGGTGACCTTGGGCAAGTCACATACTTTCAGCCTGAGAGGAAGGCAATGGCAAACCTCCTCTGCAGAAATCCTGTCAAGAAACCCCATGATGGGATTGTCTTTGAGTCACCATAAGATGGAAACAACTTGAAGGCACACAGCAATTAATGCTTATCTCAAATACAGACAAGTGAGTACCACAACCCTGAAAGTTCTTACCCACTGTGGAATAGGAAGAAATGTTTCTGCACATGGAAAAAGAAAATTTTGATCTACATTTATAGTATTTCAAGTCCTGGGCAGCAACTACTGTTCACTTAAGGGAGGCAAATGCTGTCCCCTGAAGGTTTCAAGGACTAGTGATCAAAGCCAGTTATATTCTCAGCCTTGGAGTGAAACATGTTGCACAACCCAAGAAACTATCTGGTCAAAGTCTGGGCTTTGTTCTCCTAATCATAGTACATGTAACTGAATGGCTTCTATTCCCTTCTCATAGTGGGGGCAGAGGGAAAGGGATTAAAGACTGCATTTGGAAACAATACCTGGAAGACACCCCTAACCCTATTGAGAGATCAGGCAAAGCCTATATGTACTGCAATTTGTCCCCTAGATGCCTTGGAGGCTTACAATATGGGGGCCCTCTTTCCATCCTGTCACAATGATTATCACATCTTATTAGTACAACATGTCATACATGTGTTTCAGTAATGCTACTCACCAAGAATTATAAATACCTAAATGAACTATCTACCAGAATCCAAATGTTTACATCATACTATGACAGTGCAGCATATGACAGTGCAGGAATCTGGATGCTTTTAAAAGGGGATAAGACATATTTACAGAGGATAAGGCTACCTGTCATGGTGGCTACGTATTACTTCCTGTATGAGAGGTAGCTATCATTCTCAGTAGCAGTTGGGAACACAATTGGGACTATATCAATGTCTTGCTTGCAAGATTCCTATATATTGGTCTTTGCTGAACCAGAAGGTTGATCTAGATATATAGTTCTCATTTTTCAATCTTTCAGATGTTTTGAACTTTATCTTCCACAATCCACCATCATAGGCCAGGCTGGAGGAGACTTCTGTGAGATGAAGTTCAAAACGGCTGGAGGATCAAAGTTTGAGAACTCCTAGTCTAGATGTTCCACTGCAGTTCTTCTTAGTTTCAGTGTGGTACCTCTTAGAACAAATTCAAATATAGGCACTGACATGCCACCATAATGTTGATATACTACCTCAATTTCATCCCCCTTCAAAATAACCTCTTTCACATATTGGTTCCCCAAATGCAACCATGGGTTTTCAAAGCAGTTCACTTCAATGGATTCAGAAGATCATATAAAAGTTCCCTCTATGGTGTATCAACTGGATCCATATGTTAACAAATTAAGCAGTTGGAGCACAATGGTGCCAGATGTTACCGTGATTTCTGGGGGTCCCGTGAGGGACACCTAAATGCTCTCCAAATTATACAAGTTGGGGGAATTAGTCAAAGAGCACAAGTTAGCACTGCGAGAGGCAGGGCAACGGAGCGAGATCTTTTACACAATGTCTATGGGGTCAGGCCAAGTCAAGGACCAAACAGAAGTGAACTAATAACTGTTGTTTTTATTAAAATACAATCAAACAAGTGTATGCAACACACTCACACAGATAACTAGAGAAATAAAGGTTGGAGTTGGATAGAGGGATTTTGAGAGGAGGTTTTTGATATGGGAAATACTGCACCTGTCCTGAAGCCTGGGTAGTCTGAAGATAAGAGTTCGTGGATACGAAGGTTCTCAGTACGTGGGACTGAGGGGAAGGCTCGCCAAGCAAAGTAGCAGCAAGGCAGTATGGAAGTCGGGAGCTCTCAAAGTGAGGGGTTCTTATAGGGGAAAATGTGACCATAGGTGAGTCCATACTTGGGGGAAAACAATGAGTTTTGGGCTGGAGACAAAGCCTCCAAAAGGTCAGAATTTAGCATGATTGAGTTAAGTCCTAATTGTCAATAGGGTAGCCAGTATGCAAACACAGCGTGCTTGACGATTGGGTATTCAGCTCATCCAGCTGCCTGCTTGGGGCAGGGAGTTCTTTGTAAGTAGCGTGCATACATAATATGGTACTTGCCTTGAGGTCTCCTGAAGCGGCAGTCTGGCTATTTCTGGCCTGCCTGTATTTTTTTGGAATATTACAGCGATTAGCGGCCGAGCCTGTTTGCATGCTTGTCTGGGGGCCTCGCAAGCACGTGGGAAGGAATAGGTGAGGAAGGCCAAATTATTGATATCAAAATGATATCTGGTATCCCGCAAGTCCGGGCTAGAAAACTGCGGTAACACGGATTCCATTGTGAAGCAGCTGCCCATCCTTTCTGGAAGGAGACTACAGCTGAATGGCAATGTGTATGCTTTACATATACAGGACACCTTGTCTAATCACTGGCTTCCCTAAAGGATCACAGGAAGCATGACAGATAAAATCATGCGCCTGCCCCAGAGCTTAGGAAAATTTTCTTTTTTGTCTACAACTCTCAGAATCCCCCTGTAAAATGGCCACCTGGCTGGTGCAAATCTTGAAACTGTAGTTTGTTTTTTTAAAAGTAACTTGCCCAAATTTTGTTTGCTTCTTAGGGCAGCCTTAACAGACAATACAAAGCTAGATAGATCCAAGGACTTAACCAACCAATTTGCATTTTGGGAGGCCTTCACATAGAGACTAGAACATGTGAACAGGCTCAAATGGGAATTTAATAAGGATTATTATGCTAGTAGAATGACTAGACACCTCCCTTTTGGACTATGTAATTGAATACTTTCCCTAGCTGAACATTCTCAATCAAATACTTCCCATTCATTTTGCTTCTGAACAGTAACAGATCAAAAACAATGGTGGAAACTACAGCTTGCAATTTGGAAAAAAATCTCCATGTTAGAAGGATAGCATCTCCTATTCTGTCAGAGAAAAGTAAACTCTATTCTGAATAAGACTGCACCACACAAAACAGATTAACAAACGGAGAGCCCCAAAGCATCTTTACTCTAAAGTCACTGCCATCTAATTTACTCCCATTATGAAAACAGAGTGGAACATGAACCAGAGGGAATGATGAAAAAATGAAACATTTTGTTTTTAAACCAGCATGTCTATTCCTATAACAAATCCTCCTTGAGAAGACACCACCATGCAAAACATTTGACAACAAAATCAGGATGTTTTTGTTGTACTGAGCAGCCTCCTCTGTTGCAACCAATGACTTGAATAAAACAATAACTTTAAAAGAATCTTTATTAAAAATTAAAAATGGGGGCAAGAAACTAGAATTCTACACTGAGTTAGGGCTGCAAGAAAAAGATAAGAGTGACAAAGAAAGCAGAACAGCTGATGCCCTAAAGGAAATAAGAAAGGATTTGCAAATATATGGGACAGGGGGAGATGCCAGAAAGAAGGTAGGTTCATTAATAAATTAAGATGTGGGTGAAATTAATGACACAAATATGGCTAAGATATAGGACAGCTGATTTAAAAAAATACTGAACAAGAAGAAAAGGAGAATAGGATGGATTTTAAAAGAACAGATAGTTTAAAATGAATTCTTAAATCAAGTTCCTAGTTTGAAACGGAGTACATCCACTCAATCAATAAGTCTTATGTAAATATTGACCTACCATTCAGCAATTGATTCAATGGGTTTCTTCTAGCTGAATGTACATCTCACCTCTCCTCCTCAGAGGAGAGGAGACACAAGGAAGATTATAATAAGTACCACATGGCACCATTGTCGGTTTGGGAGCTGGCTGCAAGCAGCTTCTCTTCCAGCTTGCTGGACAAGGTGAAGAGGCTGTTTCTGAGGCCACACATGCAGCCCCAGAAAAGTCCCCAAAGGTAGCAGCAAATGAATTCACTGGCTGATAGAGCCCGGCTGGAGTCAAGCCTGTAGACTTCACTCAGGTCCAGCTCCTAGGTATTTAAGTTGGGTCTGTCCAAGGAACAGGTCAGTTTTCTCTTGGCAATGCTAGGAGGAAGACCTAGAAGAGGAGCAGAAGTCATGAGGCTAGTGAGAAGGTTGGTGCTGGTATGTCTGTCTGCTAACATAACCTTTTCAGCACGTTATGTTCCAGGCCTGGACAATGAAACTGCAGACCCTTTATCTTACTTCCAGGATTACAAGTTTTGATCCCTGGTGCTGGAAGCGGAGTCCCAACCAACACCATTTCTGGAAGAGTTGTGGGAACTTGGGAACACAACATAATAAAGAGAGTACTCCACTTGGTTGCCCCTGCAACCTTTCGGGCTTAACGGAGGGCAGTGGGCAGCTTCCAGGTTTTTTATCAAAAGGAAGAGTACACAAGCAGGTGGCCAGTACCAGACAGGCAGGTCTTACATTTTCTGGTTCACTTAAAGGAGTAAGGTTTGGCTTCATGATCCGTGTCGGTCCACCTTGCTGGGATTTCCTTTTTCAGTAAAGTCAAGGGGTTTCTGGATCCATGTGCTTCATTTATAGTCAGAAAAATCATAGATGGTTGGAGAAGGGAAAAGATTGCAGGAGGCCCACAATGTTCCAACTGCTAAGGAACTTGGCACACAAGCTGGTGGTCATTTGTTATTCCAAGTTTGAGGTGGCAGTTCATGGTTGCCTTTTTTCAGAGGAAACTGCTTGTGGACTCCAGAACAGACTTGTCAGATATGGTACTGAGGGTAGGGGGACATCTCTTTCCATGGGACATCAGTGACCATCCATGTCAAGCACTCCAAATGCCACCAAGTGGGACAGGAGACAGTCATTTGGCTCTACAAGGGGAAGAGCTGTGCCCAGTAAAGGTCCTTTGTAAGTTTATTCAGAGGGCCCCACCAGTGCTGGGCCCCTTATTTATTAACAAGGACCACTCTGTGCTGTCTAGATTTCAATTTGTAGCCATTTTATAAGTGGTATTGGAGCACCTTGAGCTACCCATTGCAGAGTATGGTAACCACTCTTTTCATATTGGAGCAGCAATGGGGGCATCAAATTGTGGTTTCTCAGGAGATGGGACTCAGGAGTATGTGTGAGGTATGTGAGGGAAGATTTGGAGCTTAAAGGGTACTGATGTGATTTTTATTTCAGATGAGCCAGGTACAAGGTGTGGAGGGGCCATTGCTTAGCTGGCAAGAATGGAGATTTACAGCACCAGGATGAATGGGTGACAGCTACAGGTGTCGGTGCTAACAGTGGTTTGGAAGACCATGTGGCATGGAAAATTGCACCTGAGTAACTTGACCTGGACTTTGCTGGGAGCAAGTGAGCAGGAGTTGAAGAGCAAGGAAGAACTAATTGATGGACTGTTAGCCAGAAGTATGAAGACTTATGCTTTTTTTGCTTTAGACTATGGATGCCAGGGCCAGGCTACCATTGGCTACATATGCAATGGGTTGGTGGCAGGCAGGCCAGGTTCGCCTGTGCCCACCTTTTTGGCAACTGCATGTGTATTGGATTTGCAGCAGTTGGTACCAAGGGTCACTTGGCATTGTTAGGATGGGGGTCCCACTCAGGACCTGGGGGGTGTATGATGGCGGTGGATGTGCCCAGCTTGGAAGGACGTGCATCATGCACCCCCTGGTGGAAGGAGAGATATGACAAGGTTGGGCTCTCCAGTCATTCATTGGTTCCTGGTTCTGGGTCAGCGGCTTGGGTTCATCAATCAACAGGCGGGTTGATCAATGCCTAGATCCATACCCATGTGTGTCCTCTAGCCCTATTCTGCCTGTAAACAATAAAGTTGTGGCCTTTCTATTTCTAAGCTTGTTGTCCTTGTCTTTCTCGCGAGTGGTAGTCACCTTGATCACGGAGTTTAAAACAAGATTAATTTAAAATCTTATTTTATAAAACTTTAAAAAAGAATTAAAATCAGTACTATTTTTAAAATGATTAAAAACAGTTAAAAGTATATTTAAAACATAATCTACTATATAAAAGTCAAAGTTTGTGAGTTCATCTGTTTGGCCCTTTTCACACCTTACCTTTTCATGGCGCTGGGGTGCAGAGATCATGCAAGCAGCCTCTTCCAAGAGGCTCTCGCGTCCCCGCTGCTTCAGCTCCACAGCTACTTCCTGCTAGCGAGCAGGCAGCATGAGGGCTCCTCCTCTTCCTTCCACAGGCTGCACTGCGGCTGGAAGCATGAGCGCCACAGCTCCAGAGGCTCCACATGCATGGTAAGTGCACACGGGGCCCTGGAGTCATGCGTAATTGTGCACCATTTTCGGCTAGAAGCCGAAAATGAAATAGTGCACAATCAGCACCTGCTGGCCCTGGCAGCATCGCGCAATTGCGAGGACGTCACGTGGATGGCTCCTCGCAACTGCACAACGCACCAGAGGCCCTTTCACATGGCGAATGCTGTGCAAAAAGGGCCTTTGTCTGCGTCAGACAGGCAAGACCTCATATGATTGGCTGTGTGAGGCAAGAAGACCTCATACGATTAGCTGGCTGTGAAGATTCTAAGGAATCCTGGGGTTGGCAGTTCAGGGAGGGGCCTTTAGAATTCTCAGCCAGAAAGATGGAGATAAGGCCTAGCAGGCAAGGAGGAGGACACTGTATTTCCCTCAGGAACCCAAGCTCTGTATGTAAACAACTCTGCATACAGATTGGATTGGGGAATATGGGAAAAAGTCACAGGTACTGGAATAGGCCAGCTGCTATGGAGATGATGCCTAGCAGCAAGGAGGAAGACAGCATGGTCCCACAGGAACCCAACCTCTGTATGCTAACAACTACGAATACAGATTGGATTGGGAAATATGGGGATAAATTGTAGGTACTGGAATAGGCTGTTTGCTATGGAAACAAGGCCTAGCAGCAAGGAGGAGGACAGTGCCTTCCCTCAGGAACCCAACCTCTGAATGTTAATAACTCTGAATACAGATCGCATTAAGAAATATGGAGCAAAGTTACAGGAAATGGAGAAGACAGTTTGATGTGTTCTTAAGTGGAAAATAAAAAACCTTGGCAATGCCAGGTAAATATGCTAGTTACTAATAAAATACAAAACACCACTTCACAAATGCTACTGCTGCATAATTTAAATTTCAGAGGCCTATCTCAATCATCTGCTGGTGGCAAGAGAGCAGAGAGATGGCCAACTGGGTCTTCTGGAAGGGAGTTTCATAGCCTGGAAGCAGCTGCTGAGAAAACATTCTCCTATGTCTTCACAAACATGCCTACGAAGGTATTGGAACTCAGAGAAAGCCCTCCTTTGCAAATCTTAAAACTTCAGCTGGCTTGAATAGTCTCTTAATGCTCCTCGAAGAGTAGTCATTTTCAACCAGGAATTCTCCAGAAATTTATGGACTTCACCTTTGGAAATCCCAAGCCATTGGACACGCTGGCTTAGGACTTCTGAGAGTTGGAAGTCCAATCACATGTAGATAGTCCCCACCCTTAGAACACTGGAACTGAGCTTTCTATACCTAAATCTGGTTTCAGAATTATCTGTAAGATAATGAGTATCACACACTCACTGTACAAAAGACATTCAGCTGGCACATTCAACCACTGAAACAAATCCACTCTGATTTGCCTGGAACTTCCTTTCTGTTTCACAGTGCCAGACCAAGGCATTTTGCTGCCTGGGACAAAGGACAAGATGGTGCCTCCTTCTATTCCATGTAGAGAAATTGATTGAATTAGCAGTTGAGTTCTACTTCAGCATCAGAAATAGGATAGCGCCCCCCCCCATCACCACCACATGTAAGGCAGCAAGCTAGTTTAGATGGCCCTGGACAGGTTGTGCGGCACACACAGTTCTGTCCTCCAGCAAAGGGGAAATACACATTGGTCTTGAACACATTTCCTATTCATTTCAATGGAATATGCTCTGATCATTTATACCCTTTTACCCCCATTCAATGATTCAATCTCTTGTGTGCTAGAATGTTGAACCAAAGGACAGAGCTACACATCCAGCAATATGGGACTGCTTGTTAAGCTGTTCAAAACACAGCTGTGATAAATGAATAGTAGCAAAACAAAAATGTTAAGCATCTTTATCCTAAATAAAATGACAATCACTCCAAATTCTTCTTTAGGCTATTCTAAA
The DNA here is from genome assembly GCA_948472985.1 of Iguana delicatissima. Lineage (NCBI taxonomy): Eukaryota > Metazoa > Chordata > Lepidosauria > Squamata > Iguanidae > Iguana > Iguana delicatissima. The sequence continues at coordinate 126,361 of CAOKZL010000731.1, forward strand.
ATGAAAACAAAAACCCAGAATTATAAAGATTCTTTGGATTGAACTTCAGCTGCAAAATTATTTTTATACATTTCACAGAGTTCAAGGTATCTTATATGTTGTTCTCCTGAATTTATCTTCACAACAATCCTGTGAAGAAGCTTGGAATGAAAGATAGTGACTGACCCTATTGTTACTGTAGTTTCTAGTCTGGGCCTGTGGTATATGAGATATCATTTGATATCAAGAATTTGGCCTTCACTATCCATTCCTCTCCATGTGCTTGTGAGGCCCCCGGACAAGCACGCACACGGGTACGGCCGAGAATAGCTGAACTATTCAAAACAAATCCAGGCAGGCCAGTATTTGCCGGACTGCAGCTTCAGGAGAACTCCAGGCAAGTACCCTTTTAAAATCATATTATGTATGCACAACGTTTACAAAAGATCCCCTGCCCCGAGCAGGCAGCTTGAAAAGCTGGATATCCAACTGTCAAGCACTCCTCGTTTGCATACTGTCTGCGCTATTGACAACGCTGTCATAATTCAATCATGCAAAGTACTGACCTTTCAGAGGCTTTGTCCCCAGCCCGAAACCCACTGTTTTCCCCAGGAACAGACTAGCCTACAGGCACATTTTCCCCTATAAGACCCCCTGATTTTGAGCACCTCTTCAGATTGCTCTTTCATCCTGCTTTGCTGTCGCTCCGTTCGACGAGTCTTCCTCTCAGCTTCCACGTGCTGAGAATCTCTGCTCCAACTGACTTTTCTTCAGATTAACCGGGCTTCAGGATCAGGTGTAGTATTTCCCCTGAAAAATCCCTCTCAAAACCCTCTATCCAACTCCTACCTTTCTTTCATTAGGCCTGTGTGTTTGCTTACATACGTTGTGACTGTGTTTCAAAATAAAGAAAAACAATTTTGATTTACTTCTGTTTGATTATCGACTTGGCTTGACTCCGTAAACATTGGGTCCAAGATTTCGCTAGGTTGCCCTGCTTCTTGCATTGCTTACCTTGTGCTCTTGCTAATTCCCATTCCCCATTAATTTGAGCACATTAAGGTGTCCCTCACGGGACCCCTAGAAATCAGAGTAACACTATATCAGCCAGTGAACATTGTGACCTGAGCGGAGATGTAACGACTGGTCTTCCCAATCTTAGTACAACACTCAGAAATATGAATAAAAAAGAATGAATTGGAATCTGCCCCACTCCAGGAAAAAAAGAAGATGATGGTTGAGATTTTGCATCACCAGACATAACTATAACTGTTGAGCTCTGTTGTCATAGTTACATCTGAGAATGCTAACTCTCCCAAAACCTAACTTTTCAGCCTGGCAGCATCCCAACCAAGTGTTTCCAAAACACTGCAGATTAGCATACCAGGAAATAGCATCTGTAATGCTCTCCCATATGCAGGGCACACGGAGAACAGCCAGCTGGAGATACCTCTTGCCTCAAGGAGCCCCATGACAGAAAAGCATCATTTCCCAGCAACACAGCCAGTAGTGCTTCAGAAAACTCTGGTTGGGATGCTGTCAGGCTGGAAAGGTTGGTTTTGGGGGTTGCATTCAATTATGATCATAAACATGAATCCTCAGCAGTTAAAAGACTGTTAAGTCCAGCTTATGGTCTCTTGAACAGGATGCCATCCTAAATTTTTGATATAAAACAAGGGTGGTAACTGTGAGAAGAATATGGGTCAGATTTTCCTGTATAGCTCCCCTGTCTCTAGGTGTACCATCATATCTCTAGTGACCCAGGACTGGCATCACATAACTTCTAGTTTTGTTTTGTTTTTCAGCCAAAATTCTTTTTTTTAAAGGCTGTTTGGCTTTGGTTTGCAGGAGGGGAGACAGAAGTAAATAACATTTATGAGCAGCATTTTGCAACAATATTAGCTATTTGGGGCCAATTCCCCACCTATTTATTTATTTTACTTTTTCCAGTGGGCTGGATAGCTTCCAGAGTGTCCTGGAGGGGCTGCAAGTCTGAGGGCTGGGAGAGTAATGTTCCTCATTCTACAGACTGCACTCTCAATTTCTTGGTACACCACAGCAGGTTTACTGGGACAGGGTTGTTTGAATTTTGCTTTCTCCCACACTGGATTCTTAACCCTTAAGTTCTGTCTCAAGATTTACAAAAAAAAATACAAATTGAATTTTGGTTTCAAAAAGAAACAATTTTTTTCATGTCATGGAGGGAAAGCCATGGTATATACCATATTTGCTGGCATATAAGATGCAGTAGCATACAAGATGCACCCCATTTATGTGCTCGCAAATACTATTTGCCAGTGTATAAGATGCACTGGTGTACAAGACAAACTCCATTTTCAAACAGTCTTTTTCAGGAAAAAAATCGAGTCTTATACGCCAGCAAATAGGGTATGTCACAGAGCTGTTAAAGACGAAGAGCCTGTCAGAAGAAAAATCTAAAATTGCTTTTCATGTGCTAACCTCAAAAATGCTTTCATGCCCACATTTGTGTATAACAGATTTCGGGGAAAATATTCCAAAAGAAGAATCTGACACTATGAAGGTTACACAGGATATTTTTTTTTCCCTGCAAGACTGGGGAATGGACTATGTATCAAGGACTGAGGAAAGGTTGTTTATCTGACAGGAAGCTGTACATGACCAACTGACACCTAGAAGTTTTGAGTCTTTTCATATTTGTCAACTTCACAGAATTTTCCCAGCATGTGTGTTTTGCAATAGTGACTTGGCAACCTATATTAGAATGTATGATTTCATTACTTAGGGCTACCATTCTCTCCAGAGTCATTTCTTTCCCTAGCTAAACTTGGATCCTTGATTCACCAAGTCTATTCTTCTAATTTCTCCTAGAGTTTGTGACACCACAAACAAAGTTGAAATATACAAAGCCTTCTAAAAATTAAGCACTAAGAGCCCCAGGTCTGGATGGACAAATCAATTTTCATTTTTATCACAGTCTACTGAGAGGACATGCACACGTGCAGTGGCCCCTAGACTTTCACGAGGATTCTGGGTGCAGACCCTTCATGAAAGTCAAAAAAATGCAGATAATTCTCCCCCTGCAACCCAAGTGAGTGCTTCTCCTCACATTCCTTCCTTGGGCTCCTCTGCTCCATTCGCCTGCCTGTCACCTGTGCACCCTGCCTTCTTTCTGCCTATGTGGGCAACAGGCAGGAAAATGGAGGGGAAAACAATCCCCCCATGCTCCATCTGCCTGTCTGTTACCCGCATGCCTTACTTTTATGCCTGGGCAAAAGGCAGAGAATGGGAGGGGAAGAATGGGAGGGGCAAGCAGGCACCTTGCAAATAATCCAATTTCTAAAAGTCAAACCTGTGAATGCAGAAGGAGAACTGTATACCCCCATCTGAAGTTCTCTGCATCTCAGATAGGAAGAGCTTTACCAATATAAATTCCTTTACAAAAAGAAATGGGGGGGAGAACCATCCCCCAACCCTAGTTTATATCCTGGTGATAGTCCTCTGCTGTTACTAATACATTGTCCCATACTGACCTATAAGCAGATGCCTGTTTACATGATTTTGGAAAGGACACTGGTGATTCATCGGAGAAATAAATTGCATATATGGAGATTTTGGCTGCTCCCACAACACTCTGGATTAAGGCTCATATATTCCATTTTTGTCACAAGTACAAGTCAGCTATTTTTGGTTAAAAGAAAAAAGTCTAAAAATGTGTACTAGCAAGAGATTTTCTCTAATATTATAAAAAAACACAAAACAATGAACTGTGTTCTTGGCAAATATGATCTTATAAATCTGTGTTCTATGCTAGTATAATAGAGCTTATATTAACAAGAAAAAATAGTAAAAACATAAAAATGAACTGTGTGCAATAAAACAAACAAAAAATTGCTTCTACTCCTTAAAAGAGTAATTTACAGCATTATGCATGTGATAAAAATGTAAACTGTGAACTTCCTGAAAATTAAGAGAGTAAATTTTAGTGAGATCTAGACAGCAACATAAAGTAGGTCAGAATTATTTCCCACATTGCCATGTTAAATTGAGTGATTTCTCCCACCAGAGTATGAAGGGATCTATGCAAATTTATTCTAAAATAAGATGAGGGATCTGGCAAGAATCTAGGAGCAGCTCAGCATACTGTTCTCTTTCTAATCATTCTGTAAATGTCATTATTTTAGAATTAAATACAATGGGTTGTATTTGATGCACCTAACTATCTCCATTCAGGGAAGGCCCTCCACTCCAGTGAATGTTTCCATGAACTTAAGAGAGAGGGAAATAATTCTGAAACACCCCCTCCCTTTGATGTGTAGCATTGCTGCCACTGTCAGAAATGGGGAGGAGCACAGAAGTAGTGGAATTATAGTGTGTTGGGATTTTTTTTTAAGCATAGCTCCAAGAAACCTCCAGCCAACATGGCTTGGTGGCCAAGTTGGGTAGGTGATTCTGAGAGCTGTGGTCCCAAAAAGTAAAGTTTACAAGTTCTGATGAACTGGTAAAATTGACTTCCATTCTCATTCTGTTCTTGAGAACTCTCCACTGGCGCAAAGACCATTCCCTGAGTAGAGATCACAACTGGATAAAACTAACCTTGAATTTAAAGTGGCCAAATAAAAAAAAAGACTTTAGGAATAGTAGTCCCAGTGCAAACATATTCAGCTATAAATAGGGTTACCAGATTTGGCCTATTATAGGCCCTGAAACTTCAAGACAAAAACCTGAGACCTAAGGATAACCTATAATGTCATAAGGAGTGGGTCTTTGTGATGTTATAATGTTACTGCAGGTTAGACCTCCTTGGAGATAGCATAAAGATATCATTTTGATATCAATAATTTGGCTCTCTTCCACCACCCCTCTCCATGTGTTTGAGAGGCCCTTGGACAAGCCCAGAACTAGGCTCGGCCATCAAACGCTGCAATATCCCAAGACAATACAGGCAGGCCAGAAATAGCCAGATTACCGCTTTAGGAGACCTCTCTGCAAACACCCTCATTATGTACGCACACTGTTTACAAAGGACTCCCTGCCCTGAGCAGGTAACTTGGCAAGCTAGAAGCTTAAAGGCCAAACAATGCGCATTTGCATACAGTCTACCTCTTTGTCAATTTGGACGTAACTCAATCATGCTAAATTGTGACCTTTTGGAGACATTGTCTCGCACCCAAAACTCATTGTTGTGCCCGAGTAAGGCATAGCCCACAGTCACACTTCTCCCTATAAAAACCCCTGATTCCAAGACCTTCCTCAGATTGCTCCTGAGTTCCATCCCACCTTGCTGCCACCTTGCTTGGCGAGCCTTCCCCTCAGCTCCAGTAGCTGAGACCGCAGCAATCTCGGATCGCTCCGAACTTCCATCAAGCCTTGCTGCTGCTGTGCTTGGCGAGCTCCCCTCAGCTGATCGAGCTGAGTTTCTTCTCTGCACCCCCAGATTCTCCTGCAAGGTCCAGGACGATGAGACAGGTGTCGTATCACCCATTTCCCCTGAAAATCTCTATCCTTAATTCAGTCTCTAATTCCTTAGTTAGCTGTGTGACTGCAGTCTCTTTAATATTTGTTTGTATGCAATAAAACATCATTTTTGTTACTTTAAACCCATCTGGCTGCTTGACTGACCTGACCCCATAGATACTGGGTTGCAAGATCCCGCTAAGTTACCCTGCCTCTCGCTAGCTTAAGTGAGTGCTCCAGCTAATTTTCCCCAAAATTGTGTGTTGTTGTTTGGTTATTTAGGTGTCCCTCCTGGGACCCCCAGTAAACAGGGTAACAATAAGGTTGATTTAACAAGAAGAAACACCTGGTGATCTCATTAAACCTGATACATGAAGCATCAATCACAGCTACATAGAGTAGACGATTCAAATTAAAAAAAACAAAACCTAAGCTTACGTAATGACGAAAATATATATACAGCCACACCTCAGTTAACAAAGTCTCCAACAAAGCTTTTTACACCTGTTCAGCATGCTCTTTCCTCCTTCTCTGTTTAGCTAATTTTTTTAGTAGCATCAGCACTTGAAGGAAAGTAAAGCAGAGCTGGAGAAACAAGATTGTTGATGTCTGGTTACAGTGATATGACTGCAGTAAACAATGCAATAAATCTTGAACTAGAAAGGAAAGATATTTTGCTCTAGCTGACATTACTATAGCTGTGTGTGCCTGCCTCCAACAGGCAAGGTAAACAACAGCTGCTTCTAGAATCCTATACTTAGAATGGGGAAATAGCAAAAGCTGGGGGAGGGTAGAGTAGATTAAATCTGCCTCACCAGCTACTCCCAGCATGTTAAAAAAAAAGCATAGTTCTGTAAGTCTGAGATCTGTGAACCCTAATGGCAAATAACAGAAACATTTGTGCTGTGAGAAAGGGGAAATGGTGCAAAGAAGACAATGGAAAAAATAGGATTGCCTTTTCTTATAGGGAGACATTGCCTTTCACTATTACATGATCATTCAAAAATACTGCAGTTCTCCCTAACTGATATGACCCAGCAAACCATGGAGAAAGTGTGGCCCTCCAGATATTGCCACAAGTTAAGGATGCTGCTCCCATCATCCCTCACCCGTGACTAAGTTGATAAGGACTGACAGAAGTTGCAATCTAACACAAAGTAGCTGCACATTTCATACACAGACCCTATAACCATTATAAGACTGGATACAGATAGTTTGGATCTACAATATTTTCCACCTCACTGCTGAACACATGTGCCTCTCGTACATCTCTGTAATGTTCAATGCCAATCCTGGAGGAAAAGTAAGTATTATTATTCCCATCATACAGAAGAGGGCAAGAGAAAGTTAACTCCCCTACAGGTGTGAGTTTACAGCTGCTACTTCCCAGCTCACTGCTAACATTACTACAGTATAGTGCTTCGTATATAGATTTTAATGATTTTCTTCCTCTCAGATTTTTTTTCTGTTTTGAAGCCATTCGCTTTGGCTCCTACCCACCCCGTTTATATTTGATAAAAAGCCTTCATACAGTGCACAGCTACCCTGTGGAATTCCCTCTCATGCCTAGGCTGCATTTTTCAGCTCCTTCTGATAATCTTGCAACCATTAACACACCATAAGAGGAGATTATAATGGTCATTAAATCTCATTATTCATTATTAATTTTAAGGCAGCACTTACAAGGCCTCTTGGGTCAACGCCCCCACCAGCTGGGCACAGAATAAACACCATCAAAGCTCAGACGATTGTTTCCCCTGACTCAGCCTGCTTGTCCATAATGCTATCTTGCACTTATCAGTCTACCAGCCTATGAGCAGAAAGGCATCCTGCTGGGGTACACAGTCTGTCCTGCTTTCAGATCAGAACTCATCTGCATTCTGTATTTTCGAAGGAGGGGAAGGGGAAGCACAGGAGTTTTGGAAGCCATAATTCATTTTATAAATCACTGACGTAGGGTTGAAATATTTGACGGCTAAATCTGCAATCTGATGTGCTCCTGAGGGAGGGAGCCCCAGTGAGTAAATTTGAGCTGTATAAATTGAAACATGTTGGATAACATAGGACACGAGCCAAATTTACATTGACTGGACCTGTATCAACTATAGCATCCAAGTCAGAGTAAACCTAATTAATTTTGTATGCAAATTATTTTGCAAATACCTCACAGTGGGTTACTTACTGTGTGTTCTCCATTCCGTTCTAGTGGGGCAGAAGTCCTCTAATCATTCAAGACAGCCCTGGTGAATCTCTCTGTGCAGACACCTTGGGAGCAGAGAAGTATGATTTCTTTGCTGCCAGCATCCCCTGGAGCAGGCCTTCCACTGGGCTCTACCTCATGCTCAGTCAGAACAACCCTCAATGCTCTGATCCCCAACCCATTCAATTCACTGCTACAAACTCCTTAGTAAACCAAGGGCTTGCTTAGTTAAACTCCATGGAAGAGGATGGTGAATGTCAATTGTGCCTAACACCCTAGTCATATCTTCATTCCAGAGATCAACCAGAGGTTCAACAGGAACATCTGTCATGGACCAGGAAACTCCACCAGAACTATTGGGAATCCAGATGTATAAGCCTTCTAAGGCATTTTAATCAGACTCCCACCTGTAGAGAAGCACTGGATCCCAGTGCATCTGAACACCAGCAGGTAGCGATTTGCCTGTGGTGAAGGAACTATGGAAAGTTCCTCAACCCCCAAATCACCATCATCCTACCCAGTACAGAAAACTAGTGCCAATGTCTGTCCTGCAGCATGTCTCACACCAGATACTGCTTGGGACAGACCATTTATCATCATGGAGGACATAAAGTCCTCATGAGTCACTCCTGATAGAGTGGCTTCAGTTTCGGTATTAAAGTCCCCCACCAGAAAAAGCTGGGATCTCCAGTGCCACTTCCAGCTCAAGAAAAGAGGTTGTTGTGCAGCTGAGTGGATCTGCAGGATTGAACCAAATGATCCAGTATCTGTTTCCAACAGGGACAAGTGAAAAAGTTCCAAGACACCGACAGGCAACAACCTTCATCCATAATTTGCCCTCTCAATTGAGTAACAAAGAAGAACATACTGCTCCCAAACCATTTAGCTATGACAGTTAATACATGGCCACTGACTGAACTTTTAATATTCTTTTTTACATGCTTAAAACACACACACACACACACACACACACACACACACACACACACACACACATCAGAATGCATCAAAACAAAAACAAAGCATGAGATAAGAGCCAAATGTTCCTGTTTTACTGCAAGTACTGCTGAGAAGGTGAGACACAAAAATAATTGGGATAATGGGTACCAGTTTAGAACAGTCTACTTCTTTACTCAGCTTATTCATAGTGGATATGACAGCATCCTCCAATTCTACATGCTCTTCGGGGCTCATTTAATATGCAGAGATTCCCAGGTTCAGAGGCTATTTTCTATATGGGGAGACTACCTCTCACCAGCTCACTCTCACAAATATTGATAGTGGCACCATAACTCTGTGGGATTTTCCTAAAGCTTCCTACACAACATAAAGGATGGGAAAATCTCAGGCTTCTGCATTTCACCCACATGCCCTGGGCAGAATTCAAGCAGCCACCAAGGACTGGGAATCAGCTATATCAGAACTAGTAGAAACTATTCACAAATAGGCTCCAGGAGGGGAAGTATACAGCAGTTACTCTTATTACTAGCCTAAGAGGGCTTTACACTGGAGAAAAATAGTGATCAAATCCAGTAAACACATTTGAATTTAAATCAAAAGGCAGAAGTTAGGTTTATTATTTATTCTATCTGCATCCCATCTTTCCTCTCTAGAGCAGAGCATGGAAACAGCATGCTTCAAGAACAAACTCCGCAACTCTTTGGCCATGATGGCTGGAGATTTCCGGGAACTGTATCCCAAAAAGTAAATTTCCCAAATACTACTCTAAAGAGAGCAGAATGGTGCATACGACGAAGGCAGAAGAGTGTAGCTTGTCCAGTACAGGACAGTGAGCAGTTAAACAGGAGTGCTCTTCCAGTCCTGCAGTCTTTGACCTAGATGGATATTCAATGTGTAAATTTATAGTTTAATTTTAAGAATCATATGTCCTGCTTTCATGCAAGCAAAGTGAACAACTTTTTAAAAACCAGCATAACTTACCAAACAATGAGACCAAGAGAAATACACTGAAAATACAAATGAATACAACCAAATGACATAACCAAAAAAACAATTAAAACATCAAAAAGTAAAACAAAAATACAGCAATGAAAGTACAAACAACATAAAATCAGCTTAAAAATTAAGTCCATTAATAAAGTTGGGACATACAAATACATCAGAGAAGCAGAAAACACCAGAAAGGCAACTATCAAGTCATTATGAAAGGCTAGCTTTTCACTGAATTATAAGAATTGTATAATAATGATTATACAACCAAAGTCTCCCTGGTATTGGATTCCTACAAGGTAGACGCCATCAGGCTCAATCTCTATCAGCCACTTTCTACAAAGAAATATGTGGCCTTATGTCCCTTGGTTGGTACCCAGGACTCAAGTCACTTCAGCCTTTAAAACACAAGTGGGCAAAGTGTGGTCCTCCAGATGACGCTGAACATCAACTCAAATGATCTGATCCTTCACCATTGTTGGTGCTGATCAGGGCTGATGGCACTTGCAACAATATTCCTTACCCCTGCTTTAAAAGTGAAAACAAGAACAAGAATTGGTCCCCAAACCTAAGATGACCCCAAAACCAATCCAAATCAAACAGTGGGACACAAATATCTCAAAGAAATAATGGGAGAGGGGGGTCTTCTATGTGTAAATAGTGTAGTATACCATTAAGTTACAACTCTTTCCCATCTCAAACACTTCCTAGACTTATCTAGCATAATGCATCTGTTAACCAAATATATGCATTTACCGCTACACTTCATCTATAGAATTATCCATGGAACTTGCTGTCAGATGACTGCATGATTAGAGAGGCCAGAACATTTCAAAATTGCATAGATACAGGCCAATTTTTATTAAGCACATCAAGCAGTCTATTTCAGTCATTTTCATGGATTATTCTATGCATTTTGTGTATTCAGTTTTGAATTCTTCAGTTGTATTTTTCTATACCTAATGCAGGCTTAAAGCAGGAAATTTTGTGGTTGCAGCAGTGGGCCTAAGGATTCATGGATAGGGGGGTGGCAGAAGGAAGCTCATCATGAAGACAGAGAGAGAGAGAGAGAGAGAGAGCATAAAACAAAATACAAGTACTCTACCTGAATACCTTCAGTGCTACTTATGATTATCAAGAAATTCAATTTGACTTTAAAATAATTGTTGAAGTGCCCATGTCAGCCTTCTCTAAACTGGTGCACTCCATATGACCTTATTTGTGCTGACTAGGATTGTGGGAGTTGCAGTCTAACACATCTTAAGACCAAAAGTGTGGTGGGAAGTTGACATAGGTCCTTGACAATCCTCTAATGCCTTTTTTTTCACTGCTTAATACACAACTAATGAACAAAAAAACCAAACATGCCATGTAGATTGCTCCCTACATGACATCTGGACTAAATAAATGCGGCGTTGTTGTTGTTGTTATCTGGGGCAGGTTTGAATTTAAAATAAGAGTAGAAAGGGACATCGTTATTCACGGGGCAGTGAATCTAGGTAGGAAAAGCTCTTCTCTAATTTCTTCATAAAAACAAACAGTTTTATATACAGCGCTAGGGATAGAAAGAATATTCTAATCCTCAAGAAAAATATCATGAAAGGGGCATTTTGAGCATTCAAAACCTCAGTGAGGAGAATCCTCCTCCAACCCTTTCTTGCTTCCTTCTCCCATCCCTCGATAAACTCAAGGACAACTCCTGCCTCCCCAGCCCACACCAGATTCACCTATTTCCTCTCCAACTTAGCTGGCAGGCAGGATCCTCATCACAGGCTGGGTTCTAATAGCCAGTGCACAACAACCATCATCACAGGCTGGGTTCTAATAGCCAGGGCACAGCAACAATGTCTGCATCATTGTGAACTAGCTAACAGAATGCTGGTTGTGAGCCTTTCTTGCCTTCCCCACTCCGCCCTCTTGATGTCAGATGAGGCACGTGAAAGAGAAGCCAGGAGAAGACCTCAGCAAAGGATCCCTGCTACCAGAGACTTTCTTGCTACAAGACATCTTAAAAAACTACATAGTTTTCAAAGACATCTGGCAGCAGGGAGAAAATTGATTAAATTATTCATTCTCCCATGTGGAAACAAATTATTTAACACAGAACATCCCTACACAGTGCATAGTTAAACTGTGGAATCTGCAACTTATGCTGCAGTAATGGCTGTCAACTTGAACCACTTTAAAAAAGAATTAGGCAAATTCATCAAGGATAACCTCTTCAATGGTTACAAGTTAGCCATGAAACCATCCAGGAAATACTATTTTTAGGATTGCTTCCATACAACATGCTTCTGAAAGCCAGCTTCTGAGGAACAACAGTAGGAGAGAACTTCTCCAGTCATTTTCCGTTTACGAGCCTCCCAGAGACAAATTGGGCACTGTGGGAATCAAGGTGCTGATCTTCACTTGATGCAGAATGGAAAGCTTTAGCACACTATTCCCATTGAGTGTTTACTGTATTTGGAAACTTGAGCCCCACTCTGGGAGAAAGATGAAATACAAATAAAAGAAATAAAATAAGAATCAAAACAATACATTACTGCCATCCAAAGACTATCATGAACTCATGCTACAGGGCTCTGAGCAGTGACGGACAGCTAATGTTGCACCTCAAAGGAGAAACCCAGTGACCCACTTGTTCTGAGAAGGTCTGAAACTAGAAGTAAGTCTTCTCTATTTCCTTACAGAATCCCTCCTTCAATTTCCATCCATTCCTTTCAGGTGAAAGGCTTGGTCCTGGAGTCTAACAGTTTGTTCTTCTGAGAGCTCACACCAGGTGTGCTGAATGCACTGGCCCAAAAGGATTCAGTTCTTCCTTAATTTTTCTCAAAGTGAAGAGTAATTTTAGTAATGTTCTTCCCACTCTTTGCTATTCAAAATTCTGTGCAAAGTTTGCACATGACTGTGGGCAGAAATGGCTATAAAAATAGTATTTCTGCACAGAAATATTATATTCAGAGAAGAAAAAACTGCTGCCTATGCAGAAAAAAAATAATCACAGAATTTTGCACCGAATAAGTCCCTCAACTACAATTCTGTCCTGGGCCCTGTGCTATTTTACCTGGGCCAAGCAGTTTCTATGTGGAAACTATTATTTGTGTGCAGAGATAAGAAACATTTTTTTCCACATAAAAAAATTATATGCTGAAAATTATGGCCATTTCCGCACTAGCCAGTTATAGTGCTATTATTCCACGTTCAACATCCTATGGAATCCCGGGATTGCCATTTAGGGAGCCTCAAAGGTGGAGTATTCTTCTTTGGAGGTTTTTAAACAGAGGTTGGATGGCCATCTATTGGGAATGCTTTGAAGGTGTGTTCCTGCACGGGAGGGGGTTGGACTCAAAGGCCCTTCTGGTCTCTTCCAACTCGATGATTCTATGATTCTATAATATTCATAATAAACGCAAGTCAGCCCAACAAGAAGAATGAGAACAGCTGCAAGATTCTTTGCACTTCAGGAAAATTCATTTGTACAAAACTACATGTGGTTCAGCTCCTCAGAACATATGTTTCCAAGCAAAATATGTGTATTTTACACAACAATGTCGGATTCTGAACAGAAAACAAATGCGTTAGAAGGTCACAAAGTTTTTCAGGACAGAAATGGATGCATTTGTAGAAATCATATAAATTTTAAGCAATCTGCATATACATTTTATGCCAACCTGTTAATCAAACAAATACACAGATTCCTGTACAGAAAGTCCTCGTGTGATTTTTCTGAACAAATTTTTCATGTGAAAAATATATATTTAGGGATATGAATTAGGGTACTTTGCACAAAGTAGACATTTTCTTCAGTTAAACAAATTTCCAGTGAAGGAAAACCATGCATATGTATATTTCAAATGATTTTTCCTCAACAAAGTCCCAAAGCACAAAGAGTGCTCAAAACTTTATAGAAAAGAACTGGGAGAAAATGGCTAAAATTATTCATTCTCATGTATGGGGAATAAAATAAGCCAAAATGTCTATCCCTATACTAAAGAAAACAGTGGCCCATCCAATCTTCAGAATGGATCAGCAGCTTATAGGATCTCACACTGCTTTCAGGTTAAATCAAGACATAGGCTGGACCTTACATCTCTAAACCCCTCCAGAGGTCTACCTAGTGCTTAGAACCATTGACTGGTAAATGAAATGATTTTTTTGTGGGAGGAGAATGTCTTCTGAGACATGGAGAAGATGAGGAATCTTGGTACAGCAATAAAACATGCCCACATTGAACTATTGGTTCTGTTACATGAATAAAATAACCTGATATAGTGGGAAACAAAATCTAATGATGATGACAATAAAACCAGTATTGTGCTCTGAGAAGAAATATAGTTCATGTCCTCAAAGATTAACATTTTGACCTTCTTTACCTCGTTGTCCCTACGTGTATAGACCCATTTTAATTTCTGATTAGCATCTTGCCTGTTCAGTACCCAGAGATTAATGTTCCACAGCTTCCTTCCGTTCACAAAAGTATCAGTTGCCCTCCCCCCACTGCTCAGAAAATCAAGTCAGATTTGACCAGATGGCACATGTTCCTGTACTCCATGTCAGCCTGAATTAATTCAGGGAAAATGAACTCTCTTCCAAAATGATATTTATTTCTGATGTTATCCTGCTCCTCTTGCCAAGCTGTTCTCAGAGAAAATATGGACAATCTGAGTTTCTATAGGTTCTTCCAAGGGAGGAAAATAAGAAGTTTACAGTGAAGTTAGAAAGTAAGAATCAGTAAAAACCATGGTCCAGTTGAAAATTCTCATGGATGATTCAAATCATGGACTGTTTGCAGTGTTCTCTCTACCCAGTCAAGGCCAGCAACATTTTCTCATTATTGCTGTACAAGGTATGACAAATTCTTCAAGCACACAAATCATGCTGCTAACCCCTTAATCTGAGCTGATGAAGCTACTGCACCCACTACATCTTTTGTCTTTTGGTCTTCCTTGATATTGTAATAGCATCAGGATTAGTATCAGCAGTAGAGTATCATCACCATCATCATCTTAGAACTCTCCTCTGCAAAAATCTGGCAAGGAAGAAACATAACTCTCATCACTACATTGTCCTATGATGAAAATCAGCAGTAAAGCAGCTCAGTGGAAGAGTGTATGTGTTTTATATGCAAAAGGGCCAGGTTCTTATCTTCTTTTATTTTGGGGAAAGGATCATCTGACGAAAAGAACAATCAAAGCTAATCTCAAGTAGGAGTCCTGGAATAAACCTTTGACTGAAGGATCTCAGACCTGTTCTCAGATTTATATCTACAATTTAATTGGCCTTTCAGGATTTTTTGCAGGAAAGTAGATGTTCATCACTATTCTGCATTGTTTGCATATAACTTTTTATCTGCACTTTATCTTCCATTGATGACAGAGGATACAAGGAGTAACCATGAAACTAACATAATGTAGTCTGGAGTATTCCCTTTGCTGGAGGACATTTCAAATGCCTTCTCAAGTTCCCCTTTACAGTGAAGGGGTTTTCCTCAATGAATTGCAAAGGTAAGTAAACGTCTGTTTACAGTCTTAGTATCATAGGGTTTTAACAAGATGCTGGTATCTGATACTATTTAATGTATTTCTCTGATTAGCATGTATAGGAGTCAATGCATTCAACTACTGACAACACCTCTTCCCCAACAGAAACAAAACTAGATAGAATTATACACAAAGAGAACCTAGATTACTTATCCAAACCAGTAGAACTACAATATCGATGTCAAAAATTGAATATCACCAAATCCTTAGGTGAAACTGGGTAACTAGTATTTATAATTAATATGAGCAAGTAATATTAGAGGCAGCAT
This sequence comes from Iguana delicatissima, assembly GCA_948472985.1. NCBI lineage: Eukaryota > Metazoa > Chordata > Lepidosauria > Squamata > Iguanidae > Iguana > Iguana delicatissima. The sequence continues at coordinate 141,735 of CAOKZL010000731.1, forward strand.
GGAGTAGTAGTTTGAGCATTGGACTATGGTCCTGGAGACCAGGGTTTGATTCGTCTCTCAGCTATGGAAACCCACTGGGTGACCTTGGGCATGTCACACATTCTCAGCCCCAGAAAATCCTATGACACACTTACCTGAGGATTGCCATAAGGTGGAAATGACTTGTAGGCACACAACAAAAGCAACTAATATTTACTTACTAAACATTCTGCCTGTTTTCTGAGATTAAAAAGACAAAGTAATCTGAGCAATCACAAAGGACTCTTGACTGAATATGAAGGGTAGATCCAGATGTCACAACCTTTGTAACCTGCCAAACTGGCCCACTGGATAATTTTGTGCAACAGAGTGGTGATAGAAAGTAGCATCACTTTGCCACCATAGTCATCAAATGGATATCATCCTGAGTTTTCTTCTATATGCACTTATTACCAGTGTTCACAACTCTCTGATATATTGGGGAAAACAATGGAAACACGTACCCAGAAGCTAATTATGTAAGTTATTTTGACTCATTCTGTATTCTGTGTAGTCACTGGAGCTTCCATGGTATTACTGGCAAAATGAGTGGAAACATCCTTCAAGGCATTCTGAAGGTCAGCAAAATCTATCAGTCTTTAGAGGTGACTGTACTAGCTAGTCCCCTGCTTTACAGAAAATGATACCTGTTGAATTGCCAGTGAATCACACTTCACTAAACAATTCTCTGTTCATCACAAAGCCATGTTTGGTAAGGGAACATGAGAGGACCTTCTTGGGGGCCACTCTGAGGCTGTGGAACTCCCTCTCATGGGAGATTAGGATAGCCATCTCTGTGCTCTTCTTTTTAATAACAGGCAAAAAGCTTTTCATTTCAACTAACCACTGGCTCTTAACTGGTTGTCATGGAAGTATGTTAAATGCTTTTGAATTGTTTTAAATTAGTAATGTTTTCCTAATAATTTTAGTAAGTAGTATTTTAGTACTAAATATTTTACTATTTTTAAAAATCATCTCTCCTACTAGAATCAAAAAACCACAGCGCCAGAAGAGGCCACAATGGTCGTTGAGTCCAGCCCCCTGTCATGTAGGAATACACAAAGCTCTCCTGACAGATGACCATCCAGCCACTGTTTAAAAACCTCCAAAGAAGAAGACTCTACTACACTCCAAGGCAGCATATTCCACTGTCAGACTACTCTTACTATCAGGAAGTTCTTTCTAATATTTAGATGAAATCTCATTTCCTGAAGTTTGAATCCATTGCTCCATGCCCTAGTCTCTGGAGCAGAAGAAATCAACTTTGCTGCATCCTCCATATGACACCTCTTCAAATATTTAAACATGGCTAACTTGTTTCCTTCTCTTCTCCATATGAAGCATACCCAGCTCCTTAAGCTACTTCTCATAAAGCCATTTGCCATTTTCTCATTTTGGTTGCCCTCCTCTGGACACATTCCAGCTTGTCAATATCCTTCTTGAGTTGTGGTACCCAAAACTGGACACAGTATTCCAGGTGACGTCTGACCAAAGCATAATAGAGTGGTAGTATAACTTCCCTTGCCTATACACTATATTCGTATCAGAATCACATTGTCTATTTTAGTAGCCACATCACACTGCTGACTCACATTCAGCTTGTGGTCTACCTAGATCTCTTTTACATGTACTGTGGTCAGGCGAGGTGGAACCTGTTCTGTATCTGTGCGTTTCATTTTTTATGCCTAAGTGTAGCATCTTACATTTCTCCCTACTGAAGTTCATTTTGTTAGTTTTGGCCCAGCTCTCTAATCTGTTAAGGTCATTTCGGATTCTGATCCTGTCCTCTGGGGTATTATGATTGCGTTTTAGCTGTATTTTCTTTTAATATATGTTGTGAGACAGCTTCAGTCTCATACTGGGAGAAAGGAAGCATATAAATTAAATACATGAATGTCAATAAATGAGAAAGAAAACACAATTGCCTCCATCACTAAGACATCTCTTCCTGTTTTTTTCAGAACATATGTTGCTTCAGAAACCTATTGGGACAGATATGTCATTTCTGTTGATCTGGTACCATTTACAAAGATTGGAAGTCTGATATCCAAATAAATTTTAAAAAAAAGTCCCCTGTAAATTTCTTGACCAAAATAGAAGCATGCATTGTACCACAAATCTCTTTGAGTTACTTAACAACCATATTTTTTGGAACATACCTGGGGCACTTATTTTAGAAGTCTGAAAATGTAACACTTTATTATCTCATAATTAAAGCACAGGATAAGAAGCTGACCTCAATGAAATAGAAAGCAAGCAAAACCATAATAGGACAGAACTGCGTGCTGAAGAAAATTTTTATTGCTTCTTTATATTTGAAGGAATGTTGCAGAGGACTCCCAAGAACAGAAAATACTACACGGTTCTCTTTGCAGAACTCAGAATAGATTTACTGGTACATTCCTATGTACAAAGATGTTATAGGGGTTTAGGAAGATGGAATGAGAACCAGAGTGAGTGTTTGGTTATTGGAATAGGATTCCAAGAGACCAAGATTCAAATCCCTGCTTGGTGAAAGAAACCTACTGTGTGACCTTGGGCAAATCACACACTCTCAGCCTCAGAGAAAGATAAGATCAACCCTCCTCTGAACAAATCTGATCACAAAAACACTGTGATAGGTTCGTCTTAGAGTCTCTATAAATTGGAAACAACTCGAATTTGCACAACAAGAAAGGAAGAGAAAGGCATAGCTAAATTGCTAGGACTCCGAATGTAACAGAATCCTGCAAATAAGACTGAGTGAGAACTAAAATTATTGTGTGTAAATTAACCAGTAAACAGGAATAGTACTTTACTCCTAGCTTTTGTTTTTTCAGGTTTCATGCTTTGTTTTTGGTTATTGAGACTTTGAATCCTATAACTGACCTTGATATTTGTTCTCTTTATATCTGACTGTTGGTATTTCGATGCCCTATTAACCTTCAAGCTCTCAATAAATATATCCCTTTACATGTAAACTGAGCACATTCTGAGAAAAAACTGCAGTGAAAGGCTAATTAATAATAGCTATATGCAGCGCAGTAGCTTTCCATCCCAGGATCTGAGCAAGCTACAGAACTGTGAATTAATTCAGTCTTACAGTGTCCCGTGAGAGGATGCCCAATATTGCTATCCACAATAATAACCTTGCTGTATGAATTTTAGTAATTGTTATGGATCACTGGGACTCTTTCTGAATGCTGTGTGAGAAGAGAGATAAGTCAAACAAGTTCATTTGTTTGTTGAAAACCATGGGTCATCACAAAATATGTACAGAATGTAATAAATGCAAAGAATAGCATCAAGGGGATTTTAATTGCTGCGAGGATACCCATGTCTTGTGATTTATAAGTGGACATTTAGAACTAGCTGCAGTTTAAACACTGAGTAGATTCATAGTCAGCCACTGATGTTATATATGATAAAAGTCTCTGACAAAATTATGCTGATTGTCTTACATTCTGAATAGATCATACAATTATAGCTGTTTGACAAGAGACATATGTGCCTAGTTCCTAACTAACACGGTGAACTTTTCCACTATCAGACATGTCATGAAGTTATGCTTACTGTTATCCAGTTCCCAACTATTTTTCCTGCAAAGGTCTTATACAATTGACAACATGAGACACAATAGGTAATGTACTCCACTGATTCATGTCCACACATATGCTTGTAAATTAGCAAATGTATCTCCATGGACACTATACATCATCACAGTAGGCCAAGGGCATTGTTTGAAGGCAAAGCTTAATGAAGGTTTTCCCCAGGGGTAAAATGCCAGCCTGAATAATAAAATTCCAAAGTCTGGCTGTACTTTAATTGGTCCCTCTATGAAAATATGATTTTATATATAACCCCCATATCTACCTAGGCATCTCTCACTTATATTCCTTCTTAATCTGTCTCTTGTCACTCTCAGTCATTTCCCAGCAGATCTAAGGGTGTGTCACAATGAGCCATTAAAGCTTTACGCTGTTTAAACAGGCTAGTAGACAGAAGCTGGTTCATTAGGCAATAAAGGCAATTTTTTATGTGACATTCTTTTCAGTCTCACCCAACACATTCGGAAAGTGTCCTGCACCGAGGTTTCAGCAGAGAGAATTCCATTTTCTACATCCAGGAGAATCCCCACCGACATACAGCAGTGCTTTCAAAGACTGATTTTTTTATATTCTTAGGAGGACTTTTACTATACCTGCTTCAGTGAAATAAGCATTGTATTCTTGACAACTGAAACTAGACCAGGTAGTTCCATCAATGCAGTTTTGTTTAACTTTCCCAAAGTTTTCCAAGGTCTAGGCCAAGGATGGGAATCACAGGGTTCTCCATATATTGTTGCACTGAAAGTTCCAGCAGCGCTAGCCAGCATAGCCAGTGGTGCAGTGCTGTCATTCAATATCATTTGGAGGGTCACATGATTTCCATGGCTGACTTAAGCAATCAAATGATTTCAGAAAAGTCAAAGAACAAGACGCCTCATTACACTGTATTGTCATAATAGAATGAGTCCCATACTGGGAGAACCATGGGATATTTGCAAGGACAAGAGCAGTGTTTGGGGATATGAACTGTTTATGTCTATTGGCAGGCTTCTACTCAAATTTTTGTGTTTATGTTAATCACAGTCAAAAATTTACAAGGTAACAGATAAGGAAATCTATGATACCAAACAATTCTCTGCTTCGAAAACCATTCTTTCCTCACTGTAACCAATCCTTCTGGATGATGAGAACATCTGTGTTACTCTTTTTGAACTTGCAGTAAGAAGTGTATAAATTACGTTAAACTTCCAATCCTCTTTTGTATGTCTAAAGCAAGGATGAGAATTGTAGATCCCAAGAGCTGGGTGCAGACACAGCCTAGTTGTGTAGCCCTTACTACACTGAAACTTGGGGCACAAAATAAGAGGCAAAATACCACAATGTACCTTTGAAACAAGGTGTGAAAATATGTTGATGCAGAGGAAGAGTGGGAGTTGTGAAACACACATACCTGTGGTTTGGAAGAAAGGGGTTGGAGCTGTCCCACCCATGAAACTATTTTGTTGTTGATGTATGCCTTCAAGTTGTTTCTGACTTAAGACCACCATAAGGCAAACCTATCACAGGATTTTCTGAGCAAGATTTCGCTTAAAGGGTCATGCCTTTGACTTCTTCTGAAGCTGAGAGAATGAGACTTGCCCAAGGTTACCCAGTGGGTTTCTGTGGCTGAGCAGGGATTCAGATTCTGGTCTCCACAGTCCAAAGCTCAAAGCATGCTGGCTATCTCAATCTAAAAAATACGATGGTAAAGCTTCTCATGTGCATTCTCTATGCATTCCCCTTCTGAGTCTTAAAAAAAAATGGTTCTCAATGCATTATGTCTTTCTTTCTGAATTTCCTACACTACTTTCCCAATTAGTGTAGAGGGACCCTTTGGAGCTGATCTTCAGTACAACGCCTAAATTACATTCTGTATCTCTTCAAAATCCCTTCCTGAGTTTTGTGATTATTTTTTAAACTTGCTTCCTTCCTTGAGTTTGGGAGGGTGCCTTTGGCTCTGTTGTTTATTTCTGACTTATTTTCCTATTATTTGGCAACACTTTATTCACAATCTCCTTTTGCATATGAATTTTCTTGTATCTATTCATACTATTGTCTAGTAATCCTTCTTCAAAGATATTGAAAAGTTAGGATTATAAATTTCTATTATTTTGCAGCAATTATGAGCTTCAGCCAAATTTTCCAATATCATGTTCCTGCTATCTGCCATTAGAAACAGGTGGAACTGGAGAGGCTCTGCAGGAAGGGTGTAGAGGAACCATACCAAGAGCAGCTTTCAAAAAGCCCACTTACCCGAATCAATTGATGGCAGTAGCATTGGGTTAAACTGTGGTGGGGAAGGGAGCAAGAGAGCTAGCAGTTGTAGTAGTAGTGGCAGGGGCCTTCTTTTGGCTTTTTCTTCCACATGGGGGAGGGTTAGTTCCTTTTGTTGTTGTGGAAGTGTCTTGGTCTACTTGCCTTTTGTGATTGCTCAGACAGGTTAGCAATTTTTTTGCAGTTAAACTGCTGGCATGGATTTCAATTCTTTTTCAAGGGAGATTATTTTCCTGTCTACATTAAAGGAAACAAGAAAATCCTTCATTGGATTCATTTGAACTAAGCAAATGAGGACAACCTCTAGTCTCCCATTCTTCAGCAGCATGGGAGAGTTAACTATGGTAGGTAACTCCAAGTTCTTCTGGATGAAAACATTTTTTTCCTAGATCTACTTCAATTGCTCTGTAATTTGGGACCAAAACCCCTGTCATCAACCCACTAAATAATTTTCTCTAGAAGAGCCAATGTAAACATAACCTTGTTTTTTGTTTTTTTGTTTTTCCTGCTGAAATTCTCATGACTGATTGATGGCACAGTCCTATATTGATAGAAGTTGGCTAGCATTCTGTTGGTAAGTCCCAACTACAATAAACCCACCGAATCAGCTGTTGAGTGGTGAGTCAGCACGTAGGTAAATCCTATTGCTTCTATAGGGCTACTCTAGTCAGAACTAACAAAAGGATCTAGGTCACTGTGAGTTTATAGTGACACTCTAATATATACCCGCTCCTGTCATTTGGACAGGATCTAGACAATGGTGGTGTGGAATCACCATTTGATTCATAGCAGCCACTTTGTGGTGTTCCAAAAGGGCTGATCTTATCTTTTAGGTGATTTTAAATCTACACAAAGCTGCTGAGAGAGGCTATCTAAAGTTTTATGGGTGAAGTATTATCTGTATTGTGATGGCAAAGAAATCTGTTTTTGGGTTTTTTTTTCCTTTTCATCAGATCCAAGGGAGATCAACGATACCCCTGAATATCTGCCCTTTGATGAGTAAACATGAATAAACAAGCTAAAGTTCAATCTAGATAAAACGGAGTAGGCTGTATCACAGGAGGTTGCAGATTTATTTATCTCTTACAGATCATATAGATCCAGAAGAATCAGATGTGCATTTTGATAATGCTGATGAACTCAGCATTGTTTCTGGACTTCCAAATTGCAGTTTTAAGCCAGGGGGTGTTTTGATTGATATACTAACTACACTCTCTTATAGACAATTGTGTTTGAAATATTCAAAAATCTCTCCAAGAAAGTCTATGAGATGAAAGATCACAGAATCATAACTTTTAAGAAGTATGGGGACAGTGATGGTCATCTAGGTCAAGCTCCTGATCAAAGCTGGATGCAAATATAGCATCTCAAACAATATAGCATCTCAGACACATATTGACTGATTGAAAAAAATTTGCTTTTAAGGATGCACACCTGTCAGGATAGCTTAGATATGTTTTCAAAACTCTCAATGCGATATTAAAATGAACATTTTAAAAATAATAATATCAGTTAATGCCAATACAGAGAATATTAGACTAACTGCAACTGAGAACTAATCAACTTAAAGCACCAAAAATCTAAAAACCAAAACCAAAATGGATCTTCAGAGCTTATCTAAAAGCCAACAAACCTGGGGTAGCCTACATGGGACCCAAATGACATAATATTTGAAAGATAACATGTCATTACAAGCCGTCCTTCTTGTTATTCACAGCCTGTCTTCAACATGTTGGCATGCAAATATAAGCAAGTGAATACAACTTAAGGTGCTCTGGCTGGTAGCAGACACCATTTAAGGCCTGAAAGGTCAGAACCAGCATTTCAAGTGGTCCTTGAAGACACATTGGCAACCCCTGCAAATTGAGGTGTCTCTGTTCTGCACCAGCTGAACTTTCTAAACCATCTTCAGAAATAAAGATGCCCATCCAGCTTTTCTTTAAGTATCTCCAGCAGAGAACGTATTATTCACAGCCAACAACATAACATTTTTTCAAGCTTTAACTTATCAAATTTGAAGACCTAAATATCAGTTTTTGGGTGGGGTGGGGGGACTTCCTTCTCTTAACTACTTTAGCAGCAGAGAGAGCACAGATCGATGTGTAAAGTTTCCTACTGCCAGAAGCATAGATCCAATGATCTAACCTGTGTACGTTCCCTGTGGTGTTGATGCAGCCTTTCATCTTTCCAAGGTAAATGAACAGCAGTTTGTGATGAGTGGGTGGTAGCAGCGCTTTCTGTTGAAATGCATATTGATCTTGTTAGTTCAATTACATATTGACTTTTGCCTTCTGTGGAATAACTTTTCTCTTGCCTGTGGGTATTCCTTTTGAATAGGTGGTGGCTACAGGCAGTTTATAGATTACACCAGTTAATGTTTGGAGGATTCTTTATTTGTGCAACTTCTCAGGAATTAATGAGTAAGGGGGTGGTCAGAGCTCTAAGGGTGAAGCTATATAGTATAAGCAGTGTGTTCGCAAAAGTTACAGAACTTACAGAATCCCTGACATAGTATGACAATTGGACTCATAGTCCAGAAAAGTAACTTTTTGAATCTCTGGTTACTTGGAAACCTTATAAACTTCTTATAGAAAATAGAAGCCTTTGTCAGTTGTCCCATTTTCCTCCATAATATGTGTGTTCACTTAATTTACATTACAACTTCATCAGGTATATTACAGGATGACATCAGGCATAGAGCAAGTGGCTGCACACATTATGGAGAAAACAAAAGGAGATGACATTTGGGGCAGCATTCTTGTGCTATTCAAAGCTCATGTTGTCCTTTCCTTAAGGCAGTGCTGCCCAAAATGGGTGGTCCCTGGACTGGTACTAGTCCTCCAGCTATTGGCAGCTGATCTCTGATGATTTTCTAGGAAAGAAAGGGCTGTAGCCACTGGGCACAAATATGGTGCCAATGCCTAGCACACTGGAAATTCATAAATGTTGGTCCTACATATCAGATACCCTGACAAACATTGCCTTAAGGTGTTTTGACAAGAGTCTTATGGTATAATCCACATTCCACTGAAATCAGTGGCAAATTCTCAGTAGCCATGTTCAGAATCATGCTTGAATTCTTTGCCATTCACCTGTCATGCTGCATATGTTGAATGGCCTGTTCATGATGCCTTCATGTGGTTGAGAATCCTGGTCCACCAAAGCCCTAAAATAAACAGGAAATCCTCACAAGTACAAAAAACTCCCAGCTGTGAAATCTATACTACCAAAATAGGGAGAATGATCAAACAGAGTAACAGGAATGTAAGGCCAAGTATAATGATTCTATTGTCTCTTCCCTCCTCCTAGTTTCCATTGCATATGACATGAATGTCTGAACAGAGCTACTGATATTAACAAATTTCCATTATTATTTAAGAATTTTGGGGTTTTTAAAGTTATTTTTTAACAGCTTATGATCAGTGTTTCACATGTAGGAAATCATCATCTGAGAACTGGTAGGCCAATGGAGTCTTGGGGAAAACACCTGCCTGACAGCTGGATAGCAACTGACAGTCAGTGCAAGACTATATTGAGCTCAGAGGGTCAATGGTCTGACATAGCATAAAACAACATCCTGTGTTCCACAATATAATTCGAGAAACAGCTATTTGGTGTTAAAATCACAGCCTCTCAGAATTCAATTCAAAGGAATTAGTAGATGCATGTTTTCCCATTTACTGCAAGAACAGATCAGTTTTAGCTTTTTTGTATGTCCCTGTAAGGAAAAGATATATGCATATACCAGAAAACAGAAAGTATGAATTGACCATTACAAATGTGTGTTTATGTCTACATGACTCATATAGCATATCCATAAACAAACTAGGACATACTGCCATATGTATTGCCATATGCACTCACAGTGGTAAGCTTAGATTATGACTTTAAAATGTTGGCTAAAAAAGGTGTGTATCACAGGTCATGGAGACTTAGCACATTTGTCACAGGAAAATACTACATGTCCTCCTAAAAACCATAGACCAGTGGTTCTCAACCTGTGGGTCCCCAGATGTTTGTGGACTTCAGCTCCCAGAAGCCCCAGCCACTATGGTCAATGCTCAGGGTTTCTGGGAGCTGAAGTCCAAAAACATCTGGGGACCCACAGGTTGAGAACCACTGCCACAGACTCTTTAAGACCAATAAACATTGTATAAGATTGTGGTGGGCAAAGTGTATTCTATAGCCTAAACAGGTTAGAAAGCTGAAATAACATTTAAATGACAAAGTATCATCCCTCTAGGATCCTCTGGGTGCAATTTGCCATTGTGGAGTGGCATTTCCCTAGGGTTTAGAGGACCAGAACAGGGTACAACCCGCAAAGTCCAGCAAAAGGTGAAAATGTCCCTCAGAAGTTACTTAAATATATGTGAATGTATGAAGTAATGATGTACAGGAGGGACTTGGTCATTCTTTTTTTCCTCTCTCAATTCCTTTCAATTCTGTTCCATAGTTTGAATATCCATAGAAACTGCAGTGTTTATCAGCAAAAAAAAAAAAAAAAAAATTAAGGAGTTTTGTGCCTGCACACATTCTTTAGCAGTCAACAAGGAGCCGTAGTCAGGCAAGGAGAAGTTATAAATTGGAGGCAGTTTCTGATGGAGTGGGAAGAAGCCTAGAAAATCAGTAGCATCAGAAGGAAAACAAAAGGGCAATCTGCTGGCTGGGAAATTCTAGAAATTCTAGGCTAGAGTTGGAGGAAAAGTCTCTTTTACAAACTCTAGTCAGAAGTAACATGAACTACTGGACCAAACATATGAAGTCTTGAGCAAAGCTTTGAAGGTGACAAACATGCATTAGAGAGAAGACTGCAAATTAAGTCCTGAGTACCAGTTTGTAAGTTAACTGGGGAGGAACACAATTGAGAAATCAACTTAAGGTTTGATAATGCTTAGTACCAGTGGTCTGAACAGTCATTTTCTAGAGAACTAATTCTATCATTGCTGCAAGGAACATAATGAAAGTGGTACTTTCCATTATAATAACCACCAATTTGCACAGGGTCTACTTACTTCTCATTTTTAAACATGGAACACTGCATATAAAATGTTTCAAGGAGTAGTAAAATCAACAAGCTTTATTTTGGAGATGCTCTTTCACTTCAGAGATGAAACTGATGCAAGATGTTTCTAATACCTTTTCCATTTCACCACAACAGCCATTAATACACATCTGTGTTTGTGCAACATGAACTAAAACTTCAAGGATTTGTGCATGCAGCTGCTAATTAATTTCTTTTCAAAAAAAAGTCTGTTGGAGGAAATCAAATCAAATCAAATTAGGCATAAGAAGTGTCCTGTATATTTGCCCACGCCAGCAGAATGCTAATTTATGTGACAAAATTTAAATATGGAAGATAATTTGGGCACCTACAATAAAAGAACTATTGCTGAATTAAAAAAGGAAATTTTAACTGATTTAATTAGAGCTACATATATTTGCATATCAGTAGAAGAAGAAAAATATAAGGTTTTTTTAAAGTTAATACACAATATATCACACCAAGCATGATCATGGATAAGGAATTTCTTGCTGCACAATCATGAAGGACAAATCTATCTACTCTTTGGGGTCTGTGACCAAAAGTTTATGTGACTGTTTGTAACAACAAACCACTGACTATGTAGCATAATGAAGTCACTGAACCACTCAGTCAATGAAAACTAGCTATATAATGCCATCAAAATGCAAATCACACTGGGATTAAAGCAATATAGCATTTATTTCTATACCGCCTATCAACTAAGTGCTATCTAAGTGGTTTACAATGTATTTTTAGCTAATTGCTCCCAACAAGCTGGGTCCTCATTTTATCAACCTATGAAAGGATGAGTCAACTTTGGAGCCTGGCAGGATCGAACTCACAACCTTGTGGTTGCAGTACTGGCATTTAACCACTGCACCACCAAAGCTTCCTTCCTTCACTTTGAAAATGAAGGGGAAGATATTTTTGCCAAGTTTCACAGGCCCCTGAATTATTTTGAGAATCCAGGAGAACAAGAAAAAGGAGGTGATTTTTTTCCCTTCAAAACATGCCTTCTTATTTCATCTTCAGCTACAGAAAATTCTGCTCATAATCGTCAATGGAAACACTAAAAGAAAATAGAAAGACAGATGCCTTTTCCCATTAATTAATTTCCTCCTATCCAACACTGGCCTACCAGGAGACAGATAAGATTATAGCTCAGGATTCAAAACTACCAAAGTTATCTCTTCTAGGCAAATAAAACTTACACATCAGGAATCACAAAACTCAACATTCAGAAATCAACATTCAGAATGTTTTCAGGCCTAACATCTTGTCTTTCTAAGGTCTTTCTTATCCGCCTTCTGTTCAATACCACTTTATATTGAGTCTTCCATGCGCACTCTTGTCGTAAATCTCACGGGCCTTATGCCACAGGTCAGGTCCACATATTTCTGATTATTATTTAAACCCACACACACACACACACACATACACACGGAACTTCAAAAATAAAACAGAGAGGAGAGGAGGAAGTGTCACGGATAATACAGACAGAGAGAGGCTCAGAGAGAGTTTTCCCCTTCTCCCCAAGCTCTGTAACTGCTCAAATACAGGCATAATATTAATATATCCTAATGGTAGCAAAGCTTGTGTTTCTTATGTAATCTTGTAGTACACAAGAACTCGGTTAGTTTGGCTGACAAATGGTATTGCTGTAACCTTGGGAGACATTATAACCAAAACCATACGATGGAAAGAACATACAGAAAAATACAACAGATGCTGTAGAGGACAAACATCTCCAGCAGGGCTTTGATGCATCAATCCTATGCTGTTACACTTTGTGATTATGTTGGTTGCTACAATTAACAAAAACAAAAACATGTCATCCAGCCAAAAATAACTGGGGAAAGGAGGAGAATGTGCTTCTGCTCTATCCAGGGCTTCTGTACTAGATGTCCATAAGCTGGAAAACCTACTCCTTCCTCCCCTCATCAGGCATTCAGAGATGCACAATTTGGTCAAGTACAGATCTCCTGCATCACTGGTGCACATTCAGACACATTTGGTCTGTCCAGCAATGATGGAACCACATGTCTATGGATTTCTGAAAAGAACCAGTACCCCAGAGCTGCCCATGTCACCTGGTTTTAAGTTAAAAAGATGTTTGGGACACTCAGTGGAATGGCACTTTTCTTGTTTATTTGATAGTTCAAGGGTACCTGGGCTGTGTAAATATAGAAGGGAAGGAAAGAGACAGACAGAAATAGATGATAGCAATGGGGCAGAAAGGCTAGTAAATCAAAAGGCAAAATCCAAGTATCTGTGTCAAGATTCTCAAAATAAAGTCAAAAATTACTAAAATTTCCAAATTGCCTCTCTTCTAGCATGTGTTTGTGTGTGTGTGTCTGCATCTATGTGTGTACTTTCAGGTTGCCTGCTGACTTATGGTTATCCCATGAATATCATAGGGTTTTCTTATACTCAGGAAGGAATACTCGGAGGTGATCTTGCCAGTTCCTTCCTCTGAAATATAGCCTACAGCACCTAGCATGCACTGATGGTGTCCCATGCAAGAACTAGCCAGAATTGACCTCACATAGCTTCCAAGATCAGATGGGATCTAATGCCTTTAAATTAATTTAGGTCCTAAACATCTTCAAGGTATTTAGGTTCTCTTCTGTGTGTTGTGTACATCTAAGTCATTTCCAACTTATGGAGACTCTAAGGTGAACCCATCATGGGGATTTCTTGGCAAGATTTATTCAGAGGGGGTTTGCCATTGCCTTTCTTTGAGGCAGAGAGAGTATGCCCAAGGTCAGCTAGTGGGTTTCCATGGTTGAGCAGAGATTCTAACCCTGGCCTCCAGAGTTATAGTCCAACACTCAAACCACTACAACATGCTGACTTTAAATTTAAAGCAAGGGACAAATTTTATAAACATCTGCATCAGTGTCCAAAGCACACACCTCTTGGGAAATTCAGGAAACAGATTATTCATTTACTACTAGTGATTTTAGCACACAGCCAAATCTGACTGGTCACACAATGTTATCTCCTTCCTTACCTATCATCATGAGCATTACGAATTGAGAAAGTATTGTCCTCCATGTGTCATTCATGACATCATCACATAGCTATGGTATTCAAAATGAGATCACAGTACTCTTCAAAAGAGAGATGCAAGAAATCTGAGCTGGAAGAGGATTCTTGGCTTTCTTCTGTGGTATTTCACCAGACCTTCACCTTCCCCAAAAGCCTTCATCTATTTTTCTCTACTCTTTACTGAACTGGGTGGGAGGGGACATTAAAGATATCCCCCACACCTAGGCAGTGTGGAGGTGCATTTTGATAAAATAATTGGGGGGGGTGTTCGCTAGCTTTAAAAAAAAAATGAAGAAGGTAGCACAACAGGATAACAGCCTTCTGAGAACCTGCAGGGACCAATGCAGGCACCCAAAACTTGCCAGTTGCCCACCTCTGCTTTACTTACTATTAAGCAGAGTTGATATAGTACAGCAGCCCAGAACAAAGGGACAGTGCAAAGGAGGGAGTTTTTCTCTTTGTCACTTTTCCATTCCTTTACTTCATTATAATACACTGCAGTAAAAGGACTCAAGCCCTTAGGCGTACTGAAAGACCCAAGGGGGTTACTGCTCTTTAAGAGTTTCAGAAAGAGAGAGGAAGGAGGGGGATTCAGTCCTTCACTTCCCACTGCTGTTATCACACTATCTGTGTTTGCCAGTAAGTAAAGGGAAAGATGATTTGGCAAGCAGGACTGGGCAAGAACAGAACTTTTATTTTCCATACCCTGCAGATTAGCTTGGAAAATAATTGGATTTGTTTCTTTATGTGTGCAAAAGAAATTCTTTCGATTCTTGGACAATCCCAAGACAGCCAACAGATGTTCACCCATCTCTGGGAGGGCCAGTAATCGTACACTCAGGACCCTTGGAAGGGATCTATCTAATATTGTCTTCATTCATACAAAGTAAAAAGGGCACCTTTTTTGCCTTCACATTAGGGGTGGTAATTATATGGCCCTCCAGTTGCTGTTTGACTGCAACTTCCAGCATTCTTCACCATTCACTATGCTGCCTAAGGGTTCTAGGAGTTGTGGTACAAAATTACCTGAACAACTGTAAGATTTCAACCCCTGCTTTACACAGTAGTTGGTCCAGAATTACCCTGCCATCACAGAATTTCCAGTTCAACCATATGCCTGGATTACTAGAGTAAAGAAAAATAACTCCTTTTATAAGTATAACAAGAGAGTTAAAGTGTTCTAAGAAGAAACTGCCAGACTTAAATATGTGCCCTAAAGGCATAAACACATAAAGTGAGAATACAAAGAAACACAGAAAAAGGGCTAAACAGAGAAAACTCTGACTAGCACCAACGTTTCTTGTACCACTGACACTAACTCTTCAATGCTAGCATTGGCTTTTTACCAGTCAATGCTATGGGACTCACCTCAGCTAGACTTGCTATGGCCAGTATGGTTACATGGAAAATAAAGGGTTATATTCATTATATGCAGCAGTCACATCTTTTTTTAATTAATAGACTTGTAATTGGTATTGACTTTAACAGACTGGTGACAGTCTTATGACAAGCCATTCCCAGCTCAACTCCCTACCCATCTGCCCTCAGGTCAGGAACAAAGTGAACTCCATTATCTGAAACCAACTCCCTTGCCTATACCAATTTCTGGACCGTGGCGAGGTCATACAGACCAGAAAGCTACAGCACACAGAATCCTGCCATCTTCATTTGAAAAGTTTTACTAGAAGAAAGCAAGCTGGTAAATGCCTGCTCCAGTTTTTCTACAATGAATAAGAATTGAAAGCATTCCGCTTTACTTTCTTCTACTGAGCTATACAGTTAGCAGGTCATTCTATAAAAGTTATGTTCTAAGAAATGAGGTGCCACAGGGAGCTAATGTATGCCATATATACGCAGACAGAGTGTATCCACATTGCACAATTAGAGCAGTTTGACAGCACTTTCATTGTCACGGCTCCATCCTACAGAGTCCTGAGCTTTGTAATTTGGTGAAGTACTCAGAATTCTCTAGTGTACACACTCCTCAACTATATTAGATTTCTAACTATCTCACTGAACTATAAACCCCAAGATTCCATACGATGGGACCATGGCAGTTAAAATGGTATGAAAGAACTAATATTATGTAGTGTGGATAAAGATACACATACCAGAAAAATAAGTGTACTGGAATGTAGTAATTGGGGGACATAACCTATTTCAGAGAAATAGACCAAACAAGAAAGAAGGAAGAGTAGCTTTATATGTCAAGAATGTTTACACCTTTAAGAAATTCATGACTTATATCTAGGAATCCAGGTTGAAAGCATCTGGGTATGAATCAAGGGGGTGAGAAACAATAGGGATGTCATTGTGGTGATCTACTACAGACCCTCAAGCCAGAATGAGGATTTAGATGATGCCTTCTTGGAGCAAATGACCACACGTTCAAGAAAGAGAGATGCAGTAGTAATGGGAGATTTCAACTCTCTTGATATATGTTGGCAGTCAAACTCTGACAAGAGCATAAGGTCCAACAAATTCCTCACTTGCCTTGTAGACAATTTCTTTGTCCAGAAGGTGGAAGAGGCAACAAGGGGATCATCTATTTTAGATCTGATCCTAACCAACAGAGATGACCTTGTTAATGAGTGGAAGTGATGCGATCCTTAGGGAGGAGTGACCATGCTGTATGGGAATTTGTTATTCAGTGGGAAGGGGAAGCCAAGTGTAGCCAGACATGCATTCCAGACTTTAAGAAAGTTGATTTCTGTAAACTTAGGGAATTACTGGATGAAATTCTGTGTTCAAGAATACTTAACAAGAAGGGAGTTCCTGATGGAGTTTCTTGGAAGTGAGATGCTGAAGGCACAATTTAAAATTGTGGAGGAAAAATGGGAGATGTCTAAAGAAACCAGAATGGGTGATTAGGAAACTCTCAACTGAGCTAAATGTTAAAAGAAAAACATACAGGAAATGGAAGAATGGTGAAAGCACCAAAGAGGAATTCAAACAAATAGCCAGGATATGTAGGGGAAAAGTCAGAAAAGTTAAAGCACAGAATGAACTCAGGCTTGCCAGACACATTAAAGACAATTAAAAGGGGTTTTTTTATGTATGTCCGCAGCAAAAGGAAAAACAAGGAAACGATACGGGTTGCTGCTGGGAGAAGATGGCCAATTACTAATGGGGGAACAGAGAAGGCAGAACTACTCAACATCTTCTTTGCCTCAGTTTTCTCCCAAAAGGATAAAAGTATTCAACCTGGGCGGAGTGGGGGGCAGGTGAGGAAGCAGGGGAAATGCAGCACAGAATAGGTAGAAAAGTAGTGCAGGAATACCTGGCTACACTAGATGAATTCAAGTCCCCAAGGCCAGATGAATAACATCCAAGGATATTAAAAGAACTGGTAGAAGTCATTTCAGAACCACTCGTAATAATCTTGGAGAACTCTTGGGGAACAGGAGAAGTCCCAGCAGACCGAAGGAGGGCAAATGTCATCTCCATCTTCAAGAAGGGAAAAAAAGAGGACCCAAGTAATTATCAACCAGTCAGCCTGACGTCAATACCTGGAAAGATCCTAGAGCAGATCATTAAACAGTCAGTTTGTAATTACTTAGAAACCAATGCTGTAATCAGTAAAAGTCAACATGGATTTCTCAGAAATAAGTCAGGGCAGACTAATCATTTCTTTTTACAACAGAGTTACATGCTTGATATGCTTGATAGATGAAGGGAATGCTGTGGATGTAGCATATCTTGATTTCAGCTAGGCCTTTGACAAAGTTCCCCATTATATTCCTGCAAAGAAGCTAGTAAAATGTGGGACAGACAGTGCTACTGTTAGGTGGATTTGTAATTGATTGACTGACCGAACCCAAAGAGTGCTCACCAATGGCTTCTCTTCATCCTGGAGAAAAGTGACTTGTGGGGTGCCACAGGGTTCTGTCCTGGATCCAGTGCAATTCCACATCTTTGTCAATGACTTGGATGAAGGAATAGAGAGCATGCTAATCAAATTCGCAGATTTTACCAAACTGGGAGGGGTTGCTAATATCCCAGAGGACAGGATCAAAATTCAAAATGACCTTGACAGATTGGAATGCTGGGCCAAAGCTAACAAAATGAATTTCAGCAGAGAGAAATGTAAGGTCCTTCACCTAGTAAGAAAAACTGAAATGCACAAATACAGGATGGGAGACACCAGGCTGGACAAGAGTACATGTGAAAGAGATCTAGGAAACTGAACGTGAGTCAGCAGTGTGATGTGGCAGTCAAGACAGCCAATGCCATTCTTGGTTGCATCAACAGGAGTATGGTGTCCAGATCAAGGGAAGTAATGGTACCACTCTATTTTACTTTGGTTAGACCTCATTGGGAATTCTGTGTCCAGTTCTGGGCACCTCATATCAAGATGGATATTGACATGCTGGAACGTGTCCAGAGGAGGGCGACCAAAATGGTGAAGGGTCTCGAAGCCATGCCCTATGAGGGGAGGCTTAAGGAGATGGATGTATTTAGTTTGCAAAAGAGAAGGTTAAGAGGGAATATGATAGGCATGTTTAAATATTTAACAGGATGTCATATCAATGAGGGAACAGGATTACTTTCCACTGCTCCAGAGACTAGGGCAAGGAGAAATGGATTCAAACTACAGGAAAGAGATTCCACCGAAACCTCAGGAAGAACTTCCTGATGGTGAGAACTGTTCAGCAATGGAATATGCTGCCTTGGAGTGTGGTGGAATCTCCTTTTTGGGGGGGTTTTAAACAGACGATGAATGGCCATCTGTTGGGATTACTTTGATGTGTGTTCCTGCATAGCAGGGGGTTGGACTGGTCTCTTCCAACTCTATGATTCTATGATTTTAAGCGGTGGCCGTCACATTAGTGATGTGATGAATTTGGTGTCAGTTTAGCTCTAATTTCAAAGGAACTTTCCAAGATACTATTTGGAAGACAGTCTGCAGACTAAATGTATCCAGCCCCTTGGAAAACTCCGTTAAAGTTTAGACTAAAATCCACAGTAGATTTACCAGTCCACTGACCTGGAAACCATCAACTGCTACAGACACACATCCTTTAAAACACAGGCTTAAAATTTTGCTTCCTGCCTGCAGAAATAAAGGGATAACAAGGACAGAGGTAGCATGGAGATGAAAGCCTCTCCCACCTTCTGGCTTTGTCCATTCAGACTGGCATAGTACAAGGATGGTGTAACTATGTGAGTGGAGGCTGATGCTACACAGGCATGATGTAGGAGTTTGGCCATTAAGACATCATAAAACATATTTATAATAAATCCTACACAATATCTTTTTAAAACCTTCCCCAAAATTTGTATTGATAATACACCTATCAATGATGTTTTCAAACCAAACAAATAGGGCTAAACCCATAAAGAACAATCACATTGAAATGAGTGAGATTTACTAATCAATTGGTCTGCTTTGTATGCAATGGGTGCCTTCATGTTCTTTCTAACTTACGGTGGCCCTATTACAGGATTTTCTTGGCAATATTTGTTCAGAGAGGGTTTGCCTTTGTCCTTCTCTGAGGCTGAGAGAGTGTGACTTGCCCAAGGTCACCCTGTGAGTTTACATGCCTGGGGGGATTCAAACTCTGATCTCCAGGGCCATGCTCCAACACGCTAGCCCTGGAGGTACCTACTTTAGGCAGAACTAATGTTGGCTCAAATATATTAAGTGTCTGCACAGAAATTTCCAGACATACTAAACATAGTAGTTAATTTCTTGTGGGAAGGATTTTCAGAGCACAGATCCTAGCACTGGAAAGTCTCTGTTCTTAATAGAAGCTAATCTTTATGGAAATCATAAGTGGCACTGGAAGCAGTGTTTCCCCAATTTATCATAGTTCATGGCGCAAGGGAGTATAAATTATAAGTAATATCCTTCATAAAGTATTTCAGATCCAAGTATTTAGGATCTACAGGTCAAAACCTGCAGTTTGAACTTGGCTCAGAAACAAATTGCTAATCAGGCAAGATCCAAAAGGGCTGAATGCATAGGAGCTCTATGGTCAAATCCTGATAAACACCAGGCTGATTAATTCTGAGCATTGTGGCGTTTCCAAGTTTCTTTTTTAGGGAAGCCTCATGTACAGCATACTGCAGTAGTTGAATGAAGAGGTTATGAAAGTAAAGAAGCCTGATGTGAAAGTATGTAATTTAGACAACAACCACAAGCTAAATAGTTCAAAGCAATATCAGATCCAGGCAGGCCCTAACAAAGAATACTCTGCATCTTAAGCAAATGGCAGATCTTTCATTTGTATCCCAATGAGACTATCCAGTAGGCACCTCTTCCATTTCCATCACACTCAACCATTTCATTGCTGAACACACAGAGTTAACTCACAAAGGATCCTACTATTACCAGGTCATGTACCTCCATATTTCAATATGATTTAACTGGGAAAATATATTAATTGACTTTAATGTACAATGTATCCTGATGAGACTGAATGGCTGTGCTGGGCAAGAGGAAGAAGCTGGCCAAACACATGTGCTGCAAAGTAGGTCAGAAACCCCGTCTAGGCATAGGCAGGCCATAGTCAGGCAACCACCAGGTTAACTCCAAAGACAATAGGCTTAACAACTCTACCTCTTGTACAATAGTGTCTGGGAAGTTCCCACCAAACCACTGATTGTTTCCACCTCTCTTCCCACCAACCTGTATATCTCCTCACATCTATCCAACCATTACAGATCCATCACAATGTCCATTAGCCTGTTGTCACTTAACATTAAAACCATTAACCCATTCCAGACCTCATTGTCCACTCTGTGAACTCCATTGTTTACCTGGCAAGAGAGCCATTCACACTGATATCCTCTAGACAGAAATTGGGTATATAAACCCCAGGTTTTGGCCAGTTAAGATGCAGTAAATAGCCTACTGGTCACCAAACTATCACTCCAATTCCCGACTGTGTACCATCCTTAGATGCAAGTCAAAGCCACATTGCTGCTTCTTTGCTGCTCTTCGAAACTGATAAATATTACCCCTATGCCCTGAACCTCGCTATCCAAAACCTTTCCTCTGTTTTTCCTTCTGCTAGCCTTGTGTGAGTGTGTGACTGTTTGGATCTTGTGGGCATGTAATCAATTACCCCAATAAAACACATTTGAGCTTACTTTTTATTCTCTAGATGGTTCTTGCTAGGTTATCCCTCTCTCACAGGCCTCCTAATTTGAGCTAATATTCCCCACCTTTGCACACAGGTACTGGCTTTGCCCCGTTTGGGGGGTAACATCACCACACCTGATGCAGAGCTAAAGCAGGAACAAAGTTGAGTGATTTCTTTTATCTTCTTATGCCTACATTGGACATCCTCACCTAGTGATTTTGAACAGATGGTAACAGCATCTTTAAAGTGCAGGGAAGACAAGGAAATGTCCTGTGGAATGATGAATGATAGTTTTCTGGATACACTATGTTTGCTTACCGACTAACTTGTTTCAACATATAGAGAAACAGTGCATCACTCAAGATCTATTTGTGCATTAAATGTTGCGAGGTTCTCCAAGCAGTTTACATCAGAAATAAGGAAATAACAATAAAAATAAGCTAATGTCTTTCAATGTATATAAAGATGTTAAAAAATATAAAGAATAAATAATCAACAGAAGAAAGAGAGTGGTGAAAGTAATTACCACGTATGTATGGATATCTAAGTTCCTCAGTACAGCAAGCCAACAGACTCCAGCTTCTGGGATGTTCATTTCCAGTTCAATGCAGTGTAACATGATTTGTTTGTTTTATATATTGTTTGCTTTTATGACTATAAACTGCCCTGACTTCCTTTATAAAATGGTGGGATATAAAAATAAAAAATAAAAAAAAACATTTTATTAAGTGACTGAGGAATGATTAAATGAAAAGTGTTAAAACACTGAAAGCACTACATAAATTATCATTATTGTGGTAGTTACAGAGCACAGTCAGCCAGAAGCAAATGAAGAAGAAAATGAAAAACAGATATGGACAGACTGATCACTGGACATTCTTGTCAGTGGAAAAGAAAGGAGAAACCCTCACCCCACAGCATCTTGATCAAAAACTGTAGTGCCTTTGTTTGCAAGTCACAAGACCCTTTTTACTCCTCTCAGTACTTTTTTATCTATAAAAAGGAGGCATGCACTTAAATTTCCAGCATGTTGTCATCCTCTCAAGGGCTTTCTGGAAATTTAGGTGCTGCTGCAGTTCCACTGTCCTTGACAACCTAGCTTTGGATATAACAAAGCAGCATTCTAAAGTGTTGCTCATGATCTAAACGTCTCATGTCTAAACACATCTCATGATCTAAAAATACTGTTATGTTACAGGGCCTCAACTATGTATCTTTGCTACTTGTGTGAGGCTGGGAGAAGGGACCAAAGAGGAAGCTGGGAGACAAATGAAAACAGGAGAGCAAAAATAGGAATACTGCTATGGTAAGATATTCTGTAGGTAACAATTACCAGGTCTGACTTCTTTTCAAATAAGTGACCTTTCTGGCTGAGTGAGCATTTCAACCTAGGCTCCCTCATCTCCACTCTTGTCTCTGTATGTGCCTTCAAACTGCCTGTCGACCCATGGCAATACCATCAATTTTATAGGGCTTTCCTGGGTAAGGACGGAATGCCAATTCCTTCCTCTGAAATATAGCCTACGGCATCAGGTATTTGTTGGTAGCCTCCCATCCAAATACTAACCAGGGATGACCCTCCTTAGTTTCCAAGACCAGACAAGATCTGAGGTCTTTAGGATAATTAGGTCCTTAGTCCAGGGATTATCAACTACACCATGCTGGTTTTCAAAGTTTCTGACAAAGTGGCTCTTCTCCTGCCAGGCAAATGCAAGCGAGTTCTTCCCAATACACATTTCAAACTAGTGGATGAAAAGAGGTGAGATTTGGCGAAGGAAAATAACATGGAGGGAGGTAGAGTTAATTGCTTTTTCTTCACTGCCACTTCTCTGACCCAAATCATCCCTCTTAGAAACTGCTTGTTCTATTGATGGCTGGTGGTTTCCACGTCAGTGGTGTGGCAAATCTGCTCTGAGTTTTAGTCCAAACTATAGAAGAGCTATTCATGGGAACGAACTCCAAAATAAGTTCAGCACCTTGGACAGCTCCTACAAAGTTCAGAATAAACTCCAAAGTGGATTTACTGTTCCACTGATACCCAGCCACAAAAGGTTTCTGTTTAAAAAAATAACAGATGGCTATATACCTGTATATGTTAATACCAAGTATATCCGAAAACATTCTGAACTAGCTTTACTGGCATATAAGACTCACTTCCCCCACAAAAAAATACTGTTTGAAAATGGGGTTGAGGCACTTATATGCCGGTGTGTCTTATACATCAGCAAACAGTATTTGCTGGCATATAAATGGGGTCCGTCTTATACAGAGGTGTGACTTATACACTGGCAAATACAGTAATTTGAAAATAAGGATGATGCTTCATTTAATTATAGCACACAAGGCAATAAACAGTATTCTTCCTGTTCACCCTAAATGCTTTTAATCCACTGATGGTTGGATAAAGTACTAAAAATAAATTAGAACAATTTTGTTAACAAAAAAATTATTTTTTAAAACAATTAACTCTGGTTGCTAAGTGACTGTGATATTATTTTACATGTCATTGTATCATGTGCAAACCCACACAGACACAAGAAAATAAATTGTTGGTTTGGGCAGCAAGATCTTAATAACATTATTTTAAATGTGTAGGGTTTTTTTATAGTAGTGTGTAGAGCAGGAGCTCAATGCTGTGACAGCCCACAGTTTGTGAGAAACTCCTGTCTAGGGAAAGGAAATGGTAGCACTCTAATTCCTTTCAAAAGAAGAGAACAGCATCTGAATGTGTAATATGACACATGTCTGAATGTCTAAGACTATGTTGTCGCAAATATGCTGGTGACAGCCAGCTTTTTTCCTCCAGTAACATCAGATCTTGAAGCAGGTGCTCTGCTTCTTAAGTAGTGCATGGGAGATATGGCAAGGATAGATGATGAGGGTTAACAGGATGAAACTGATACCACACAATCCAGAAGCAGTGGGATTTAGAAATTCTAGCTCTCCATAAAGGTACATCTATCTATTGATAGTTTCTGCTTCTCAGTTGTCAATCACTGGACACCAGCTTACCTCTGGTAGCATAAGATATGTTTGCATTCTACCATTTCTGTTTGAGTTGCATTCTTCTTCTGGTGTCATAAGATATAGTGACAAAATGTATCTATGCAAGTCCAATAATGCTCATTCATGCTTTTCTAACCACCAAGCATAACTACTGTAGCCTGATCTACATGGTGTCTGTTCTTGAACATGTCCAGAATTTGCACTGAAGAAGAATGTGATAGATTGCCTAACTCTGTGTGTTATCTTTGTTGCTGTGTGTTTTATATCAATCGTAAAGTGAACATATCATGGGGTTGCTGGGACTAAGAGTGTGTGACATGTCCAAGGTCAGGCAGTAGGTTTCCATGCCCAAGTGGGAATTTGAACTCTGGTCTCCAGGGTTGTAGTCCAATGCTCAAACCACTACACCAACCGGCTCTCTCTGTGTTATGTACCCTAGGTAATTCAATTCTGCGGACAATTCAAACTTCTAGTACTCTGGTAAAACTCAACATCATGGATGGCCAACTTAAGGAGGCCCAATTATTTTTACTCATCACACCTGAACCCTCTTGGTAGCTTGAGGAGCCTCTCTCATTACTGATTTTAAAGTTTTGTTCCCCAAAACAAGGTATGAAGAACACTTCCCACCTTGTTTTAAAGCATAATTATACCATAAAAGCTTTTGGAAATGCATTTTCCTTATTGTGTTACATGGTTTGCGTGGGGACATGGAGATCACAAATACAGCTTTGAGACTGGACATGGTTCTTGGGCTGCTTGATTCCCATCCAGTACTAAACTGTGGTTCTGCTCATGTCAGCCTGACCATTTCTTCTACAAACCACCATTGACGTTCCAATTTGTTTGCCCTTATTTACAGCTGCTGCATCAGCCTGCACAAGGAGAAGAAAGATCATGCAATATGAATCCATCATTTAGAACCCTCTGCTCAGTGAAGCCTAGAGGTTCCTACTCATTTGCTCCCCTTTTCTCAATTCTTATTATTTCTAAAGCCTCTTAATGTCCTATCTCTTAAAAACTGTCAGCAAACATCAGCTGTTACTTTATAAAAAGTGTCTGACTTTTTAATATTTTTTACATCCTTACTAGATATGCATTTTAGATTTCCTTTCTTTTTCCCTCCCTTTCTGAGCTCCATCAGATGCTAACTGCATTGCACCTCAGTCAAAGGAGGATGCATCCAGACATTCCTTCACAGACTCAGGCAGCCCAAACTAGGTACCCATTATATAAGAAAGAGAAGATACTAAATGAATTCTGATTTTAAAGAAGAAAAACCGTCAGAGAGAAATTCAGTATCTCTTTTTGTAAGACAAGAGGACATACAACTTACATATAAATAAGACAAAATCTGTAACTTAGATAAGTTTAGACTTCAGACTTAGCAGACTTACAGCAACTCTTGAGACCCACTTCAGGCAATAGTATCTTTCTTTTAAATGAAATTGCAATGAGCCAGCACTATTTTGTTTAGGAATCCTTCTGCTATTTCTGCTGAACGTCTGCTGACCTGGACATCTGGTCCCAAAGTCATTTCCTGATAACACCACTCAAAATTTATTTAGAGTTATCTTAACATGCAGATGAGAGCTGCTGACTGTTGGCCTTCCTCCCTCTCTCCATCCATTCCCCTGGTTGATACCAGTCACATGGCAAACATAAAATATTCAGTAACAAAGAGACTACTTTCATAAAGAAGTTAAGGAACCCACTGGAGAAGAGAAGAGAGAAGAGAGAAATGTGTTACCATTTATGACCAAGGTCTTGATTTGTTTACGTTTCTACCAGAATGTACTAGTCAGTCCCTGAAATGGTAGTATATGCAGGTGGACAAACCCATTTTGAATGCTAACCCATGGTTTAAAAAAAAAAAAAACTTCTGTGGAAGGTTTTTTTTAAAAAAAAACAACACACATGTAAATCCTAGCCTAGTCTTGTACTCAGTTTTGAATTTGTTTATCTTTATTCACAAGCCGAGCTTTGCGTGGGGAAATTGGGGGCTGCTCTTGTTTGAGTGATTTTTCTTATGAGGAGCATTGAGATTTTTTTTTCCCAGTCAAGCACAGAATGGTCATTTATGCCACCTCAAGCTTAGACCATATCATTTTGGCAAAGGGTGCTAAACAATCATTTTCCATCCGTTTCCAGGAGATGGGGGCTCACCATAAGAACAGCTACTTTTTTCTACATGTGTTTTTGTTTCAATTTTTTAATTCTCCAGAACACAACAGACTTAACTTCACAGTAAGGCTCTACAGAGGTAAATGGCCATTGCCACAAAAATATGATGAGGAGTATCTGAAGAAAAAATGTGTGTGTTTTTTTAGGAGGGTTAAATTTTTTAAAATACACAAAAACAGAAAACATAATACAGACATACAGAAATTTTCTAAAAGCTGTCTTTTGAGATACTTTACCTCAGCTCTAGTCAAGAGCATCAAGTCAGAGCCAAGGATTGGGAATGAGTGGTTCCATAGAGTGGTTCCATGGAGTGGTTCAATGTTTTTAGAAAGGGATCGCTTTTGAGATCCCCTTCTAAATACATTGAACTGTACACACAATAATAAATGGAAAATCTATACTATAATTAAAAGTGCTTGTCTGTTGCACTTCTGGTTTCAAATGCGCCGTGATCGCCAGAACAGCGAAGAACTCGCTGTATTCTTTCCTACACCCCGTGCGGATAACCGCCTTGTCAGACAGGCGGCAAGTATCCCCCGGTAAAGGGGATCCGAAAAGGGGCCGTTGGGGGTCCGATTCCGCTCCAAGGCTGGAGGATTCTTTATTTTCTAGAGGCTCCGAAGCTGGAATAGAGCGAGGGACCGAGAGCACCATGTCCGCACGTCGTAGTGGCTGATGGCAAATTAGCGGCGTCCGAAACTTTTTTTAATGTGGTGAGTTTATATTGCGCAAGAAGCTGAGCCAAATCTAAAATCCATCATTAATTTCTCAAACTGTTAGGAGTGACCGATCTTTAAACAAAGTATTTGAATCAAGGATAGAAGAAGCAGTGGTCCTTATCCAAGTGAAAAAGGACTGGAAAGATAGATCTAGTGGGAGAGGGAAGTAACGAGACGGAGTATATGTTGATCGGCATTAAATCACCCTTCTTCATTGAGAAGTAATTTAATCGAGGATGCCTGGCTATTGGGGATTATATTGTGTAACTATTTTTTATTTAGGCTTGAGCTCACGCGAAGAAAGGACCTGAAAAAGAAGAAAGAAGAAGGTAGGAAGATGTACGCGAATATGGCGTTTGAGCTCGCCGAAAATAAATAATTAAATAACAGACACTTGAGACATAGAGAAACATTTGTTATCTAAAAGTTAAACGTCAGTTGTAGTTAAACATCAATACTGCTTTTAAAACGGGAAGAAATTGGACATTTAAACCAGACAGGAGATTTAGAAGACTTGACAGGCAACAAGGAAACTTGAAAGTTAGAAGATAGAAAGTGGTAAGAAATACCAAAGACTTGGAATACGGAATGGACGGTACAGCTTGAGTTCGCGGGTCACCGCTGGAGCTGCCTAGAAATTATTGTTATTTTCCAAAAGTTCTTTTCTTGGATATTATTTAAGATTTAAAGGAAGACGAAACAGGCGGTGACACGGCGGAAATTTGCGGAGAGAGGAAGCATGGAGAAATTAGTGCAAACAGACAAGGCTTGTGAAAGTTGGGTATAAGTCAGACGATATACTATTACGGATTTTGAATTTGCAGTCTGAATTTAGAGGATTCCTGTCATAAATTAAACTTATCAATTTCGTGACTTTGGTATTAGGTTTAAGAAGACAGTGTAATTAATTCATTGATTTTGCTGGTGATAAAGTGATAAAGTGAAGTGTTGTTTATATACTTATGTAATGATTTTGAGATTACTTATAATTAATTTGTGAATAGGTAAAAAAAAAGGAGAGAGAGAGAGAGAGAGAAAAGGATAAATAGAAAATAAGGGGTGACTGTTGGGAAATATATAGAAGGAGGAAAAAAAAAAGGTTAGAGATTAGTTTCTCTCTTTCGCAGATGTTGAAAAGACCAGCAGAGTATTGAAGGAGTATTGTTTTGGATAATGTGACCTTGGTCTAGGCTTAAGTTAGAAATATATTCTTGTAAGAATACGACAAGCGGCAATTAACTTGTGAAATACTGGAACAGAACTTTTTAAATGATACAAGATTGCCACCTGCTGGTGAGAAGGAGATTTATTTATTAAATTTCATTAGTAGTTTAATTATAATGGCTTCAGGAGTGAGAAGAGGCAGTAAAGCTCAAACTCAACTGCAGTCACAACCAGTAGAGCAGGGGAGAAGAGCCTCTGGTAGAAATGAAAACAGGTGACAGAAATTTTAAAGAAAATTAAAAGTTTTAAACAGGAAATGAGGCAAGAGTTGAAAGAAATGAGATCAGAAATAAAAGCTGATATAAAGAAGGAGATTGAAAATATTGGGGGAAAAGATTAGATGGGATGAATAAAGAAATGGGTGAGATAAAAGAAGAAGTTCAAGAATTACAAACAAGGACAACCGAACTAGAGAAAATGTGAAGGAAGCATTGGAATTAAGACAAAGTCATGAAGAATTACAAATAAATCATCAAGAAATGTACATATTCGGTATAGATGTGTCAAGTTAAGAGGGTTTCCAGAAGCGGCAAATGAAAATTTATATGAAAAATTATTCTAATTTTGGCGACATTTGTGGAGATAGAGATAGATAAGATGGAACAGGAAGTGGATAAGATTTTTAAAAGTAAGTTTGAAAATAGCAAAGGAAAAGGGATGGTCGAGGGATGTGGTAATTTGTTTCACCAGATTAAAGAACACGAGAATCGTTAATTCAGAGAAGTTATGAAAAACAATTAATGTTGGGAGACAGGGCAATAAAAGTGTTTAAAGACATTCCATATGAAATATTAAAAAGGAGGCAAGAATACAAGTTTTTAATGCATTGTGCTTTAGAAATATAAAATAACATATAAGTGGGAACGGATTGAAGGACTGTCATATTCATATAAACAAAGAAGGTATAAGATTACAAGTAGATTAAGAGCAAAGGAAACTTATGAAAGATTGAAAAAAGAGTTGGAAGGTATGGACCGAGGTAATGGAGGAAAAGAGAAAGCAAAAGAGAGAGTTTGGGGAAAATAGAAGATGGAAAGGTACAACAAGAAGGTCAAACAAGAAAGAAGGAAGAAATACAAGAGGACCAAGATCAAGAGAAGGAATTAAACAGTGAAGTATCCGATAATGACGTGGAGGAACAGGAAGAAGATGGAGGGCAAGATCTCGAAAATCAAGACACATATATAGAAGAAGAAGAAATATAATTTTTGAGGATATAATTAACCGGAAAAATGGGGATTAAAATACTTTCCTGAATGTTAAAGGACTTAATTCAGACTATAAAAGACGAAAAGTTTTCCATGTTGTTGAGAAAGAGAAAGTAGATATTATTTGTTTGCAGGAAACAAGAATTAAAGAAAAGGATTTAAAGTACTTAATGAATCCAAAATTAGGAAAAAGCTATATCTCAGCGGCAAAAAACAAGAAAAGGGAGTGGCTTTCTTACAGAAATACGACATTTTCTTCTGAATTAAAATTTTGCGACGACCAAGGCCACTATGTAGGTGTTGAAGTTCAGTTACCAAACTTGAAGATTTTATTGATTGGAGTTTATTCTCCATTAGAAAGGAAAAGTAAATTTTATCAGAAATTGTTGCAGGAGATGATGAATTATCAAATGATTCTAGTCATGGGAATTTCTTGTTAATGGGGGATTGGAATGGGGTCTTGGATCCAGGGGAAGATAGGTCTGGAACTAAATGTGTAAAAAACAACAGGGAAAACTCCCTAATTTTTTTGGAACTTTTGGAAGTAATGTCTCTACAAGATGTTTGGAGATTTAAAAGGGGAAATTCTAAGGGTTTTACCTTTTATTCTGATGTTCATAGATCAATGTCTAGGATCGATATGTTTTTGATGTCTAAAGGTCTACTTACTAATGTGAAGGAGATGGAAATTTTACCTAAGATTATTTCGGACCATAACCCCATTCAAATAGAGATCTTGGAAGGTAAGAAAAGTGTTAATTGGAAAACTAAATGATTTCATATTACAAAATGATAAATATTTGGAGAAGACGAAAGAAGCTATTAAAAATTACTTTACAGAAAACGCAACTGAAAAATACTAAAACAAAGACGTTATGGGACGCCAGCAAAGCGGTTATGAGGGGCCATTTCATCCAGTGGGGATCAGAATTAAAGAAAAGTAGAGAAAAGAGACTCCAGGAAATTAAAGAAAAAATAAAAGGAAAAGAAGAAAAATTGAGAGGGGACCCATCCAATGTTAAGATTCTTGCGGAATTAAAAGTTTTGAGGAACAGTTAAATTCGGAATATCAATTGGACTTAAGTAAGAAATTGAAAAGACAAAAGCAGCGATTCTTTGAACAAGCAAATAAACCGGGGAAATGGTTAGCATTCAGATTAAGGGAAGAAGAGAAGTAGAATAATTCCCCAGGTGAAAATTGGTGATAAAAAAAACTACAGATCCAGATTCTATTAAACGAATATTTCACAAATATTACAATGAGCTCTTTAATGTTAAAGGAAGGTGCATCCAAAGAAGATTGTCGAGTATTTGGAAAAACAAAATATTCCTGAACTTACTGAAGAACAACAGAAATTGCTGAATGCAAAAATATCGGTAATAGAAATACAAGAAGCGATCAAGAAATTAAAAGTTTCGAAAGCACCGGGTCCAGATGGATTCACGGCTATATATTATAAAACAATGCAGAAGGAGTTGATACCAGTTTTGTTTAAATTATACAATGAAATTGGCGTAGATGGAAGACCAGATTCGTGGGGTGAAGCTAATATTGTATTGATTCCCAAGGAAAGGGAAGGATTTAAGAGAACCTGCAAGTTATCGACCGATCTCTCTCGGCTTAACATTGACTATAAAATAATTCACGAATATATTGGCGGAAAGAACCAAGAAAATACTGCAAGATCTGATTGGAGAAGAACAGAACGGTTTTTCTGCCAAATAGGCATTTAAGAAATAACATCAGAACAATGATAAATATTATAGAACGTTATGAAAGGAATAATGAGAGAAAAATGGCGCTCATTTTTATAGATGCAGAGAAGGCGTTCGATAACATAAGATGGGACTTTATGATGGAAGTTCTGGGACAGAATGAATTTTGGCCTATATTTATCTTGGTTGGATTAAGGAAATTTATAAAGATCAAACAGCAAGACTGATTATCAACGGTGAAAAGACTCAAAATTGAAATCAAGAAAGGGACTAGGCAAGGCTGCCCTTTATCACCTTTACTTTTTATAATTATTTTGGAAGTTTTGCTACAGGCAATAAAGAAGGAAAATGAGATTAAAGGCTGTAAAATAAAGAAGTATGAATATAAAATTAAAGCTTTGGATACGACTTGGTTGTCATATTAGAAGACCCGAAGGAATCTATTAGGAAATTACTAGAAAAGTTGAATCAATTTGGTGAAGTGGCAGGATTTATAGTAAATAAAGAAAAGACGAAAATTTTGACCAAAAATATAGGATTGGACGATGAGAAGGAGATAATTCAAGTAACGGGATTCAAATCGGAAAAAAAAGTTAAATACTTGGGTATATGGATATCTAAAAGGAATAATGAACTGTTTGAAAATAAATATAAAGTAATCTGGAAGGAAATTAAACATTTCTTAAACAAATGGCAATCTTTACAACTCTCCTTGTTGGGAAGAATTGCTGCAATCAAAATGACTATTTTGCCGAAATTAATGTTTCTTTTTCAAAATTTGCCGGTATTAACATCTGAAGAACCATTTAAAGAATGGCAAAAAGAATTAACGCATTTTATTTGGAATAAAATAAGACCAAGAATAAAATGGAAAAACGTTAATAGAAAAAAAAAGAGAAAGGAGAAGGCAACGGCCTTCCAGACTTGAGACTATACTATCAGGCAAATGCTTTAGTGTGGGTTAAAGATTGGGTGACAATACAGGATGAGAAATTGTTAAATTTGGAGAGTTCCGGGATGCGGATGGGCTGGCATGCTGATATCTGGTACGGAAAAGAGAAGCTTGATAAAGAATTCCTTATCATTTTATAAGGAAACCTCTACTATTAGTATGGCGAAAGATTAAGAAAAAATTCTATCAGAAAGTCCCCTCGATGGATTCCCCACGAAGCGTTTTATGCAAGATGGAGAAATCTTGGATGAAAAATTGTTAACGTACAAAGATTTAATCGTGGAAGGAAAAAAACAGGAGCAAGAATTAAAATCAAGACAAGTATTGGAAGAGGAGGGTTTTCAATGCCATTGGTTTCTGTATAGACAATTGAAAGAGAGGTTCCTTATAGATAAAATGACAGAAGGTATAAAAACAGAGATGAAAGAGGAAGATCTGGAGAAATATTTTTTGATTCGAATAAACAAATGGTCTCCAAATTTTAGTACAGACTTTTAGAAAGGGAACTGGAGCCTGAGCAAGTTAAGCCAAATATGATTGTGTGGGCACAAAACATTGGAAGTGAGATATTGTTAGAACATTGGGAAAGAAGTTGGCGATACAATCAGAAACTTCACAGCCGTCAAAATTTGAAAGAAAACTATCTAAAAATGTTGTATAGATGGCATTTAGACCCAGTTAAATTAAGTAAAATATACAAATTAAAAGAAAATAAATGTTGGAAATGTGGTAGAGATAATGGTATACATATTATCATATTTGGTGGTCTTGCGATAAATCAAAAAGTCTTTTGGAAAAAAATACAAGAAATAATGCAAGAAGTATTAGAAATAAAGATACCCTACACTCCAGAATTATTTCTATTGAATATGCTAAATAAAATTGGGGTGAAACTGAGAGAAATAAATATTGGAGAATCATTTTGTATATGGTTACAGCGGCGAGAATCGTCTTTGCAAAAGAATGGAAAAATGACCAGATTCCGAAGATTGAAGAATGGATAGTTAAAGTGATGGAATATAAAGAAATGGATAATTTAACAATGCTGTTAGAAGGTAAAAAACAGGATGAAAATGGGAAAATGGAAGAAAGTAGAGAAACTCCTGTCTTTGTTACAAAATTGAATAATGGTAATTGTTATGAATTAAATATTGAAACAAATGTAAATATGAATGTGATTGAAAAGGTCAACGGGCTATTGAAGCATAAATTACAATAAGCTGAATGAAATATGAACATTAATGTATTAATGTACTGTATATTTGTGTAAATAGAAATGAGGTGAGGGAAACCTCACTTATGTGGTGATATTTGAGAAACGTGAAAAGATCATAGAATGGGAATTAGATGAGGTTAAGGAAGTCTAATTGTGGTATAGGGAGAATTTTAAAAGGATGAATATTTCAATTAATGAATTGTGGAATTGATATATATTCTCGTGTGTTTAAAAAAAAACTTTATGAGTATTCAATCTTTTTGAATTGTAATTGTAATGTTAAGATGGTATAAATTTCTTGTAACGCTTTAGAAGGATGTAATTTTAAGGATTTGTGTTTTTAAAATTAAAAAAAAAGTGCTTGTCTATTTGTTTGTTATCCTGTACAAATCCAAATGCTTGACTATATTGTCACTGGTAGCTAGTTAACAAAGACTAAAGTAAGGTTGGACCTGATCCATTAACTTTTCCAGGTACCTTTGAAATAAACATCTCGAATTTTGTTTGTTTGTTTGCTTGTTCAAAAATGTACATTTTGACAAACCTCAATATTTACAATAAGGCAGACATCCCAAACATTTCTTACAGCAAACTTTTTTCTCCTTTTTGAGAAAACTGTTGGTTTGGATCCAATTCATATGGAACCTGACATTAAAAAACCCCACTAATGATTGTAGATGCTCCCATTCATATTTTTGTTTCATTCAGTTAAAAAGGAAAAATTATCATGATCAATCCAGGCAACACTGGTTAAACATCCTAGTAGAAAATAAAAATAGCCACCTTCACTATTGCCAGAGTCAATGTGTCTTTGAAATGCCAAAGATGCAGGCTAAGTAGGAGAGAGTAATCCTACACTGCTCCTCAGAATAGAAATGTCACCACTCCCCATATCTTTTGTAACTGTATCCCTGTGAGACTGAGGATGGAGGCACCAAATCTGTCATATTATCAAAAGAGGAATATCTCAAGACTCCAAAGCTTAATTTTGTCTGAGAACCAACTGCTGAAGAACTCTTTCCCCACCAGGAAAATTCTGTTAACAATCTTATACAGTTTCACAACAGGTGGAAAGTCAATAGTAATCAAGATATCAAGATATTTATACATACAACTGACACATTTACAAAACCAGGTATGATAGAAATGGGTAGCTAAAGGATAAGATAATGACAACGAAGCTGGAGTTGTGAGCAAATGTGGTGTGTGTAGACCCAAAGGAGTACTGATGGGGGAGAGAATGAGAGTGAGTTCATTTCAAGATGTTTGTCTGATTACAGCAGATATGTCTATTTCTTAAATCAGGGGCAGGGAATATTTTGACCTCCAGACGTTTTGGCCCACAACTCCACTCAGTCTCCCAGCAAAGGCAATAATAAGGGATGATCCCAGTTGGAGACCCAATAAGGTTGCCAGAATGAAAACTGAAATGAGGTCCTGTACCTTTAATGGTTGAGTAGAAGGGAGAATTTCAGCAGGTGATGCTTGTTTATGTGTCAAGCCATACAAGTTGAAATTCCCTCTTCTGCATAACTATTAAACTTTGTGGACTAGTTAATGCCACTGTTAGGTGGATTTGTAACTGATGACCAACTGAATCCAAAGGGTGCCCAACAATAGCTACTCTTCATCCCAGAGGGAAGGGACTAGTGCCATGGGATTCTGTCCTGGCCCAGTACTAATCAGCACCTTTATAAATGACTTGGAATAGGGGGCTTTCTTCTCAAATTTGCAGATGGCACCAAATTAGAAGGGGTGACTAATATTCCATAGGATAGGATCAGAATTCAAGATGAGTTTAACAGATTAGAGAACTGGGCCAAAACTAACAAAATGAAATTCAGTAGAGAGAAATGTCAAGTACTACCTTTAATTTAAAAAAAGGGGGGAGAAGAAGAAATGTGTAGATACAGGATGGCTGACACCTGATTTGACCACAGTACATGGGGAAAAGATCTAGACGTCTTGGTAGACTACAAGCTGGACGTAAGTCAACAGTATGATGTGGCAACTAAAAAAAACAAAGCAATTCTAGATGGCATCAATAAAAGTATAATGTCTGAATCAGCAGAAATGATAGTACCACACTATTCTACTTTGGTCAGACTTCACCTGGAATACTGTGTCCAATTCTGGACACCACAATTCAAGAAGGATATTGATAAGCTCTAATGTGTCCATAAGAGGGTGACTAAAATGGTAAAAGGCCTGGAAACCATGCCCTATGAAGAGCAACTTAGTGAGTTGGGTATGTTTAGCCTGGAGAAGAGAAGGTTAAGAGGTGGCATGATGCTTAAATATTTGAAGAGATGGCACATGAACGATGGAGCAAGCTTGTTTTCTGTTGCTCCAGAGACCAGGTCATGGAGCGATGGCTTCAAACTCCAGGAAAAGAGATTTCACATTAACACGAAGAAGAACTTCCTGACAGTAAGAGCAGTCTGACAGTGAAATACACTGCCTCAGAATGTGCTGGAATCTCCCTCCCTCTTTGGACGTTTTTAAACAGAAGTTGGATGGCCATCTGTTGGAAATGCTTTGATGGTATATTCCTGCATGGTAGGGAGTTGGACTTCATGGCCTTGTGGTCTCTTAGGACTATAGTCCTTACAAGACTATAACCCAGGGGACCAGGGTTTGATTCTCCACTTGGTCATAGAAACCCACTGGGTGACCTTGGGCACATCACACACACACATTCCCCAGAAAACCTCATGATAGATTCACCTTAGGGTCACCATAAGTTGGAAATAACTTGAAGGCACACAACAGCAACAACAACAACAACAACAACAACACAACTGCATTCCATACTACACAATCCCTTATCATTTTTCATGTAAGATTCAACTGCCTATTCAGTAAGCTTCTACATATGGATATCTTGTCCTTCACTTCAGGTAGCAAAATGTCTTGGACTAATCCTAGCTATAGCTTTGCTCCCCAACCTCAGCTTCTCTTAGCTAAGTGATGGGGGTTTGCTCATATTGAAACCACAGAGTTAAGGTAGGGGAGACTTAAATCTTCCATCTGAGCTAACTCCCTCTCCAGGAAGTTATTAAGGATAGTTTTAACATGTTTCTATTCAAGCCAGTAGGGATTTATTTATTTATTTATTTAACAATCAGTAGCTGCAGTGCAAGGGTAGCAGGAATCTCCAAGGAATGGAGTGGCTGGAGGGGAAAGGATTAAACCCCTGCTTCTTACAAGCTGCAGCTCTGATCAAAACAGCTTCTACACATACACTTTTGGATTTTGGCTTGGTAAAAGCTACATGCTTTTCAACTCTTCCCTTTTTAGCTGAGCTGGAAGTTGAAGTCAGATTCAGCAATCTATCAACTACGCTACACACAATGCTCACCCAGAGACATTACATAAGCACATATTTGCACAGTTGTGATACAGACCCACATTGTTAAGAAGTGCACAACTCCTTTTATGAAATAGAATAAATAAGTAAAGCCAAAGTGTATGTCTGGGAATTAAAACAGCTATAAAAATAAAGTAAAAAAAAGTTCCACTAATGAAAATTTCATTGTCTAATGAAAATCTAGTGAACACCACAATAGCGGAACTACAAGCAATGGAAAGGATTAAAATAAGAAGGAAATCATGGACTACTGAACCATGAGCAAGAAAGGAGGTAGAGATCAACTTCAATGTTCTGTATGCCTCAGCTGTTACTTAAGTCTTTGTTAGAGTAAAACTGCACTTTTAAAATCAACCAGAGTAGACAAGCCATTTCTAGTTCAGCCCACAGGAGAATAAATTACAGGGCAATTTGCATAAATATCTCACAGTGCTCCTCGACGCTTTGGTGAACAGGTCACAGAGCAACAATAGTAGAATGCCCCACCATGCAGCCAGAGACTGCAGAGACACTGATAATATTGTTTCCAATTGGAACAGGGTCAAACGACGGGATACACAGTGGAATTAGCCACAGGACAGAGCATGCTAAAAAAAAAAAACCTTTCCAAATTAGACAAGTTTTTAAAAAATATAAATGCCTAATGAATCATGGTACCTTATAAGGTTTTGTAGGCCACAACCCACTTTGGTGTGCACTTGACAACCTGGATTCTGTATCTAATGAAAATACATTCTTTCACACATGTGTTAGTTTCTAAAGTGCTGCTAGGCTGTTTATTGTTTTAGCCTAAAGAGCCATGGCAAACTGCCAGAGCCAATTTGTAGCATGATGCTATGCCTGTCAACCCAAAAGTGAGTTTCTCCGACATCAGTGAGAGTTACTCCCAAGCAATTATACTTAAGACTAGCCTCAACAGAAATGACAGTGTTTATATGACAAAAACTGTGTCAACAAATGTAAATATAACATATATTGTAAAAAACATAAACTACCCAAAAGATTCATAAAATTTGGGACTTCCAGCTGACATATCGGCATGGATGGCAGCCTTAGTTTTATACTCCCAGGCTGTTGCTGAGCCCGAGCAGAGAAAAGAACACGAGAGGATCCAAAGGAGATCTAAAAAGATCCCCCTGGTAAAGGGGATCCGGAGTGGCTCACGGAGTCAATGAAAGAACCAGCGGTGACAAGGAGAGGAGAAGGAGAGTCGTCAGCGGACGGGATCAACTTGGCAGAGCGGACGCCATCGGGCTCAGCCCAGGGAGAACCTGCCTAGTGCCGGCGACAGCCTTGCTTTTAACTATAAGAAAATAATTGTGAGTAACCACCCCAAGCTCTCACTTTAAACCTAACAAAAAGCCAGCCTTACCACAGTCATTGACAAACTAGAACCAAAGAGAAATGAGAAATAAGTAAGCGGAGGACTTACAGTCGTGGGGACCCATAACGAAAAAGACAGCGTTGTAAAAGAAAACGTGGCAGATAGAGACAGAGAAGAGTAAAGCAGACAGAGACTGAGAAAGAAGGGGGTGGAAAAATCGAAAGGGAGAGAAAAAAGGACTTCATCGGACAAAGGGGGAAAAAGAGGGGGTTGAAAGAGGAATAAAAGAGGAATATTTACATCAAATATTAAAGTATTAAAATAAAATAAAATAAAATAAAATAAAATAAAATAAAATTGAAGTGGACTTTCAAGGAGGGTCAGTCTAGGTAGCCTTAAGACTCTATAAAAGTGCTAAAAGAAATCCTCCAAAAGTGTGTGGCAAGTCAGAGTATGTTTCTCTTGCAAGATGCTGTGCTTTGCTACTAAGATAACGGTGAAGGCTCAGCAGAGTTCCTGTCTCCATTACAAGGTTAGGTCACAGTGAAAGTTAGGTCATTCTTGAATGGCAAGAGTGACCAGGGGAACCATAGAAAGGAGGAAGGAAACTGAGTCTAGCCCTCCTTCGCAGAGGTTTTGCTGTAGCTTTCACTTCCCAATTGTTTACATTCCAGAAAAAAGCAACAATGCACACTGTGACCTAACCTTGTAATGGAGACAGGAACTCTGCTGAGCCTTCACCGTTATCTTACCAGCAGAGCACAGCATCTTGCAAGAGAAATATACTCTGACTTACCACACACTTTTGGAGGATTTCTTTTAGCACTTTTATAGAGTCTTAAGGCTACCTAGACTGACCCTCCTTCAAAGTCCACTTCAAAATAAAATACAGAAAATAGCGACAGAAGGCAAGGACTAGAACAGGAAAATGGCGGAGGTGTAAAGACACGGAGCGCTGACAGATAATAAAGACTGAGAAACATGAACAGGACTGTAAAAGAAGCTTAAAACTTTTCAAGACCGAGATTGAATACAAGAGAAGAAGGACTGAGATTGACGAGAGAGAGAGAACAGAAATTCAACGGTGTGAGAAGAGGACTGGGTATAAAAGATTAACGAAATTAGAATCAGGACGAGGGGGGTCTTAAACCTCTGTATTTGAACTGAAATAGAATTAATTGGGAAGAGAAGGACTATTCAATATAGACTGTAAAAAAAGAAAAAAAGTGAAAGTTAGGATCACACCGGACTAAAAGTGATTGTATTAGAACTGTAATGGGGGGAGCAGAAGAGAAGGGACGAACCAGAGACAAGAAGGGAGAGAGAAATCAAATCAACAGGCTGAGAAGTAGAGTCCAACCTGCCAGAAAGAAGGCCTTTCCTCTTTTTCCAACCTCCAACACTGAAGGGAAAGAGAAGGAGAGGAAGCAAGAAGAAGACAATGGGAAATTTTGGGGTTTGGGGAAGGGAGAAAGGGATTAATTAATTGATAAGGGGGAGGGAAAATAAGTATTAAAAGGGAGGCGGAAGGGTGAGAGAGAAGGGCTGGGTGATTGGATCAGATCGGATATGAATTGATGAATTGTTTATAGCAGAAAATAAATAAGAGTATATAAGAGTATAAATATATTAAGGGTGGAATATACATATATACACATATATTCATATAGATACACATATAGAGCTAATATACAAAAATACTTAAGATAGATATTTATATATATTTATATGAGTTAAGTGTGGTTTGATAAATTAGACTGACAAATTGAAATATATATAGATTTGTGATGTGAATAAGATAATAACAGGATATATTTATAGATAGTATTTACGTATAGATGAACTTATAAGTCTTTTAGAAAATTATTACTCTGTTAAAGATAAGTGTTAGGTAAATCAGAAAAGAGTAATTTATAGAATATATACAAATATATAGGTCATAATAACTTGGGGAAGCATAAGGAGTATAAAAATATTTAAGGGACTGTTTAGAAATTGCTAAAAATTGATTGAATTGTAGGGGTGTGACGGAAAGGAAGACAAGGAAGAAGGATTAAATCGATAAGAGTACTGGAGGGAATTTAGAGGAGGAGAAATTGAACGTGAGAAGAGGTGAGTGAGAGAGGGGACGGGTGTTCAGAGTGAGACAGTTTAGGAATCAGTGGGAAGTGAAAAGGGAAATTGATAGTCAGTAAGGAAAGAGAGGGGAGAGATATAGGATTGAGAAAGAGTAAAGGTTAAGAAGAAGAATAATTTAAAGATAAAGTAAGATAAAATTAGAGGAAAAGAAAAAGATATATAGAGTGAGGTAAGCGGGGAAAAGAGACAGGAGGAAGGAAGAAAAGGAGAAAGAGAGGAAACAGGAAATAGAAGAAGGAGAAGAGAAGAGGGATTGTTCAAAGCATTGTTTAAAGTAAGAGACGACATAAGGAAGGAGAAAGATAAGTAGAGGGAGAAATAAAGAGATTAAGATCAAGAATCAAAGGACAGAAGAAAAAAGAAGAAAGGTAAGGGAGGAACAATTGAAATAAAAACTAAATAAGACAAACAGTAAGAATATGGCAACTGGACAGAAAAAGATAACACAACTGCTTCTACGAGCACAAGCACAGGGAGGAGAACGTCAACAGAAGAGGAAACATTGGATCCAATATTAGAATATTTGTAGAGGAAAACCAAAAATTAAGAAGTGAAATAAAAGAAGATCTTAAAGAAACTCATGCTGAAATAAAACAAGGTTTTAAAAAGGAAATAGATAAAGTAAATCAGAATTTGAAAAAATTAAAACAGGACTTGACAATTATAGATAAAAAGGTAGAGACACTACAAGAGAAGACACAAAAAATAGAAATGGAAAATGAGAGTTTAAAAAGAGAACAAGAAAAAGAAGCTGAGGCTAGACTGAAACTGGAATTAAAATATAGAAATAAATGTGTGAAAATAAGAGGATTACTGGAACAAGCTGAGGAAAATTTATATGAGAGAGTAACGGAAATATTAGCCACCTCTGTGGGACAAAGACTGGGGAAATTTGAATTAGAAATTGATAAAATGTTTCGAGTGGATTCACCTATCGCTAAAAAGAAACAATTGCCATGAAACATTGTGGTATATTTTACTAAAGAGAAGACCAAGGACCTTATACTGGAGCAGAGCTATAGAGAAAAACTGATAATAGAAGATCAAGAACTTAAGATATTTAAAGACATTCCAGCAGCACTATTAACACAAAGAAGAGAATATTCTTTCCTGACGAGACAATTGCAGAGATTAAATATAACATATAGGTGGGAGATCCCAGAGGGGATCTTCTTTTATTTTAAGGATAAACCACAAAAAGTGACAACAATACATCAAGCAAAAGAATTTTACAGGAAATACATGCAAGAAGAAAACAGGGACAGAAGAAAAGAAAAAGGGAAAGAAAGAACGATAAGAAATCAAAAGTACAAAAAGGAAATAGAAACTCAACAAGAAAAAGAACAAGAGAAAGAGAGGAAATTATAAATCTATCGGATCAGGAAGAGGACCCAACAAGAGAGGAAGAAGAATTATTAGTAGAGACATCAGAGTAAGAGAGAAGGAAGGAAGGAAAACAAATAAATAAGTAAATAAACAAACAAACAAACAAACAAACAAAACTAGAAACTCAAGATGAAAATAATAACGTGGAATGTCCACGGCATTAATTCACAATACAAAAGAAGACAAATTCTTCACCAGCTAGAGAAATTAAAAGGGAAAATTTTATGTTTACAGGAAACCCCCCTTTGATAAGCTAGAAATACTTGAAGAATAAAAAATTTGGAGAACGTTATACGACACTATATGAAAAGAAAAAAAGAGGAGTGGCTGTGTATGTTCACAAAAAGATACCAGCAAAATTAATATTCAAAGATGAAGAAGAAAGGATTATAGGGATAGAAATACAGATAAATAACAAGAAGATACTATTTGTGGGTATATATGCAACAAACGAAAAGAAGGAGAAATTTTATAAAAATTTAGATGACCTGATTCAAGAATATGACTATGAGAATTTGATCTTGGCTGGAGATTGGAATGGGGTTTTGGATACAGAAAAAGATAAATAAACAAGTAAGAAGAATAAAAAGAAAGACCAAGGAAGACTGCCGAAGACTTTCTTTGAAATGATACAAAATTTAACAATAGTAGATTCTTGGAGACTACTTCACCCGGTGGAAAAAGATTATACATTCTTCTCGGATTCACATCAAACATTATCGAGAATAGATATGATCTTAGCATCAAAGAATTTCTTAAAAGAAATCAAAAAAGCGGAGATACTCCCCAAAGTTGCATCAGATCATAATCCAGTAACTTCGATCTTTAAGGATATGAAGAAACAGTTTAACTGGAGACTGAATGATAACCTCCTAAAAGATGAGGAAATTCCAAAAAAGGCGAAGGAAAACTTGAACTTTTTTTTCAAGAAAACGTTAAAGAGGGGATTAAAATGGGTACAAAATGGGACACAAGCAAAGCAGTAATGCGAGGTTTCTTCTTACAGCAACAACATAGGAAATGGAAGAAGGGGGAAACCACCAAAGAATTTAAGCAAGTGGCCCGGAGATGTAGGGAGGACATCAGAAAGGCTAAAGCACAGAACGAACTTAGGCTGGGCAGAGACATTAAAAACAATAAAAAGGGCTTTTTTAAATACATCTGCAGCAAAAGGAAAAAGAAGGAGACGATAGGGTCGCTGCGCAGAGAAGATGGTGAATTACTCACAGGGGGAAGAGAAAAGGCAGAACTACTTAACACCTTCTTTGTCTCAGTTTTTTCCCAGAAGGATACAAGCACTCTATCTGGTGCCTGGAGAGCAGGTGAGGAAGCAGGGGAAATGAGGCACGTAATAGGTAGAGAGGTAGTACAGGAATACCTGTCCACACTGGATGAATTCAAGTCTCCAGGGCTAAATGAATTGCATCCTAGGATATTAAAAGAGCTGGCAGAGGTCATTTCGGAACCGCTTGCTATAATCTTTGAGAAATCTTGGAGGACAGGAGAAGTTCCAGCAGACTGGAAGAGAGCAAATGTTGTCCCCATCTTCAAGAAGGGGAAAAAGAGGACCCAAATAATTATCACTCAGGCAGCCTGACATCAGTACCCGGAAGATCCTGGAGCAGATCATTAAGCAGTCAGTTGGTAATCACTTAGAAAGCAAGGCGGTAATCACAAGAAGTCAACATGGATTTCTCAAAAATAAGTCATGCCAGACTAATCTTATCTCTTTTTATGATAGAGTTACTAGCTTGATAGATGAAGGGAATGCTGTGGATGTAGCATACCTCGATTTCAGTAAGGCCTTTGACAAAGTTCCCCATGACATTCTTGCAAAGAAACTAGTAAAATGCGGGCTGGACAGGGCTACTGTTAGTTGGATTTGTAATTGGTTACCGACCGAACCCAAAGAGTGATCACGAATGGCTGCTTTTCATCCTGGAGAGAAGTGACTAGCAGGGTGCCACAGGGTTCTGTCCTGGGGCCAGTGCTGTTCAATATTTTTATCAGCGACTTGGATGAAGGAATAGAGGGCATGCTGATCAAATTTATAGATGACACCAAATTGGGAGGGGTTGCTAATATGCCTGAGGACAGGATCAAAATTCAAAATGACCTGGATAGATTGGAGAGCTGGGCCAAGGCTAACAAAATGAAATTCAACATAGATAAGTGTAAGGTCCTACACTTAGGTAGAAAAAATGGAATACAGAAATATAGGATGGGGGACAAGCGGCTGGATAGCAGTACATGTGAAAGTGATCTAGGAGTCTTCATAGACCACAAGCTGAACATGAGTCAGCAGTGTGATGCGGCAGCCAAGAAAGCCAATGCAATTCTCGGCTGCATCAATAGGAGTATGGTGTCTAGATCAAGGGAGGTACTGGTACCACTCTACTCTGCTTTGGTTAGACCTCATCTTGAATACTGTGTCCAGTTCTGGGCACCCCAATTCAAGAAGGACATGGTCAAGCTGGAGCAAGTCCAGAGAAGGGCGACCAAAATGGTGAGGGGCCTGGAAGACATGCCCTATGAGGGCAGACTTAGAGAGCTGGGTATGTTTAGTCTGCAGAAGAGAAGGTTAAGAGGGAACATGATTGCTATGTTTAAATATTTGAAGGGATGCCATGTAGAGGAAGGAGAGGGCTTGTTTTCTGCTGCTCCAGAGACCAGGACAAGGAGCAATGGATTCAAGCTGCAGGAAAGGAGATTCCACCTGAACCTCAGGAAGAACTTCCTGACAGTCAGGGCTGTCCGGCAGTGGAATGTGCTGCCTCGGAGTGTAGTGGAGTCTCTTTCCTTGGAGGTTTTTAAGCAGAGGCTAGATGGCCATCTGTCGGGAATGCTTTGAGGGTGTTCCTGCACAGCA
Organism: Iguana delicatissima; assembly: GCA_948472985.1. Classification (NCBI taxonomy): domain Eukaryota; kingdom Metazoa; phylum Chordata; class Lepidosauria; order Squamata; family Iguanidae; genus Iguana; species Iguana delicatissima. The sequence continues at coordinate 186,068 of CAOKZL010000731.1, forward strand.
GGGGGTTGGACTGGATGGCCCGTGTGGTCTCTTCCAACTCTACATTTCTATGATTCTATGATTCTATTTACAGAAAAAGAAAAAAGAGGAAAAATTCAGGAACTTGTCAATGCAGCTGCAAAAAAAAAACACAAGAAGAATTAAAGGGAAATACAGATAAGAAAAGAATAAATTATGAAATAAAAATAATTCAAAAAGAAATATCCCAATTAACAACAGAGGAGATAGAAAGAAAATTGACATATTTGAAGTGTTATCACTTTGAGCATGCTAATAAAATTGGGAGGTGGCTTTCATATAGATTGAAGAACAAAAGGGAGAAGAATATAATTACAGAAATAAAAGAGGGGAAAAATAAAATTACAGATCAAGAGAAAATTATGCAGATATTTGTAAAATATTATGAAAAGCTATTCACAGGTAAAGAGATAACTTATCAACAAAACAATGGAATAGAGAGTTATTTAAAAAAGCAAAGGATAAAGAAGATCTCAGAGGAACATCACAAATATTTGAACTCCCCAATCACCATGTCTGAAGTGTCAGAAGCATTCAAAGAATTAAAAGAGGGAAAATCCCCAGGACCGGATGGATTCACGGCAACATACTACAAAAAATTACAAGATGAATTGACAACACCATATTACCAGATGATAAAGGTATTATCAATAGAAGGAAGACCAAATACATGGGGGGACTCAAATGTCATATTGATTCCCAAAGAAGGGAAGGACACTAAAGATGTGAGAAACTATAGACCGATATCACTATTAAATATTGATTATAAAATATTCACAGCAATATTAAGTAGAAGATTAAAAAGGATACTCCAAGATTATATTCACGAGGACCAAACAGGTTTTTTACCAGGTAGAAATCTCAAACAAAATATAAGAACGGTTTTAAACTGCATAGAATATTATGATAAAAACCCTGGGGAAAAAATTGCAATGGCTTTTCTTGATGCGGAGAAGGCCTTTGACAATATCTCTTGGGAATTCATGAAAAATAGCATTGAAGAATATGGCTGTGGAGGAAAATTCAAGGATTGGATAGAGGTTATATATAAAAATCAAAGGGCTAATTTAGTGATTAACGGGGAAAGATCCAGAGTGTTTTAGGTTTCAAAGGGGGTGAGACAAGGATGCCCACTCTCACCGCTCTTATTTATTATGACATTGGAGATAATGAATAATAAAATTAGAGAATCAAATCAGATAAGAGGGGTAAGGATAAAGAAGAATGAACACAAAGTAAGAGCCTTTGCAGACGACAAGGTTGTATTTTTAGAAGAACCAAAAGAAACACTTCTCAATTTGCTAGAAGAATTGAAAGAATATGGACAAGTACCTGGCCTCAAGATAAATAAGAACAAATCATCATTATTAACAATGAATATGACTAAAAAAGAAGAGGAAGAGCTGAAAGAAATCTCGGGATTTAATATCGAGAAAAAGGTTAGGTATTTGGGTATTTACATTACAAAGAAAAATTCAGAACTTTATGAAAATAACTATCAAAAAACTTGGAATCAAATTAAAACAGATCTGCAGAAATGGAATAAATTGGATCTCTCATTATTAGGACGGATAAATACTATAAAGATGACGGCACTTCCAAAGATCATGTTCCTGTTCCAAAATCTTCCAATAATTAATAATAAAAAAACATTTGTAAGCTGGAATAAAGAAATATCAAAATTTATATGGGCAGGGAAGAAACCAAGAATAAAAATGAAGGTACTACAAGATAGTAAAGAGAGAGGAGGATTCGGACTACCGCATTTAGAAATTTATTATCAAACATGCTGTCTAGAATGGATAAAAGAATGGATACAATTGAAAAATTACAAATTGTTGGAATTGGAAGGTTTCAATGTAAATTTCGGATGGCATGGATACTTATGTTATAACAAGGCAGAGATAGAGAATTCAGAGATCATTATATTAGGAGAGCCCTGATGAGAATGTGGCAGATGATCAACAAGAAATTCTACAGTAAAATACCAGTGTGGACATCACCCCAAGAAGTTTTTAGAATAACAGAACCAAAACAAGGAAGAACATTAAGATATACAGATATAATAAGATGGGAAGGAAGAACACTGGTGATGACGACTAGAGAAGAACTAAAAGAGCAGAACATCAAATTAGATTTGTTTTCGTATAGACAAATAAAAGAAAGGTATAAAATGGATTTAAAAAACAGAGGATGGGAATGGGAAAAGAATAAATTGGATGAACTTTTAATGAAAAATGAGAAAAAAACAGTTTCAAAAATTTACAAAATTTTATTGGAAAGAGAACTGGATCAGGAACAGATCAAGGATAATATGATAAAATGGGCTCAAAATGTTGGCCATAATATAGAGCTGGAAAAATGGGGAAAAGTATGGAAGGAAGATATAAAATTTACACAGAGTTTGACGTTAAGAGAAAACCTTTACAAATCAATGCATCGATGGTACATGACTCCCCAGAAATTAAAGAAAATAACAGGAAAAGGAAATGAGCAATGCTGGAAATGTGGAAAAACAATGGGAACCTACTTTCATACACGGTGGCTATGCCCCATAGCAAAAAATTATTGGAAAAAGATTCATGATAGTATAACCAAGCTGCTAGAGGTGAAATTTGAGATGACTCCGGAGATATATCTATTAAATATGACTGAAGAAAATAGTTAAATGAAGAGTAAAAGAAAAATATTGCTAAATTTAATAACAGCGGCAAGGTTGAATTACGCAAAATATTGGAAAGAAGAAAAAGAACCCCCCCAAGAAGAATGGAAAATAAAAGTGAGGGACATAATCAAAATGGAAAAACTATCCAATAACTTGAAAGGTAATTCAACTCAACAATTCGAAAAGCAGTGGAAAGAAATTATTAGATGGGTGAAAGGGAAATGAAAAGAAGGTAAAGAATAGAATAAAGAAACTTAAAGGGTAACATATACAGTAAGGAGGGAATTTAGGGAGAAGGGAGAAAAAAATCAAGGGAGAATACAACAACAAAAAGAGATTTCACATGAAGGAGGTTTAGTTTAAGAAAGAAAATAAAGAGTTTGGAGTGGAGAAAATGCAAATTAAGGAGAGGAAGAAGGAGAGAGGAAGAGAAGGGGGAGGACTAGAAGCGAAGGGAAATGGTTTTTATTAAAGGTAGGGATAGGGGAGGGAAAGCGAGGGAAGGGGAAGATAGGGAGGGAGAGGAAAAGAAGGATTGAAATATATAAAATAATAAGAAATATTTGACAACAATGTTTGGGAAGAACTAATAGAGAACTTATGTAAGATTGATGTACAATATGGAGCAAGGTAAATTATTTGTATTGTGTATAAACTCCCTTACTTTTTATAAAAATTAAATAAAAAAACCCAAAAGATTCATAAAATTTGTAATGCATTTGAGAGATTCACAACCTTGCTGACATAGAAGCCACCAACCATCACTGGAACAGAAGAAATACCTTTGCAACAGACATTGCAACCCATCTAGTCTATTCTAGGCATTCTACTGATGAAATTCTTCACTAATTTTCTCCCTGGAGAAGGCACTGAGTAATTATAGCAATTTTCTTCTTACAGTGAAAAATTTGAAAACTAGGCAGTTTTTGAAGCCTATTCACAATTTGGGGCCTAATCTGCACAAATTATTCACATGGTTGTTTTGCATAGAAAATAGCATTTTCTACACAGAAAATAATATTTCTATACAGAAAATGGTGTTTCCTTTACAAGCCAACCATGTGCAAATTGTACATACAATAAATCCCCAACTGCAGCATTTTCTGTGGAATTTAGCTTCTTTCTGCATAGAAAATGCTGTCTCCATTGCAGAAAATAGTGTTTTCTGTGCAAAACAAGCACGTGCAAATTTTGTGCAGAACAAGTCCCAGAACTGTAAAGATTCTTACCAGTCCAGAATTCTTACCATCGGGGTTTCCTAGACTCTTGTACTCCTTCTTCCTCCTCCTACCTGAGCATTCATAGGGCCTTTCCTCACTGCAGTGTTATAGTGCTATTATTCTACTTTCAACATCCTGTGGAATTCTGGGTTTAGTTTACTGAAGCCAAAGAGCTCCCTGGAGGAGAATTCTAAATGCACCTCCCTAAGCTGCAAACCCCAGGATTCCATAGGCTGTTGAAAGTAGAATAATAGCACTATAACAGTGTTGTGCAGAAAGGCTCTTAATCTTGGAACAATTATAAGAGGTAAGGATATTAGCTGCAGATAGTATGACTAGTCCAAAGTCATCCAGGTGTGTTTCATGGCTGAATGGGGAGCTGAAAGTATTGGTATGGCACTCAAATCACCATAACACATTGATTCTCTTGGCAAGTCCCATTGTTGCATGAATGCTATCAGTACAACCAGCTCCTCACATAACACTGGTGAGTACATGTGTGCTAAGCAGCAATAGCAGATTTAGGAAGCACTAGAGCAGTGGTTCTCAACCTGTGGGTCCCCAGATGTTTGTGGACTTCAGCTCCCAGAAACCCCAGCCACTATGGTCAATGCTCAGGGCTTCTGGGAGCTGAAGTCCACAAACATCTGGGGACCCACAGGTTGAGAACCACTGCACTAGAGTAAAATGTAAGGAATAATGTGGCTGGAGCATTTAATCAATGTCTATCCATATATCAACTATAGTAGCTGTGCTCTGTTTTGTTCTTTATTCATACATTTCACTATCTCGGTGTGCTTTTCAAAATCCATTTTTTTTAATCTGTAGCTTTGACTTGCCTCATATTAAGGCTGAAAGATGAGAGAGCAGCAATTTAAGTATTAAATTAAAAAAATCAATTTAAATAAAGAAACCAGAAACCTGCTAAAAACACAGAATGAGCATATATCAATTGTAGGGCTCACACTGTCGTTCAGAAGATTCTGAGATTCAGTGAGGACCTTACAATCCCAAAAGCTTAAAGGAAGTTGGGGACAATGCAATCCCAAAGGCTGTTTTTGTGGCCCTCAAAAACGGGTGGGGGGAATCAATATTTTTGCCTCCAAATGTCCTTTATAGGTTGGAGAGGGGATTTTGCCACATTCTACCCCCATTTGATACAAAGGACAGGCTAAGGCAAAAGGCCCATTTTAGGCCTAAAATTTGACAGAAAGAAACAGAAAAAGGAGCCAGATTGTACACCACACCTCCTGTGGTATTGTGGGAGAATTTAAGGGCAACATGCAGCACAGATTCGGGCTACATGGCCCTCCCAGGTCCCTTGAGTGACCAAGGCAGCCCTCTATCCCCAACAGTTATTTCTGACACTAAGCAACCCATTCTTACATACCAGTTTTAATGATACATTTATATTGTGTGCCCATTTTATCAAACATAGTTTGACATGCTCTGCAGCCTTTATCTTCTTTATTTTCAAAATCATTTACAACACAAGTCAGTTGTTGTTGTTTTTTTTAATCAAGGTGTCTTTACGGGTAGTGAAATATCCTTGTTGTCATGTGCCTTCAAGTCATTTCCAACTTATGGTGACTCTAAGGCAAACCTATCATGGGGTTTTCTGGTGCTTGAGAGTATGTGATGTGCCTAAGGTCACCCAGTGGGTTTCCCTGGCCAAACAGGGAACTGTTGTAGAGTTGCAGTCTATTGCTCAAACCACTACACCACACTGGCTCTTCTAGTTACAAAGATCAGGTGTCCAATGACAGCAAATATATTTCTCTGCCTAAGATCCTGGAGACCCATTTCCAGGGGTATAGCAACAGAGAGGGTAAAACGAAGGCACTGCCCACCCAAATAAGGATTCTGCCTCCCCAATTAAAACTTTCTTGTAATTTCCAAGCTGACAGCATTGTGCAAAGTGAAATACTGAGAACAGTTCATCCCTTTATTTGCTGTGTTTGCATTCCCTTGATAACTAGATGTGCCCATTTTCTTTGGATGCCTAAACTGCATTTCAAAATGTTCAAGTTATTGCAATGCTAGACATTAGAAGAATGATGGAAAAGTCTATTGGGAGGGGCATAAGTCTCATTGGGAGAGCACTGGCCTCATTCCACACATACACACCCAACTACACCCCTGACCACTGCCAGTCAGAGCAAATAACACTGAGCTAGGTGAACCAGTATATAGTTTAGCTTGGTTAAGACGGTTGCTTATATTCCCAATGCAGTCATAAATTTGCAAAGCATACATTATTCCACTAAACCTTCGGCCAAAATTCTATTCCTGAAAGGGGCCAGCAATTAACTGCTATGATAAGCAATAACTCAGAAGATTAAAAAAAAAACAGAACAAGTAAAGGCCATTGACTTGCAGAAATTAATACTAACAGCTGGGAGAAGTTGTTCCAAGCAACAACGATAAAAGCGTCCTTGATTTATCTGAGACAACAGCAAAGTAGTACAAGCAGGTGGGGGGAACACTGAGGAATAAAAAGAAAGCTTTGAAACCTAAAAAATATGCCTAAAGGCTTCACAAGATACTACACTTGTAAAGGGGTGGGGAGGTAGGATGTGTGTGTTAAATGCATATGAATCAATGATGTGGTAGCTTTATATAGAATATTTATTTTAAAAACAGAAAAGTGTATCATTTCAGCAAGCCCAAATAACAAGATGTTATAGAAGCATAAAGTATATCAGAGAAAGTGCACATTTAAAAGGGCAAAGTGATGATGGGAAAATAAGCTTTTAACAACATAAAGATATATGTAGGTTTCAGGATTTTCTGTTAAAATGCATTTGTTCTCAGTGCAAAGTTTTATCCTATGAAGGACAAGGCTTTGGTATCCAAATTACTTTTTTAATCATTTTACAATGGTCTGATTCCAGTGAACCACTGAGATACTAGTTCTGGGAAATAGAGCAAACACAGCTTAATGGTAACAGCTTGGAATGTTTAGACTAGAGGTGGAAAGAATATTTTGGAATATTTGGAAATGGTTGAAAAACATATTTCTTGAGTGTGGGTAAAACTTGATGAGGAAAATGCAACAGTCTTTACAGTTTCAGATTTGTTCTGCATGAAAAATGCATAGGTTTCTGTTTTGCATTATTTTGCTCAGAAAACAAAATTTTCTTCATAACAAACAAGTGTCCTGTGGAGAAAACAGCATTTTCTGTGCAGAAAATGAATATTTTGCACAGAACATAGTGTCTTCTATGAAAAAAAAAACCGTATCTTTTGTTCACACAGAAAAAGTTCGAATACTATGAATATCTGCTGTTTTCAATTAGTTTCTTGCAGCAAGGAGAAGAATGGTAAAATTATATGTTCTTTTCTGTTTGAATAAAGTTTACAAAGATCGGCATCCCTAGCTTCAATATGGAACTCTTCCAATCACATCAAAAAAGGTCCAGTTTTAAGATCACCATGTGAGAAGAGGTTTATTTCCACATTTGCAATTTATATACCAGCTGGTTCTTTTCTACGATGATTTTTCTCATCCTCTGAACTTGGGTACTGCAACAGGCCTTAACTGGCCACAAAGCACATGGGAAGGACTTTGGAGAGAGAAGCCATGGGGTGGGCAGGTTTGCTTTGCAGATTTGCTTTTCAAATTGGATCCTACATACTCCACTTACTCTCTCTTTCAAAAGATAAGGCCAAGGATTGTCACCACCATGTATATGCTTAGAATAGGATCACAGCCTTAGGCTCAGAGCTATTAACGTTCATTCTCAAACCCATTGATCTGTATGTCATCACCTTATAAAAAAAAAATACAGATTTTAAAATTTTGTTGCAACCCAGGGATCAAGGTTGATGGATGAAATATATAAATAAATACATGTGCTTTGAAAGAGAAAGCAAAATTTGAGCTTTAATAATTCTACCCTACACTATGTGTATAGCACTGTGATGAAAATGTGCTAAAAATAAAACAAATACAATCCTGAATATGTACTTTTTGAGATGGTACCTTCACCATGCTCCCCCTGACAGGCTGAGAGATTCCTCTGACAAGCTGCAGCTCTTAATGGGCCCACTTGTACGCCTGACGCAGCAAGCTGGATCTTAATACTATGGGCAAGATGCCTGGAAGCTGTAATATGCCAATGGAAATCCTGCTGCAGCACCAGATAAATTTTAAAAAGGGAGCTTTTTATTGAATTAAATATAAATGTGAATTAATGCAGTACGTGAGAGTTGCTCATGTTATTTATTTTTATATTGCACCCAATTTAATATCCACAATGTCCTCATCTTTTCACCATAATTCCTTGCATTGACAAATACACATCTGTGCAATAAACCAACAAGATATAACTGCACAACCATGAGGGAGGGAGACAATCAGTTTATGATTCTGAAATAGGTACCATTACATTATAGGTCTTTTCATGTGAAGAGAACAAGAATCAAATAGCCCCTCACCCTGTTTCTAAGCTACTGACAACATTCAGTTTATGTAAAAAAAATCACGTTTCCCAAAAATATTAGTAGCAGCCAGACAAGTGAATTGGCCACTGCTGTATTGATTCTCCAAACAAGGAAGGTAATCGAGACTGTCAACAACCCACAGTATAGTTGGATAAAATTAAACTCAGTGAGAGTTGGAAAGAAAAGAAAAAAAGGTTTGCTACTAGTTCATTGCTCCTTTCTTATCATAATCTCATAAGCTAAGTGATGTAACCACTTAACTCTTGGAACAGACGTGAGAAATGAGCAGTTCAGCAAAAACTGCTTTTTCTTTTTAATATTTTTTTTTCCTGAAAGATGTGTCACTACATGGAGATACATTTCCTACTTGCAAGTGCAGGTCTGATGTGACATCAGATTACTGTGAATCCAGGTACTAAAATAAACAAGCTGACAGCAGAAACATGTTGCACTTCAGATTCATAATCTAGGCATCTTTACATCAGGAATAATGATAACCTTCCTAGCCTTTTTCAGTGTAGTGTAATCATTTGCATCTATGGCAGTCTGGATGCCTCATTTTTGACAAAATCAGAGATGAAAGTAGCACACCATCTAGTCTTAATTGTTAAAGGAAACTTTGGAGCCTATGCAGCCTGAAGACATGGGCAAGCATCTAGGACAGGAATGGGGAATCTATGACCCTCCTCAAGATTGTTGGACTGCAACTCCTATCATCTCCTACCATTAACTGCGCTGAACAGGGCTGCAAGGCCACCTAATCCCCACCTGTCATCTAGAAGGAATGAAGCTTACCAGACCAACATCTGCCAGTAGAAGCCTAGGAGTCTGAATCTCAGATGAAAGGAAATTAATATGCCCTAACAGACAGTTGCATGATTCTAACAAAGCTAACTCCCCCTTCCCTGGCCCTCTTTTCCATGTATATTTAAAAACACCTTTACCTGGAGAATCTTTGCTTTCAAAAGCTTGCGCAAGGATTTCTGTGTCTTTTTGGTTCTTCTCAGCTTCTGGAACAGGCAGCAGTTTCTCAAATCCAAGGAGTTTCGAGCCACACTGACATTTGGATCCACTTTAATCTTAGTTTATGCTTTGGAACTTGTTCATTCTGGTAGATGACTTCCACTTGGGAAGCGGCAAAAGTAAGTACAATTCTGTTAGTTGTAACTTCTTGTGGACTTTTGTGTTCCAAGCACCTATGATTACTAACATGTCCTGTTTTAATGTGTGACCAATGTCCTCCTGGACTCAGGCACAGAATCTTTCAATTTCTTCTTCTATCTCTATCGTTGAAGCATAAAATGAGATCAATGGTTATACTGATGGGTTCTCCCTGAACTCCAATTGATATGATTTGGTCAGACTTTGCATTATATCCTTTGACGTCTTTTGCTACATGTCTCCTCACTATTGAGACCACCTCATTTCTTCTCAGTTTTTCATTTTCTGAGCAAAACACTGTGTAATTATCTGACTCAAAATGTCCCATTCCAGCCCACTTTGGCTCACTCACCCCAGGAATTGCAATGTTTATAGCTTCCATTTCTTGTTTTTAAATGTCTAGCTTCCCCTGATCCATGCTTCTCACATATCATGCCTTCTATGTATTACTAACAGGTGTTAGCTATGGTACCACTGGCGTTATCTCTGAGAGATCCTCTAACAGCGTCATCCCACCCCACTGCTGCTGCTGCTGCTGCTGCCCAGTGCCTGTTTGTCATATCTTGTCATGCTCCTCAGCAAAAAGCCTGACGTGGGAGACCCTACTGGCAGCACTGCTGCCACCAGCATAGCCTCTTGCCTCACAGGAGCATGCAATCCCACCACAACATAAAGGTGGTGCCATGGTGGGCCTTCTGCCTTACCAAGCATTATTGTCTTTAGAGTCCTGTCTTTTCATGTACAACAGTCTCAGTCACTGTCCTTACTTGATTCTAAAAACACATCAAAATGCATTACTAGATATTTTAGGATCAAATACGTTCAGAAATCAGTTATCTGAGGTTAAAAATGTGTATTTTGGGAGAAAATATGTCCCGGGAATATATATTGACATGTAAATTTATGTGCATTCTTTAAAAAAAAACACTGAAAAATAATGTGGAAACTGGGCAGGTCATTTCATGAAGGCACACACACAAAACTGGCACAGGCCGAAAATGGACTGATCTTTTCATTCTTATCTGTGGCATATCTATTCCTTGATATTCAGTTATTCCTTGATAACTGATAACTATTTTGATAACTATTTGATAACTGATGCTATTTTATTCTGGAAATATTTGGAAAATATATCAATTCTCTTGGACAAAGTTTGTGAAAAACAGATTGGAGAAGTTACTTTGTTTGCCTACAGCTGCCCAAATTCCTAAGGCAGCTTAACCACTTGGTCTATAATACTGGTAAAATGTTTGATAGTACCCTTTTTTCCTTTTTTTTTTTTTTTTTAGGTCACCATATTAATAGTAACAGTTACTGCTTTTAAGTAGTAACTATTCTGGCAGTTGCTGTTCAAAACTGCATCTTTCCCAAGTTCTAGGTAAAACCTTCTTATTCCAAACGCTGCTTACTTATTTCTCCTTACTTGTACCCTTCCTTGCTCCATCTGGGTTTCTTCCATTTTTCCGAGTCCATTAAATCCCTGGCCCCAGATAAGCCTGGCGCTGCTGTCTAACACTTGCAAGGCCAGGAGCAACTTATGTGTTCCGACATGCAGCCCAACGGTATTGCATAGCTGGAAGCACAATGTTTCTGCTTTCTGTTTCAGCGTATTAGGCTTCTGAGCAGCAATCTGTTGAGGTAGTAGAGTAGACTGCCAGTACAAGACTCAGGAATGTTGGTTCTACATGTTTTGCTTCTGTTGGCTGCTTTGTGAAGAAGCTGTAGCCTGAAGTTTCTGACTTTGTCAGTACTACCGCACTGGCTTCTATTTGACAAGTTCAAGTTGCTGGTTAAATAGTGAAAGGCTCTTGTCACAGCAAGGAAACATCAATCTATCTCTTTCCATAAGTGGAGTCCTTCCATTCGTGGTATGATGTCTTGGGTCCAGGCCATTTTATTATGCCTTTATTAATGTTAGAATCCACAGATCAAATGCTATTGCATACAAAATATTTTAAAAATGCACCAGCTCTGATTTGTCATTCCCCTTATCAGAATAATTCAGTAGTCTCTGGGAATATACTATCTTGGTTGCGTCTCATAATTCCAGAGTTCTTTTAATCCTTCATGACTACCTGCATGTTTCCAGCTAAGAAATGCAAGGGACATTTATGTCACTTCCCAGAAGAAAAATAATCAGGGTTAACTGAGCAAGCTGGCCTGCTTGAAAAAAAAAATCACAATGACCAGGAGTAATAAAGAATATTAATAGTTTTGTTAGTGACACCTCATTAATATCAGGTACACAGTTATGAGCCCTAAAGGCACCAGATCACATCTGATTTTGGAAGCTAAACAGGGTTAGCCCGGATTAGTACTTGGATGGGAGACTCCCAACAAATACCAAGTGCTGTAGGCTATATTTCAGAGGAAGGAACTGGCAAAAATCACCTCTGACTGTATCTTGCCCAAGAAAACCCTATGAAATTCATAGGGTTACCATAAGTTGACAGGCCACTTGAAGGCACACATAAACACACGCACACACATATTTCTGAGCTGCTTCAACTAATTAGTATATACATATATACAAACAAAAGTGGAGACACTTGGGACTTCTGAAGAGAACAGCCAGCATGATGTAGTGATTTGAGTGTCAGACTACGATCCTGGAAACCAGGGTTTGATTCTCTGGTTGGTAATGGAAACCCACTGGGTGACTTTGGGCATACCACACACTGTCACCCCCCAGAAAACCCTTTGATAGCTTCACCTTAAGCTTGCCATAAGTCAGAAACAACTTGAAGGCACACAACAACAGCAACAACAGCAACAAGATTTTAAGCACAGTATCACTGTTTAGAGTGACTCCAGTATTTGTTGCATGCCAAATAGCAAATTTCACACTTGAGCAACTGAAAAACACTAGCAAACAGAATACCAGAGAAGTAACCTTCCCTCTGCCAGAGATGTAAAATTTCCAGAAATTTTGAGGGCATTTGGTAAAAAAGTTTTTGTCCTGTTTTACTTTTTTTGGGGGGAGGGGTGGAGGGGATGTAAATTTTCAGAAAAAAAATTGAAAAAATGCAGTAGTATATTTTGCAAATTAAAATATAATATGTATTATGTGTAGGAACATAATATGCATTATGCATAATTTGGGTTGGCATAAAAGTATTATTTTTGATATATTAAAAATAATTGCGCACTGAATTTACATTCATTTTTATTCTTCCTCACAAATAGAGCTACAAGGTCTTGAACAGTAGAACACCCGAACTATAAGAAACCTCTTTGGATACTTGTTGCCTGGTCTTTATAAACTGACAAAAACAAACAATAAAAATGGAAAAACCCATAAACTTTAATAAAAGAAAGAACATTATTTTCTCTAATATACCACATAGCAAAAAGTAGACATAAAACACACATTCTCATTAAAAGAAATGAGAAAAGGGAATTAAGACTAGGAATTTCAGTGATGTGAGACATCGTACATAGTCTTATATAAATATCCACACGCTAGACAGTGTTTAGAAATAATGAAGTGGGAGTAAGTATATGAACACCTTGTCTTATATACTTTATTTATCATTCTAAAATAAAATAATTCTTTTTTATTTTTCCCAAAAAATAAACTTTTTACAAAAACTGAAAAAACACAATTTTCCAATTTTTTTTCTTAAAAAAAAAAGATTCATATCAATACTCTGAACCAAAATGTCAGAGAACTAAATGCTATTGAATAGACTGACAGCAACCTAAAACCCAATTAAGCATCCAGATTATAGTCTCTAGCTAATAAATGTGTAGGCTGTGCCAGAGCTTAGAAAATTAATTTTAAAAAGTGTCATTGTTTAGCATTATAATTGTGTACTTCAAAGAGTATTTTTTTGCCCATTTTTCAAATGCAGTAAGAATAGTACAGATGCAGTTTTCTTTTATTCTCAATTATAGAAGCTGCTAGACTGTGATAGAAAACACACACTCTTCCAATCTAGACACCATCCTCATCATCTCAACACCCTCAACAGAATGAAGCACAGCACAAGCTTGTATTTCTCCTCAAGCATTTAGTGGGGTCACAACCCTTTACAAAAACTATTAAAGAATTGTAGTTGCACCATAAAACGACTGAATTCATCCCTCAAGTTAAAGTCATACTGTAATATGCTTCTGTTATTGGGAAAAAAGAACTAATTACAAATAACTATCTGTCATACAATATGCATGCTATAGGGAGAAGGCATTAATTTCAAACAGCTAGTTATTTGTTGTGAGAGCCAGAATGATGTAGCAGTTTGAGTAATGAATATCCTGGAGACCAGAGTTTGATTCCCCGCGCAGCCATGGGAACCAGCTAGGAGACCTTGGGTGTGTCACACACTCTTAGCCCAGAAAACCCTGTGATAGGTTTGCCTTACTGAAGAAACACAACAGCAACGAGTTATTTGTAATTACTTATTTTTAAGCCTTGAAAATAACTGCTACTATTATTACCACCACCAGCACCACCAGCAACCTCTAATATTGAGTTCATGTGGTTGAAGACTTGAGCCAAAAAAAATAACAAACAACGATGTCTAAGGCCCTTTCCACACTTTGCCTGCATCCCATGATATCCTAGCATTGCCTTTGCCAGGATGGGAGCATGTCCCAAACGCTCGCCTCCGTACCCAGCTGGCTGCTGGTGGATGATGGCAGTCAGTACATGCTCCTTCCTTCTGCAGTGTAGCCAGCCTCTTCCTGTGCTGCACTGAGGAAGGAAGCACCTAGATAGCACTTCCACCCTTTCTGCACAGCTCCAGCTGACATGATCATCATGCAAATGTGGCCTATTACCAGATTTTTTCTGGTAATAGTATAATGCATGATTGCAATGGCTGCGGATGTGACAGGAGCAGGACTGCGATGACGTCATGTGGTAGCACACATCGCAGCCTGTCTTCAACACGTCCTCATGCCAGGATGGGGCTGTAGTGCAGAAATGGCCGAAGTCTCACTCTTGCGGCATGCAGCATTTCAAAACAGTTTTTTTTAAAAAAAACCCAAAGGAGCTTTAAAAATCCCATATCCATCCATTGAAGACTAAACATGCCAGAGGAGGAACACAACATTGAACAGCAAAATGGAACAGAACAGAAAGGAAAGGAAAATGTGAAGGAAAGTAACTTGGCCAACTTGAACTCTTTGGAGGAGGATAGGACTGAGTTGGCTAAAGCCCTCAATATGAGCACTCAAGGGTGGTAAAGGCCCTTTTTGGGGCCTACCATGGATTTTCAGCCTCCATAGCCTAAAATAATTCTGAAGGTCACTCCTGATTATCCCCAAACCCTCTGTTTGTGGTGCTACTGGCCCTTTTGCCAGATCTGACAGTCTTTCCCCCCCCTAAGGGGAAAGATCTCCCTCTAAGACCAGATCCTCTAGAACATCTCCCAAGAAACTCCAGCCACTAGCACCCAGAGAGCAGGTCCTCCAAGACTGAATCCTAGAGGGCTAGACTGGGAAAAAAGGGCTACCTAAGGGATAAAAAGAGCCCAAAATGCAGCAAAACTCCCCTGAGGCTTTGAAGAAATATTACTGGTCATGTGGGGAACAAAAAAAGAAGTACCAGAAACATTTGGAGAAAAAGTGGAAGATACAACCTTTTAGGGTTTCACACATAGCCAATATACCTCCCAAGCTCACTTGCCGGATGACTACCCCTGTGTCAAGCATAAAGACACAAAACAACATTTTGTTTCAGTTCGCTCTTCCAAATAACAATTATCACACCACACTCGCTTAAGCTCGGATGAAGCCTCTAGAAGTGGTTTACAAATAGAAAGCTCAAGCCTTTGAGGACCATGTTAGATCATTTTAGGCTGGATCTGGATATTATAATATACATACTGCTAACTACAACAGGATAGAGACTCATATGCATATCCCCTGATGGCACAGTGATGGCACAGTTTTCTTCATCTTTTGACTAATTGCACTAAAGAGGTCATAGAAGAAAATGCCAGTTGCAGAGCTACCATTTTCAGCCCACATACACAGTATGCCATTTAGTTTAAGATTTCTACAAGATTCATCTACAGTAAATTATTAAATGCTGCAATGAAGGTGGAAATGTCTTTTCACTGAAATTAAATATCCCTTTGCAGTAGGTACTGTTCAGTGATTTGCCACCAATACTATTTTGTGCAAAAATAGAATGGCATGTGTTGCCTAATTGTTAAACTGCTTGCATTCATATATTTGCCACTAGAATGAAACCCTGTAGCCAACACAGCCAAATATTTTCTGTATAGTTCATAACACTTAAAAGAAAAACAAAAAGCATAGCATTTGAAATCGTATTTACCAAACCAACCACAGGGCAACTATCTATATCTGTATCTATATCTGTTTAGAGAGATAGAGACAAACATATGAATGATTGCTATGATTTGACTGTTGGGCTAATTATCATGAAATTCATGATCTCTCAAATCACAATACATTTTTTTCAGAATTTAATTCAAAGTGGGACCAGAGCAATATGTTGCAGTATAAAGTGCTCCCACTAAAGGTTCCAGGCAGGCAGTCATTTTCTTGTTCAAGAAACCCCATTTAATCTATCTTCTCCCCTTAGATTTTCATCCCCTCACCCCACACACAGACCTGAATGTTCCCACAAAATATTTTGTGGCTACTAAGCATGCTTAATCCCTACTGGATTTTTCTTTCTTCTAAATATTTTTGCTCAAAGATTTTCTGTACTTCCGTAAGCCTTGAGAGTCCCCTTTCTCCAGCAACATGTTTATGCCTCATTTTGTGTGTGTATGGAGAGGGGCATTCTGTCCACATAAGGGCCCTTTCACACAACAGAACACTACTTAGGGCCCTTTCACACTACAGAATTATAGCACTATATTCCACTTCAACTACCATCCAACAGAATCCTGGGATTTGAAATTTAGGGACGGGCATTTAGAATTCTTGGCCAAAGAACCCTAGTACCTCACCAGACTACAAACCCCAGGATTCCACAGGATGTTCCCCTGGCAGTTAAAGTAGAATACTATACAAGGACTGTATAGTATGAAAGGGCCTGGAGACAATGTTTGCTGTTAGTATACAGGATCTTGTGCAAACACTTTGAAACAACTTTGCAGAGCATGTCCAACAACAACATCTAGGTGCTTTGATTTGAACTGTGTTTTGTAACATTTTCCACTGTTTTATTCTGATCTTTTTTAAGAACATAGGCCTTGAACATACAAGGCTGTTTGTTTGGGTGACTCTGTATGTACAGACAAACAGAAGTGATAAAAGACAAAAACATTCTATGTTAAAATTTAATTGTAAATGAGAAAAAGAGAAATCAAGTCCTTCAGAAGTGCTTCTCAAGTCCTGAAATATTATATCAATAGAATTTAAAATTAATCTGTCAGGTATGTTTTGATGTGTCATTACTTGACCTTCATTTTGCCAGATGCTTTGGAGGATATGAAGCAGCATTAAAGGCATCATGTCCATTGCACAGTTATGCCAGTATCATGCCAGTTCAACCATAATGGCTTCATCCTAAGAAATCCCGGGATCTAAGGCTTGGCAAGACATTCAGAATTCTCTGCTAGAGACTTCTAATCTACTTCTCTGAAGCATCATTCTCAGGATACCTTGGCTGCCTGTCTACACTACAGAATTAACTTCGTGTAATCCTGAATCCTTCTTTTCTCAAAGTGTCTTCATATCATTCAAGCAACATACCTTCATACCTTTCAAATGATGCATCAACATGGTATAGCAGCTTAAAGGTTGGACTAGGATTCCAGGAGACCAGGCTTTGAATCCCCAGGCAGCCACTGAAATCCACTGAATGACCTTAGGCAAATCTTAACTCTCAATCTTAGACAAAGGCAACAGAAATTTGCCACAAAATTCCTACGACAGAGTTGACATATATCAGCGTCAACTTGAAATCACATAACAACAAAACAACCATTCAAATTCTTCACCAAGCTCAAATACCAGGATTTCTTAGAATGTAGCCATGACAACTGATACAGTATAAAACTGACAGTGTGATGAACAAATGGGTTCCGGTCGAAAGGTATGGTTCTGAACCAAAGAAAATGGCCGCACGCGCATTGCATCACTGTAGGATGGATTTGGACTGTGAGGCAAGGATTCTTTGGACTGTGAAATTGAGAACTCACAGAATGCTGATTTGGCCGGAGAAGAAAGTTTGCAAAACAATAAGGAATTGGCACGAACAGGTTGTATTCCGAATTGCACAGACTCATGAGTGCGGCTTGCTTAATTGCCATTTGAGGTTGCATACAATGCATACCCTCTTTGATTCAGATGTTTCATCCACCTCCACGAACTCACGTTATTCTACGGTAATCTATACCTTTATTAAGAAAATAGTTAAGTTCATATGTGCAAAGTCAGAAAGAACTAAGAGCTGTAAAAGCCTGGTTGGGCACACCTTCAGACTGGCAGCGCTGACCCTACCCTGCATGGCTGAAAACTACTGAGGCATTTGATACATAGGTCTGATGCATAGTACATTTCCTGACAACATAAAATATGAGCTATTCTTCTGTTAGTATCCTTTTATTAGTAAGATACATAATGATATGAACTATTCTTTTAATTGCTTGATTGCCTTTACACAATGAAAGTCCTGGAACCCTGGCAACCATCAAAACATGTCTTTTTCCAAGAGTTGAGAAAAGTGGGTATAAAGAGAGGAAGATTTTCAGCTTCTCTTGGTGACTCTTCGACCGCGGTACCGGAGTCATCCACCCTTTCGGGAACACCTGACCAATGTTCGGCGAAAGGACCGTTTTGTGAGTATGTTAGTATGAATGTGTATGTGTGAAAGAGCTCTTGATACTTATGTGATTCTGTATTTTAAGTCTCAATAAATGTTACATGAATAGTGATTAAACCCAGATCTGGTTTCCTACGTGTCTTGATTGAGATCCTATAGTCTAAGGTGGCTAAACTTCTCTCTGGATAAAAAGTACCAAAAATCTTGGTGCATGACAACAGAACTGTGCACTGCAGATACACCTTTACGACTTCCTGAATATAACTCTGTCTCACATACCTTGGTACATGAGGTAACAAACTCATATCAGTTTTATGGCTGTTCCCCCTTTATAACTACTTCAGGTTGTACTTCTATTGGGATGTTACCCTGTGAATTGGGGGTCCTGGGAGGGGCTCCCAAATAACCAAACAACAACAAGCAAAGATGGGGAAATTAGCTGGAGCACTCTCTTAGCTAACAAGAGGCAGGATAACTTAGCGGGAATCTTTTACCCAATGTATACAGCATCAGGTCAGTGAGCAGACAAACAGTTCAAACTAACAACAATATGTATTAAACAATTATTAAGAAAACACAATCTCACTACTACTAAGAGACAGAAAAGAGAGTTTTGGGGAAACGGGTGATACACCACCTTTCTCGCAGTCCTGAAGGATCCAATGGAGGGCAGGAGGGCTCGGCGCAGCGGCCGAGGGGAGCTCGCAGAACGAACAGGCAGCAAGGCAGTCTGAACGCAAGTCCGAAGAGCTCTCAGAACTGGGGATTTTTATAGGGGGAAGGAATGGCCGTGGGCTAGTCTGGTCTTGGGCAAAAACAATGAGTTTTGGACTGGAGACAATGTTTCCGAAAGGTCAGAATTTACATGATTGAGTTAAGGTCTGAATTGACAACAGTATAGCCAGTATGTAGATGCGGCTAGCTTGGTAGTTAAGCACTTAGCTCGCCAGGGTGCCCTCTCGGGGCAGAGGTCTCTTTGTTTTCTATACGCATCTGTAATGAAGGTGTTTGTTTCGGGAGGTCCCCTAAAGCAGATCTGGCAGTTTCTGGCTTGCCTCGGTGTAAACAAAATATGATTAATAGCCATGCCTAGCTTCACGCTTGTTCAGTGGCCTCACAAACACTTGACTGGTGGCAGAGCAGGGCCGAATTATGATATCAACATGATATCTAAAGGTTACCAAAGGCCAGGCCAGTTCACGGTGATAACAGGGACAGCATCCAGCATGATAAAAAGAAGAGTGAATCCACCTGTCTCTAAAGCAACCAATCCATAGGACACTCTAACTGAACCCACAAGTATCCTCACATTAATTGCATCAGTAATGCCTTACCATAAAAACACTGGGGGCAAATCATATCAGTGAAACCTACAAATGCAGGTATGAACCTGGAATTCCATCTTTGCTATCTCCAGAGACGGCCCATCAAAAGCAGCTTACTCAGGAGTCTCCTCAAAATGGAACTGGGCCTGGATAGAGTTACAGACAGATTAAATTGACAAACATGCAGTATCTAAAATAGGCAGTATTTTTGTGGATATTTCAATCCCATGCTAAATTGTGTCTTCACAAAAGCAATTCTGAGTAGTTTTGTGACCCTGGGTTACAGAACAACATGACAGCTTCATACTGACTAAAGTGACCCCTTGGCTGACTGGAATGAAGCAGTGAAGAAGAAGAAATTTGTGCTGAACAAGCAACACAGAAGTGGAAAAGCGACAAGGAGCACATACTTTTAAACTTTTAAAATATTAACTTTTGTAGAAAATTGTGTTTTCAAACAACAAAATGTTAGGAAACAAACATTTGATATAAATTTAGATTGGAGACTGCTGGAAGAAAGTGAGTCATGCACTCTTTCGTTGGGCAGGTTTATGTACTGGTTTCAGCAGATAAAGATATTTAGGAGATGGGTTTCTTTATCACTGCTATATTTTTAGAATCCTATTTTTTTATTGTTTGTATGCTGAACATCAGGTGGGAGGGATCAAGCCTTCAAGATGTTCTTGATCATCCTACCCACCCACCCCGACACACAAACCCATTTCTTGGAACCAAAGTGAAAGAAGACACTGTTCTCTCACAAAGAACAACAAGCTTGTCAGGGTTTTAAATAAGAACCATGACATGTGAATAAACATGATCTATTAAGAGCTATGTATATTTCAAAGCAGGAAGAATGCCAAAGTAGTTATAGTAACTCAATGAAGCTATTATTCCTTGCTTTCCCAAACAGAATCAAGAAACTAAAAAATGAGATGGAATGAAATCCACTAGGTTTTTAACACTGATGGCCAAAGTAACACAAGTGGAATCCTAGGCAAAATTTAGAGAAGAAGCAGACTTCAAACCAAAAGGTTGCGGTACATTCTCCCTATGTAATGAAGGTATGCATAAGGTTCCAGGCTACTCCATTCCATTCCTTGTTCACTTTTCCTTTTCAACTGACACTTCCACATTTCATATCCACTGAGCATGATCAGTCCTCTCATTGTGTCAATTCTTGGTTGGTTGGTTGGTTGTAAAGATTTATTGCAGGGTTCCTTCCAAACATGATGCTCAGTGTTGCACCAGCACCCACTGGCTGAGTTCATCATTAAACAGGGTGATGACACTGATAAATCGTACATAAAGCATCGCTGTCCCACCCACGAAATGAAGAGACACACACAAGGCTTGAGTAGAACTAGAGCAATTTATTAATATGTCCCTAATTAAATCAACTTCAACTTGAACTTAACCATGAACTTGGAAACTTTTTACATGGGAAAAGGGGGGGTTAACACAGCAGGAGTTGCTAAGGCAAGAGGTCACTGCTCGATCTCTCCCTCAGCCTCCCTTGAGCAAGATACTGGGTCTCAAAGCCAATCCCTGAGGCTGCGTTCCAAGTTCAGCTGACCTCTTTTTCTGAAAGGTGAACCCTAATGTTGAGCCCCCTTGTCTCATGACCCCAGAAGCGAGGACCAATCAAACTCTGTTCTCCAGGATCGTAGTTCAACACTCAAACCACTACACCACACTGGCTGTCTTTCTTTAACATTTCTCTTATATTTGATTTGTTTCCAGTAGTCTTTCACCTAAAATTCCAAATGACTACCAGTATCCCTATTTTCTTTCACCCTTCTTTTTATTACTCTGATAACTATCAATTTTAATATTAGAAAATGGTTCCCCTCCCCTAAAAGCATGGTGGCTTGTGATTTCCATGTCAGTGGGTAGTGAATCCATTCCAGATTTTAAACCAAATTTTAAATTACCTATCCTAGGAACTGAAACTATTTTGGCACTATTTTAAATAGCTTCTTTAAATTTTAGACTATAACCTAGAGTACATTTACCATATCATGTGCATTGAAGTCACCACCTGCTACCGTCTAAAAGTGAATACAGGCATGGATTTTTCAAATTAGCATGCCATACATATTGAGATTAAGATATTCTTCAAATGCTTCCACATTAGCCTGTTAAAGAGCTCCATGGTGGCTATAAAAACCACATGGTTCATCTTCCAGGTGCATTGTAGAACTATGCCCATGAAAAAGCTTCCACAAGGGTAAAACTCACATTGCTGGTAAACATCTAGGAAAGCTGTATCACAGAAGTGGAGAGTTCCCATTGGTCATCAATTCCAGTCATCTTCCGATGCAAGAATACACCTAAAACATGTCTGACAGATGGCTGTAGAAACATAGAACAGTTGTCTTTACATTTCTACAGACCACTATGAGGAGAGCCAGTGTGATGTAATAGTTTGACCACTAGACTACAATTCTGGAGACCAAGGTTCAAATCCTCACTCAGCTATGGAAGCCCACTGGGTGACCTTAGGGAACTCACACCTCTCAGTCTCAGAGGAAGGCAAAGGCAAACCCCCTCTGAACAAATCTTGTCAAGAAACCCCTATGATAGGTTTGCCTTGGGATTACCATAAGTCAGAAATTACTTAAGACACACAACAAGAAGACTATTATGGGAACAACTTTGAAGACAAAAGACAACAATGCTTGGAAGTATGTACTTCAGTAGGTAACCAGTACCAAGCTGAGTACTACAAATCACCCCAAAGTCCAGAATCAGTATGCATGGAAAGTCCATAAGTTCACAGCAAAGATATCTGGTTTTCTATGCCATTGGAGCTATCTCACAACAGTGATTAAATTGGAGTTGGCTTTAGTTTGACCCTTTATGGAAACTGAATTTGGATAGGGGATTCCACCAGATTTGACTACGAGCTACAAATGCCTCTGCACTGTCAAGTTATTTCATTCATCTCCTTACCACCATCGCTTCCCACCAGCACTGTGCATTCTCCCTGGTGCTTCCTCTCAGGCAGAAAAAGGCCATCACACTGCCAACATAATTAAAAATGGCATGAGAGGCTGCTTGGGTGAAAAATCTCCCCATTAATTTTTCATCTCTCCTCAGGCAAGTCTGCCTATGGATCTGTACTAGGCATTAAGGAAGACTTGTTGACTGAAAACCATTAGCTGATCTTCCTCCTGGGCCTTGCCTCCTCCTTGTCTCTTCAGCATAGTTACTGTTACAGTGCTCTGCTAAAGTGACTCTGTGTAAGGCAGCCTCACAAGCATCACAAAGCCTATCAAAGCAAACTGTGTTGTTCATGTGTGAGGTGCACTGCCAGAGGAACCACATGTCAGATCTTGAGAGCAAATCCCCCAGAAAGCAAGTTATTAAGTGTAGTGTGGCGACTGCTTTAAAGGACTTTGGAGTTCAGGCAAAGAGTTCACCCTAACAACTCTCCTCTTCCACCCTGCAAAGCAATCAATTTAATCAAAGGCGCAAAAGCTGCCTGTGGTCACCCCCTGCTGTGCATCCCAATCCTGCTTCCCTGTTTAATGGAGTGCACAGAGTTCAGATTAGGAATCCAATCCCTTTTAATGGGCATCTCAAGATGTTATCCAACCATTAGGGTTCAGGGTTTTTCTTCCTTGCCGTGCTTATCTGTTCCTGCTTCCCCACTGAAGGTAGTATTCAGAAGATTAATCCGCCTCACTTTCTCTCTTCATCCAAATCCTTTCTGCTGTTACTGTTCAATCTTTTTTTTTCCTAAACCTGTCACATCACATCTTTGCTCACATACTTGGTGGCAGGGTGAGGGAGGGTGGGAAGAAAACTCTCCAAAAAGGTTTTCATTCTGAACAAGAAATCCAAGAATATACACAAGCGAATCTGATACCACTGCATTCACAGCTAAAGCATCCCTGGAAGATGGCTGTAGAATCATAACAGCAGATGTCTTTACATGTCCCCAGATCATTATGAAGAAAGCCAACATGGAGTAATGGTTTGATCATCGGATCCCACTCTGGACACAAGAGTTCAAGTCCCCACTCAGCCATGGAAACACAAGTCACACTCAGAGGAAGCCAAAGGCAAAACCTCCTCTGAACAAATCTTGCCAAGAAAACCTTGTGATAGGGTCACCTTGGGGTCACCATAAGTCAGAAATGACTTGAAAGCACACACCAATGACAAAAATTTAAAATATAGCCTAGAGATAGAGAAATTTCACCCATAAACAATAAGCCTTTCCAGGCTCACTCTGGGCCATGATTGATTTCCCTGTATTATATCCCAGGTTATTAACAAAACACTGAAATATTCTGGTTTTACATCAATTTCCAAAACTTTAAAAGAGTTTTCCAATGTGCTGAATCTATTTTAAGGCTAAGGGATGTATAAATCTAACGCAAATCATAGCGTGATATGACTAGCATGATATAGTGGTTTGAGCACTGGACTATGACCCTGGAGACCAGGGTTCAATTCCTGCTTGGCCATGGAAACCTACTGGGAGACCTTGGGTACATCACACACTCTCAGCCCCAGAAAAACCCATGGTAAGTTCACTTTAAGGTCATCATAAGTCAGAAATGACTTGAAGGCACACAACAACAACAACAACAACTAGACCAGAGAGATAGGGTCCAAAATCCCTGTTCATGCAGGTACTCTTGATCTTGAGTCAAATATTATTTCTAAATCTCTGTTTCCCTTTTACGACTACAAGAACTGAGGAATGAGGATAGTAATCAACTTGCTCTAGTCAGAGGTGAGATATGAGGGGACGATAATTGATAGAAGATATTTTGAAATCCACACAGTTCCAGAAAAAAAATAAAAGTATGTGGCCAAGGTTGTGAAAAAGAGTCCAAAGGTTCTGTGTCTACTTTCTATGTGTGGTCTGCTTTTTTCATATTGTGAATATTGTACTTCTATGCATTTTAAGATGTGGAAGGTCATTTCTCAGGTTCTGCTCTTAAAATCTCAAATCATTTGTATGGATAAGGTCATTACACAATTGAATCAGTAGGTGGCTTAAGTGCCTGAGTTGTATCTGGGATAAGTCACCACTTCTCCATATTTATTTTGTTCTTGTTTACGAATGAAGGTAAAGCTTCCCTCCTGCTTCCTCACTATTCCATTCTTTAAGCTTTCCATGATCATATCCACTACTCTGGTGTGTTCTATTACTTTTTTAGCCATTAAAATTAGGCCAGACATTGGCCCAATACAGAAGTTCATTAAACTGCAAATGTAGAAAAAAACAAAGAGATATACGCACCAGCTCTGTTCTTTCCTTTCTAAACTTCCCTATGTTGACAAGAAAAGTCTCAAGTGAGACTACAGCCATGCTTGCTGAAAACAGTCCACACACACTTGGCACTCAACTGCAGCAAACTGTAACCATTAAGCATATTGACAGCCTATCTCTAGATCTTCTGGTTCAGCTTGGGAATGTCACGTGGGTAAAGCATATCTCGTACTATTATTTGTACCACTGTTACTTGCAAGTATCAGTAACATTCTACTAAGAGGACACAGAACCTACACTGTTAGCAACTTCTACACCATACCACTGAAGCTATCAACAACAACAGAAGTACAGCATTCCTTAATTTGTTTGTTTTGAGAAAATACCCCACTGAGGAATCATTCATCTGCATGCTTCTTGTTCTACTTCTGCTACAGGTGATTATGCAGCCATCTCACCCTACATGCTGCATCATTACTTGTATGGACATGCACAGTTGTTTTACTTGGTTGGAAAGCTTTTTGGGACCTCAAGCATAAAAACAAGCTATAAACATTAACCCACATCCGGGTAGATTAAAGAAAAACTTGCAGTGATTATTTTATTTCAGACTGCAATGAAAATTACAAATGTATTTCAGGAACTAAAATGCACCATATCCACAAAGAGTGTGTGTGGGTACAGAATCAAGTATAATTGACAATATCAAAAACCCCAAAGCAAAGAAACACATGTTCACATGAGGTGAAATATTTGTTTCGGGGAGCTGTCAGCCCTTCTTGCTTGCAAATACATAACCAATATAAATGCATAAAACTGGCTGGGACAATTTTTCTCCCAGCTGTTTTTTGTTTGTCTGTGGCAGGTGTATAAATTGAGCTGAAACTTAGGGACCTTGTTTACAGCTCTTCAAGTGACACTGTCATAAAATGCCTATGTTGTACACAAGTAAAATGTCCCAACTGTTTGCATGAGCATCAAATTAAAATGTGTGGGCAAATCCAACTGCAGTTCCAACTAGAACAGACCTCTTGAAATCAATGAGATTTGCAGTGCAGGAGCAAAAAAGGTCTCATTTATCTGAGTGGGTCTACTCACTCAACTGGATTTAGCCCCATATGTATACATATCTATTTACAATCTACTAACACTGCCAGCACAGATATCCTCAAAAGTCAATCAAATTACACAAATTAAAGAGTACTAGATATATATCTTAAAGTAGCATACCTTGGTTTCTGTGATTGATTTCTCATCTTTCCATTAAAAAGTTCATATCTTGTAGTACGAATACTGCTAAACTAGATGACTGCTTCAGACTTGTTGAATCCAGTATTTTATTGTTTACCGGATGCAAAATAATTTACTCTCACATGGAAAAAAGCTATATTAACAATATGCATAAGTGCTCAAGTTGATGTGTACATTGGAAATAAAGATGAACTAAGATATGACTTGCCAACATAAAGAGAGTGAGAAAAGTGGCATTACAGAAACTTATGAGTTGTTTAACTGTCCAGAGTGCATTGGGGTTATATTCACACTCCAATAAAAGTTCTTATTAGTATCAAGTAGTACAATAAAATATTAATATAGATGGTAGAAATAGATCACCTTGTTCTTCAGCAACAGTTTCAAGAAAGTCCTGCTTTACTTTATGTTTGTGAAAAATCTCAGAGCAAATAACAGCATTTTACTGAATATCTCAAAACTGTATGCTTTATAGAATCATAGATCTGGACAGAATTGCAAGTGCCAGCTAGGCCAACCTCCTGCCATGAAAGAATACCCAACTAAAGCACTCTTCAAAGGCAGTCATCCAAACTGTTTAAAAACCTCCAAAGAAACAGAGTCCACCATCCTTCAAGGAACAATATTACACTTTCAAACATGTCTTACAGTCAAGAAGTTCTTTCTCATGTTTAGGTGGAGTCTCTTTTTTGTAATTTGAATCCATTGCTTCATATTCTAGTCTCTGGAGCAGCAGAAAATAAGACTGTACCACCTTCTATATGACTTCCCTTCAGATATTTAAATATGAATATTATACCATCTCTCTATCTTCTCCTCTCCAAGGTAAACTTACACAGCTCCTTAAACTATTTCTCACAGGGTGTGGTTTCCAAACCTTTGGCCATCTTTGTCACCCTTCTCTGGACATGCTCCAGCTTGTCAATCTCCTTCTTGAACTTTGGTGCCCAGAACTGGACACAGCATTCCTGGTGAGGTCTGACTAAAGCAAAACGAGGACTATTACTTTCCCCAATTTGGATACCATACTCCATACTCCATACCATACTGGCTTTTTGGTCACCACATCACACTGTTGATTCATGTTTAGCTTGTGGTGTACTAAAACCCCTAGATCCCTTTCTATGTACTGCTTTGAAGCCAGGTGTCACTAGTTCTATATTTGTGCATGTCATTTTTCCTACATAAATGTATACCTTATATGTATCCCTGTGAAAGTTCATTTTGTTAGTTGGCAGGGAAGTCTGCACTGCCCTGTCCAAAAAAGCTTCACCTCCTGCCAAAATATAGATACACAGGCTTCAAGCTGCAGCACTTTATCTTTCTGAAGAGCAACTTGCTGCTGGTATAGCTCCCCAGATCCTCTGGCAAGTGAACAACATGGCAGACATATTGCTGGTCACTGCAACAGCTTCCTCACCACCCAAGTTCATCCAGTGGCATAGCACTCCAGAGATCCATTTCAAACTCTCATGTAAAACGCAAACATCAAACGCCTCTTTTCATCCTCTTATTTCCTGACGGCCAAAGACTGAGGCAGCAGTTACAAAAAGCCAGCAGCTGTTATCTCCAATCCAATCAAGTCAGTGATTCACTTCTCTCCAGCAGTAGACCTACCCCTTTAGACCATGTACTTAAAAAGGACACACACCCCAAAACATTAAAAAAAAAATACAAGCAACCTTAGCTTCCAAACAGCTGAGCCAAACAATCAATGTTGCCTCCAAAAACACACTCTCACCTTATTCTGTCTTTCTGGAGACTGGTTTTTATGGTGCCTTTTACAGTAAACACATTTCTATCACAATCACTTCCTATTAACTGCAATCGAATCTACACTATCATTCATTTGTGTTCCTATTGTCTTTATCCCTTGACCTACATTTTAAATTAAATGCACTTCTCTTTCTTTGTGGTCTTTATAATGCCTTTATAGGTAAACCAGTATCTTCCTTGCAAATATCCATTCTACTACTCTTCAAACCATATAAACCAGATTTGCCACAATAAGCATGTTATAACCAGCTTAAGAGCTCAGTCATGTAACCAACCCCAGTACTCTAACTCATGCATATAGGATGCTACAAGCTGAGATGGTCATGTGATTATTGACCAACATACACTCTTTATGGAAAAATGTTTTCAATGCCAATGTTAGCAAGGAATCCATGACATAATAAATGGAAAGATGATCCACTAAGAATTCTGCAAGGAGAATGAGGAGGCATAACTTTGTCAGTGGACTGCATTCTGTGTCCCAGACAAAAGTCATGTGACTACACCATTTGTTCCTGTGCAAGTTTTTCCTATCCTGGGGTTTTCTTGGTAAGATTTGTTCAGAAAGAGATTGCCTTTGCCTTCCTCTGAGCCTAAGAGAATGTGACTTAAGTCTTATTTGGGTCACTTTCACAGCATCATCATCATAATAACAGAATGGCAAATTATTCTTTCTAGGAGTATTTAAAAGAAAGCTAGATTTTTCAGTGCTAACATTAAAGTCTTCTCTAGAGTTGCCCTCCATATGCCAATTTCCATGGGACTTCTTTTTATCAATGCAGCACAATGCTTATATTCAATAATTTTCTTAGAAAAAAGAAATTCTTGTATCTTACTGGAGAAGAGGAAAAAAAGATACATGGAGAGCTTAATTCATCTAGCTTTTCTATTCCCTTTAGCCTCTGGTCAGTGCTCACATCCAATCTTTCTCTCATCTTTACTGTACAGGTCTCTGGGTCTCTCTCTCTTTTCTCAGGAGTGTACTGAGCAATATGTTTGATTCAGAGCAGCATATCAGTAGAACTATGATGAATTGCAAAGGAACAAAAATGGATCTGCTGACTAGCAGAGGGACAGACCAATTAACTGGTTTGCTGAAATGCAAGCTGAACACTTCAGATAGCTCTTGAGTATTTAGTTCGCTTAATTGATTTCTGATTTCATTTCAAGCCAATAGGCTAGTTTTAAAAAAGGACAATCTTATAAATTAAAGCATAGTCATTGAAATGAAAATTCCAGAATAGCATTCTAGATTTTTATCCAGATATCTACAATTTAATAGCCTAAAACCTCACACCTATAACTGTAACAACAATTGCAGCCCAAACTGTTCAGCAGGTAGACTTTGAAGCCTTTGAAATTTCTTTCAAATTTCATGATAGTAGGACACTAAGACACACACAAGGACTGCCTTATTGGTTTTTAAAAAAGTATTCTTTCTGGAATTTATATTTCTGATTCTAACACAGCCTACCATAAAGCTTCAGCACAAGAGAGGACATATTAAAGGTATGCCACAATTTATCAAAGAAAATGAAGTATGGAGGAAAGATATACATCATTTATTATTAGCCTTTTCTCAAAAGCACAATTTACCTAGCAAATAAACAAATTTGTTAAAAACAAACAAACCTTGAAGGTTTAAACATCAGTGGTGGCAAGCGTTCCACAAGTCACAGCAAAGTATGAGACCATAACTTAAGAAAACTCTCAATCTTCATTGTGGTATACCAGAAAAAACTTCTGCCTATACTATTTATGGTAGAGAATGATTATTTATGGTCGAAAATGTACACCTACATGTACTGAACGGTTCAGAAGCTATTATTTTGATATTTGACTTATGTGTGCCAAACAGAATCCAAAGATTAAAGGAAAATATAATGGGGTTGACAACTTTGTATTTTGTTTTTTACTGATGGAAAAACAACTTCTTAGACTTAACATCTGGACATAAAAGAGAAATTATTAGGATTCTACTACTGATTTGGAAAGTGGCAATTTTCCTCATATGGCCACGGAGTGGGAAAAGAAATGGAAATGGAACTCAAATTTACTATAATTGTTCACAAAATGGAAATCAAGCAAGCAAAAAAGAGGAGGGGGGGAACTTTACAACTATTCCAGTATTTTACTTTTGATGATACAGTATTGTTACCAGCCATGAATCAAGCACACAGTTTTCTGGAATGCAAAGAACACCCTTGAGTACTAGTACTTTCATCTTTGCAAACCCTTTTTAAGTTAAAGTTCCACCCTGAGGCATAGTATTCTGATCCTCCAGGCATTATCCACACATTTTATGCACTTTTTAAAAATTAAAAAGTGATGTATTTTATATTAATTCTTCTTCATCCTTTATTGGCTGCCTGTGTAAAGAAAAGAAATATAGCTCTTTACCGTAGATAAAGATGCTCATTTTTCATTGCTATGAATGAATGAGGACCAAAGCCCTGTTCAGGTGCTTGAAAGTGTGTAGTCTCTACAAATGAGGAGTCAGAGTGGGCACAAGCACACCAGCTTCCCCCATCAGTTGCTATTCTTGACACTTCTCATTGTTTGGAGAGTCTCCTCTATCTGATCGTAGGGGAAGTTTCCTCTAATTGTGGATGCTCTCCATGTCCTTTAAACTCTTAGGGAAAAAATGCAGCATAGGCAAAGGCACCCCAGCCTACAGTATCTGGTTCTCAGGATTCCCCAAACCTAGCTCTGTATAAAGCAGTGCCAACTGCTTCTGTATGGCTGGTACAGCATTAAGCAAAACATATGGACAAGATACAGGGCAGAAGGCGAAAGCAGTGGCAGTAGGGGAAGGATGAGAAGGAACCAAACAAAAGAAGGAAATGTGAGTTAAGAGCAAGCAAGAGGAAAAGATTAGCAACCATAATAATGAAGTGCTTTTCTAAGTTAAAAAACTAGTGAAAGCAACAAGAAAACATTCATGTTGTACTCTCCAAAAGCTGACATTAAAATTCCTTTGATTACTTTTGCAAAAATATCATCACTACACTATGTCACCCCATCCCCTCAAATAGAGAGTTGCCAGTAAGAATCTTCAAAAAGACAAATAAATGAAGCTTGGAGCAAGTCAATCTTGAACTCTCCCTAGAAGCCAAGATGACTAAACTGAGATGAAGACTGTCATACTTCGAAACATCATGAGAAGACGTGTTGCTGTTTTGTGTATTCAGTTGATTTCCAATTTATGATGACGCCATGGTCATGATAAGGGTCATCACAGAATTTTCTTGACAGGACTTGTTCAGAGGAGATTTGCCTTTGCCTTCCTCTGAAACTGAGAAAGCATAACTTGGCCAAGGCACCCAATGGTTTTCCATGGTCAAGGGAGGATTGAAACCCTGATCTTCACTGCCCTAGTCCAACACTCAAACCACTACATTAAGCTGGATCTCAAGAATACATGACTCAGTAAAAAAGACAATCACAGAATCATAGAGTTGGAAGAGACCACGGGGGCCATCCAGTCCAACTCCTTGCTATGTAGGAACACACATCAAAGCATTCCCAACAGATGGCCATCCAGCCTCTGCTTAAAAACCTCCAAAAAAGGAGACTCTATTACACTCCAAGGCAACATATTCCACTGCCAGACAGCTCTGATCGTCAGGAAGTTCTTCCTGAGATTCAGGTGGAATCTCCTTTCCTGCAGCTTGAATCCATTGCTCCTTGTCCTAGTCTCTGAAGCAGCGGAAAATAAGCCTGCTCCCCCCTCGACATAACAGCCCTTCAAATACTTGAACATGGCTATCATGTCCCCTCTTAATCTTCTCTTCTGCAGACTAAATATACCCAGCTCCCTAAGCCATTCCTCATAGGGCATGGTTTCCAGACCCTTCATCATTTTGGTCACCCTCCTCTGGACACGTTCCAATTTGTCGATATCCTTCTTAAATTGAGGTGCCCAGAACTGAAAACAATATTCCAAGTGAGGTCTAACCAAAACAGAATAGAGTGGTACCATTACTTCTCTCAATCTAGACACGATACTCCTATTGATGCAACCAAGAATCCCATTGGCTTTCTTGGCTGCCACATCACACTGCTGACTCATGTTCAGCTTGTGGTCTACCAAGACTCCTAGATCCCTTTCACATGTACTGTTACCCAGCTACGTGTCCCCCATCCTATATTTGTGCATTCCATTTGTTTTGCCTAAGTGTAGGACCTTACATTTGTCTCTGCTGAAATTCATTTTGTTAGCTTTGGCCAAGCTCTCCAATCTGTCAAGGTCGTATTGAAATTTGATCCTATCCTCTGGTATATTAACAACCCCTCCCAGTTTGGTATCATCTTCAAATTTGATCAGCATGCCCTTTATTCCTTCATCCAAGTCATTGATGAAGATGTTGAATAGCACTGGGCCCAGGACAGAACTCTGTGGCACCCCACAAGTAACTTCTCTCCAGGATGAAGAGAAGCCACTGGTGAGCACCCTTTGGGTTCAGTCAGTCAACCAATTACAAATCCACCTAACAATAGCCTTGTCCAGCCTGCATTTTACTAGCTTCTTTGCAAGAATGATACTTGGTAAGATAGAAGGCAGTAGGAAAAGAGGCAGACCGCATTACAAGGAGAAACTTAATCAAAGAGGTCATGGCCCTGAGTCTTCAAGACCTGCACAGGGCTGTTGATGACAGGCTGACTTGGAAGTCTCTCTTTCACAGGGTTGCCATAAGTTGAATTTGACCTGATAGCAGTTAACAACAACAGTCTTATCTGTAATGTGCCACAAGCAAGTTCTGAATTTCAGAACAAACAGACGAATTAAAAAGGAGAAAATCAGTGGAACATGAGTGTTCTTAAATTCAATTTGTACTTCTTTATCTTTTTAAATTAAAAAGTTGATTTTACCACTAAAATCTCATAAAGAAATCAGTCTAGGAAGCACGATGAGGGTCCTTTCAATTTAAGAACTTACATTATTTATGCACTTAATTTCTACCCTGACTTACTCCCAAAAACTAGGACTCAAGATGGTTAACAATAATGAAAATAAAACAAATACTGGTTAAAAACATGAAAGAGGTCGATTAAAATATCAAACAACCTTAAAAGCATATCAAGAAAAGAAAAAGCAGCCTTCATTTAAAAACCTCTAACCTCAGTCCAGACTGGCTATAAAAGACCAGTGTATCAAAGGCCTGTCTCAACAAAAAGGATTTGTATGCTTGCTTTCAGGACAATCGAAGGGCGACCTAGATCACCTTGCCAACAAATATGCCTCAATGGGTGACAGACAAAGGGAAGTAATTCTCCCAAAGATCTCCCAAAGGAAACTGAAATGGGATAATAGATAGGCTCCAGATAGGCTGGACACAAGTCATACATAGTTTCCTTCACAGCTCATAATCAGCACAGTGTGTTGTGTTGATTATGACCTGGCAGCAAGACTGGTAGCCAATGATGATGGTGGTGATGATGATTATGATGATGCAAAAAGAAAGTCACATGCTTCCTGTAACCATTCCCAGTCAACAGCTGGCCTTGGCATATTGGACCAAGTGTCACTACCAGTGATGTAGTCAAGCCAATTGATTTGGACTCAAGTCAAACTTAAGTCACCTCAGTGACTCAACTTGGACTCAGCTTGGCAATAAATGATGCACTAACTCAACTCGACTCGTGACTCACATATTTTTGGTGACTGACTTACTGCCTTTGATTCAGTAACGTAACACATCATCCAGAAACCTTACAACTCTGAACAACACTTCCTTCTCTTTTTGCCTACTGGTCACATGATGATCTGTCTCAAGCCCAAAGTGTGCACACATTTCTCAGAGGAGAACAGCAAACGTGTTAGGCAACAGGCTTGAGGCAGGGCTGAGGTCTGCTCAGCAGCATGTCCTTGCTGTCTATTGGGGAATCCTTCCAAAACTTTTCGTAAGAACAGAAGGCAAGACTCAGTCTCAGAGCATAGGGCGTATTTCTCAGAGGGGAACAGCAAATGTGTTGGCCAATGAGCTTGAGGAAGAAGAATCCTTCCTTCTAAAGCTCTTGAAGTCTCAGTGATAGGGAGTAAGAAGGATCCTGTTCCCCACTTCTGAAGTTGCAGGTTCTTTCATGCCCATTGATACAAAAGCCTCTAGCTTCAGGAAGGGGGTAAGAAGGATCCTATTCTTCAGTTCCAAAACTGCAGATGGCAAAATTGCAAATGTGGAGGGCCAACTCCAGTTAAATTGTTAAAACTGACCTTATTCAATGCTGTCCAGAAATTCTGGAATATAGGTCGGGGTATAAAGTTGGCTCCCAGACTTGAGACTTGACTTGGAAGTACCTTGGAAGGACTGGGGACTTGACTTGAGACTTGAAGGTATATACTTAAGGTCTGACATGAGACCTGGAGTAAAGGACTTGAATACATCACTAATCATTACATCTTTCAAAGGTATCCTTCACTATGGCCAGATAAATCTATCTCCAGGAATGGCTACTGTGCATACACACTCTTGACTACCACAGAAACCTGGGCATCCAGATTCAGAAACAAATCCAGAATACCCAAACTGCAGATTTGTGTCTTCAGAGAGAATACCCAGCACAAATTGGGTTCTGTTCCCATTATCTGGTTTCTGACTGACCAAGAGCACCTCTGTCTTGGCTGAAGTAAGCTTCAATTTGTTCATCTTCATCCAGCCACTTCCTGACATCAGACACTGTTTAAGAACCAGCACTGCTTCCTTGGATTTAGATGGAAAGAGGAAACAGAGTGAAGGATAATCAGCCTGCAGATGGCACTGAACCCCCAAAATACATTTTGCACTATTGCATTTTGGCACACATTAAGTGAACTTCAGTAGTGGTTTCATGCTCTGTATGTATTTCAGTTACCTCTAAAATGCAAGAAGCTTGTGCTCCCTTCTTGGCAACAAGGCCCAATGATATCATTTCTGCCAAGCAGATGTGCACAAAGTCAGCTTGTAACTGAAATATTGCATGAGCATCTAAGATTAAAATCTATCCAAGTTTTGGTTTCCACCATTTCTATAAGAAACTAGAATAGTTATTCTTATTTTCACTTGAAGCAGATACGGACTTGAAGATTTGGTTCTTTTTTTGAAAACTGTATATTGGTTCAGCCAAGCAGGAACAAAGCCGATGATCAGAAACACCTGATATTACATTCCTGTAACACATATATGTAATGCCACAAGTTGAAGGGCAAGAAATGATGCCTCTTGAACTTAGGGAAAAAAGGCATGTAGAGGTTCAAAATATAAAAAGCACAGCAAGAGAAAGGCATGTCCACACCTTACTTTTCAGGAAGAACTAAAACTGTCATTATTTTTTTTCCAAGATGAATCTTGCACATCATTACAGAATTTCCCTCAGCCAGCAACACTATTTTCCATCTGTGCAACACTGCATTTTACATGCTCAGCAATACTCCAAGTTCTGCAGTGTTTCTTTCCTTCAAAAGAAAAAAAAAAACATCACTGCATCATAGCCTTTCTGATCTGGCCTCAGGGTATCTTGCGATGAGTCTTCACTCTCTGGTACATTTCCAAGAGTTTCAGTTTCATTGCTGTCACTTTCTTCTTGCCATGTTTGGAGCATACTGGTAATACTGCTGACAATCAAATAAATAAAGAATGACAAGGGCTAGAAATGGCTATGCCAATATTTGCAACAGTTCCTCTGCTTTTCCCTCTCTTCTGTGGGTTTTGTTATAGAAGCAAAAGAAAGGGGCTGAAAATTGCTGAAAGTAATTGAATAATTGCTGAAAATAATTGAAAATTAAAATTGCTCCCATATTACTAGAGAATTCCAAAATAATCTGAAATGGGGAGAGACAGAGAAAGAAAGAGGGAGATCATTGGAAGAATATTTTTTAAAAAGAAAAATAGTTACAAATTCAGAGAATAAATAGGTCAGTTTCTACAGAAAAGACAAAGTTAAATCCTGGATAGAATCAGTGCTATATGCTCATTCAAATCTTACAGTTATAGTTTGCATAACTGTTGCTTGAAGAAGTTACACTGCAATCAGTGAGTCCTGCTCCAAACCAAAGCAGCCTTCATTATACATGATCGGGATCTGAAGGGCACATGCTGCAGGAGAATCAATATTGTGTAGAGACTGAATACTCAAAAATTATATTTGTGATTTTTTCCCCACTTTTGTGAAGGTCCTGTGCCCCCAACTGTATCCTATCAGAAAGGATATGTCTCTGTTGACAAAGACCCATTAATTGTAGGTTTACTTTGGTCTTATGTCTTCTTTCTTTTGTGAGGATGTAATTTTTAATTTTACACATCAGCATATATTCTGCTAAGTTATTTTCCCAGTCTTTTTTAAAACAATATCCCAGCTGACACAACTATGTTTGCACTTCTATCACATTTCTAGCCCAATATTGTTGTACTAGTAATAAAAGGAAGAAAGGTTCTTGTTGGATCACAGAGTGCAATATTCTATTTATCAAGTTTGAGGTGTTCTTTTCAGTACCCTTATCTTACAAACAGATCAATCATCAGAAATTTCAATGGTTGAAAAATGCTGCTACCAGATTTTTGGATGGGGTTAGGCACCGAAAATATATTACATCTACTTTGCTTGACCTGCACTGGTTACCATTTCACTGCCAGGTTGTTCTTGTTGTTGTTGTTCCTGTTTTATAGTTTTAACAATTACACACTGAAATAGATTAAAAAATAGGTATGTTATAGACAACTTCTTCCATGGGTTCTTTCCATTACTTTAAATATCCAACATCTTGCTCTTCATATCTGCCTTACTGAAAGTAAGGCCTGTAGGGTAGGAACACGTACTATGTGAAAAACTCTCCCCAATGGACATCTACCACCAAAAAAACAACATTTCGTTCTTTTAGACATTTGGCAAAAGCACTACTGTTAAAGAAGGCTTTTAACTCTGTCTGTTTTGGTAGTTTTAGTGCTATTCAATGCCATCACTGCTCCCATTTAGAAGGGCTGAGGAACTTGAGGCCTTCAAAATGATGTTGGGCTCTAGTTTCTATCAGCCACAGTCAACTTAGCCAATATCAAGGAATGATGAAAATAAACATTCATCAACATCTGGAAAATCCCAGGTTTCCATTCACTATTTTACAGAGTAACCAAAAAAAGGGGAGGGGGGCAGGTTTCTTCCCCTGAGGATCTTACAGTCCCAAAAGCTTAATAGAGGGTTGGGGAGAATGCAGTCCCAAGGGCTGTTTTTGTGGCCCTCAAAAAATGAAAAAAAATCATTATTTTTGCTTCCAAATGTCTTTTATAGTTGGGGGGGGCAACTTTGCCACATCCCCCCGCTTTGAGATGAAGGAGAAGCCTAGGCAAAAGGCCCATTTTAGGCCTAAAATGAGGTAGAAAGAGCCCCTCCCCCCAAAAAAGGAGCCAAATTGTGCACCACATCTCCTAGAGGTACTGTGGGAGCATTTAAGAGCAAAACTTAACATAAATCCAGGCCGTGTCACTCTGCCAGGTCCTTTGAGGGACCAATGCAGTCCCCTATCCACAAAAGTTACTCCTGGCATTGAGCAACCCATTCTTACATGCCATTTTTAATGATATATTTAGATCACGTGCCCATTTTATCAAACATAGTTTGACATGCTCTGCAGCCTTTATCTTCTTTATCTTTGCAATCAATTTAAAAAGTCAGTATTATATGAATTTTAGTAAAAAGTAAAGAACAAGATCTATGAAAAAAATTGTCCTGTACAAACACAATAGATGCAGTAGTCAATTTTCTATTCTTCACTTGCCTTTTTTATCCAAGATGTCTTAATGCACAGTGAAACATCATTGTTGTGTGCTTTCAAGTCATTTTCAACTTATGGTGACCCTAAGGCAAACTAATCATGGAGTTTTCTGGGGCTGAGAGTGTGTGATATCACCAAGTTCACACAACGGAGTTCAGTGGCCAACTGGGGAACTGATCCCTTGTCTCCAAGCTCTGTAGTACAACTTTTAAACCACTACACCATGTTGGCTTCTTGAAATATCCCAGCATACTGAAATCTGAAGTGTAATTGAGGAGTTTATAAAATTTAGTGCCTTCACTTTGGAATTTATTAGTTGTATCACCAATTGGTATAAGAATTAATCCCAAAAAATATATACTGGTAACAAAAAAAGGCGGAAACATGTCAGCAGAACAATATAAGAAAATGCGAATCTTTTAGCTGTAAAGATCTTTCAATTTACTATGAGATAAGGGTATTTACAGGGAAATCACAGCAGAGTCACTATATGTTAGTCTCATAAAAACAGCAATGGCTGCCCCAGGTAAGGGATAAAGTGCAGTCACCACATCACAGCTATACTGTTGTGGCATCCAAAGAATAAAAGTGCAACTATTACCACATCATCAAAGAGAGAGAATGCATAAACATGGAAAAACATTGGAAGAGAATAATTTGTGAGACAGAAAACAATAAAAAATACATAAACTGTATTAACTCCCAAGGTTAATACATTAGGTTTCAGACATTAATGAAATACGATTCTCAAATGGTAAGCCATTAGACACAAAACAGGGTTTCCTACCAACCTGGAAAGCCAAAAAGCTCTCTGTGAACTAGGAAAGAAAATAGAGAGAAATGGGAAGGGCAGATTTGCGTCATAGTAGGACTCACAGGAGAAAATCTTTTATTTAGTATTTATCCAAAATTTCTAATAAAACTACCCAATTTTGGGGCTACGTACAGACCAGGGTAATTTATCAGCACATGAATCGCTCTCCTACTTATTAATTCTCATCTTTATGTTTATTTATTAATTTAGTCATCAGAATGTATCCAGCTAACAGAGTCTTGTTGAACTGAAAAAGTATTTGGTATGGGATACATACTTGCAGTTTCAGAATATTAAGTTGCAAAAGACCTATTACAAGACCCATCTTGGCAGAAGATGTAGGAGATGTGGCAACAATAACAATAAACAATGGCAATAGCATCCAGATTAGTTACTTCTGCACAATGTTACTTAATAACATCTCTAGAAATATCTCAAAATAGAACCATGGCACATAAAATGAATTCCCCCAGACAGAAGCTGGCCAATATTTTGTGAATCTCTACATAAAGACTAACTGGTCACACAATGTGTCCAATTCAGGTTAAGAGGGTGACTTTGAAGTTTTTGTTTTTTGTTTTTCTCTAAAGTGTGTAATCAAAGGAAAACCAAAGATTTATATGAGGAGATTTTCAGAGAGTCTTTTTTTTCTTTTCAGCTTCATGGGATCATCATCATCTGTAAAGTACATTTCGATTTCCCTTCCAAAATTACAAAGCTTGACTGCTTGAATTAAAGGATATCTCTCAGCTGTTAGGAACATTGCATTGGAGATAAAATATGAGACAGTCTATGGGTGGTCTCTGAAAACCACAAGTTGCTAGAAGCGATGCATGTTCTGCACAGAAAGCCACCTGCTCGGGTTCAAAAATTTTCTCAGGAAGATATAGATCATCTTACCATAGTACAGGTTCCAAAAATACTAGGAAAAGT
The DNA here is from genome assembly GCA_948472985.1 of Iguana delicatissima. NCBI lineage: Eukaryota > Metazoa > Chordata > Lepidosauria > Squamata > Iguanidae > Iguana > Iguana delicatissima. Next base: position 225,404 of record CAOKZL010000731.1, read on the forward strand.
TCCTGAAATTTTCTGTCTAATCCCTGCAAAGCGCTGACAAGACGCTACTGGCTACTCAAACCATTCAAGGTAGTAAACTCCTGCCAAGACTGCTACAACATGATAATGTAAACGCAAATGAAATTAATGGAGCTATTCCAGGGTCAGAACATTATCCATTACCTGGACATTATTTAGTGTTCACTAAATTTCCTCCAAAACAAATCCACTGCCTTGCTATCCATTCCAACGATCCTGCCAATTTGGCTCCTTCCTAAAATAATGTTATAAACACTTTTTAAAAAGATAACATTCTATAATTGCTACAGAATATATCTTTTCATCTCTTAAAAAGTCTAAAAACCAATTTAACATATATGGATGGCATGGTATCAGTGAATAAGTATAATTAACACATCCCTCATCAACAGGACAGTATGGATCCATTTATAAATCTGGGTGAGAGGAAGACAGCTATGACCTTACAATGGACTTTCTCTTGGAAGATATAACTGCAGTACAACAGTGTACTTGAAAAGCATTTCCTGTGATCACTTTCTATCTTGGTAGCTACAGCCTTTCCTGGACAGGAAAGCCACAGTAGTAATCTCCTGGCTACTGTAATGCATTCTGTGCGGGGTTGCTCTTAGAAGACGACTTAGAAGCTACAACAAGTGCAAAACAAAGCAGCCACATTGCTGACTAGACCACCATTTAGTCATCACTGGTCATTACTGGTCTTAAAAGTAATTGTCAATATGCTGCTAGTCTGAATTCAAGGTGCTGGTGATAACATTTAAAGCCCTAAATGGACTGGGACCACAACACTCTTCTCAAATATACCTGAGGTCTTCTGGAGAGGCCCTCTTCCCAGGGATAGCAATACAGTGTGGGAAGACATGACAGAGGATCTTTGTCACGGTGGCACCCCAATTGTCTTATGCTGTCCCCTTGAATGACTCACTGGAACCAATGTGGGGATCCTTTCAGCACCAAGTCAAAATAGATTTAAATTTTAAACTATTTTAAGCTTGCTAATTTTTTTAAGTTTTTAATCTATTATTATTTTTATTTTTAAAATTGTTTTAATCCACTTAAAATGATTTTACTTGTAAATTGCCTTGAGGTTTCATGATACAGGGAAAGGCATAAATATTTAAATAAATACATACACACTACAGAATTGTTTTCAACATGACCAATTAACATTCTTTTTTAAAACTGTAGGATTTATATGTTTGTTCAAACACAGGATACAGACCCATCTGATGTCTGTGACAACTACCACTCAATAAGTAGAGCTAGTAAGAGGTCAGATATATAGAGGCAAACGAGGCTTATGGATCTTCCATACAATAATGTTTTCCCCCTTGTATTAGAGGGCACTATTTGGAAAACCAAGAGCCAGCATGACATAGTTGTTTGAGCATTAGACTATGACTGGAGACTGGGGCTTGACTCCCTACCTGGCAATGGAAAACCACTGATTGACTTTGGGCACATCACACACTCAACCCCAGAAAACTCCATGATAGGTTCATCTTAGAGTGGCCATAAGTTGGAAATGACTTGACAGCATCCAACAACAATGGGAAAACTACAGCTTGTCAAAACTGCAAACAGCTCTGTTTTACTTCATAGCATGCTTAGGGATCTGGAGTTAGTTGTGAACATGGCAATTGCATATTTGCTATTTTAAAGAAAAATACTATTACATAGTGAGGAATGGCTTTTTTTCCATGTAGGAAACATGTAAGAAATTACCAGCAATTAATGCAACACTGCTTTGAAATGTGGTTTGCTTTGGCAAACAACATAAAAACTGATTCGAGCAACAATCTCCATCGGTTGACCTGTAATTACTTTTTATAATTCTCCTTCATGTTCATCCAGGTAGCTTTTTGAAAACATGCTTTTATTCTTACCAATAATATTCTGGTCTCATGTTAAGTGATTACTTTCTTCCGCTGTGGTACTTCCTACTGCAAATAAGGTATGTTTCCTCTTTAACAAACACCAGAATAATACATAAACCTGCTGTTTCGTTGTTGTTGTTGTTGTTGTTGTTGTTGTTGTTTTATCGTCTTCTTAAATATGGGACAATCTCCTCTGGCCCTTTTAATAAATTGCTTTTCTTCACTCAGTCTTTTCCAAAACTTGAGACAAAAATTGTTGAGAGTTGAAGGTAGCTAAATTATTTAAGCTACTGATTAATATTAGGATTAGGCTTGTCTGATAAAAAATCCTGAGTGGTAACCTGGACTATTCTGTATTTTGTTCCTTTTTACATGAATACCAGTTTTCTGACCCACTCTTCTAATAGATTGTTATTTGATTTGACAGAGAACCAGGGTTAGCTAAGTCTCCTTTGCTAGTAAAGGAACTAATGGATTTGAGAGACTTTCAATGGGTATGTTTTGCAAACCTATAGACACCTTCTATGTTGTGATCCACCTCTAAAAATCTACTGTGTCTAGGAAACAAATCTAAGGCAGTTTTGACATATGAAGCAAATGTGAGGCAAGGTTACTATTAAAAGGTACTTCCAGACACAAAGGATCTCATCAGAGGACTTAATGAACTTAGCACTGTACAGGACTGAGGACAGGCCATTACACTCACATCTTGTATCTCTCTTACATACACACATGCCAGCACACATTATCAATAACACAACTTCTGTTTGATATGAATACCTTGAAACATTAGAAAAACAGCTGGTCAAAACAAGCCTCCATTTTGGTGATTTACATTAGCCTATAGGCTGTGAGTGCCACCCTCAAAGAGAAGTGGATATTTACAGCAGGAGTGGGGCAAAGTGTGACCTCCCCATCACCAAAACTGGCCAATTACATTTTGTATGGGGGCACAACTTCCACACACACCTGGCCTGTTCTGGATCCATGCAGGGGTATACCACTACGATCCTCAACAAAACTAGAAGTGATTATCTGGACTATACAGAGAAGAGGAGAAGGAATGGAACACTCTTTACCAGTGTCTGCACTCACTGGGAACAACATCCTCAACCAGCATTTGTGGGTGCAAACTGAGTTCTGAGGCTAGGGCTCCACTGACAGCTGCAAACACTGGCTGAAAGCAATCAGTTTTGCACATGATTCTTCCTTCCTCATAGGATGTAAACCAGCATACACGGGAATACACCTCATTATATTGGATCAATGATCCAACTACTGCTGATGTTAATAGGGGAGATGAGATTGGATAATAGTGTTTTAAGAGCTTTTGTGGGTTGGTTTCTGGTCTTTTATTGACCAAAAAAAATCTGTGGGTAGGAGGTACTCCCAGTTCCCAGTGTTGCCTGTAGACATATTGAGAACCAGTATGGTATATAGTAGCACAATTCAACTAATAAGATTGGGGCTCAAATCCCCACTGTCAGCAACCAAAACAAAGCAAAACAGTGGCCTAGAACCAATCCTTGTCTTTTTGCATAAGTCTTCCTTCTACCCCACCCCTTCTCATTCTCCCCTTCCCTCCTCTCAGGTTGAAATCCAGTAAAATTAAGTTGCTGGCTGCAATGGTAAAGGAAGTTACTATTACAAAGAAACATTGTTGGTATCTGTGTCTCTACAACTACACAAAATGTATAATCATTTGTCAGATATTGGAGATGCTGTAATAATGTTGGTACATTGGAACATGTAAAATCTATTTTGGCTGGATGCTCTTGATTGGATTAACAAAACAATTAATCAAAATAAATGCTTTTGGAATTTTTTTTTATTTATTTTTTTTTGCTTTTATCAAGCTATGATAAAGAAAATGAAAGTACCTGTTGTAAAGATCTTATATCTTCCTTGATGTTCACGGCAAGGATAGATATAGCATGGACATGGAAGAACATATAAGGTGTCCATTAATCACTGGTTAAACAGAGTTTGGACCTTCACATTGTTAGAGAAACCGACACAGAAAATTCCACATTGTCAGACGTGAAAAAGCTAAAAACACTTTTGAGTCCACATGGCATCCATTTACTCTCATAATATACATGACGCATGTAAATTCTAGGCATGGCTCACTACTGAACCACATGATATTCTGCAAGCTATCATCATAACTTTTTGGACACTGTTTTTGATAGTATTTGTCTGATTATATTTTGAATCTTGGACTGTTGTCTGTGGTGAGAGAAAATGGGCAGAGGATAATTTACTACTATACAACGTAATGGAAATCTTTCTTTAAAAAATCTTCTTTCACAACAATGACATCTCAAGGAAGCAGAAGGCTTAACAAAACTTCTCACAAAGAGAAGAAAGAAGTACATTTCATTAAGCATGATATTTTTAAAATATGTTCCACTTCACAGTTAATACAGGAGTATACCTACTATTGTGACAGTGCAGAGGATTACTATTAGAGGTATAAAATTTACTTATTTCATTTTCACACATAAGAATGAAACATTTCAAGAGTGTCCTCTCCAGTGGCTGAGAATATTACCGTTTTTGCATATTATTCAGTAATTCTTCACATTTTAAAAATTTTGTGAAAATTTTGCAAGTTTTCTTGTTCAAAATGCAGAAACAATGTTTTTTTGTGCTGAAACAAAACTGGGAGGGGGGCAGGGGGAGTACTAGTCTTTCCATTCTCAGACCAGAATGAGAAAAATCTCATGATGGTTTACAATTTTTTTTCAAGGATGAGAACACCAATCAATATTCTTTATATCCCAAGTATTACTCAAACTAAAGTCAATATCCTTCCTACTGTTCATGTACGAGCATACCCATTCTGATGACAAAGCATCAAATCTGTTCCTATTAGCCAAATGCCAGGAAGGTAATTTGCAAAGCCTTTTGCACATATTTAATACCAGAAACTAATATTGTAAAGCTTCTTTACTTACCCAATTTCACTGAGTGCTTTGAGAAACATAAGGGAGGTAAAGGGAAGGACTCAGCACAAGTAAGCAATTACTAAAATAATGTTTTCCAGAAAGACAGACAACTAAAAAAACAACAACAAAAACAACAGTAGTTGTATGGAGCCTTATTAAAGACTAGCAAATGTATTGTGGCATAAGCTTTCCTGGATTACAGTCTGTAAATCTCCTTGTTGATTTTAAAATTATGCTGGTACCCTTTGCAGAGCTAAGATGATGGATGTCACATTTTTTACTCCTCACCTTCTCCACAGCAAATTTTTCTAATTATGCTATATTGTAAGTGTTCTGCTCATTGTTTTATTCTCATGAAAAAACAGAACTGCCCTAAGATTCATAAAGTGAAGAAGAAAGACATTCATACTTTTATTCTAATAGTAAGCACCCTTTCATTCTAAAGGGAGAAACAAATAATTTTGGAGTAAATCCTAGTGCTTAGTCTATGAATGTTAACAGGAGGCCATTAGTCTGGGTATACCAAAATAAGAAAATATGAAGCTGTCTTATCCTGTGTCAAGTTGTGGGTCCATCTAGCTCAATATGTCATCTTAGATTTGCATCAGCTTTCCATGCCATCAGAGATCCTTTCTCAAATGAAACTACTACGGGCTGGACCTAGCCCCTTCTGCATCAAAATGAGGGCTGCTACCAGTGAGCTATGCCCTTTCCAACAATATGCACAGAGAAACTGTGGTTTATCACTCCCTGCTCTATAACAGCTAAAAAATTAAATCAGAGAAGTATTAACATAACCAGATAAGATGGAAAAGGCAAGATTCAGACAAGACAAAGGGCCAATTCAGATGTCATTAAAACCCTGGATTATTGGCATTTAACAGCTGTCTGGTACATACTGCCTAATTACCAGGATTTTGGAAAGTTCCTTCCGAAACTACAGATTCCAGAAACCCTCAGTGAGCACTGTTCCTAGGGATGCTGAGAGTTCTGGGGGGCTGTAGTCCAAAAAAAGTAGTTTTTTTCCCCCTAAGCTATGTTAATTACCACCCTGTGGCACCTGCTGTGAACACAAATGTTAAATCCATGGCTTGTTTATCACAAGAATGAGAGCCTCCACCTGCAGCATGTTTGCATGAGGCCAGCCATCTCACCAAAGTCCCACTCCCTTTAGTACAGGTATACCTCACTTAATGAAGTTGATGCAGTCCTGTGAATTACTTCTTTACAAGAAAATCTGATAGAAGAGTCAGGAATACCACAGAACGAATATATCCTACTCTACAAAACAACAAGAACAAAGCAGCTCAACATGCTTCAACAAATTTTTTGTTCAAAATTAACAATCCATACATGTGAAATGAAACAACTAGGTCAGGTAAACCAAGAGTATTTCTTTTCCTTTTACCAGTCTCCATCTTTCTTTTGATTTCTATTTTAGCAGCCAAACTTAAAGCTATTTTTTTTAACATGCTGGAGGTTGCTGGTGAGACAAGCTGATCTGCATTCCACATTGTCTCTCTGTTTTGCTGCCCATGTATGCCCAGTAAAAGAACATTGAGGAAGCTGCTATTTACCGTCCAGTTGTAGGAAGGCACATATCTCCAACAGAATCAGCAGGACCAGGATTACATTCCTTCCAAGGTCAGGCCTAACTGTACTGTTTGCTGCAACCTAATCCCAAAAAGCAATGTTCTAGTCCTCCTTCACCATTTTCCAATGTTGATGCTTCTAAAACAATTCCAGATAGAGAGGGGATAAGGAAAAAAGGGGGGCTGGACAGACACAGATGCAGAAAGGGCTAGTCTTTGTAAAAAAAAAAAAAAAAAAAACTTCTTTGTCAGAGGTTTTGTTAAGTGATCAGAAGAGTAAGTGATCTTCAGCCTGGAGACCACAGGTTATGTGTGTCATTATTCTCACACATCCTCCATGGGTAAAGTGAAAAAAAACACAAAAGCTGAGTATGTACTTAGTGCTTCAAAGTGTCAAGGGTTAGGATTCAGCCAGCTCCTTAAAGCTGTGAGCAAGACTGTTTTACTCTTTCCCTAAACTTCTCACATGGGGAAAGAGGAAAGAAGCTAACCAAGCTGAAGTGCTGGCTGAAACTAATCCAGATGACATTTCACCCAGGAAACTCATGATATGACAGGGAGAGAGCTACCTTTCAGGATTAGTCTAGGTTAGGAGAAGACTGGGCTACTGGTCTTTCAAAGTTCCATATCACTCTTTATTAAGACACTGGAACTGTGAACTGTCACTTGTCTCTCCTAATACTACCTAGAATCATAGTCCATGGTGTGTCATTGGCCTGTAACTGTGGCTTGTCTGAGAAGGAGAAGAATCCTGGGTGGAAGTGACAGGGCATCACATGCCCTGATTTATCATGACATTCAAACTGAAACAAAGACAAGATAAAAGGAACAGATACTCAGGCAAAAAGAGTTCTCTCTTACATTATGCATATCACATACACAATGAGATTTATTTACTCTGTTAAACACCATTTGAAAAAGAAGGCATATGATGTTTTATGTAAACACCCAAAAATGTGTTCCAACAAAAGCTGCTGGAGATGCCAGGTTAATCTGGAAAACTGGAGAAGTCAGGTGAATATGATCTTGCACTAAAGCATATGAAGACAACGAGTTACGATTCCCCAAATTTATTCACAATTTCATCATGAAATCAAGTTTTGAAAGCCAGTTAAGATTCATTAGAACTCCAAGAGTTTGTTTTATAGAACTCCAAGAGTTTGTTTTACAGAACTATGAGGAAAGGAAAGGAAAGGAAAGGAAAGGAAAGGAAAGGAAAGGAAAGGAAAGGAAAGGAAAGGAAAGGAAAGGAAGCACATATATCTGGGAGAAAGTTACAATAAAATATTTAAGACAAGCTGCAGAGACAGACATTCAGCCATGAAGCCCACTTCCTAACTACCATAGCATAGTCTGAAACCTTTACCATGAGGGAGATGAAGCAAGCAAACCAACTAATTTAGCCCTCTATGTGTCTTTCTTTCAGTCTGTCTTCAGATAAGGTAACCATAGCCAATTAGGCTATAGCAAATGGAATATCATCTGTTCTGAACCTTGTCTAAATTATTTCCCTATTAAACCAAGTCCAAATAACAAAATGATTTCTTTCAGCTCAACCTAGCCTAGCCAGTGCAGCCTCTAGCCTTCTTAATTTCTTTCATCATTAGGGTCTGGGTTCTCTCCCAATCTCTGCTTGACTTCTTTCTTTTGATTTCTAACTCTTCAATTGTTTTCCTGCCTGCCAACTTCATGTAGTTACACTTCCAGTTCTCCTCCTCCGCTTCTTAACTAACCAGAAGGGAAGTAGATTTTGCTGTATCTGTTTCCTACAATAATATGGGTCATTCCTTCTCCATTTAATATTGGTTTCCTGAGATGACCATCTATGCGTGCCACTGGTAAGAACAGCCTCTAAATTCTAAATAATCCAGCCTCTAAATAGAAAGCAAGAATTTTTTCTACTGACACAAAAGCAGTCAACAATCACCTTCAGCAATCACTCCCCCTCAGACTAACCTATATGACAGAGGTGTCATGGGAGGGTGGAACAAGCAGCAGCCCCTGTGGTGCTCAGAGCTTTCTCAAGAACTGTACTAAATAAAAATAAATCAAAGATTATAGCACCAATTTATGCATTGAACCCATGAAAGATATGCAGATAACTTTGGCTGGGACAAAACTGCTTGCATTTGTAAGTTGCTTTCCAATAAGGATGAACCCAGTAGAACAGACATCTACGCACACATTATTTTTCCTACACCAACAGAAAGCCTGGCAGAAAAAAAATGCAGGGGACCCTCAGGAGGACATCACTGAAGCCTTTCTGTGTAGAAGTAGGCAGATGGCAGAGTTTTAATATCAGCTATTTTTTTGTATTTCTTTTACTATTTTTGTATTTTGAGGTATCATAATCCATACCTCCAAGTCTCACTGATTGAGTAGCTACAAAACTTATCTGTAGCAGCCCAACTTCAGAACTCTCTCCCATGGGAAGTTAGGTTGTTTCTATCCCTGTTGAATTTTACAGAGGCAGTATGAACAATTATGTGAGGTTGGTGGTTTTTAAAATTGGGGCTGGTATTTTTAATGATTCTCTTATTTTTGTTTTTACTTTGTTGTAACTTCATTAAATTTTGTTTAACTGTATACTTAAATAATTACATTCATGGAAACCCTTGCCATCAGCATGATGTATATCCACATCATGCTGATGGCAACAACACATAGATACAGTGGGCCCTCCATTTTCACAGGTTCAGCAGGTTATTTTATGGATTTATTTAAATAAATTCTTAGTCTATTTGCCACTGCCAAGAAAATAAATGTTCTCTCTAGGAATCTTTAGGTCCTCCAGTGTAATTCTATGGTCCATTTCTACTGGAAGTTATGTTATATATACGATAGTTATATTGGAGAACCTAGAGATTCCTAGAGAGAACACTTCTCTAGTCATCGCTAGGTGTCCAGATTGACCCTAAGGCTCACTTCCTCTGGAAGTTGACCACAGAATCACATTGGAGGACCTAGAGATTACTGGAGAAGTATTCTCAGGTTAAAAAATATGGTGTTTGTGATTTTTATTTTAATTGTGTTTTTCCACTTTCACGGGGATCTTGTGCCCCAACCTCTGCAAAAATGGAGAGTTCACTGTAAATAGTTTCTGTAAATGAAAAAGATATGCAGAGAAAAATAACAGAAACAATAAATACACAAATAGAAACAACAGAATAATTAACCTGAAGACAGCAATTTTTATTAAGAATCAAGTAATTTCTAAAAACCTGTGGTGTTCAAATGAGGCTTTGTGCACATATACAAGAACACAGATGCAGAAATGGTTCAGAAAAGAGAATCAGCTCATCTTATTTTGCTCTAGCAGAATACTTTCTGTTTGTTATTTGCACCCCTCTAGATTAAACTGAAGAGCCAAGCATGATAAGAGAGAGATTTCTATTCACTTAGATAAGATGTGCATACCCGCAGCAGTTTATTGGCTAAAATAAAGTTTCACTACTTCCTCCTGGAAGCTCATACAGAAGTACACCTGCATAAAATCAAAATTAAATTAATATCCCATAAAGGAAAATCTGTGGAAGAAGACTAAAAGTTCAGTATTTCAGACTAAAATGATACTTTCAACAATGCTGCCAAACCTTATTTCTATACAATTGTAAAAGAGAATTGATATTTGTAATCAAGCAAGAAGCTTTGCAGAACTTGGGATCTGGGTGAATAAAAGAGGTAGAAAGTAGAATATTTTAACAGCACTTTAAAATAGGCGTTAAATATTTCACATCTGAGAGAGACTCAAAAGGCATACACACTTCATTTATCAACAAAAAAATCATAAAAATGATAATACAAATAAAAACACAGGTATTGAAATATGGGTGTGTTGCCCTCAAATCACTTGTCGACTTATGGAATTTCAAAAGCTGTTCTTTGGTAAGAAATACTCAAAGGTGGTTTTGCCATTTCCTTTCTCTGAAATACAGCCTACAGCAACTGGTATTCATTGGCAGTCTCCAACGTACTAATTAGAGCTGACCCTGCTTGGCTTCCAAGATCAGATGGGATCTGGTGCCTTCAAGGCACATTTAGGCTGCTATCAAAATATTACACTGCAGAAAAATCCGAATTGTTCGTATTATTTCACACTGCAAAAGTACTACCCAAGGTACTGTGGGGAACATAGAAAAAATAGTTTCAGGCACCCAAACCAATCCTGTGCTGGATTCAATTCAACCCCTTCCACTGATAATTTCTAATCCTGCAAATGAAGGATTATGGAAGTTAAAGGAGACAGATGGTGATGTAAAGACATGAGTGTCTTATTGCTTGGCTGTTGCTATTTTTCCTGAGGTTATGGCCAGGATTTTAGAGAGCTCCTCCAGTTTTAAGACTTTGCTCATCAAAGATGGGGAAAGGGTCTGAAGCAATTCCCATAGTTCAATGAGAATAAAGATTAGTACTCAACACAAAGGGTGTCCTGGATATACTTGACAGATGGGAGTTCTGTACTGAGGATCAGAATGTTATCAAAACAGAATGTGTCTCTATGGGCTGCCTTTCGCATAAGTATGACATGTAGACTGGGAAGCTTCGTGATCACTTAGCCCAGTTGACTAATGCCCTAGAGTCAGACACCATTTTTAAAAAAGGCCCATATGTTGAATTGAACAAAAGATGAAGACTCAACAACAGTGGCTCCACTAAGGCCTTTTCTGCACTACACTGTTAGAGTGCTATTATTCCACTTTCAACATCCTATGGAATCCTGGAGTTTACAGTTTAGGGAGGGGCATTTAGAATTCTCAGACGGAGAGCTCTTTGGCCTCAGTAAACTCAGTAAACTACAAACTCCAGATTCTTTAACCCTCAGGTACTAGAACAAACAAACTGGCATTCACTAACCCCTTTTTGACCCCACTGAGAATTCCACTATAATGCAGGAGATGAAAAGGACCCATGCTCAAAGGGATATTTGTGTATGCAGAATCATGTGTGTTCTACCCAAACACTCAGAGACAGAAAAACAGAAGATAGAATAAAAGTGAAATAAATATGATAAAACAAAACAAAACATACACTTCTTCTACTGTGAAGTATTTCCTGACCCCTTCCCCAAATTCTGATATACCTCCAATTTTAGATATTTTAAATTCCCCTGAATGGGGCTACTCTATGAACAACTAGAGCTACTTCTCCTTTGCCACATCATGATTGGCACAGAAAAAATAGCAGAAATTTTTGTCTTAGTAACACTAACTCAAATGAAAGAAAAGATATTTCTGTGGCAAATGCCAAGAATTTGCAGAACAATTTTCATCACAGCTCTTTTTTTTAATGAAAAAACTTGGCAAGTGTCTGAAATATGGGAACACAATATACAAGAGTGCAAGTGACAATGTCATTAGACCCCACTTATGCAGCCCAAAATACCTCCCACCATTCCCCCAAAGCCTTCCAACACTACAAAATAAAATACTTTTTTACAAAATAAAATACATTTTTCAGGCAACTTTCAATTTTCATCTGAAACCACGCAAGAAGTCCCAAAACAAAACAGAAACATACAAAATACCCCCATTCTCCAAAGAATCTTGCCATCATCAAAAATGCCTCTCTTTTTTTTAATCACTATTCATTGAAAAATGATGACAGGAAGTTACGTGACATCACTTTCAGTTACCATTTTCAGGGTGGCTAAAAACAGTGGCATGAGATATAGCCCAGGGGTGGCCTCTGGTCCCCACACAGTGGCTAACCCTGGTCTACATTCATGTCAATTCTGAGAAGCAAAAGAGCATCTGGGGAACAAGAATTCTCATCAAAATTCATGACAGTTAAAACAATTCTTCACAAAATCAAAAACAGAAACTCTACAGAAGTCTTCCTTCATACACTTGCCCATTCACTCTTATGTCTTGTCTCATACACAAGTTTGAGAGTGGAAAGCAGGGCATCTATGACCAGGTCTTCTAACTTCACTGTTGCCTTAAAGCAGTGGTTTTCAACTTGTGGGTCCCCAGATGTTTGTGGACTTCAGGTCCCAGAAGCCCTGAGCAATGACCATAGTGGCTGGGGCTTCTGGGAGCTGAAGTCCACGAACATCTGGGGACCCACAGGTTGAGAACCACTGCCTTAAAGCAACCACAGGAACTTCAATTGTAAGGGGCATGAAACTATTTCTTCAGCTTAAATTACTTCTCCTGAGGCAACCATCTTTAAATAGCAAGTATCATTAAAGGTCACGATCATTAAATAGAAAACACCAAAATCATAATAATCCATGCTGTAGTATTTTCAGTTTCTACATATGGGCATGAACACTAGACAGTGAAGAAAGCTGACAGGAGGAAGATCAATTTATAAGAAATGTGGTGCTGAGGGACAGTTCTACTAACACTGTGAAGCACTGAAATAGATAGATAGATAGATAAACCAGAATGACTAAACTGAGGCTTTCATAGTTTGGACAAATCATGAGATGACATGAATTAATGGAAAATATAGTAATACTTGGTACATTAGAAAGCAGTAGGAAAAGAGGAAAATCTTATCACAAATGGATTGATTCCATTAAGGAAACCACAGGCCTGAGTTTGCAAGACCTGAGCAGGGCTGTTGATGACTGGAACCCTTGGAAGTCTGTCATGATAGGGTCACAACAGGTTGAGGCTGACTTGACAGTATATAAGAACAACAAGGCTACTATCAGCTTCCAGTGGAAAACACAGAGGAACCCATAAAGTCTTCCAAGTTGTTAAGAGCTTTCCTACAGCATAGTATCTAGAACAGAACACAGCATTCCAACTGCTGAGTAAACCCTGCTGTCCACCATGTCATAAAAGACAATTAACAAGACATAATCTTTAATGATCTGACATGAAAATTCAGGTCACACATGATGAACTAATGTGGTCAAGGTTATACAACAAAAGCCAATTCACATAGCCTGTGGGCATATAGTGAATGGAAAATTCTATGCAAAATACATGCATATTTTGTGTGCAGTATATGTGTGCAGAAAAACAGTTGTCTAACTGGCTGAGCGCACAAACAGGCTCACAGTCACTGCCTGAACTCAGATAACTATTTTGTCATGCATTAGATCCTCATATGGGCTCTTTTTGCACCCTATCTTATTTCAGCAGGGTCCTGTTGTGATCCCAGCAGTAGGGGAGCATGACGGAGTTCTCCCCTCTGCATCGGCTGCCTCTGCAATTCAGGAAGTGTGATGGCCCCACCTCTTCCTGCCGCAGTGCAGCTGGGTACTTTCCCAGGCTGCGCTGGGGCAGGAAGTGCAGCCATTGCACTTCTGGACCCTCTGAAGAACAGGTAAGTGTGGAATGGCAGATGGGGAAGACCCATCAATGATCTACTTCATGACTGCACCGCCTGGGGATGGGAGAAGCACGGGACTGCAATGACGTCATTCATAAATAAACCTTGCTGGTGGTGGTGGTTGTTCTTATTGTTATTGTCATCATGGTCCTGTCTTTCTCCCATCTCCATTGTGGGATGACAACATCTTGAGAAAAGGGCCATAGAAAACGGTGTTGCTGCTAGGTGCCCTTCTTGTTAAGAGACTTCCAAATCATTCTTTCATCAACAGCCTTGCTCAGGCCTTGAAGAATGCTTTCCTATTGTAATGTAATTGGCAATACGACAGAGGTAGAATATCCTATCTCGCCATGCCTGTAAAACATTATCATGCCCTGTCCTGTCCTGTACATGGGTGTTGTATTATAAAACAGCACAAGAAACAAGAAGAACTCAATCACAAAAGAATCTGGTTATATTTCCTACTCAAAGGTGAAGTGAACACATTTGAAACTAGGTTATGAAATGGTTACAAATATAAGACAATGAAAACTGGATTTCATTATAAACCATGCAAAGGATCCTACAAGATGAGACTGTATAGAAACATTTGGATTTAGCGATGCCTGAGGCCCCTCCCTAAACTGCAAACCCCAGGATTCTGTAGGATGTTGAAAGTGGAATAATAGCACTTTAACAGTCTAGTGTGGAAACTCTCTCAGTTTTAAGTAGCAAAGATTAATACCATGTAATTAATACCATGTAATTAAGTCAGCAAGTACCTTCTAGTATTGTGATTAGAAAATGCAATGTAATTTATCACACAAATGCAACATATAATAGGATGTAATATTGATATATCAATATTTTTTTGGTTGCTGAAAAATGTGAAGGGGGGAAGGGAAGAAAATAATCCCTGGATATTGTCTTTGAGAGGCCTGAAACAAGTTGAGTGTTGCACACTGTTTAAAAGTAAGATAGAAGTCATTTCTTCTTCTTTTTTCTTTTTCCTTTCTTTTTTTTTCTCCAGTTGTATGTCTAATTCTTATGTTTTGTTCTTTCTTTATACTTCCTCCCCCTTTCTTATATGTATTTGTAGATCTTTTGTGTTTTTGAAAATACTTAACAAAGATACTATATTATAAAAAATATGTACACATATTTGGAAACTATAAGCAAAAGCAATGCACAAATTACATCCCAACTCTAATGGCACTGACTGCATCCAAAGATGGTAAGGCAAAGAGAGGTTTTAAAAAAAATCCCTAGAAGATTTATTCAGGCATCATCAGCCAAAGTTCTGTCAGCTGTGTGCACCAGTCTCACCTGTTCTGATGTGAGGAGAACAATGTCAGCCAAATCTGAATGCACTCTGCAACTTTAGCAAATTATTTTCCTTAAAAAGCATTATCCACATGTGATCTGCACTGACCATCGAAGGGAATTAAAGATTTGCCAAAAAGACAGAGGTTTAAGCATCTGTCCTTTGCACCCTATGAATATGCCAAAGGCAGAATTTATAAAAAGCCACATTGTTGCGCATTATTATTCTTTCTTTTGAAATTGTGGAATAATTACACAATTATTCTGATTATTCACAAGGGTAGTGGGTGGGAACAATGCATCATGCTGTCTAATTCTTGTCCTATCAGGAAATAAATACCCACTCTGTGTTTCTCAAGGGCCTTTTGTTGTGTAGTTGCCTTGCCAAGCTGGAAATAAACACAGATCAAAGGGAGAAGATGGTTGGATTTCTATAGCATTATAAGCAGCTTCTTTGACCCACAGTGAGTATCAGCTCATGCAGAGTAATATATGGGGAAGGGGATCATATTTACCATTACTTGTTCAAACAAGGAGAACCAGCAAAGAGACTGATTACTGTTCCAGTGATAGATGCTAATCCACAATCCTGTCAACTTCCTAACAGCAAGCATCTTTCTGCATTACCCACTGAGACCTGAACACCAGCCAAAGACATTACTCATGCCGGTTCATTTTAAGGAGCAGTTTCTGGAAAGGAATTCAACTGGGATACAAAGAAAAATCTTTGGCTTTCAACTGATCAGTCTCCTTTTCGTCCTATTTTATTCAGTTTTACACTTGTTTAGCACTATCCAGCAGTAGCCTTAAAATTCAAAATCCAAGATTTAAACCACAGAACATATGCTACAGCATACAGGATGGACTGTTTGACAGGAGTTGATCTATGATGAGCACTGAAGCTCACAGGGTATCCTTGAGGTAATTTTTGGCTCAACCTAATTTACCTTACAGGATTGTTGGAAGGATGAAAGGAACACAGTCTGAAGCTTCCTAAAGGAATAAAAATGAGCTAAATAAATGCATACTTTCTACAGAAAGTGTGAAAAACTGCACCTACATCAGTAAGTGCACAATAACAGCCCTAGCTAAAATTAAAATACTTTGAAAAATGTTAACCCAAAAGGGCATCCCTAATTGGGTTATTTTAATTGTTAATTATCTATCATAGAAATACATAAAAAATAAATAACAGGGACCCTTTCAAAAAAAGAAAAAAAGAAGAGGCTTTTTCCTCTCATGCAAAAAAAAAAAGACTATGCTTCTTGCTGTAACATGCACTATTTAAGAATATATTTTATTCTTAGGTAGATTTATGTAGATTTAACCAATTAAATCTCATATAATTCATCCCTGAGTGACTGTTCTAATTCTCACAATCTGATCATTAAACGTGAACTAAAATAACTTTTGCTATAATTTTCAAGTCCTAAATGTTTAAACACCCCATGCTATATAGATTGATCATAGAATCATAGAATAACAGAGTTGGAAGAGACCACAGCGGTCCTCCAGTCTAACCCCCTGACATCCAGGAATCCACATCAAAGCACTCCCAACAGATGGCTATCCAGCCTGTTTAAAAACCTCCAAAGAAGGAGACTCCACTACCATGTTGTTGGCCTTATCATGATCTTCTAGAGATTATTTCTTGCCTCTGAAAGGAAGTTCTGAAAAAATATTTGACATTTATTCGATCATCATCATCATCATCATCATCATTATTATTTGCAGAATAATTTGCAATTTATTTGCAGTGTAAGATTTATTCTGCAAAAACTACAATGGGTTTTTGTACAGACATTGCTTTTTACACACACAAAAAACTTGCATTCTGTGCAGAGAATAGCATTTCTGGGAAGAAAACAACATATTCCTGGGGGGGGGGGAATCTCAAGTGCACTTTTGCACAGAATACGTCCCAAACTGCAGAAAATTCTCATCCATCCAGGATTCTCATTGCCAGGTTTCCTAACACTCAGGAAACCATTTTTAATAGGGTTTACGTATTTATTAATAGTAATTCCATTTCTATAATGATCACATCTTTTTTTTTAAGGACAGATTTGATTAGGACTGGGCCAACCGAATCCTTGAATCCTCGAATCCTGGGTAAGGATTTGAGATTCCCAAATCCGAATCCCTGTGCCAAAATAGGCAAACCGAATCTTTCGAATCTGCCAACTAAACAGATTGTTGGAGACTGAGACACCTGAAAACCAGGGAGACCAGGATGTCTGAAAACCTGGGACACCATACATATAAAGGAAGATAGTAAGTAGGTGAGGTTTTCCCTTGGAGTAATAATGGCCTTTGCTAACAATTTTAGAAATTACATCTGGGCTTGTATTCTAATATATTTAAATTGAACATTTAATATTTAAGTTCAGTACTTGACTGGAAGCTACACACTTGAGATTTCAAGGACAGCTGAAACATTCCTTTGCATAGCTCCCTTGCAAACCTCTTTCAGACACAATTCTGAGGTT
This sequence comes from Iguana delicatissima, assembly GCA_948472985.1. Lineage (NCBI taxonomy): Eukaryota > Metazoa > Chordata > Lepidosauria > Squamata > Iguanidae > Iguana > Iguana delicatissima. The sequence continues at coordinate 242,920 of CAOKZL010000731.1, forward strand.
TGGAGTTTTACAAGCTGTCACAGCCTTCTCTGCCAAAGTGTGCTGGTGCATCATTAAACTACAAACCCCAGGATGCCAGAAGGAGCTATGCAAAGAAAAGCCAGTTTTGACCTGGATTGTCTCTCTACTGTAGTATGTGGCCCTGTTTACACAGGTAGGAAAATGTGGGACTAAGCCACATTTCCCTGTCTGCGTAGAAAGGGCCTTCATGTCATTTTCAATCTGGGGAGATCCTGAGGCAAAACTATGACAATCGTCTTGGCCAGATTTCTTCAGAGGGAGGTTTGCATTTGCCTAGGCTTTTGCTAGATTATCCTTCTTTCCCTTGCTTTTTAAACTCTTTTTTAAAAAAAGGATTCAAAAGATTCAAGATTCATGGATTCCCAGAACCTTCCAGGGATTCAGAAAATTCTGGATTTGTCCCATCCCTAGATTAGATTCTTGTTTTGCCAAGATGAGGCACATAGGTATGAAGTGCATTTTCAGAACTTCCACAAAAGAGCAGGAAATAATAGAATCACAGAGCTGGAAGAGACCACAACAGCCACTGAGTCCAACCCCTTTCCCATGCAGGAACACACACTGAAAGCACACCAAGCAAATGGCAATCCACCTTCTGTTTAAAAACCTCCAAAGAAGGTGACTCCACCACACTCCTAGGTAGCATATTCCACTGCCAAATGGCTCTAACCATCAGAAAGTTCCTCCTAATGTTTAGGTGAAATCCCTTTTCCTGTAGTTTGAATCCAATGCTCCATTTCCTTGTCTCTAGAGCAGCATAAAACAACTTTGCTCCATCTTCAACATGACATCCCTTCAAATATTTAAATATGACTATCATGTCACCTCCAAACCTTCTTTTCATCAGGCTAAACATATCTTGCTCCATAAGTCACTCCACATACGACATGGTTTCCAGACCCTTCACCATTTTGGTCGCTCTCTCTGAATACGTTCAAGCTTGTCAATATCCTTCTTGAATTGTGGTACCCAGAATGAGACACAGGCCCTTTCCACAAAATGTAGTCACTGCGTAGCTGCAACGGCTTGAGGAGTGCATGTGCACGACGTCGTCGCTATAAAGTTGATGTTAAGCGTCATATTTGAGCAACGGAAAAAATGAATTTTCACTCCCTGAGACCACTGCTACTACATTTCTATAACTACACGCGGAACCATTGAAGCGCATTCTCGCAGGAACGGGCGGGTTCAGGGCAGCCCCAGCTTGGCATACCATCACTTCCCATCCTGATTTGTCCTTGCCCACCAGAGCAGAGGTTGCCATCATTTTCCTCCATCGTGAAGAAGTCTGCGGGTAAGGTTTTTATATTTTATATTTTCTTCTTTTATTTCTTTTTCCCATTCCACTAAATCCTTTCTAGTAATTCCTTGGGGAACGGTACGTATCCCCACCTGACTATTTTTAAGGGGGAATGGTGGGCTATTCACACTACTGTGGAGGTTTTGAAGTGAAGGCTTCAAAGCCTCATGGGACTTGCAGTTGCTCAACCTCCCTCCCAACAACCACTCTCCAGCCTCCCCTACCCCACGGAATCCCTCTGCCTCTTCGCAAATGATGCCCCCCTCCCAGGGAAAGGGCCGCCCAGGTGCAATCTGCCAGCCTCATGGGACTCAAGTGAGATCTAACCAAAGCAGAATAGAGTGGTATTATTACTTCCCCTGATTTCAATACTATATTAATGCAGCCTAGAATCACATTGGCTTTTTATGCTGACACATCACATTTTTCACTTGTGTTCCACTAAGACTCCTAGATCTCTTTCACACGTACTGTTTTCAAACCAGGTATCTCCCATCCTATATCTGTTGTGCAAATCTCAGAATGTTATTGAATGTTAGGGAAATGAGAACAAAAATAAAGTTGTAACCGAACTGATACAACAAAAGTAAGAAGATACAGCAGAACTCTTACAACCAGCTAATGTAGTAATGTAGTAATCCTGCACACAATTTACCTGGGAGTTCCACTGAACTCAATAGAATTTAATTCTGAAATAGCACATAAAAGATTCCACTGTAAAATTCAGAAAGCAATTATATAACTTCTGGGTTTCATCAAACTCTTCATCAGGCTGGATTTTAAGGGAAAAAATGAAGAACTAAAGAGATATTTGATAAAGAGGAACATAATTTTCCAGTATAAGGTAAAACAATCTAATTTGATTCCTATTGACAAGCTTTGCTTGTTACAACATGACACCACAAGGGCTTCCTGAAATTATCACTGCATTCTGTTTCACTGTGCTCTTTTACTACATTTGTTCCCAGTCATTTGACAGCCTTGTTTTTTGATGGGTGAGAGACATAGACTGAATTATGTGACTGCAAAAACCTTTGGGAGGAGAGAGCTCCACAAAAGAGAAGGAAGGCTCTCCCTTGATTCCCTTCCTTTTTGCATCAGTGTGAGTTCTCAGCGTTGGGGCCAAAGGCAAGGAAATGGAAGGGGGAGCTTTGGAGGGGAGAAGAAAAGGGTGTGTGTGTGTGTGTGTGTGTGTCTCTCCCATTCCCTTACCTTTTGCCTGGGCACTTGCCTTCTTTCTTTGCATCTGGCAAAATACAAGGAAATGGGAGAAGCTGGGGAAAGGACATGAGCACACCTTGCAAATAATCAAATTTGTGAAGGTCACACCTGCAAATGTGGAGGAAGGACTGTATATATATAAAGTATACTTTGGATTTTGTTTCATGGTCAGCACAGCTACTATTCTGTAAAAAGCACATATGAAATGACTCTTGCAATATACAGCATCTACTGATGGTGGTAATAACAGCCACTTAGAAAATTGGCCCACATGTGCTAAGTGCAAAAAAAAAGACAAAAAGACAAAAAGAAATGAAATGAAATGAAATGATATTGGGGTGAGGGAAGAGAACCCATTATCTTTTTGATCATCTAAATTAAGTTTTGAATTGCCAATTTCTATGCATGGTTGTAAAACCCTGACAGTGAAGGAAGCTGATATGAAGAAAATCAATTCATTTGAAATGTAGTGCCAGAGATGAGATCTGCAGATATCACAGACAGCTAAAAAGACAAATCAATAAGAACTAGAGCAAATCCCTAAGATACTCCATAGAAACAGAGATTACTGAACAGAGACTGTCATACTTTGGACATACCATGAGAAGATATGATGTGCCAGAAAAGAAATTAATACTTGGCAGACAATAGGTTTAAACAAGAATGGGAGTTATGTAACAAAACAAATTTTAAAAGCAGCTCATGCTGTTATTGCTTTACGATGGAAAAAGAAATCAATATGGAGTGAGTTTTACTTAATAAAATATATAAAAGGAGTTATATTATTTGACTCTCTTAGGGAAAGAAGATTAAAGTATAGGGGAAAATGTTGTAAAGAATCATGGAGTGTTAACTGGAAAATAATGATTGAGAAAGTAAAAGAAGAAGTATGAAGATGTGATTAATTTGATTAAGATTATATCCCATATCTCTGAAAAAAACTTTCTGACATAAATTGATACAAAAGGGGTCTGGATCTTCTGTTAGCTGTTTGGTTGGCGGGGGGAGGTTGGATAGGTTGAAAAGGCATTGCTATTAAAAAAAAATTCCTTGTAATAATATTGTAATACAGTATATATTAATGTATATTTAGCATGTGATTCATAACAAAAGGGGGGGGAAAGTTTAAAGAAAAGTTTTTTAAAAAAGAAATTAATACTTGGTAAAGCAGACTGTATTACAGGCAGATAGAGTCAACCACAGAACCCTCTGAACCCTGACTTTGTAAGGACTGTTGACAACAGGGTGACCTGGAAGTCTGCCACTCATAGGGTCGCTATAAGTTGAAGTCAACTTAATGGAATTAACAGCAGAAAAAACATGAACTGAACAGCCATGTTTGTCTTTACTTCTTATTTCTGCCTACAACGGATTTAAAATATGAATAACATCTACCTTTGGTGGTATTCAGAAGGGAGAAATATCACTGGTTTTTTTTCCAAATAATTCTTTAGTAAAATTTAGTCATTCTGTAAAGAACTCTCGGAGGCACCATCTTCTGCCTGTCAAATTGCAAAAACAGCATTCACCATGTCCTTCAACTAACAGTGCAATCACAACCTGACTTCTGAGACAAAGTGCAAGGCTCAACAGTTGCCAAATGACCAACCAGAACATGTCAACTAATGGGAACAGCAGCCAAGAAATTCAGCTTCAGTGCCTGTGCCAACATTAGCAAACAGGATCCATCAGGGCTACTGCTGTTTGCTGCAGTGTCCTTCCTTCCTTCCTTCCTTCCTTCCTTCCTTCCTTCCTTCCTTCATTTTATTTTATTTTTTAAATAAATAATTTTTAAAACAAGTATTTAAAAAATTATTTAAAAAATAAAATCTTTCATCTTTTTTATTTCAAATAAAAAAAATCTTTTACAGTTGGGGGCATCTAGCCAACATGTACACAGTCACAGATGCTCATTTTATTATTTTTATAATACATTTTCTATAACGAAATTGTGCTTATTCCCAGGGAAATGTATTTAATACCTCAGCACAAGAAGCACATTCCACTTTAGCCTTATAATTGTGATGGTACAGTGAATTAAGAGAATTTAAAATGAGCAATGGGAACTGCTTAATGTACTTTTTTAAAAATCAGTGTCAGTAAATAGCACTGTTTGATTGCTATAATATACATATCAGAATGTAGAAAGTTGGAATGGTGAAGTAAGGAAAAAATGTTAGCCATGTGCTTCAAAGCTGAAGCATATATAAGATCATCTAAAGCAGGGGTAGCCATGCTCTGCACAGGTTAGCTTTCAGTTCCCCTATATAGTTCTGCAAGGTTCTACTTCTAGTCAAGTCATTTGAAGCCACCATAAGTGATGTCACATCACTCCCATGCACTTTTTGGGCTATCTTTTTTTCTTCAGCAGACTTCTTAATGTTTCAACAAAATAGTACATGTACATGTCCTAAAACATTTTATCCAAAACCAGTCTTTTTCTATGAAAAAAAAAAAAATAGAAGGAACTGGGGCAGTGTGGGGACAGTGAGAATACCAAAGGACTAAACTGGACTTCCACAAGGCTAATGTGATTCCAAACCAAAATTGAAATGTGGCCACCTTGTAAGACTGTAAGTGCCTTTCTATCCCATACCTTTTTAATAAATACATGTGATACAATTCTGTGAAATGTGATCATTTTCTAACCCATTCACTAGATGAATTGGCCTGGAAGCCATGGAAGCTTATGGAAAACAAACAAACAAATCCACAAGTTAGTCTTTTAAGAGGCCAAGAGTCTTGTTTTCGCTGCTGCAGCCTGAGATGGCTACCCACCCAGGAGGAATAGCTTCCTACTACAGAACATTTAGTTGAGCCTTAATAAATGTCACTACGCGACTGCTCTCCTTTTGGTGTGGGGAGTGATTCTTTTAAAAAAGCTACAGCTTTTAAGATTTCACTCCTTTAAAATGACTTTTCGAAATCATGAGATTAATGATCCACTCATGTGACTTGGCAGCCCTGCAAAACTTCTTACTGGAGGGAATTCCGCCTAGCCTCAAGCAAGCTGCTCTAATTGGACAAGGAGTGAAGTAATATGCAGACAGCAGATGGGCCGTGCTTAAATCTGATTGAGGGGAGACTATTTGCTCTAACCCTACTAGATTTGAGACTTATTCCTGGCAGCAAGGAGGAGATGAACAAGGGTGGGGGAAAAATCCCCACATTTAAATTTCAGTGTTCCACATTAATTCACCTAAGATTTTCTCTGTCCTCATCATTAGCTCCCAAAACTTCAATGTGGCTCCCAAAGCCTCAATGCTGCACTCATTAAGGATGATCATTGCATAACTGAGCATATACAGATCAAAAATTACGTGAAGTTATCCACATTCAGTGCCAAATATTTTCACAGTGATCACTTGGCTTTAAAATGCAAAGTTCAGACTGGCAAGCATTTATTTCACTGGAATCTGCAAATGGTATTCACACCTTTAAAGGCCAGGCCTGCAGGTATGGAATGTCACAGCTTCTGAGAGTTATAATTATAACCAATTATGTAACCCAACTGACTTGTCCTGGCACAGAAATGCTTTCTTGTCCTCATAAGTCAAGCTTAGGATAATGGGTGATATGAGACATGTTTTAATTGTATAAAGAAGAAGAAACATCTTTCTCTTTAACAACTCATTCTTCCGGTTGTGTGTCTTCAGGTCATTTCCTACTTAAAGCAACCAGGAGGAGAAGCTATCATGGGGTTTTCTTGGTAAGATTCGTACAGAGGCGCTTTGCTTTTGCCGTCCTCTGAGATTGCAAGTATGTGACTTGCCCAGGATCACCCAATGAGTATCTATGGTCAAGTGGGGATTCAAACTGGTCTACTAGATGCCTGATCCACCACTCAAGCCACTGTATTATGTTGGCTCTCCAGTTCACTCTTCTGCACCACACTTCAAACGAAATCATTCTTTTAACTGATTACTGAAGTGATTTGGGAAATACAATGAAACTGTGCTAGAGTTTTTTAAAATAATCTGAAAGGCCCACTTAGCTTAGTTATTTCTTGAAATTTTTAAATCCTCAAACTTTATTTAGAACTTTCCAGTTTCAAAATTGTCAGAAATGGAGGGGAAGGGAGACTAACCAGTTCTCAGAGCCAAAGTTTGAAAGTTTATTCAAAAAGTCAGCCTCACACAGAGCTAAAAATAGTGTTTCAGATTCCTCAGAGCAATGTGTTTTGTGTTTTGTGCTGGTTTGGTGTTGTGCTGGTTTGGTTTTGTGTTGGTGTGGTGTGTTGCAGCGTTTTGTTTTGTTTTGTTGGTGAAGAGGTAAAGTTCCAGAATCCACTGGCCAGCATATCCATTAGTCACACTAGCTATGGGGATTCAGAAGACCTCTTCTCTGCTCTGAGTCCAGCTTCATATGGCTTCGGCTTCCAGATAACTAGATACCTTATCAAATTCAATCCAACTATCCCATGCTTCCCTGTTCCAAACACATTCAATGTTCTTACCAAAGCAACAGGAAGTTATGGGGCTCTGCTCTCAGATTTAATGAGAGATTTTGCTCACACATGTCATATGGACTAATAGCAGTCTGAGTCCCAACTGCTTGCAGAAACAAAACCAAAAACCTGAATGAGAGGAATGAGATGAATATTACAGGAATATGGACAAACCCAAGATTTGCAGTCAAAGCTTATATAACAAGCAGTATATAAGTACTGCAAGCAAGCAATAGTACATTTTTTATGTATAAGAAAGCTAGAAGGAACCAAACCCAACAAGGTAACAGATCACTTTTCACGTCCTTAACTAGTGAAGACTACTGTGCACTAATGGAACTACATAAAGTGCTGAACCTATTTGGAAAAAAGGATTCAGCACCATGGACAGATCCTTTAAACCACCCCATTAATATAGGAACCATCAACCTTTGCTGTCCTTAACAAGCACTCTGCATGTTCAAAATACCACCAGATGATTGACAATTTTCCTTCCCAATCTCTCTCTCTCTCTCTTCTTTCCCTTTCTTTCTCAGTGTCTCTCTCTGTTCTCATTTGCTGTTTCTACTCTTAGGCACACACAAATATAAAGTTTGTTCACACTTCTCAGCTGTAGAAAGGAGTGGCTTCTTTTAAACTCTGATGGCTACTTCTTAACTACATACATAGAATCTCAATGCCTTGGCATGCACCACCTGGCTGCAGCTTAAATGAAAGTGAATCCAAATAGCAGCACTACCAGAACCTGGAGGTAATGTGTTAGATGTAACCATCTTACATGGAACACATTACTTTTGCGAGTAACAAGGAGTCAATTGTGTTAATCTGAAAAAAAAGAAAGAAAGAAAGAAAGAAAGATCCAACTGGTAGTCCCACTTAGACGAGACCCACTGAATTAATGGTTGAATTGTGAGTTAACATGTAAATCACACTGAGTCAACAAATATTTTCTAGCTGGGATTATCAATAGAATTCAAGCCACAGATTACTAACACTGTTATATTTTTGGTGGACCAAATATTACTCTCTTGTTATTTCAAGTTATTCAGGAGGGGCTATTTTGGAGAATTTGTGGGAATTTATTGTATCTCAAACAATTTAATTTTTAAAAAAATAATTTTAAAACAATATATTGATACAGTATCACTAACAAGTAACAATAATGTGAAAAAACAAATGGTTTAGCTTTTGTAATAAGATTACAAAGCTATGTGCACTATCACCAGCCAAATATAGAGTAACAAGAATTGATTTCACAGTATATAATGACTAATATGTTCACAGTAGTTTTACAAACCAACACTGGACATGATTATGCAATATTAAGTCTTCCATACATCCCCACCACTTCTGATAGAGCTCAGTGCTCACAAAAGTACAAGGGACCAGAAATTATTACCAATGAATAAGAGACTTCATAAAATCAGATTTTTTTAACTGCCTGTTATCACAGAAGTTGTAACACAAAAAAAATTGAAATCACCAGTATAAAATTCAGTATATGAAACAAGATTTATACACAACACAAACTATTATGTGTCTATAGAGATACATCAAGCCCAACCTCCTCTCCTCTTCTTACCAGATCTCATTCAGGACTGAAATGAATGACACATTTTCAGGCCAGGAAAAATGTGACTTACAGCAAATTTCTAGGCCTCATCCAGTCTTGTGTGTTTAAGGAATGTGACTGACAGGAGCAGATGTCCCTTCATCCAAGTTTTTAGATTTATAGATTCTGGGTGTCACTTTTCAAGCTATTAAACACAACTCCTATAAAATCCAGGATGAATTGTATATCTTCAGATTTAGTGTTCTTCTCACCTCTTATATTCTAGTAGTTATGACCTCTCGTTAGTTATCCCTTGGTGTAACAGAATTTATCTAATTGACAAATTAAGATGATCTGAGGAGCAACTTACCATCTTTAGTCTTGGACAGGTCTCAAGGTAGGTATACCAATATTTTATAAGTGAGGTTAACTACAAGTTAAAGATAAAGGTTATAAGGTTAAACACATATTCTTTGTCCTATATTCACCTGGGCAAGATCATACCTCTGACCAGTCATCAGTTTGACATCAGAATTTCCTGAAAGGCTCGCCAGTATGAACACTATTAGGTCAGACTTCAGTTCTCAAGAAGGGGCCTTAGAAACAGAGTTATCTGCAACTGACAGCAAGTTATGTGCTGTCACATCTGAGCTAAAAGTGAGTTCCAGTTCTGAAAAAGTGGAAGAGTATTGCATTTCAGCTCCTACTTCAGAAGCTGCAAGCAGCCATTCTAGCTGTTATACACCATCTTCCTAATCAAAAGTAGTCAAGTAGTAATGACAATATTATTATTTATTATATATTTTACAAATAAAATGTTATAATTCTTTTAAATTGAGCTTATCTTTAAAACATCACTTAGATTTACACCACTCAAGGTACAAATCCTGTATCTAGTTTCTTGGAAGTGAGAACCAATTAAGTCAATGGGACCTACTTTTAAGTATGCTTGCGCACTATTGCACTCTCAGAGGCCTTAAACCTGCAGGAAGGCACAAATTCAGAAGCTGTGGAACACAATGCTATGCCAAACTCCAGCCACAATTTTAACCACAACTCTGCCTGTTTCTTGAGGAAGATGAGAACTGATACCTCACTCTTCAACTATGTAAAGTCACTGCAGAATTTTTAAAATATCTGTGGCAGCATGTATATCTTTGCATGGAAATTTCTTCCCCTGCAGCACTTCCTAGAATCCCTAGGTGACCATATGTCAAATAGAGGAATTTTAAAAAATAGTTCTGGTTTGCAAGGCAACACTACAAGCATGCATGAAGCATTTTAAAAATAAAAACTAGGTAAAATCCCATCACCACCTTGTACAGTTGATCAAGTAGACACAGTCACACTGCCTACTCACCAAAACAGAAATTCTTCTTTCTCCTGAGCCTCTTCAGTAGGACTGTTTCACCCACCACCAGGGGACAGGTAGAAAGAGATTTGGCATATCACTTCCATGACAGTTACTGAAAGGCTCTGTTGATGGAAGGACTATATAGCTTAAAAACCCTGAGTTTTCCATATATCCTCCTACACATTCCTTTAAGGAACATTCCTTTAATAAAGCAGGTCTCTTTTTTATTTAGTCAAAAGTCTATTCTTTGCATCAAGCTTGAGAGTGGGAATTACAAGTGATTCTTTCTGAAGAAATGCCATTATTGCTGCTGATTTACAGCAGGAGGACAAGAGAGTAAGAGTGAATATCTTGCCAAATCCTCCCACATCTTGATGAGCTGCGATGTGAATACAGGATTTTGCACGCACACACACACATGGGGGAGAGGGAGAGAGGAGGGAGATAGAGTTAGTTTTACATCACACACAGCAGTCTCTCATCACAAGCAACTGAATTCTGCACCAGAAGATTATCAGTGAGAACTTAAGGCTGTAGAGAGCTTCAAACCTGGCTCTTACATAGAACATAGATCTAGCAATGGCTACTAACAATGATTGTTAAATTGTACTCAGAAGTAGTATACATCCATATGCTAGCAAGGAGGAAAAGATAGCTGCCATTTTCATCTCTGCTCCTAAACTTCCAGCTGGCAACTGAGAAAAGTCCCAGCTTCAGATAATATAAAGCCCTCTTTCCATAGCACACAGCGTCATTGGGAATGATTAATTAAATGTTCTTCAAATCTTGCAAAATGCAAGGAAAGGGTTCAGACCCTCCAGCCAAAGGTAAGCCTACACAATATGACTTCTATTGGCTTGCTTTACTGGATACAACATTTCGATCACAAATCAAACATCAAGAGAGAGGCTCCTCTTCACTTCAAGACAATTCCCCATTTCAGTGCAAAAGATAAATTAAAAATTAGTGTTGGTGCTAAAAGCAGCAGCAGCCTTAGTTAAGCCAAAAAGATGTCATCAGCAACAAAGCATTATCTTCAGTTTTCAGGAGTATCTGGGAGTCCTCTCCTTGTGGCCAGAGTTACAGTCTAATGTTACTCCTTAAAGAAGAATGGCTAATCTCTATCTCCCACAGGGAGTACCATGGGGATTAACTAACAGTTGCTTGCTAATGATAGAAGGCTATGTAAGGCAGACAGGATGCCAGTGTAGTTTATCACTTTGGGGAAGGGGCGGGGAGAGGCTATGAATAACAGGCTGCAGCCACCATACAGTATTCGTGACTGAATTCATTCATCTTCTCCTGTCATCAGGGCCAGCAAGTAGGCCCATCATTTACCACCTCAGCCGCAAGATAGAACAGTTAAGAAAATCAAGCTTACTTGCTTGCACTCACATGTGACTGCAGGTTTCACGCTGTGCTTGGCCCAGTTCTGGAATCCACAGGGCGCATTTCCTGGACAACAACATAGTCATTGAGTATAGCCAAAAATTCAGTTTCTTGAAAGTGTTCCTGTTCTTTGTCCCTACTCAATTATAGCAATGAGCTACTCATCGTAACACTGGACAATTCAGAGCTCAACAATGTGATGGCAAAATCTATAACTATGGCATTTAAGGTAACTACCATCCAAGTACCAGCCTGCAATATAATGGCAGAATGGACTTTAAAAGCAAATTTCTCTAATAATCTGAGCTCAGTAAATTGCAAACAGCTTCACACCAAGCAATTAACCGGCACATATGCTCAGGACATTCTGAAATCCAAATGAACACCTTTAAAGTTGGCCAGGAGGGCAGCAACGCAAGCTCTTTTGGGTTGCAGCGGCCCTGTCTGAGCCAAATTGGATTTATCATGCAATCCAATTGGCTCAGAAGGGTCATGTTGCTGAAAATAGTTTTGTCCTATTGCCCTCTTAGCTTATAAATGGCTTTTAGCAACCATGAGCCACATGCTGAGAGAGGCTGCATAGGTCTCAAACAATACAGAGAATCTTCAGTATCAGTGTAGCTAGCTCTTGGGTCCTTCAGAGAGTCCTTACCCCTCTACATACCCTGGTCACCTCAAGGGGTCAGATTAAAGGGTGCCTACAGGTATACTCTGATTCTGAAATACATTAGCTGAAATGTTACAGTGTATGGGATTCAGATGAAGCTCTCCTTTATTAGCAGAATGTAATATGTATCACTGCCACACACAAAAAAAATAATTGAGAGAACATCTTAAATGTGACAGGAAAATGGCTGCACAGGAATAGAGCTGTGAGACATGGGTGGTATGAGGGAGTAACACACCCATGCTGTATCCTATACCATCCTTTTCGATCTATGAAGCTTAAAAGGGGGAAAGGAAGGAGAGGGGAAAGAAGGAAATTTGGCAGTGCTTTTAAGACTGATTTTTATTTTTCCACAAGCTTTTGTGGGTATAAATCCACTTCTTCTGAGTGGTATTAAGGCTTCAGGCATAAAACATATTTATACAGTTTTTGGGAGTGGGATATAATATAATACAATCCAGAAAGATGCAAATCATGATCCTTGCTCAAAATTTTTAAAGGGCTGTATAAGATGATACAGGTCTTTCAGAGCTTTACAGTGGTCAGCTGGTGTTGATATGCGAAAGTAACAAGCCTGCTTACCAAAAGTCAGCTTCCCTGGGTTCAAAATCCTCTCTGAAAAAGGTTCTTTTTGTTACATGTGCAATCGCAAGGACTCTTGTATCAATATATGCAGTTTGCCATGAAGCCATCATCTCTGTTCATACCACCCCTAACGGATTGGAATTTGTGAACATAATTCAATTCAGCAGTTTCTCTTTATAATTTCTCCTTCTAATTTCCTTGTTCAAGGACCACACGGCCTATAAATCCCTTACTGTGTATTCAGAAAGGCTGAAATGTTCTACAACTGATTTTTGGGTACTGCCATTACCAATGTCCATCAATCCTCTTGCAGAAAGACTGTCCTGTTTCTCCGATTTCCCTGTTTGCAGAAGGGCACTGGTGGCATAAGATGTCATATATTACATTGGAGAAAGAGAAGTAAATGTACTTCTGATGTTGTGGGTGATGTTATTGGATCCTGTAATACTATTCCTAGAACAGATGTGGGGATAGAATTGACATCTGGGTTTGTAGCAGGGTCTTGTCCTTGTATTCCCATCCATGTTATGTATCCTGTTGTATATGAATAATTGTTTATGGTTTGAAGGCTGTATATAAGCCAATAAACACATGCCTCCCAGAGCTTCTGAGCGGCCTATATTTTCTCCAGAATTGGTTGTAGCTCACTGATGATGTGTTTGAGTGGTCTCACCTGGGGACTATAGGTGACCACTAGAGCTATTCTGTCACCTTGTGGTTTTGGTCCATGTTACAGTAAATTGTTCCTGGGGATTAATCTCGCCTTGTCAATTTGTTTCTTCACCTCCTTAGGGGGATACTGTTGTTTGAGAAATGCCTGTTTTAAGTCCAAGAGTTTTGAATCTCTGTCTTGTGGGTCTGAGTGGATACAGCTGTATCAGAGGGCTTGGTTGTAGACAATATATTTGGTAGTGTGTTCTAGGTGGAAACTAGAGGTATGTAAATATGTATAGCAATCAGTGGGTTTTCAACAGAGTGTAGTGCTTAGAAGTCCATTGTGCAGTTGCACACTGCTGTCAAAAAAGTGAACTTGTTGTGTGGATATAACCAGACACAGGCTGATACATATAGCTGCCAACTTCAGTCTATCAAGCCCAAATAGGGAATCCAAAACTCAGATAACAGTGCAAGCAGCACTAGATTTTACCTGTCTGGCTGTACTCACTGACTGCTCAAATTGAGAAGGTAAGGGGAAACATAGAGGAAAGTCAGTTGGCTCAGTACTGATAAATTCCTCAGGACTCCAGACACAAACACCCAACACCAACATGCCAGTACAGCAACAGGGAAGGCCAAGACAGAGTACTACACTCTACAAAGGGGGAGTATTTGCTATGATGTTTAACTGCTGTGACTGTCTCATATGTCCTCCCTGACACACGAGTCCTTTGCCGTGCCTAGCTGCAAAGCATAAGATATTCCTTTGACCAAGCATACCCCCTACAGCCTACACTTACTGTCTCTGTCCATATTTTGAAGCCTGGAGGAAAACAAATGATGGGTCTGGTGCCATTCTGCTGTTAAAGCAGAATGGTTAAGAAATTGGCCTCTGGAACTTGTACCATGTGTTTGAGCCCATGAAGCTTCCCTAATTTTTGCTCTTGATACAACATTTTGTCTCAGACTTGCAAAATATGACTGGGATCTAATTCAGCGCCCCAACCTCAATACTGCAGTAAATGTGTGTCTGTGGTTTTCCTTACTTCCTGTGCTGGAACCTCCCCTTTAGCTTCTTGTCAAAAGAATGTCTCCTTCATTGAATGAAATCTTGATATTTGTTGCAGGAGAATATATATGCTCTTTGCAATCCTGGGAAGCTATGTGTGTGTTGTCTTGTGGGAGTTCTCTATCTTCCCCTTTGTATGTTTAAAGAGTGTGAACTAGTGACTGGGAACAACACAAGGGGAAAAGAACTCTTGACTCTTATTAAGCATACTGCTGAAAATTTTATAATGTACCACTGAACAATATTACATTGTCCAGCTCTAGATGCGTATGGTGTCATGTGATCAACGAATCACGATGTATACAAAGAAATATAACTTTTAATTTCTGATGCTCCAAAAGACAGATGTAATCTGAATGAATTATCTTCCCTGCATCTTAAAAATAAAGATGAAACAGATCTAGGCATAGAGATAATTTTGTTTTGTTGGCATTTTTAAGAGAACCAGCTTTCCCATACTTCCCAAACTAACATGTAAGTCAGGAAAAAGCTATTCTTCAAATTGCAAATTTCTCCAAATGTTGTGGTACAAAATTAAAAAGTTATGCTACATACAAAAATCAATACAAATTTCTTGTGCCTTTTAAAAAAAAAAGTCAGACAAATGTGGAAACTAAACAGAATAGAATTACACATGCAAAATGAAAAGCGAATAGATGTTCACTAGATTTATCCCTATAGTGAACCTACTAAATCAAATGTTTCTTTTTCTTCCTGTTCCTGTCCTCTTTCCCTTGGCTATGCCTACATCCTTCTACTTAGCAGCACATTTGCCAGTTTCTTACTACAGTCAGCCCTCCACATTTCCAGGTTTCATTTTTGCGGATTTGATAATTTACGGATTATTTCCTGTCACCTCTGCTGCCTCCCTATGCCATTTTTAATAGGGACTGCAAGCCTTGTGAGACTGAGAAACTGCAAAGAAGGCTTGTAAGTCCCTCTTAGAAATGGTGTGGGGCAGCAGTTGAGGGGGCAGTAAGCCCCACCAGCCAGCCACTTCTGCCTTGTGAAGGAACCCTGATCCTCAAAAGAATCCACAGTGGGTTGAATATGGTGATCATACTTTTTTTGTGAGTTAAATATGGTTTGGGAAGACCTAGAGTTATCCACTCTTTTTCCACTTTCGTGGGGGTCCTGTGACCCTAATCCTAGCAAATGTGGAGGGATGACTGTACTTCTCTTTTTACCAGAAATGTATACTCAACAGGTACCTTTTGAAAGTCACAAGAGGTTTTTGTTATGAAATAGTATCTCAGTAGTGGATATGGCAGACACTTTGGAGAAGTGGCAGTGGAACTATACAAGCTTTCATCACATTTATCAAAGCGTTTCCAGATCTCATGTCAAAACAGCAGGAGCACTTATAAATAATGAGTAGCAGCAGCAGCCCAGTGTTTCTCCCCACATTTTAATAAATAAATAGATCTTTCTTTAAAAAAAAAATCTCAACGGCACAACAGACTTTTTTTGTTGCAATTTTCTGAAACAGGAAAAAAGAGTTTTTACATATCCTGGTTCAGTTTTTTAAAATGTATGATCAGCACTCCATCATGCACAGAATAAATGTTTGTACTTAATAGAATCTGTTTCTGCAAACCTTAAATAGTTTTTTTCCTACAGGCATCACTCCTAAATGAACCCAATGCAACATGTATACCATGGGTGGGAATCATGATGCCAACAAGCCCTATACATGACCAGACACTTTTTTCACACACACAAACACACACCCAGCCTATTTTCCTAATTTGAAATTCCATCAAAGGCATGATTCCCCAAAGGGCACAATTCTGACGCAACCTCCACATTTTGTTTTAGCAGAACTCAGGTGGCCAAGGTTGAGTCCAGAAGTAGCCTTTTAATACAGACTTTCCAGTCACTTCCTTTTTCATCTGGTAGGGCTAGTGAGGCCACCAGACAGTCCAAGACTGGAAAAATGACTCCCAGAGCTTGCTTCCCCATCTATAATAAAGGTCAACTGCTTATCTATTTCTCTGTTTGTGTTATACAAATTAATAGGCTTGATAATAATCACCAAAACAGGTGCATTATACAATGGGACCAAAATAAAGACTGTAGTAAAGTTTTGGACCAATTTGTCATGTACAGGTATACCTCAGTTAACAAAATACATGTGTTCCAGGGCATTACTGGAAGGTGACGAGAGCTTATCTTTCTTCCCCTTTTCTCTATGATTTCCTATTAATATAGGCTAAATAAGGGATTCTCAATTCAGCTATTGTTTATCCTGCCTGTTGTAGAAAGATACCTCATTTACAGTAAGATTGGCTACAGTAGAATCCAGGTCTCTTTGTTTATTGTATTGTTTACTGTAGATGCACTGACAAAATGCAAAAGCTGTGTTTCCCAAGTCCTCCTTTACCATCCTTGCAGTGCCAATGCTGTTGGAAAAGGTTGGCCGTGACCTTTGGTCCAATAAAATACTTGTGATGTGCATGTGGAAAGCACTTGGGGCAATGACTGTGCATGTCATGATGAGGTAATCCCCATGAGACAAAAGCTGAGTCACAGTGTAATGTAACCAGGACAAGGGGTACCTCAGCCATGGGACATGAAATCTTGGCTGCAGTTACATCAGCTAGTCATGTGTATATAAGAAGATGGGATCTAGCCAACATTCCCCTCTCGTTTTGCCTGATTGTTGTCCGGAGGCTTTGCCAGAGCGTAATCTCCACTTGATGTGTTGATGATGGAATGTTGAATCTCTGTTGAAGGATCAGCGAATCCTGTAAATATGTATATATTGGAACAGACGATTAAAAGCCTCCAGGTATCCTTGGAAGACAACAGTGTGTGATTGTGTTCCTTCGTGGGTGAGTTTTGAGGTCAGAGCAGTGCTGCATACCATACTCTTCTGCACACGCTTTAGTTGCTGTGTTTATCATCTCTGCTTAATATATGTTTTGTTTTTGCATTTGACTCTGAGCCACGTTTTGGTCAGAGCTCAGTGGAACGAGGGAAGACTTATTGCAGTTTTGCATAAATCCTATCATCCACCATCCTCCACAAACGCTACAGAAAAAAAAAATTCAGCTAGGTAGAAGACAAGGAGGAAATGGGAGGCTGGAGAGTGTAAAAAGGGTTTGTAAAAAAAATCTTTCATCAGATTATTTGTTCAATACGGTATGTTAATCTGACAGACTCTTGCCGTTTCTGCATCATTTACACCAGAATTCAGGGGGAAAAAATTATTGCTGCTTTGGATTATTTTCTGTGGAATTTAGTGTGAAACAAATTTTTAAAAACTGAAAGACATTATCACTCAAATACATGTTTCCTTTAAACCATAAGTAAAATCATTAACGTCAACCCAGGTAACACCAGGTGAATTTCCTAGTTCATAATTATTATAACTTTATTAACTTCTTCCTCCACTAGTCATGCGCAGTTTATGGTCACCTAATCAGCTCAGTTTCCAGAACAGTAATCATGTTACCCTACTGGAGCAAACAACAGTATCTTGTCACACATTAAAGGCTAGTATATTCATAATGACCTGCCAATTTAGAATTATGCCTCATGCATTTGATGAAGTAGAGTCTGGTCTACAAAAGCTTATGCCATGATGAATTGTTCAGCTAGTTAAAGCTGTGATTAACTTGTTATATGCAAGCTTTCATCCTGTATTTTGACAGGCATCTCCTGCATATAATGTAAATGGCCTATCAGCAAAAGGGCAATGCTTTCAATAATCACACTACTCTAACCAACCATTTCTTGTTGTTCCGACTTATGGTGAACCTAAGGTGAACCTATCACTCAGTTCTCTCAGCAAGATTAGTTTAGAAGGGGTTTTCCTTTCCCTGCCTCTGAAGCTGAGATTTGCCCAAGGTCACCCAGTAGGTTTCCATGGCCAAGCAAGGATTTGAACCCTGGTTTCCCAGTATACTAGCCCACCTCACAAACCACTAGCCCATACTGGCAGCTATTCTACGTGCAAAAAGCTTGGGATGGCATGCTAGGTTAATCCCATATATATCTTCATACTTATCATATCAGACTATCCAGTGAGTTTCAGCACTAATCCGAGACTCAAATTCAAGTCTTCCTAGAACAAATCCAGCACTTTGTCCGGCTTTCATGTGGTAAGTCCCTTATTTGATTAATTATTTTCAAGGATGAATAGCTTACCCTTGAATAAGCAGTCAGGGAAACTTACAAAGCATCAAAGTCAAAAGAAGAAGAACACAATAGCTTGCTTCCTGAGATACAGAAAAGTACGGAAACTCGCAGAAGGGAAATTTCTTATACAGTTCTTTACCCAACAACCACAAACAATCCCCAGGCCTCTCTAATCAGGAGCCTTCCTGGAAAATGTAGGTGGACATGCTAAGGGAAGGAGGGAATGGAACAATTCTGCCTGCTAAATTCTGTAAATAACCCTATGTTAGGATCCAAAATCCATTTGGAGCAATCCTCAGCTCTCCTAAAAGGACACAATCCATCCCATTTTGATCAGGAAGGTCCCTAATCCTCCAGATAGGCTTTTCAGTAAGAATACTCATCCTTAAAAAACATTCTTGCTAAACAAAATTTTCAAAGAAATTCTCCAAGATTAAAAAAAAATCAAAACTATACAAAAATGTTATGATCTCATACAGCAAGGAGATTTTTTATTTATTTTTTATTCTTGTGTGCAAGAATAACATAAATGAAGGATTACATCCTTACTTTTTAATGAGTGAACAGCATTTTCTGGGAGAAACAGAAAACATTATCTTTCTTGAGTTAACCTATCTTAAGGTCCAAAGTAATACAGTCTAAAGCAAAACAGAGAAACAATCAACAAAAATGAAACACCCAGGAGCAAAAAGGCATTCAGCAGACACAAAACAAGTCAGATTTAAAAACCTAAGAAATTAAAAGGTCTTTTAGAGCTCAGTGACAAAGGAAGTGTCACCCAAGCCTTTCTACAGAGCCCTTTGAGGAAACCACCACCAAAAATATTGCCACACACTAAACCTCTGATGCCATGGCATCCAAGGAGTAGCCTCTGGCATACAGATAGGTAAATTCAGAGATAAGTAGTTTTAGATAACTAACTTCCTGAGATGGGAGACATATTCTGCTAGGTTTTGAGTACGTATGGTTGCTCATCAGCGAATGTCAGGACATGGTCAAAGAAAGTCAAAGAAAGACCATCTAAATCTAAAATTATTCATTCTACAGGAATGGGCTGTAGGCAAGTATGGGGGCAGAACTGGCATAATCTGGCTGAGAAAGAGTCATACAAAGTCCTGCATAATCATTGGCTAGGTTTTCTGGAGCAAAAGCTAAGGAAGATTTCCTTCTGCCAGAAGCCACTTGAAAAGTCAACACACATCTATTATTGGTTGTTGGCCTACAGTCCATGCAGTCAATTGGGCAGGCAAGGCTAACAGTGTCAAACTACATGATATTTGGTGGTCAACCCTTTCAATTCCTTGTTATACAAACAAAAAAGTTTGGAAACTAGCAACACTTTTCTAAAGAGTACAGTCTTCTGTGAGCTTAGATATCCATGCATGAACTTTTCCAGCAAAATGAAGTAGCCTCATTTAACTACAACTCCTTTTGTGAATCTAATTGGATTTTAAAGAAGCATTTCATGTGAGCTCAGAATAAGATTTAACACTACAGGACATATGCACACACAACCTAGTAACTGATGTCATCAGAAATCACTGACACAGTGGTTTGCAGTAAGAATGGTTACTTTATTTCAACATCAATTCAGTTTACTTACTTGCCTAGGCTGGAGGCCAAAACCATGGCAACATTATTCCCCACTCCTCCTAAAGGATATAGGGACATAGTGAGTTTCTTAAAAATGTAAATGGGAGAAGGGCGTGGAGGGCGAATGCAGTCATCTAAGGTGTGTGGCCCCTGACTCTGCTAGTATTTAAGGAAGCTACCACTGTGGTCATCCATCCCTGCTGTAGTCTGTAGCTATTCTGCTGAAACAATTGTGGAGCACACTTAAGCTTGGGAACAGAATCAGATGCAAATTAAAGTGCAGAATGACACATCACTATCTCTAGTGGAATGTGAAACTACGACAGATCAACACAAGAACACTGGTCATTATTTTGTTAAAAGAAAGGCCTTATATTGTGAATGTCTGCAAAGGCTTTTTTGTTTAGTACAGTATATTGTCTAATATGCTTAGACATATAAGGGGATGATTTGTCTGTTCTGCTAGTCAGAGTCTCTTTCGCTAGGTTCTAGGGCTGTCTTTCAGAGGCTGTAAATCACAGAGCTAAATCTCTCTTCCACAGCTGTTGAGTCCAGGGGGTGTCAGGCTAGTATTTCTCTCCTTCACATCCTGCAGTGCTTGGTCCTTCATGCCAGCCTTGAGAGATAGCCACTTTATGACACTGTATGTACAAACTCAATAGTAATACAATTAATCAGGCCTTCTTCAGAAATATATTGAAATCTTTGCTTGGCTGCAAACTGTCAGCTCAGCCCAAAGGTAATGAGATGCAGCAAAAGGCTCTAGTGGTCCCATCTCTGTCTCTAGCAATCAACTCAATCAACGTAAAGAAAAAAGAAACCCTTCTGTGGGTGAAAATCACTCTCAACAGAATAATTTCCCCTGTTCTTTAATTATGAAATGTATATCCTTTCTTTTCAACTTATCTTGCTGTATGGCTCCCAAGTTAAACTATGTTTTAAATGACAGAACACATAAAAACAAGAACAGCAGAGCTAATGTTACAAGGGAAAAAATTAGGGGGAAAAAATATGCATAGCCAGTCCAGTAAAAACACTTCAGCTATCATGTAAAAAGGTCAGGAAAATAAAAAGGTATTTACCTGTTTACCAAAATCTTCCCATTTCACTTATGGGAATGATAACTTTAAAAGACTCAGAATAAGACTCTGGACTGGAAGATGATCTTAATGCATAGGCAGGTAACATGAAAGCATACATAAGCTGTATCAGAGTTTCACTATAAATGTATGCTATTATTTATCTGATTTTTTATATCCCACTTTTCACCCAAAATGGGACTCAGAACAACATACATGGATTACCTGTGATGAAACCTCTATTTGTTTCGCTATATTAACAGTACACAGGGACATGAGACATTTTCCTAGTCCTCACTAAAGACTGAAATATGGTGAATTCATCACCACCACAGATGGATAAGTTGTGCCCCATGTACTTTATGCAGTCCCAAGACTCTTTTTCAGGCTTCTGCAATGCCTTTCAGAATATCCCAAAAAGGATGCCCTCAAATAACCCCAAAGAAGCATGGGGGTAATTTTCCAAAATTCTCGATGGGCCCTCAGCTATTTTAGGCCAAGAAGAAGCGTTTTAAAAAGAAAACAGGAAGTGACTTGAGGATTGACTTATAAGTCACTTCCTGTCTTTTTTTTTTAAAGCTGCTTCTTGGCCTAAAATCAACAAGGGACAAAAAAACAGGCCATATTTCTCCCACACCCACAGGAGTGTTTGGAGGCAAAAAAAAAACAAAATACATAGGACTGTCAGGACAAGTGGGGGGTTGGCTCTTAAATGTCACTGCCCTCCCAACCACAACATTTGCCCTCTTCCAGTACATTTACTATTTACAGAAAGGAAACCAAGCATATTAAATGAGGACATGAACTGTACTGAGTACATGAGTACATGAACTATACTATGAAAGTCAGCATGGTCCAGTAGTAAGAGTGTTGGATTGTAACTTTGGAAACCAGGATTCAAATCCACCCTCCTCAGTCATGGAAACCTACTGGGTGACCTTCGACAAGTTACACTCTTTCAGACTCAGAGGAAGGAAAACACAAACCTTCACTGAACAAATCTTGGCAAGAAAACGCTATGATAGGTTTGCCCGAGAGTCACCATAAGTCAGAATTGACTTGAAGGCATACAACAACAACAACCGTGAACTGTACAACAAACATGAACTGTATACTTTAGCTAGTGCAAGAGTTTTTCTTCCACTCTGACTAATAACAGAACAAGAAAAAATATGTTTTTATGTCTGCCACGAGATCAGACTGAATCCAATGAACATAGGATTTTTTCTTTCAAACCAAAAGGCAGAATTTGTGATTTCGACACCATGCGGATATCAGCACCACTAAAAATGCCTGTGCCACAATGCAGTAGTTTTCTGACAAGAGAAGAAGAACTCACAAGAATCATTTTTTCCCACATGGAATGTAATGTAATGAGATCACTTCTATCTTGGTCCAATTCAAGATGACCTTTGAACAACCAGAAATGCAATAGCAATAGCATGTGTATTTCTATATCGCTTATCAGCTAAGTTCTCTCTAAGTGGTTTACAATGTGTTAGCTAATTGCCCCCAACAAGCTGGGTACTTATTTTACTGACTTACGGAAGGATGGAAGGCTGAGTCAACCTGGAGCCCGGCAGGACTGAACTCACAACCTTGTGGCTACAGTACCAGCATTTAACCACTGCACCACCAGGGCTCCTGGTGTTGCATAAATATTACTTTACACAATTATTTCTTCAGTAACAGAAATATTAAATATGCTTTATCTACTCAGATTTTATTTTTTTTATTTTTTTATTAATTTTTTATTTGAGGGAGTTTATACACAATACAAGTACTTAACATTATTTCTATATTATACAACAATCTTACATTAATTCTCCATTAATTCCTTTCCCGCTTTGTTAACAAATGTACATATTAATTTATATATTACAATCCCCCTTTTCCTCTCCCTCCCTGTCTTCCCTTCCCTCCCTTTCCCACCCTCCTCCCTTACCTTAATAAAAACCATCTTTCCCCTCCCAATCCTCCCCCTTCCCTCTCCCTACCCTTTCCACTCCTTCTTCCACGTTTTCTCCATTCCAAACTCTTTATTCTCTTTCTTAAACTAAACCTCCTTCATGTGAAGTCTTTTTTTGTTGTTGTTGTCTCTACTTCAATTAATAATATTTTCCTCTCTTCTGAATTCCCACCTTACCTTAGCTGTTACCCTACAATTCCTTTATTGTATTCTTTACCTCTCTTCTCATTTCTCTTTCACCCATCTAATAATACCTTGCCACTGCCTTTCGAATTGTTGAATTGAATTACCTTTTAAACTGTTGGATAGTTTTTCCATTTCCATGATGTCCATCACTTTTAATTTCCATTCTTCTTGAGGGGCTCTTTTTCTTCTTTCCAATATTTCGCATAGTTCAACCTCGCTGCTGTTATTAAATTTAACAATACTTCCTTTTTCTTCTTCATTTCACTCTTCTCTTCAATCATATTTAATAAGTATATCTCCGGTTTCATCTCAAAATTCATTTCCAGTAACTTGGTTAAACTATCATGAATTTTTTTCCAATATTTTTTGCTATAGGACATAGTCACCATGTATGAAAGTAGGTTCCCATTGTTTTTCCACACTTCCAGCATTGCCCACTTCCTTTTCCTGTTATTTTCTTTAATTTTGGGGGGGTCATATACCATCTATGCATTGATTTGTAAAGGTTTTCTCTTAATGCCAAACTCTGTGTAAATTTTATATTTCCTTCCATACTTTTTCCTATTCTTCTAATTCTATATTTTGACCGAGGTTTTGTGCCCATTTCATCATATAATCCTTAATCTGTTCCTGCTCCAATTCTCTTTCCAATAAAATTTTATAAATTTTTGAAACTGTTTTTTCTCCTTTTTCATTAAGATTTCATCCAATTTATTTTTTTCCCCTTTTTCCCATCCTCTATTTTTCAAATCCATTTTATACCTTTCTTTTATTTGCCGATAAGGGAACCAATCTAATTCTATATTCTGCTCTTTAAATTCTTCTTTACTCTTCATTTCCGGTATTTTCCCTTTCCCATCTTATTATATCCGTATATCTTAGTATTCCACCTTGTCTTGGTCCTGTTATTCTAAATGCTTCTTGGGGTGATGTCCAAATTGGTAATTTATTGTAAAAATTTTTGTTGATCGTCTGCCACACTCTCATCAAGGCTCTTCGAATGTAGTGATCTCTGAATTCCCTATCTATCTCCGCCTTGTTATAACATAAATATCCATGCCATCCAAAATTTACGTTAAATCCTTCTAATTCCAATAATTTATCATTTTCCAATTGTATCCATTCTTTTATCCATTCTAGACAGCATGTTTGATAGTATATTTCTAAATGTGGTAGTCCGAATCCTCCTCTCTTTTTTCTATCTTGTAGTACCTTCATTTTTATTCTTGGTTTCTTCCCTGCCCATATAAATTTAGATATTTCTTTATTCCAACTTGTAAATGGTTTTTTATTATTAATTATTGGGAGATTTTGGAACAGAAACAAAATCTTTGGGAGCACCGTCATCTTTATAGTATTTATCCGTCCTAATAATGAGAGATCCAATTTATTCCATTTCTGCATGTCTGATTTAATTTGATTCCAAGTTTTTTGATAATTATTTTCATAAAGTTCCGAATTTTTCTTTATAATATAAATGCCCAAATACCAAACCCTTTTTCTCAATATTAAATCCCGAGATTTCATTCAACTCGTCTTCTTTTTTGGTCATATTCATTGTTATTAATGATGATTTATTCTTGTTTATCTTAAGACCCACCACCATTCCATATTCTTTCAATTCTTTTAGCAAATTGGTCATTGTTTCTTTTGGACCTTCTAAAAATACCACCATGTCGTCCGAAAGATCTTATTTTATATTCATTCTTCTTTATTCTTACCCCTCTTATCTGACTTGATTCTCTAATTTTATTACTCATAATCTCCAATGTCAGAATAAACAACAGCAGTGAGAGTGGACATCCTTGTCTCACCCCCTCTGAAATCTTAATCACTCGAGATCTTTCTCCATTAATCACCAAATTGGCCC
This sequence comes from Iguana delicatissima, assembly GCA_948472985.1. NCBI lineage: Eukaryota > Metazoa > Chordata > Lepidosauria > Squamata > Iguanidae > Iguana > Iguana delicatissima. The sequence continues at coordinate 268,022 of CAOKZL010000731.1, forward strand.
TTTGATCTTGATATATTACCACTATCCATTCTTTAAATTTTACTCCACAACCATACTCTTCAAGACTCTTTTCATAAATTCCCAAGAAATGTTATCAAAGGCCTTCTCTGCGTCAAGAAAAGCCATTGCAATTTTTTTTCCGGGATTTTTATCATAATATTCTATACAATTTAAAACTGTTCTTATATTTTGTTTGAGATTTCTACCCGGTAAGAAACCAGTTTGATCTTCGTGAATATAATCTTGGAGTATTCCTTTTAATCTTCTATTTAATATTGCTGTAAATATTTTATAATCAATATTTAAAAGTGATATCGGTCTATAGTTTCTCACATCTTTAATGTCTTTTCCTTCTTTGGGAATTAAAATAATATTTGAGTCATCCCATGATTTTGGTCTACCTTCTGTTAATAATGTCTTTATCATTTGATAATATGGTGTCGTCAATTCTTCTTGTAATTTTTTATAATATGTTGCCGTAAATCCATCTGGTCCTGGGGATTTCCCCTCTTTTAATTCTTTAAATGCTTCTATCACTTCAGACATGGTAACTGAAGAATTCAAATATTTATGATGTTCCTCTGAGATCTGCTTTATTTTTTGCTTCTTTAGGTATCTCTCTATTTATTATATTGTTGATTAGTCACCTTTTTACCTGTAAATAAATTTTCATAGTATTTTACAAATATCTTCATAATTTTTTCTTGATCTGTAATTGTATCTTTCCCCTCTTTTATTTCTGTAATTGTATTCTTCTCCCTTTTCTTCTTCAGTCTATGTGAAAGCCACTTCCCAATTTTATTAACATGTTCAAAGTGGTGGCACTTCAAATATGTCAATTTCCTTTCTATCTCTTCCATTGTTAGTTGAGATATTTCTTTTTGAATTATTTTTATTTCATAATTTATTCTTTTCTTATCCATACTCCCTTTTTAAATTTTTCTTGTTTCTTTTGCAGCAGTAATGACAAGTTCTTAAATTTTTCCTCTTTCTTCTTTTTCTGTAGATATTGTTGCTGTAAAAAGAATCCTCGCATTACTGCTTTGCTTGTATCCCATACCATACTCATTTTAATCCCCTCCTTCATGTTTTCTTGAAAAAAGAAATTCAAATTTTCCTTTGCCTTTTTTAAAATTTCCTCATCTTTCAAAAGATTGTCATTCAATCTCCAATTAAACTGTCTCTTCATATCTTTAAAGGACAAAGTTACTGGGTTGTGATCTGAGGCAATTTTGGGAAGTATTTTCAACTTTTTTGATGTCTTTTAATAAATTCTTTGATACTAAGATCATGTCTATTCTTGATAAAGTTTGATGCACATCCGAGAAGAATGTGTAATCTTTTTCCATTGGGTGTATTGATCTCCAAGAATCTATCAATGTTAAATTTTGAATCATTTCAAAAAAAGTCTTTGGCAATCTTCCTTGATCTTTCTTTTTATTCTTCTTACTTGTTTGTTTATCATTTTCTGTATCCAAAACCCCATTCCAATCCCCAGCCAAAATCAAATTCTCATATTCATAATTTTGAATTAAATCCTCTGAATTTTTATAAAATTCTTCCTTCTTTCATTTGGAGCATATATACCCACGAATAACATCTTCTTATTGTTTATCTGTATTTCTATTCCTATAATCCTTCCTTCTTCATCTTTGAATAATAATTTTGCTGGTATCTTTTTATGAACATACACCGCCACTCCTCTTTTTTTCTTTTCAAATAATGTTGTATAACATTCTCCTAGTTTTTTATTCTTCAGAAATTTCTCATTTTTCTTGTCAATATGGGTTTCTTTTATACATATAATTTCCCCCTTTAATTTCTCCAACTGATGAAAAATTTGTCTTCTTTTGTATTGTGAATTAATACCATGGACATTCCATGTTATTATTTTCATCTTTGATCTCTAGTTTTTATTATTTATTTATTTATTTATTTTACGCCAATGACTCCACTACTAATTCTTCTTCCTCTCTTGTTATTCTTTTCCTGATCCGATAAATTTATAATTTCCCTCTACTCTCTTGTTCTTCTTCTTGTTGAATATCTACTTCCTTTTTATCTTTCTGACTTCTTATTAATTTTTCTTTCCTTTTTTCTTTTCTTCCGTCCCGTTCTCTTCCTGCATGTATTTCCTGTAGATCTACCCAGATTTTATAATACTCTGCAAATGTACAAAAACATTTAAAACAAGTGTGGGGAAAAGTTAAAACCCAGGTATGTTTTGTGACCCCAATGACAATTTTTACAAAAAAGTGTTCCCAAATGCCCCCAGGGGACATGGGACAATTCGGACAAAATGGAAGGATATTGCCCTCTAAGTTTCCCTGGATGAGTCAACATGCCCCCATAACTCAAATCTGCCCCAATTTAAAGAAACCATTTAAAAAATGTATTCCAAGGGGCAAACCTTCAGAAATCAGTAGAAGATACTAATTAGAGTGCCAAAAAGAAATTGAACAGGAATTCTCAAACAGAGGAAGGGACTGTTGTTGTTTTTTTAAAGCAATGACTGGAGTGACAAAGTGAAAGGGAGAACACATCTAACTAAAGTTAGATCATCATACAAAGACTCTCCACTGTGTCGCTGTGTGCAAGAACTAATCATTTTTCTTCAACACAATCTTATTAATTAACAATGCTGCTGCATTAAGCTGCAACTCCATACATAGTTATTGGGAGTAAAGCACAGTGAATGTGAATCTGAATATACATGCAAACAGCTGGATTGTAAATAAAAAACAACACTGCACTTAAGTTATAAAATAAACTTTTAAAACAAGACCAAATTAACACTAACACTTAGACATACTCAAGCTAAGAAACACAACTTTAACAAGCAATGTCACAGTAAACTTAAATGTCTTTATTTTCTATTTCCAAGAGTTTTTTTTCCTCTTCCACATTTCTATCCCAAACACTGGACTTCTCAAATTAAATTAAGACTTAGCCTCAGCTGAAGGAGCAGGCACTACAAGAAGACTTCTGTTGAATGAGTGGGCACACCAAGAAAAATGCAGCAAAACACCCAAAGCAACTCATTTCAAAGGGCAAACCTTCAGCAGTCATGCAAGGCCTGTCAAATTCCTGCTCTACAATCTGAGGCAGCAAACTCTCAGACCTTACTTTCCAAGATGCCTAGAAAGACACAGCCGAAACACGGATCACATGAGACTTTCTGTTTCTTCCCAGTCTATCCTCAAACACAATCCAGCTGTGAAGAACAGAGAGGATGGTAACACGATAGACAATCTACAGCTGAAATTGTACAGAAAGAGAGTTGTATGCCTAAGTGAATAGAAAAAGCAAGCAGCTTCCTGTACAGATGCTAGGAGACAGGCAGTACAAATACATTTTTCTCCGTCTTGTTCAGGAAGAAACATTACAAATGGTCTGCAATTTTGTACATAACTTCAGGCCTCACTGCAATATCAGAAGAGGAGTTCTAGATGTGCTGAATGCTTTATTCCTCAGAAAATTTAGCTTCATGTTCAGATTTCACTGAAGCTTTCAATTAATGACTCCTTGTGCACCTTTCCAGTCTGACTCGTGTTTGTACTTTTATTGGCTCAATGAGAGTAAGTCCCTAGGATAATACTTTAAAGTACGTCAGTCTTATGGGGTACAGCTACATTAAAATGAATACAATAAAAAAGATAAAGAAAATAGTAGACGAAGCTTAAAAAGTGGAACAAAAACAGCAAAACATAAAACAGAATGAAGGAGAGGAAGCTAAATAAATCAGAAATTGCAGCAAGTAAGAATGGTGAATAAGGCAGAAGTCAAGCTAAGAGGATAAAAAAGACCCCATGAAAAAGCAGCTGCAAGTCTGTAAAAGGACCTGCAACAAGCCACAATGTTCTAAAGTGGAAGCTGTATGGGGATTGGAATGGTTGAAGTGCTACATGGTGTAGTGGGGTATGTTTAGCAAGGGGGAGAAAGCTCTCCATTCTCCTTGAAAAACAACACACCCTTGCCCACACCATGCATACAGGAACGGAAAAAAAAACACTGAATAAAATGCATTGATAAAGACAGCTACGTCAGGGCTGGCTGAACATTCAGTCCATGAACAGTGAGCTCCTTGTCTGCTAGACTGGACTGCAGGGAAGTGTTAGCGAGAAGCCTGCTATTCAAATGGAAATCAAAGTCTTGTGGAAAGAAAAAGAACAAACACTATTTCCTTAGATGCATTGCTTGATTTTAAATGGGGGCATGAGAGAAATTCAAGAGGAGGCAGAGGGGGAGGAAGGTCATGCTTATTGCTTATTTTCCTTTTTATTTCTACTTCATTTCAGCCAAGATTGGTTCACAATAGTTATTCATTACAAGTAATTAGTATTTATTTAAAATAAAATAAAAAATTACAAGGCAACTTACCTTTAAAAAAAAATTAAAATATTTGATGTTACAGATACAAGATCATATTTCTTGCATTATTCCAGCACATACAGCAGAATCCTAGCCGGTTTAATCAGCAGTTCCACTTATTACAGTAGAGTATACTCCTTAGTAAGTTTGCTTAAATTTGCTGATTTACCTTTCTAAATTTAGTTGTCCAGCTCAAAATAAACCCAATAACTTCTTGGTCATGGTATATCCCTGATGAGTCCCCCATTCAAGATAGATCAAGGTTGTAAACACTAGCTTTTAGGGGACTACAACTCCCAGAATTCCCAAGACAGTATGGCTTGCAGTTCAGAAAAAGCAGCTTTTCCAAGCTCTGTAGATAGGTAATAATATGCTAGACTCATTCATTTTCTAATTTTGCTTCTTTTCTTTCCTTTCTTACCTCTCTCACTTGACCAGTCTGTGCAAAAGCATGATCCTACATTTGAGTCCCTTAAGTCCACTTGATTAGGTTCCTTTTGCATCTCTCAGACTTTAATCAGACACAAACAGCAAGACTCAAATACATACATAATTAGTATCACATACCACCATGAATCTTACCTAGACTGTACAAACTGAAATGTATCCATTTCATCAGGTACCAAAAGAACATCATTTTGATTTGTAGTAATCACGAGATCCAAAGCAGAATGGTGGCAACTCGCTGTATCCACAAGGTTTCTGGTAAAAATATAATGCTAGAAAGCTCTTCCTCAATATTTGGTCACCACTTCACCATGCCAGTAGGAGAATTCTGAGAGTAATGCAAAAAAGCAATTTTTCCAAGTGCAGGATATAACAGATCTCTCACAACCAGGAACAGTTCTGTTGGACAAGTCCAGCAACAACAAATGCAACAATGGCAGTTTTCCTGAACCACTGATATAGTTGTCTAGCTATATGATGTCATACATAAGTAGAAAAGGATATGCCATAACAGTAAGGAGCTCTTGAGTCCAGCAAGAAGGATGTCTACAGATGGAGAAATGGGTGTGAAGAATGTGGAAGATCTTTTCCATCTTTATATGTTTCTGTCATAGCTATTACATTTTAGTTATGGCAGGAAGGATATCCCAAAGAACAGGAAGCAGTGAATCTACTACTTATGTGCTAGTAGCTGGTATTGTAAATCCAACATGCATGGAAGAGATATGGTAGAAGCAACAGGCTGTAGCTCAGATAAAAGTAATTCAGCTAGAAGCAGTTGGGAAAAGTTCCTCAGAGCAATAACAGAAGTGGAGAAAATTACCCTCTGAAAAGGACAAAAATATTAACACAGTCAGGGATGGAGCAACCACACTGAAATAAGTAAACTGTAGAAGACTGCTAAATTAAATGGATAACCTATATCATAATGTACTTAACAAGAAAAAAAATCTCTGTCTTGACTTGTTGGCCTCTTTAAAATACCACAGAAGTCAGAAAATAGTGGTTACTTCCAACTTCTCCAAAGTAGCCATGTTGCCTGAAGAAGCCAATCACCTACTCATGTTTGTAACATCCTACACTCCTACTACAGATTTCTAACATGTATCTATTATTACAAGGCCCAAATGCCCTAGAGGCACCAGATCCTGTTTGGTCTTGGAAGCTAAGCAGATTCAGCATGGTCAAGATACTTGGATGAGAGACCACCAATGAACACCAGGTGCTATAGACTATATTTCAGAGAAGGGAACTGGCAAAACCACCTCTGAGTATTCCTTGAATACGAAACCCCTATGAAATTTATGGGATCACCACAAGTCAATAGGCAATCTGAAGGGAGGGACGGACAAACATCCAGCCGCACCCTTATTCAAACAACTTTTCTGATGGCACCTGCTTTCACAAACACCATCATAGCTAAAGCTCGTAGTAGGTTCACTGTATTGTTGTTGATGCTTTGACATGAGTGATCAATACCGTTTTATCCTGTCAGGCTAACCAGAATTAAAACAATAGATTATTGTTCCCTGATGCTAGTGTTGTTGAAAAATATTGGCTGTGTTTTTGTATCTGTTTGCTAGATAAGATATGATGTATGTTTGTACCATGACATGGGTCTAAAATTCAAATGGAAACAACAAGAGGTATCTGAATCGAAGCTGGCAAGACATAAATTTGAAAAACAGGTGAATTTTTAAAGACCGGATGAAAGCAAAATGTACTGAATCACCACTGAAATGTGGGCTGAAGCACTCTCAGAGCCACTATTCATGTGTTGGGAAGAAAAACTCATATTGATTTCACTATGTAAAGAAAAGCTTTGGGAACTATTTTATGAAGAAGTAAATACTAGTGTTAAGCAAAACTGCTCTCAACACAAATTTAAACCAGTGTTACATTTATGTGCTTACCTGAGAAGATTTTGGAAGAAAAACTGTTTTCTGAGAGGTCTTCTTTGGCTTGAAATATTGAAACTTGCATGCTAGTGATGACAAGGTTATATGCCTTATTATATCACCCCTGGTTTCTGGAATTTCACCATAGACATAAAGACATTTAGAAATTTAACTCATTCATCCAAAAAGAAAGAAAGAAAAAAGACCAGAAAAGAAGAAAGGAATTGAGATATGAATGGAAACAGCCAATAAAAACAAGTGCAATAAACAATAAAAATAAGCGACCTAAATAGAGCAGACAATCAGCCAACAAAATGCTGTCTGGTCAGGTGACTAGGTCAAGCAGCTCATAGCAATTAACAAGAGTTTCAGCAAGAAAAGGCACTGGACAGACTACAAAACAGCTAGCTTTGAATACCTGGTATGATGCTGTTCAAAACATCTTATTTTGTATTCTAAACCAGAGAAAAACTTGGTGGAGGGAGAGTCTTGCTTATTGAGTTGATTATTGTACTCACTTACTAGAAATATTTTTGCACCACCCTTCAGTCACAGTGCTTTACATGAAAAGGTAATTTACATGCAAGAATAAAACAATTTAAAGCTAAGTACAAAGAAAATTCTGCTCAATTAATAAACTAAAAAGCCACAAAGTTATAAAGCAGTGAGATTACAAGTGTGTCTGAGAAAACGATGTTTGGGAAACCAAAATGGTACTTCCTGACACCAAACTGACAAGATGGCACGTATCAGTCAAACTTCTGGGTCATTCTACAACTGGGCCACGAGAACCCAGAAGACCCTTCTCCAGTAGCTACCTGCCTCACCTGGAATGGTGGAAGCAATGGCATGCGACTTTCCACTGAGGACCTTAATGTATAGCTAGATGCATGTTGAGATAATCCAAGAAATAGACAAGAAATCACTGCAGTTAGCATAGTAAATATGTAGTAATCCTAACTTGCCATTCTAGTTTAGTGTTTCTAATCCAGCAGTGTTTGGAAATCTTTAAATAAAACTCCATGTATCATACATTAATCTAGCATAGAAGATATGAGATCATGGAAAACTGAGGAGAGGCCCTCTCTATCTATATAGAGTTGAAGCTAAGCTACCAGAAGCAACATGCATTGGTAGTGATAACGGATGGGTCAAGAAGTGCCCGCAGATGAGGAATTGGACAGGGATGTGTGTCCCTGTTGGTATCTATTTCACTAATATAAGAATTTGGACTACATGTGATTATTTATGCTAACTTAACAACATTTCTTTGTTTTGGAAGTATTCTTATTCTGAAGCTGTTGCCCACAAACCTGAAAAGCATCTATAAATCCTTTCGAAGTATCTATGGTACAATGAACTACAAGCAGGCTGAATAACAGATTTGTACTTCTTTTAACTTGTGGCATTTATATCCGAAACCCTCAGTAAATTTTCTGCCATTGAAATCAATGAGCCACAAGCCTGCACAACAGGGTACAGGACTATAGACTGCATGCTGCCTAGGCATAATGTAGAGGAACAGTGGGCATCCCAAAGAGATTAGTGAGATAAAAGCACAAACTTTGATCTAAATTTACCACACAGCTTGTTTTTTTATTCAGCACAATTACGGAGTTAAGACTAAAAGTGTCACTGAAGTTCAGATCAACAATATAAGAATATTTCTGAAGCAGGTATACTTCATCATATTTTAGCACAAAACAATTACACACAATTTTCATTCTCAGGTTAAAAAGACAAAATATGCAACTGAACACTTTCCTAAGAATACTCTGGTGTTTACTTTTTTCTAGTCACCCAGTCACTACAGTCCAAAGTCAGAGGTCACAGGGAACAAAATGCCACAACACAAGTGCTGTTCCTGAAATGGAACCCCTGCTTAAATAATAGTGTTCCCACAATGGAATTCCCATTTGAATTTTGCTTCGCCTGGCAATAAAGAACAAAGTTCTCTAGCAGACCAAAAAAATTCCTCACCCACCACTTTAGCCTTCATTAGTGAAATATCTCCCTGGCATTTATATTTGCCAGTCGCTCTTATGACTGCACTAATAGATGGTACAAAGGACAATGGTAGAAATCTTGAGAGAAGAAAGTGCTAGTTAGGCTAGGAATCTGGCAGCTACCCATTCAGTTCCCAGCTCTTGATGAGATGAGATAATCTCTTTCAGCCCTTGTGATAATAGGAAGCAACCCAGATATCAAATGCTGCCAAAGTGAGAAATAGTGGCAGCAGGATTGTTCACTTACAAAAGAAAGCTTCCAACTTAGATGTTCAGACCCAAGGAGAACTACCCCCAGAAAAATGAAAAATGCTTCCCCGTTAAGCACTGCTCTCAGATCAGAAAATCTCAATCCAGTCAATGCCATGCTTACCTGTGATTCCCTTTAATTACATTCCATTGCCACTCTGATTGTCAGATCTATTTATTTTTAATTTTCTCAAAATATCACTTTAAGTATAATTTTAACACATATTTAAAGTGTGTGTTCTTTCAGAAGCATATCAAAATAGTTAAATACATATTTTGTATATGACTGAAATTGCCAAGAATTCTGTCTTTTTATTCTGGGAATTGCAAAGTCTAGTGTTAGCTAAGTTCTGATCCCTACATGCCTATTGATGTGGGTCAGGTCATGTTCTATATAAAGATGTGCAAAGATTGTATTGAAAGACCGAATTCTTCAAAGTCTGTCAGTTCAAAACACTCTGTATGTATGTGTGTGTGTGTGTGTGTGTGTGTGTGTGTGTGTATATAAAATGTATTATACATAATGAAACATAAAAAGAGAGAAAGGAGGGGGAAGAAAAAAAATGTGGTAGCACCTTTAAGACTAACTGAATTTTATTTTTACATGAGCTATAAACCCATTTCTTCAGATGCACTACTGAGGGGTATTAAGTCCTCAGATATAAAACATATTTATACAGTTGTGAGAGTCGAATAGAAAGTAATGGGATTCAGAAAGCTGTAAATCATGACACTTGCTCTAAATTTTCAAAGGCTGATACACGCTTTTCAAATCTTTACAATGTTCAGTTAGTACTGATGTGTGAAGGCAATAAATCTGCTTACCAAAAGTCAATTTCTCTGGGATCAAAACCCTCTCTGAGAAGATTCCTTTTGGTTACATGGGCAGAAGCAAGGACTCTTCTGTTAATATACGTAGCATGCCATAAAGCCATTGCCTTTGTTCACACATCTGCTAATGGATTGGAATTTGTAAATATAATTCAATTTTTCAGTTTCTCTTTCTAATCTTCCTTTCTAATTTCCTTGTTCAAGGACCACAAACAGTAATCTTTTTGGCCATTTCCACACTAGATTGTTATAGCACTGTGATTCCACTTTCAACATCCGATGGAATCCTGGGGTTTGCAAACCTCAGGATTCCATCGGATGTTGAAAGTGGAATCACAGTGTTATAACAGTCTAGTGCGGAAATGGACTTAGTGTGCATCTAGGAAGGCTGAAATGTTCTGCAACTGCTTTTTGGGTACTGCCATAACTAATGTCAGATCCATGTCCATTACTCTTCTTGAATAGAGATTGTCTTGCTGGTTCAATGTATATTATACATTATCTCAGAAAGACAGCCCAGTATTATCATCTGCATATCGCAAAAACAGTGCAAAAGCACTAAGAAACACATCTCCCTAAAGTCCTCAAATAGAATCTGAAAAAGGAACCTCTTTGCTCATCATTCACCTTCTTCACTATTCACAGAAACTGCCATAATTTCAGTCCCATGTGTGGATATGGGACTGCTCCACATGTTTCACTGTTTCCAAGTGTATTTTTATTTTGTTTGTAATCCATCTTCTACACTGCAGACTTCACAATGATCTCAGAGCAATATAAATTATAGAATAAAGAAATAATGAAAAACAATTTAACTTAATCAGTAAGACAGAACTAAAACCTTTACAGAAATGTAATGCTCCTCTCCTCAGCACTGAAAAAAATCCATTGAAAAAAACGCACACTTCTTTGCTGCTGTCAGGCTTTTGAGAGGAAAAAAAACATTGGTATCAACTGAGGTTTATTAAAAGTTTGATAGTAACATGTGTCTGACTTGCAAAAGGGGGAGCTGTATATATGCGTGAATTTGTATGTCTTTGTAAAAGTGTGCAGGTACATGAATGAATGTATGTGTGTCTCAGGAAGGAGAGAGAATATGAGGATCTCAGTAATCATGCAGATAGTCCAATGCACTGCAGCCATGCAATCCCTATACAGAGCTGGTTTGGTCTAGGACTAGCAGGTGTAGACGTTGCATGAATGTAAAACACAATTTAACATACACACAGCTGTCCTCCTCTCACCGCCACCCAAAAAAAAAAAACCTGCAGAAGAAAAATGTCAAACTGGTGGTTGATTTGTCTTTCAAACAAGTATATCAACCTTACCACTTAGTGATTTCTCTGGTTCAGAAGTGGCTTTCAAGTTAGGGAGAGATCCCAGGAGTCCTTTGACACAATCTGTAAATCACTAACTCTAGAAAACAACTTAAGTTGTTAGTTTATGAACCTTATAGCTGCCCACAGTTAATATAATCTGAATGATATATGCAAAAAATACAGACATATTGTAAGATATTCAAGTACATTAAACAGACCTGATATTCTAAAAGAAATATTTTAATTCCCAGTTAGAACAAGTAATCCAACACTCATGTGTGATACAGTGAAGGTTATCGCACACAGATAAAAGTTCATTAATATCAGCCTACTTTATGAAAACTCCTACATGTTAGAGCTGATTTGCTATGGGTTTAGGTATGAGCCAGAGCAGTGTAGTTTGAACGTTGGACTGGGATCCCAGGAAACCAGGATTCAGATCCTCAATCAGCTAAAAAAAACCTCCAGTGAGTGACCTTTGGCAAGTCACATTCTCTCAGCCTAAGAGGAAGAAATTGCAAACCTCTGAATAAATCAGTCAATAAAACCCTGGGATAGGATAAACATAAGTCAGGGTACACTTGAAGGCATGAACCAACAACAAAGGGTTTGTTGTTGCTTCTGTTATTCTATGCCTTCCAGTCATTCCTGATTCATAGCAACCCCAAGATGAACCTATCATGGGGTTTTCTTGGCAGGGTTTGTTCACAGAGGGTGTTTTATTATCTTTCTCTGAGACTGAATGACTGTGACTTGTCCAAGGCCACCCAATAAGTTTCCAAGGTTGAGCAGGAATTTGAATCCTGGACTCTTGGAGTCCTAATCCAGCAGAAAAATCACTATACCACACCAGTTCTACAAAGAGTTTACCAGTTGCCTAAAAAACTTCCATTTCTATTTTTATTTCAGGCATTCTTTCAAAATGTTTTCTATTTTTCATTCAAGATGTGGACAAACATGAAGCAGTGATCAGAGGCAGGATGTGTTTAAATCAGTGGGTGACACCAGATAATCTTGCAGTGATGTCTGCTATGTAGGATGTCATTGCTGCCTGGTGAGGTTAGATTAGATCACAGCCATTGTATTGTACAATTCTGCAATTCTATGCACAGAGGATTATAGAGCCCCGTACGGAGAGGGTAAGCTAGATAACTTTCATAGTATTATATTCTTGTACAATTCTATACTGGCAAAACCATGAATGCAAAATTATTTTCACGAAAGGAAGGAATAACAGTGCCTCTGCTCACTGCATTTCATGATAGCTAACTCATCCAAAAAGAACTGCCAGAAGGTTAAACTCTACCACGCAGAATTTCACAACAAAAAAGGCCTTTGTTTTAAAGATTCTGTTTTCACACCCATAAAACAAATCCACAAAAAAGAACTACTATTTTACAACAGAGCCTTTTCAAAATGTCTGATGTTTAAACATTGGAACGTTTTTCCTCAAAGAATAAAAAGGCAAAGTTGCTAACTATTCTATTTAAACAATTTGTTTGGGAAAAGAAAGGTTAGGAAAGAATTAATTAGGTGGTGGTGGTTGCTGTTGTTATTATTCAGCAATGGGAATTGTGCAGCCATCCAGATATTGCTGAACTATAGATACCAGAAACTCTAACCAGCAAAAACAACAACGAGGAATGCTAGGAACTCCAGTACAACAACATCTGGAGAACAACATGATTCTCCCCTCTGTATAGGTAAATTAAACCTGGTTCAGCCAACCTTCATCTATTTATAGGATTCCATAGGTGTGTCTATTTGGCTCTTAATTCTCCAGAAACCAAAACTGATCCCACCCTATCCTTTTCTAGTCCACTAAGATGTTTTCAAGAAGGCTAGAGAACAGAACAATAATTGATATAGTACCAAAAGAGAAAGTGAACTTCCTTTTCTATCACCACCCAAAGACTTTATTGGAACACAAAAAACACAATGTTTAGCTCCAGGATGAGAGGCCACTGGGCCTAAAAATCCCATAATCTCCTAAGAGATGTGGATCTGGGTCTAGGCAGTAACTTTCATACTTCATTCTGGGAAACCCTGTTACCTGTTCAAATGTTTGTTTCAAGGGAGAGAGTGAAAGCAACAATGTGAGTGAAAGAATTATACTAGAAAAATAGGGGAAAGTGGGAACATAGAACTGGAAGGCAACAGCACATACTTTTAGATGCCAGTTACTTGTGGCTCTCTCATCCATCCCCCAACATTCTCTTGCAAGAAGTTGAAATAAAATACATTTTAAATGAGGAGACTGGCCTTCCACTTAACTGAATTTGATGCCACAGTATATTACAAGAAAGTTACCTTCAAAGACAGATTTTAGATTTAGATTGATTTAGATTTTAACATTAAAGACTAGGAGTTAAAAAAAATCACAGTTGGAATTAGGAGAAGGGTTTCTGTCAGGTAATGCCCGGACTGTATTGTCTGTTTACAGCAGGAACAAATCTTCACTTACCTGATTTTCACACATCAGAATGAAGAGTTTCAAATGTTTTCACCTACCAAGTGAAATTCCAAGAGTTTTTGCACATTTTACAATGACTATTTGCACTTGGGGTATTTTTGCAAAAAAAAAAAAAAAAAGGATTTTTTTCCCCAAAAGTCTTTTTTCTTGTCTTCTTTCTTTCTTTTGCAACAAAGGAATATACTTTGTACCTTCAAAGTTCACAAAACTTGGGGGAAAGGTTATGAAATGAGAAGAATCTTGTGATAGGTGAGATTTTTCAACAGAGTATAGACACTGTCATCAAGAACAAAAAAACCTGTGAATACTTTTTATATTTATAGCATACAGGATTAGAATACCTCATTCAGTGATGGAACTAGGAAGGCAGAAACTAGAACTACCAAAGCAGAGGAGTCTCTGGGTTCTCCAACGAAAAACTGGATGCTGAAGAGGAGGGATCTCACAAAGTACACATAGGCCCTTTCCACACGGGGTAATTAAACGGGACAGTGCGACCTCTAACGGAGGTCTTCCACACCGTAGAGTGCACTGGGTCATATATAATTTTGACGTTTCACACCTCAAACCACTCAGAAGCGACCGGAAGTGGTGGCGCCGCGTGTTTTTTAAAAACCTTGAAAAATGTGGGGTTTTCCCCCCCGATGCGCACTATAGCGCACGTGCTCATTTGTGTAGAAGCGCAGATACACACTGATTCGCGCATGAGATCCACGGAGGGCGGACTGTGGGCGTGGACAGCTTCAGTGGTTGGTCCCACCCCACAAAGAACAGGACAGCGCCATTTTTTGTTCCTCAGAAAGGGCTTAGGAGCTACAGCAAGAAAAAGGAAAAAAGAGTGCAGGTACGTAGTTTGGATCAAAATGAATATGTTTTTATCTTTATCAGTTTAAAATAAGTTTTGCACGTGCGCATGGAGCTGTTGGCAGTTCTGGAGGCTGAGGATATGCGGTTGGGGGGCTTATATTTTGGGGGGCACTACTGAATGCTTTCTCCTTCCTCATATCAGAACAAAAGACTGCCTGTTCTCTCCCCTGATCTGATAGCACACCCGTATCCCCCTTATTTTTAAAATAGCCTCCATGTGTTAGCTGGCATGCTGTATGGGACCTACAATATTTTCCCTTCCCTTTTTACTAATCAGTTTTTCATTTTTGTTACAGTTTTATTTGGGGGGGGTTCAAAGTTTATTTAATTTATTTATTTATTATATTTGTAGGCTGCCTTTCTCCTGGAATTGGAACCCAAGGTCTGGAGAGCCACTCAGTGTCCGCCTCTGCTGCTTATATACCTCAGACGGAATAGATTTCAACTTGTTTTGAAACCAGAAATTTTTTGGGGGGCGGGAGGGAAGAGCTCAAGAACCTAAATGCCAATAAAAAAGGATTTTAAGAAAACTTGTTTTGAAATCAGAGAGGGTTTATGGGGGGGAATCCCAAGCTGAAATGCCTCCCCCCAAAAAAAAAAAAATAAGCTGGAGATGGGAAAAATAGACCCCTGTTGTCTTTGGACTGCAGCTCCCATCATCCCACATAGGAGTTGCTGGGAATTGTAGTCCCGAGACTGACAGGCTCTCCCCCTCATCTGATGTCAGACGGCACCTTAGGAGTCAGGGAGGGGGGATTCATATCCTTTCCAACACCTCGATTTTGTCGGATGAAAATCCCCAGCATTCCCCTGCCGGCCGTGGCTACTGGGCATTGCACTACAGCCCCATCTGGGGGGCCACACGCACCCCACCCTTGTGGTGTCCGTGGGAATCATGCGACTGTTGGGATGTGGCTGGACTCCAACTCACAGCATTCCTTACGACTGGCCAGCCGGTTGGAGATGCTGGGTGTTGCAGTAAAGCCCCAATCTGGGGGGCTGCGGGTACCCCGCCCTTGCAGCTTTCCCCCTTCTCACTTCCCTGGGCTTCTCTTACCAGGTTCTGCGGCTGTGGCCGCCTCCACTGCCCCCAGGCGCTCCCTATTGGATGAGCCGCGCCGGGCGCTCCATTGGTTGCCGCGCCGCTCCGTCTTCGGAAGACCCAGGAGACGTCATCGCCCTCTTCCCAAAGCATGCCGGGAAGTGTAGTTCTGGGCGGGGCAGGCTTTGACAGCACCACGGAGGCATCCAGAGGAGCGGGGGAAGGATGCGTGCCCCTCTGCAGGTGCGGGTGCCCCTCTGGCGGACTGCAGCTCCCAGCAGCCCCAAACCAACTGCATAGGCCATGGAGAAGAATGCTGGGAGCCGCAGTCCAGCGTCTGGAGAGAGTGGCATGTGGTCACCCCTGGACCGAATCCCGGCGGGGAGGGAGGGTGGGTGGGTGTAACGGCCTCTGTTGCAAGTGACCCAACCACTTCCCTCCCCAGCTAAAATGAAGGCATACGTCTCCATCCGAAAATTGATTAATGGCAAGGTGTGCCAACATTGCCTTCCTCTGAGGCTGAGAGAATGTGACTTGACCAAGGTCACCCAGATGGTTTCCACAGCTGAGTGGGGATCTGAACTCTGGTCTTCTGTAGTCCAGCACTCAAACCCCTGTATTCATGGTATCTTTCGGAGCAATGGGAGCCTGGCAACGTTGGTCATCCCCTCTTCTTCCATTGCAAAGCCAGCAGAAAACAGCAGAAAGAATGGGCGGGAAAAAACTCTCAAGCTAAAAATAACTCAAGGCTAAAAGGACGGAGGGGCGGAGGGAAGGAGGTGTCGTGGGAGGACATAGGTGGCTGTGTATACGTGCACACATGAGCACATACGTAATGACGCACAGAGCCATTTTTTAAAAAAAAAACAGCCAATCACAGTCGAAGAGGGCGAGGTAAGGAGACTAACGGGAGTGGTCATGAGAAAATCGTGTGGATCTATTAACACACGCTTGACCAGTTCACGCTAGAGCTATATGGAACTTCATAAATTAAAGTCCGCATTAGCGCAGATACAGAAAAAAACAGCCGGTAGCGTCGCAGCGTGATTTCCTCGCCTCGTGTGTAAACGGCCATAATTAGCATAATACTTGGACTAGCACTGAGATTTGAGTTATTCTGGTTATTACTGGTATTGTCATAAAATACTGCCAGTAGTATTATTTTTGTTTTCTTACTATTTCAGCTGCAACCCTGCTTTTGCACTTTCTTCTTTGACTTTCATCAATAGTCACTTCAAGTCTTCACCATTTTCTGCTAGTACATCATAGATGACAGATAGATTCTTCACCACAATAATCGACAGTAGTCGGTGGTGGTGAATTCTAGAGTAGCAATCATCATAGATACTCCAGTGCAGACAAAACAGGGCAAATTTCTCAGATATAGAATCAAAACATCACAGTACAGCAAGACAGATTGGGGGGAAATTGTGGGGAATTTCCATGCAATTTAATACACTGTGCTCTCTTTTGGCACACCCTCCACATGTGAGGTTATGTGAAGCATCTTGTCCAATTGTAGTCAATGGATGTTGTGAGCACACATCTGAGTTCCTGTGGGTGTGTGCAGAATGTATCCATTGACTACAACGGGATGAGGTACTAGTGTTTTTTGTTTCATGCAAGGGTTCCTGGAATAGAACCCCAGCTTATAGGGCAGGCACACTGTAGTTTTCAGGTATTTTGTTGGATTATTTACATGGGAGAATTAAATACAGAATTAGCAAGAAACAAGTAAGACTTTTGACCAAATGTTGCCTGTTAAGTAGATGTACAAGCAAGACTCGTGAAAAACACAGCAGAATCTTCCAAGTGTCATCAGTGATTACAAAAAAAGTAGTTTTCCACCCTACAAAAAGGTTTTACCAAAATTTTTATCAGCTCACCTGCAAGAAGCTGAGAACTAAACACAGACAGACATCAGCAATGCAGTCATGAAACTACTCTGCTCCAAAATATTACTCCTTCCAGTCCCTTTTGAAGGCAAGTGACTAATTACCTCCATTTTACAGATGAGAAGACTTAAGCATGGGGCTGAATGGCATGTCAGTAAGAGGAAAAATTAAGTGGTAGAGGGAGGACAATAAGTTATGCTCCCTAGACTGGGCTCCATCTACCAAGCTGCACCTCCCTTATTTTTTCATTGACACCTGGCTCATCCTTTTTTCCTATCCTCTCAGTTTCACACATGAATGAGTATAGACCTGAGAATATTTATTAAGGCCAGCCCTAAAGCAAGTAAATGAAAAGAAATCTATCATACCAAAGCAAACCAGACTGCAAATAAATTGATATACTCTCCAGCATAGAGGATTCTACATCCTTGCTCAATGCCATTCACCTAATGAAGCAAATACAACAAGCACACATGCTGCAGAGTTTCCATTGATGCCTTACTGCACACTGGAAAAGGACAAACAGACAGAAGTATACACAAACAGCTGCAGGAGCCATCCATCCAGCAGTACTACCTATATAAAATATTGCTTTGCAGCAATATATCATGTGAAATATGAACACATTCAGAACCGTGCATGGGGGAAGTATAGGCCAGCCTCTACACTTCTCCTGACATGAAAGCTTCTGCTTCTGTTATATGGTCACTGAAACAGGAGTGATTCCCACATTAACATTAACTCCAGCACTGGCGCACCTCCTTCTAGAAACGGCTCTGAGTGGAGAAAGCAAGAGCTTCTCTTGAGTCTTTCTCCCATTCCCCCTCTGGCTGAGAGACTGCAAAATGGAAAAGATGCTGCTTTGACTGTCATTACCTTTAGAGCTTATTCACCGTACAGTGCATGTATGAGTATCTATGTGAAATGCTAGTCATGATTTAAACTGAAAACTCATTTGAGATACATATTCACTGTAAAGAAGAGCCTCATCTGTATAGAAGGCATTTCCTTCTTGACGTAGCTTTCTAAAGAAGAGAGTGTACATGGCAATGGGAGAGGGGAAACATTCAAGAGAGACAGATGAAAGACAGACAGACATCAGTGAGAGCTACAAATCTGACTCTTGTCAGCAGCCAATTTCTATTTCCATTTGTTAGCACTGTCCTAGCATGCGCTAACACCATCCCCTCGGGTAATTTAAATTTATTTTAAAAAGGCACATATTTCTATATTTAGGAGGTTAGGATAATCGGGGTGGAAGAGCCCATCTGTTTGTCGTATGCTCCAGCTGCTGTGGATGCGGAAATTTGTGTATTATTTCTTCCCTTGCTTGTTTTGTCTTGTCCTGTTCAACTGTGACAGAAGCGAGGTGAGCTCAAGTGTACAGCAAAAACCAATGCATAAAAGCAGGTTTGAAAAAGCCCAGACTCCCACAGGACAACTGTCCAAACTCATTTGTTCAGTTCACAATTGGGATTTTAAAACACAGTAGCACATAACCATGATTTTCAGACATCTGTGCTAACAGTACTGGGCTGGTGAAGGCAATGGAGGAAGTAAGCCAATATCCCCAACCTGCACCACAATGACATTTTTCATATAGTAAGGGAAAGATTTCATACACCCATCCTTCTTTTTAATGATTAGTTTACTTCAGCAGAAGCCTGATTCTTATTAAAGACACTGCTCTACTTGCCTATATTTCAGCTACCTTTAAAAAAAAAGCTACCTTTTTAAAAAATTATAGGTCCATTCAGACTAATTAAAAAGACCAGAAAGTTCCATATTTTGCTCTTGTTCTTTCCAATTTTATTTTGGAGATCCATGTTCATTTTGTTTATTCCAAAATATTTTCTATCAGCAACCAGTACAGCCAGAGACATTTTATACCAGCTCCACAGATCAGTTTATTTTAACCCAGTATAAAATTGGAAAGAATAGGAACCAAACATGGGACTTTTCTATCAGTCCGAATGCTCCCTGTAAGAATTAATTTTAAAATTGTTCTGCTTTTAGGCTATCAGTCTTTCTTTCTCACAGCCCTTATTTATATGCAGACAATTGCCTTGTTCAAGGATGTGTGATCTTTTTGTTACAGTTTACTTTTACAAGAAATTCTAAAAATTCACAAGTCTCTTCAAATTCAGGATGGCAAGAATTTGAGATTTATCTTCTGAATAAAATAAATAAAATAAAATTCTTGCGCTCTTACACAAAACTATTCTTTTCTAAATGGTTTAGGCAAATGATAAATACTGGATAGTAATGATAATCCATTAATGGCACTTTCTGTGGTGGTCAGATTGTGTGCTCAGTGAGGCAAGAGGCTATCCTGAGAGCAACAGTGCTGCTGGTAGGGTCTCCCATGTCAGACCAGTTTTCGCTGGGGAGCCAAACTAAATGTGCAGCAGCTCTAGCTGAGTGGGAGGGGGAACACTGGCAAAAGATCTCGCAGAGACAACAGCAGTGGCATCATAGCTAACACTAATTACTACTGTGCAGAAGGAAGCATGGTAACCCCCTTTTGAATGTCTTTTACCACAAACATCCTATGATGAGACAATCCATAATGAAACAAGAGAAAGTGCCAAAATATGAAAATCCCAGGTCAGATGGCAGTCAACACACTACTAAGATAAAGCAGATGACAACTATGAGAAGTATTGTGGCTAATGACACAGTGGTACTCAAGCCAAAAGGACTTCAGCTGTTGATATGCTCAGAAATGGAAATCCAAAGGTGTGCAACACACGTTACAGGGTCATACACAGTAAGAAGCATGAATCAGGGAAAGCTAAACACAGTAAAACAAGAAATGGAATGTATACACATTGCGGTACTTGGAGTGAATGAGCTAAAGTGGACAAGAATGAGACATGTTGAGTCAGATAATTACACAGTGCTTTACTCAGGAAATGAAAATCTAAGAAGAAATGTGGTAGCATTAATAGTAAGGAGAAATGTAGCAAAATCCGTTAATGTATACAATGCAATATCTGACCAAATCATATCAATAAGTTTAAAGAGAAAATCCATCAATACAACCATAATTCAACTTTATGCTCCAGGTACAGAGGCAGAAGAAGAAGAAATGGACAGAAAGATTCTGTGCTGGAGTCCAGAAGGAAATTCATCACCAGCAAAACAGGACTTCTTGTTAATTATGGGATCAGAATGCAAAAGTAAGAAACAGAATAGAATCAAAGACTGTAGGAAAAAATGCCCTTGCTTCAAGAAATGAAGCAGAGGAGAGTGACTTGTGAAGTCATGGCTTGGGTCAGTCATTAAGCAGAATGGAGACTGCAGTCAAGAAATCAGAAGATTGGGGCCATTTCTGCACTACATCGTTCTAGTTCTATTATTCAACTTTCAGCTTCTTGCGGAATCCTGAGATTTGGAGTTAGGGAGGGGCATTTTGAGGGCCTCAGTAAACTACAAACCCCACAATTCCACAGGATGTTGAAAGTGGAATAATAGCACTAGAAGTGTATTGCAGAAATGGCCTAGGACGTGGATGGGTAACTTTGAAGGAATGAGTCAAGATCCTGAAGTGTAAAGATATATCACTGAATACTGAAGTTAGGCTTGTCCATGCCATCATATTTCCTGTTTCTATGTATGGTTGTGAAAGCTGGATGATGAAGAAAGGTGATAGGAAGAAAATCAACTCCTTTGAAATGTGGTGCTAGAGAAGAGTTCTATGGATACTGTGGACTGCAAAAAAAAATGACAAATCAAGCCTTAACTTTCCCTAGAAGCTAAGGTGGTTAAACTGAGACTGTCATACTTTGGCCATATCAAGAGAAGACATGACTCACTGGAAAAAGCAATAATGCTTGATAAGGTAGAAGGCAGTATGAAAAGAGGAAGACTGTATTATAGATGAATACACCCAAGCAAGAAAGCAACGTCACTAAATCTACAAAATAGGAGCA
This sequence comes from Iguana delicatissima, assembly GCA_948472985.1. NCBI lineage: Eukaryota > Metazoa > Chordata > Lepidosauria > Squamata > Iguanidae > Iguana > Iguana delicatissima. Next base: position 289,355 of record CAOKZL010000731.1, read on the forward strand.
GAGTTGTTGATGATACTTAGAGGTCTCTCATCTATAGGGTTGCCATAGGTCAAGGTTGACCTGACAGCAGTTAACAACAACAACAACTAATGATAAATACTGGACTTATAAATTATATATATTAGATAAATGCCTTGATTACATCCCATTTGGATTACTGCAATATGCTGTACACAGGGCTGCCTTTGAAAAGTGTTTGGAATCTTCAGCTGGTCCAAAATTCCATGCTGTAGCCAGACTCATGGCCAGGGCTGCTATAGGGTAATAAAACTGTCTTATCTTAACAATAATTATCTTAACAATAATTCCATATTTAGGAAGGATTCAAATTGCTGGTTTTTACCAATAAATCCCTATACTACTTGAGCCCAGGGTTTTCTCACAAAAGCCTACCTATACTTTGAGGTCTGCAAGCAAGGCCCTTCTTTCAGTGTCAACATTTTCACAGGCAGGTTTGGTAAGGACAAAAAAGAGGGTGTTTTCTGTGCCTCCTCATTATGTAACTCTCTTCTCATAAAAGTATTGGTTGCAATGTTGTTGTTGCTGGTACTGCTGTTGTTACATCCCACCTTTCTCCCAAAATTGGGACTCAGGGCTGCTTACAATTTTTAAAAGAGCAATACATCTAAAAACAATACATACAAAAAGTTAAAATGGAATTAAACTATTTACAATATTAAAATGATTTAAACCTACACTTAAAAAGATAAAATGCAATTTAAAAAAGAGAAAAGGCAAAAGTAAGCTAACCCAATCCCTGCTGTCATTCTGCTGGCAGGCAATGATTTTTCCATTCTATCAAGTCTTCAACAACTGATTGACAGATACAGGCATGGGATTCAAAAGTATGGCCTGGACCTCTCATATTCAATAATTTTTAATTACTGAGGAGTTTTGAACTATTTTAACTTTTTCAATCTTAAGAATATAACCAGTTTAATTTGTATTTTAATATGCATAATTGATTGCATTTGCACTGGTACTTGATATTTAATTATATTGGCAGCCACCATGCATCCAAATCATGATAGAAAGGTAAGAAACAAATCTGATTAACAAATAAATAAATAGTTCCTCTAGGTTGTAGAACAAACAGTGTGCCAAACATTTTTAAATTTTCAGGAAATTCTTTGGTGAACTTGATTTGGGATTGGATCATCTTCTGAACAGCATCTAGCATGGTAAGTATGAATGAATAGCATAATCCTAGCACAGGGAGTTAACTGAATCTTATGCCAGGACTTTATCTAGTTGGCCCTGCAGAAAGAGTGGTATCAAATATGTGATACTCCTGCCAAAATGAGGTATCCTGCCTCACTTCTTCCTCCTCCCCAAAATGTCTATTACAAACATGTGATGAACTGTTATCACATTGTAACATCCTCCATATAATCAGTGTCCTATCTCAGTCCTGCACAGCTGATAAATCAAACAAACAAATTGAATATCTCCCAGCTTGTTGCTTACTTCCAGGAAATAAGCAAAGAGTCATAAGCAAAGTCCAACAGAAAAAAAGTCCAGCAGGGTTTCACGGCAAGGGAGTGTCCAAGGTCAATCTGAGCGTTTGTCAAGGCATTCAACAAGGCCGCAGGTCAGATAAGCTCTGACCACTCCTGGAGGGGAAGAACGCCAGCTAAATAGACCCAAAACCTAGTGCAGCTGTGCCTTGACTGATTGTTGCTGGTTATAAATTCTGAGAGAGCGAGGCTGAGTCTCTCTTTGCCGCCTGTGCTGTGTGAAGCTGGGTCTAGGTAAGTGTTCCTCTATATCTGAAGAGGCAGGACTCTCTGTTGGAACTGGCACCATCCCCTGTTCTGTTTCCGGCACTGTAACTTCTCTCTGTACAGCAGGCCCTGGCATGCCTTCTGTTTCAGCCTCTGGCATGCCCTCTGCTTCAGACTCTGAATCAGAGTCCATGCTTTGGAAGCAGGGCATGATACCCAGCTTCATTAGCTGCTGCTTAAAAAAAAATGGCAAAAATGGCAACTTGACTGATACAATGTCATGCACCCTGGATGCATGAAATGGATGAAAAAGGATGAAAAAAATGAGGGCTGCCAGCTCTACTGTCAGCCATCCATGACCTGTAACACCTAGTTTCAACCCTCAACACAACAAGTTAAACATCCAAACCTCAGATAGAAATGGTCAGTCCTACTGTTAAGCAAAATGAACCAATCACGTTTTCCAGTAGATCCTAAGGATCAAGGAATACTAGTGAATTGTTGGAACACTGTGCTGTGTGTATATACCTCACAGTTTGCAATATGCTAACAGTTTGCTGCACTCAGGTATGGTGAGGGATTCTATCCCATCCAAAGTGTTGAATTAGGATTCAACTACAAGTCCAGTAAGCTTCTCTACAAGGAAGAGCAGCAAATCATGTTGTCTTTTTCAGGCACCAATAGGTCTTGAAGCAATCCTAGAGAGGACTAAATAAAGGAATCACCTTAAGTCCCTTGTAAATTGAAACCACAACTAAAATGAACTTAATTGACTATAATGGTTTCACTAATAGCATGCTTACCTTACAAATCCCTCTTCCCTCAAGCAGAGAAATATAGGCCTCCATCACTGTAATGGATCAGAAGTGTAGCTTCCAATACCTCTCGGTCAAATTTATTCAACCAGCAGTGAAATTTTTCCATGCATCACAGTAGCAATGAAGCTTAAGCATGAAATATAGAAGCACAGTGTGCCATTCATTTATGGAGGGATTCCATTCCAGGAACTCCCTTATAAACAAACAAATGCAAGCATCACATCCCATTATAGTCAATGGATACAATGTGTGCACACCCACAGCAGTATGGGCACACGCACACTGCATCCACTGACTATAATGAGATAGAATGCTTCACTCAACCTTGCATTCATGCATGTGAAGGCTGAAGTAAGGAAGAGGCCACTGCACTCTGCTTATGTCCATTCTCTGCCTTCACAAATATTTGAGAAAGGGTGGGGCATTCTTGGAAGCCCAGGAGAAATCTCAACCATTTGGTCATTCAAAGCTGTCTTAGAAAACTCTAGCAAGGAACCTGAACTTTCTCAAACAATTCTTTATTAAAGTTTTTAAAAGCTGAGATAGCATGAAATGTTTCAGAAAGAAATTCTCCTGTTACTAATTATAATTATCTTGAATCTGATAATGCACATATTTAAAAAATAATAATCAATGAGCCTGGGTTAGTTAACTATTCATACACACACCTACATGCATATTTCTGACAACACCTTTTGATCTTTTGCAAATCAGTCTATTTTCAATTACTTGACTTCTGCTACTTTCCTTTAAATACTCCACTTATAAAGAAATCTTATACCATTAAGAACATAATTAGAGCTATGCTGGCCAACAGCCTATCCAGTCCATCATCCTGCAGTGGCCAACAATGGGGTTCTCACAAGGAAGACATGGGCACAATTTAGTTATCCTGCTCATGTTCCTCAGTACTTCAGATCCCAGAAGCAGTATATAGTCATTATAATCAGTAGTTATAATAGTCCCTGCAGATGAAGCACTGAGAGCTTTAAAAAAGTATTCTTCCAAGAAGGCAGATTCTGAAACAAAATTAGGAAATCTTTTTTATTTCAAACCAGTAGCATCAATGGCAAATTGTTCTGGAAATGGGTTGGGTGTTGACAGGTAACAATTCTTAATTCATGGTAGCATGAGTAGTTAGAAGTAAAAAATCAGTTGAATATCATGGAACATATAAGGTAGGGCCGGAGAGCAGGATCTATCTTGTATGTTAACAAATGTAATGCGATGCATAATGTTGATATGTCAATGAAATAACAATATTGAAATCCGGAGAGGAGTGGAAGATAACAGTAATAGTTCGGTAAAATGTACAATGAGAAATGTTGTTTTATACGATGTAACCACAATAAAATTAATTTAAAAAAAAAAAGCATCCATTCTCAGGAGCCCAAATAACTGCTCTTAGAAGTCTCAGTAAAAACAGTGGTGCTCAGACACTGAGGTGAGCCAACAGGGATGCAGAACAGAAGGTGGACATGAAATTCTGGGAAGGCAGAGCATCCTGCAGCAATCTCTGACCAATAACAAAATTTTAAAAAATAACCAAATTCGCTATTCTGACCATGGAAACTGTAGGGAGAGAGATAAACACACATAGATAAACATAGCAATTCCTCCTTCTCCTTCTCCTCCTCCTCTTATTGATTAGTTTTAGGACAGAATTTGTTCTAGACCTTTTCCAGTGCCAGTGGAGGATGACCATGCCCATCCACAAACCCTAATACATACAGCACTAGATTATGTGATTTAGCACTTTCATCTACAGAAGAAATGGCTAGCAATGGACGAATATAAGAAACTCAGGTGGCTGAGACCAAAAGATTTTCTAGTTCAGGACCAGCATCTTGTTAACAAGGCAATTCTCAGAAGTCCAAATATAGGAAATGAGCCAGCAGGCTGAGGTGCTAAGAAGATAGGAGTATGATTAGAAAGAGGCATGTTCAGAGTTTTGAGAAAACAGTTAAATATGGAGAAACAGCACTCACTTAGACTACCTGGTAAGGAGTACCCCACTGGGACCTCTGCTTTCTAAGAATATAACAATCAGGAGAAATCCATTTCCTGCTAAGTAGGAAACACAACAGATAGCCACTGTGTTGACACAGTGGCTGGGATTGTTACGGTATCAATAATCTTGCCATGTTACTATGTATTTGCTCATCTATCCACTTCAACTTCCCTAAGGCATAAGTTCCCCCCATTCCGCACATCACTCCAAACTACCAGACACAGGAAGTGTCACAAACTGAACCTGACAGCTTAGAAAGAGCTATGTACCACTTGGGTTAAGAGACCTATAAAACCGCTATTCTTGTAACTATATAGGCAGTAAAATGAAGAAAAATACACAGCTATTTGAGACACTGAAAAGCTGGAAGGAACATATTTATGTCCTAATCAGACCTGCAAAATGAAACCATCTGCTTGGGAATGATTCCACAGGCATGAAGTTCACACACAGTATGCACTGCAACAAGAGCCTATTAGTCTGATTAGAGAATGCATTTATTGCCCAATTAATGCCAGTGCCGTACACACTGAAGTTAACAGTCAAGCTCCTGTTGACCTTATCAGCCTATCACTCTCTGAGTAGTATCAGCCTATCACTCCCTGAACAGTAAACTACAAATCTGACACCACACCTTCCTGAGACATTGTTGAACTGTCTTAGGTACATGACGGGAATGTCTCCACTGAGTAGTAATCCCATTCTATTCTGCTTTGGTCAGACCTCACCTGGAATATTGAGTCCAGTTCCAGGCACTACAGTTCAAGAAAGATATCAACAGGCTAGAACATATCCAGAGAAATGTGACCGAGATGATCAAAGATCTGGCAACCAGGCCTTAGGGAAGAATTACTTTGGGAGGTTGGGATGTTTCACTCAGAGAAAAGAAGCCTCAAAAGTGACATGATTACCATCATTAAACTTCTGAAGGGATGTCATGTAGAAGATGGAGCCAGCTTGTTTTTTGCTGTCTCAGAGACAAGAACATGAACCAATGCCTTAAAAAAAAAAGATGTCTCCTAAGAAATAACTTTTTGTTTTGTTTACTGTGAGAGTTGTCTAACTAGTGGAATAGACTGCCTCAGAAGGGGATGGACTCTTCATCTTTGAAGGTCTTTAAACAGAGGTTAGATCTTTCAGGGAAGCTTCAGTTGTCTACCCTGCAGAACACGATGGTCCTTGTAGTCCTTTCCAACACTAAGATTCCATGATTCTCTGACGTTTCCACTTGTGGTACTCAGTTTTAGCTGTCACATTTTTCTACCACTTCCACACATTAAAGAAGGATGACAGCACCCAGAATGTGTTCTTTGAGAGCAGTAGTTCCAGTCCATAATCTCTCAAGCTTGGCTGCATGCATCTATAGCCACCCAGACACAGAGGTGGATAATGGGGACAAGCATTGGCCATGTTGCACACAGCAGTGTTAATTTTGGCTCCTATGAGAACTCAAGCATTGGTTGTTAAGTTTGTGAGTATGAGACTAAATGAAGCAAAATCTGCCCCTTAATCTGGGATAGACAACAGAAATTGAGTGAGGAGTCAAATTCTCCCAACTATAGTCCTCTTTGGTCCAACAGATATTGAGAGTGAGGCCATGGCCTTGACATAAGTGGATTCCCAGCTGAAATCCCAGGTGTAGCTTTCGCATCAGGCACTTCAGCTTGGAGTCAGAATGAGAGGAGAGGAAGTTCCCTTTCCCTGCTTTAATCCCAGTAAGGGTAGTACAACTTCTCTGGATATCTAGTGTGGTAGCCAAAACTTGGATGTTTTGCACCAGGAGTAATAACTGTGCCCAAGAAATTCTGAGAATTCTTTAAATGCTCTCTTAATTAATTTAGCAATTAAATAATTAAGTAATTAATTACTCTCTTAATATACTCAAGCTATTGGTGTACAGTAAGAATACCTGTAGAATTTTAATTGTATTAGACACCTTAAAACGACCCACAAACACTTAAATTGTACTGTATCTAGAAAATAAAATAAGGCAGATATATTCTAGAAAGCACTAGGCTTTGGCATAGCCTCTGATGTTGCGTGTTATGCCAAGGTGAGTGATGTACAGGAGTTAAAAATGTAATATTTCATACCAGAACCAAAAACCTTGGCCAAAAGAAAGCCTGCATTCTGATTTCAGTCTCCAGAATGCACAAGAAAGTTTGTCAGTTGGCAGCCAAGCAAATTACGATCTTCTAAAAGTGTTTTTACAAAAAGCAACATCAACCAAAAACAAAAAGATCCTTGAGTATGAGTGCTCCACATATATTTGTTTTCAGCCTATTATTCACTTGATACTTTCAAAATTAATCAATATGAGTCACACATTAAGGCTAGCTTTGTGTCAGAACTGAAAGAAAAGAGGAACAGCAGACAAGGAGGAAGTGGCAGGGCACAAGAAGTGTCAGAGAACACAGATAGAAGAATTCAGAGCAATGCCACTATTGGTGGTGAGACACTGTCCAACCAAAATTTAAGGACAAAGGGAATGGAGCAGAAGCAAAGATGATTATAGTGCATTGGTTTCTATGACTGTGGGTTCTTCAGTGGAAACCACAGAATGCAACTGCTCCTTGAATAGCCCAAAACATTCTCAAAGTTTGGAGCAGAGAGGTAGGTAATGCCTCCATCACTGTGATCACAGATTTCCAATCAGAGATACAGAGAGAGAGATATATTAGAATTTTGGAAAAGAGGAACTTTAATAAACAAGAATGTTTAAAGTTCTAATTCTGACAGAGCTGATCACTTGCATTTCTTTCAAGTTCTTGCAGCAGGAATGGCTTCCTGAGGCAGAGCAGCAAGTGGAACTCCTCACCCACCAAAACGAAGAAGTATAGAAGCAGAAAATCTCACCAGCAATTCTCCTTGTGCTCATTTGATTGCATTTTTTAAATTATTTTTAAGTTACAGTTTTCTCAGAACCTTCAGGTTTTCCTTAAGCTCTTGAGAATGAAGGTTAGGATTAGATCAAGCAAAATCAGCTGTAAGGCAAATAATTTTAGATACAGAAGGTCAAACAAAAATTGCTGCCTTTTCTAATTACACATTTGCCAACAGCCAAATGCTGGTTTCTAAACTGACCATACACTTATATTATGTTACAGTACCTAAATTTAGGAGAGCTTGATCATTAGCTATATTTAATGTTCTCCCAACAGCGATACTGGAAAAAAATGTGCTAAAATCCCTTATGAAACTCAATTCTGCCCTTGCAATGCCGATGCTATAGAAATTACAGCTCATATTCTTTTGTGCTGTCATTTTTATAAGGATATTCACCATCAGCTGATTACCCTCTTCCTAATTAAATTTCCTGGACATTATCGTACTTTTTATTTTACATGGTCTGCTGGATAATCAGAATCAAACTCTTATACTTAAAGTAGCAAAATTTTGCTACATTACATTATGCCTTCAAATGGTTGTTATTGATGTTAGATATCAGAAGCTAATTTCACTACTTGTTTTTATGACTGTACTTACTACTTATTCATTGGTCAATGACTGAATTAAAGTGTTTGTCTGTCTGTCAACTCTTTAGAATGAGAAAGAGAAGAGCTTTATAATATGGATTCTGTCCCAAGTAAGCTCTATTTCCTAGAAACCAGATAAATTATAGTAAAAGTTTTACTGAAACTAAAGTGTGAAGGCATGGCAGGAACTCTGAGGCCTGAAGACATTTTAAAAATTGGGGATATTACAAAGTATTTGGGTTTAAATTTTATTCAGTATCTGTTGTTGCTGGTTCTTGCTCCCTGATGTTCTTCAGAACTAATCCTGGTCTTCTTTTGCCTGACTTTGTTTAGAACCCAACAGTTGCTGTCAACAAGAAACTGAATGATCTGCTATAATTTAATCTTGGTGATAACAAGAGAGGCAGTGAATTCTATGTCTCTTCTAGAATAGTGTGCTGGCACAAGCAACTGAACTTACTGGATAGGGGCCCAATTAGGGGCCAATGGTGCTATTGCTCCTCGGTATGACAAGTTCTGGAATGTGTAACAAGTATGTGCCATTTGCTGCCAGCAATCTCTAGTCATTTCCCAAGACTGTCACTCCTGCATCACTGTTTGACTAGAAGATCACAGATGTGGCCATTTGTTGGAGTTGTTGTTTTTGTTCATAGAGTCATAGAGTTGGAAGAAACAACAAGAACCATGAAGTCCAACTCCTCACCATGCAGGAATACACAATCAAAGCTTTCTGGACAGATGGCCATCCAGAATCCATTTAAAACCCTTCAAAGAAAGAGACTCCACCACACTCCAACACAGCATATTCCACTGCCAAACAGCTCTTAACATCACGAAATTTTCCCTAATGTTTATACAGAATCTCTTTTCTTTTTTGTAGTTTGAATCCATTGCTCTGTGTCCTAGTCTCTGGAGCAACAGAAAACAAGCCAATGTTTTTCAATTGCGGTGCCCAGAACTGGACACTGTGTTTCAGGAGAGATCTGGCTAAAACACAACAGAGTGGTATACTATCACTTCTGTCAATGTAGACACTATATACCTATTGCTACAACTCAGAATTGCATTGGCTTTTTTAGCTGCTCATTGCATTGACTCATGTTTCGTTTGTGGTTTACAAAGACTACTAGATCCCTTTCACATGTGCTGTGGTCAAGCTATGTGTCACCCAGTCTATATTTGTGTATTTCATTTTTTTTTCTCCCCAAGTGTGGTATCTTGCATTTCTCTCTGTTGAAATTCATTTTGTTAGTTTTGGTCCAGCTCTCAAATCTCTTACTGTCATTTTGATCCTGATCTCTGATCCTGTCCTTTGGGGTATTAACTACTCCTCCTAATTTGTTATCAATTGCAAATCTGATAAACATGCCCTCTATTCTATCATCCAAGTCATTGATAAAGATGTAGCATAGCACTGGGCCCCAGACAGAACCCCATGATACCCCGGATGAAGGGGTAGCCACTAGTGAGCACACTTTAGATTCAATTGGTCAACCAATAACAAATCTGCCTAACAGTAGCATTGTCTAGCCCTCATTTTATTAGCTTGTTTGCAAGAAAGTCATGGGGAATCTTGTCAAAGGCCTTACTGAAATCAGTACGTGCTACATCCATAATCAATGGAAATGAAGACATATGTCTTAAACTCACTTCCAACTTACAGTGACCCTACTACAGGGTTTCCTTGGCAAGATTTGTTCAGAGGGGGTTTGCCTTTGCCTTCCTCTAAGGCTGGGAGAATGTGACTTGCCCCAAATCGCTCACTAAGTTTCCATTGCTAAGCAGGGATTTGAACCCTGGTCATTCAGAATGCTAGTTCAACATTCAAACCACTAAACCATGCTGTCTCTCATTCCTAAGTAGGGTGCTCTAATTTGCCTTTCGTGAGCCTAGGACACAGTATATGTCTGCAAACATGGGAATTCGGCTGTCCATCCATAATGTAAAGAAGTTCTGTCAGCCTGTTTGTTTATTAAATTTACACCACAGGCGGCTGTTTTGTTCAAGTACAGAAGAAAAGAACTATCCACATGCAATGCACCGAGTGCACTGTGGTTGCTCCTTTCTCTTTCTTTTCTCCTGTTGCAAGCAATTAAATTAGTATATAATAGGAGTAATAGCTGGCAGTCAAGTTTTAGCCAAATTTCTGTGGAATTTGAACTTGCCAGAAATCAAGCTCATTTGTTTTTAATGTATTTCTCTCTGTTTTTAACTGAGGTGATTTAAAATGGATAGGAATAAGTGTATTGGATCTTCTGAAGAGATGGTGGGTGCCTCTTTTCTTAAAGCTAAATGAAGCAAATTCGAAAGATTCCTTATTGTACTTGCTAGCTCTCCAAATGCAGTTGCTACACTAAGGCCCTTTCTGCAACTTACCCGCGTCTCGCGCAGTTGTGCGGGTATCACATGAGCAGCCTCTTCCGTGAGGCTCTCACATCCCTGCTGCTTCTGTTCTGCAGGAGCTGCTGGCCAGCAGGCAGGCAGCATAAGGACTCCACCTCTTCCTTCCACAGAGCAGCCGGGTATTCTCCCAGGCTGCACTGGGGGAGGAAACATGAGGGCCACGGCTCCGGAGCTACGCACAGATGGTAAGTGTGCGTGGGTCCCCAGAACGATGCGCGATCATGCACCATTTTTGGCTAAAAGCTGAAAATGATATAGTGCACGATCAGCGTCTGCCAGCCCCAGCAGCGTCACATGATTGCGAGGACATTGTCTGAAATGCTCCTCACAATCGCGCAATGCTCCAGAGGCCCTTTCACATGACAAATGCTATGCGAAAAGAGCCTTAATCAGTTGAAAATTCTTGCACAAGATTATATCAATCAGACTCTATGGAGTTTAACCAGAAGTCAACTATGGATGTTCACAGAGCTCCACCGTCCACTAAGAACAATAAAACAAGTCTATATTGTTAATAGGACAATCTTATTCTACAAGCAGTTAACCAAAGAAAAGCCCAACTGGATATAATGTGAAGCAATGTAGATAACTGAATAACTTTGACCACAACTGAGATCAGGATGCATTTCAAACACTTGATTCTGAGTTACAGAATAAACCAAGGAAAAATGATGAGATTGAACTATTTATTATAGGAGAAGGAATTCCTGGTGAATTGCTTTTCAACTGATTTATCCTTATAATGATTCATTCCATTCTGGGTGTGGGTCTATGGCCAAATTAAAATTAACTAAATCTTTGATCTCCTTACCCTATATATTGTTTCAGTGGATACCACAGAAATCATAAGAATTCTTATCACTTTCCTATAAAACATAATTTTGACTTTTTCTCCTCCCAAGACACTTCCTTTAACAATGGGCAGTAAAGTATTGAGGAAAAAGAGGCAGTTCTCTCACAATATTTCATTAATAAATAGAATTATCTCCCCTCAATTCAGAATTGTTACACTTCATAATTAGGAAAAATTGAGAGACATTGTGAAGAAGCTGATTGTTTGGAATGACTTACCAGGCCATGGATCTGACTTTGGGGTTGATGTTTTGTTTTTGCTTTGTTTTTTCTTGTTTTCTCGTAACAGAAAAACCAAGAGAAGTACAAAAGGCTTTACCACATTAGAAACACCTCTCTGGTTCTGGAGCCAAATGTGATTAATACATAAGTCAACACAGGATGAATATTCCATTGAGAAACTACATATTCAACCTGTAACTGAAGGTGAATCTGCTTCTACCTTTCATTATGAGAAAGTTGCAGTGACTTCTGAATGTCCTCAAACAGACCAAAGTTCTCTAACTGAAAGACGTTCAAAAGGCAACCTTTGAGATCTCTTAATTAAATCTCTACTCCAATCTAACGATGATTTTCTAAGTGATGTCAGGATTGTGGTACTGCACTAGTTCCTACTTACAGTGGTTTGAGTGTTGGACTGGAACTTTAGAGAACAATTTTTTTTTTTTTTTAGAACAATATTCAAATCCCTGCTCAGCTATGGAAATCCACTGGGTGACCCTGAGCAAGCAACTATCTCTCAGCCTCAGAGAACAAACTTCTTCTGAACAAACAAACAAACCCTTCTGAACAAATGCTGCCAAGAAAACCCTGTGATAGATTCATCTTAGAACCATCATAAGTCTGAAATGACTTGAAAGTAAACAACAAAACAAATCTAAACCTAATTTCACCTTTATTCTAACTGATGCCTCAAGAGATACAAGCCATACAACAAGAGCATACAACAAGAGCAGTATATACACAAAAAGGAACTAATTCTGTTTTGTTGTTGCTGTTGTGACCTGCTAAAAAGTTAGCTTGGATTTATATGTATTAGAGATCTCTATACATCCTGGTTTATCAACAAACCTGTTCAGGTCTTACACACTCAGGTATGTAGCTTTCTTTATTGAATCAATCCACCTCTAACGCAGTTTTCCCCTTTTCCTACGGCCTTCCATTTTACCAAGCATTATTGTCTTTTTAATGAGTCATGTCACCTCATGATGTAGCAGCACTTTGACTGTGGAACTCTCTACCCAAGGACGTTAGGCTGACCCCCATCTCTTTTAAACTTCCAGTGAGTAGACAAAACAGTCCAGTTCCATATTGCATTCAGTGTCTGAAACTGCTGTTTTAACCATTTTAAAACTGGATTCTAAAACTGTTTTTAGACTGCTTTTAGGAGTTTTTAAAGAGTATTTTAATAGGTTTTTTTTAAAAAATGTCCTTGCATTGCTTCATTTGTTCATAGCTTCATGAACACTTCTGGGCTGGGAGGCAATACAGCTATACTATAAACAAACAAACTTCAGTTTAGTCACTTCAGCTTCCAGTGAGTGTTCAGCTTCAGTGATTTGCTGTAGGACCCATTTATGTGGAATGAGTTTTGGCCATTAAAAAAATCTACATTACACCATTGTATTATCCTGGCCCATTTACTTGAGAAACATATTAACTCATGGAGAGTGAAACTGTATACACTACTTACTCACCTCAGAGGGGCCTTTGAAGGATAATCTGGAAAAAGTGGGGAGGGGCATCTATGGAGAGAAAATGGTGTGTCAAGCAAGTCTTCAGGTCCCCCGCAACTAATGAGATAAACTATCAAATGGAGTATGACAAATAATGGAGTAAAAGAAGGCTGTATTTTTGCTTCATTCTTATTTATCTTTTTTTTTCAATTATCTGACCATTATTTGGTCCAGCATTACTGATGACAAAAATGGCATCTGTCAAAGTGTGACCTAAGGCAGGGTCATCTGTTGCTATTATGCACATACTGTGTGACAGTATTTCACAACCACATATATCAGAAGCCATTATGAGAGGCCTATTCAGATTTCTGATAAAAATGCATTTATGAACTTCATAAAATCCAGTATGACAGTTTTCTCCAAATTGTGGGTAATGTTTTATTAGGCTTTGAAGGAGAAACACTCCAGAGAATGTTTAAGTATTTACAGGTCTGTTTCCAATATAATAAAAAAAAAATCAACAAGATAAATATGCAATTGATTCTAAAATCTATCGTGAAGCTACATGTCCTTGCTTTTAGTACATGTAAGGAAGCCACAGTATTTCTCATTTTTAAAGCTAAATTAAAGGCCCAGTTGTTACGTGGTATCCCCATATCAATTGGGCTAACCAATTCTGATACAGAAAAAATAGAGCATCTTATTTTTTATTTTTTAGACTATTTTATACTTTGAAGCCATGTGTCTAGAAATTGGTGTATGGTTTGTAGAAACAAGAGTATGAGTGCAGGCACTAAAATTCTAGTTATGTCTTTACCATTCACTACACACAATCATCCTTGTACGCACATGTGTTAACAGATTCATCTTCTAGGAAATGGCATGATACTATTACTTACAACATTAATTTGATTGGTTTTCCATTTCAATACCTTCTAATGACAGCAACAGGAAGTCCTTAAGAATCTTCAACACAAAGATTGTATTGACATTGAGAAGACCTACATCCTTTGGCCAATAAAACTTCCTCCACCATGGCCTATCAAGTTTAACGTGGTTATAATACTCCATTGTCCTATTCCATCTCCTTTAAGAACACCCAAGCTCAAAGAACATTCATGCTTGCAAACCTCAACGTACTACCTACAGCAGTATTTCAGAGCAAATGTCTTAGTAACTCTTTGCAGCAGAAATTGTACCCATGTAAGACAGGAGTCTTTGAATCTCTGACTCGTATACTGTACCTTACTCCAGGAATTTCTTATGTCACTACACAAGTAGCTATTTTTTCCAATTTGATATATGGATAACCATGTTAGCCGAATTGGATGAGCCTATTCTTATACTTATTCTTATAAATTTTTGTTTGAATTTTTTGTATGAATGGGATGTATGGGATGTATTTTTTGTATGAATGGGATGTATGACTTCAATAAATTTCCCCAAAAAATGTTTTATTTTCTTCATACATCCCTCTTCATGCACTTAATGAGGGGACAGAAGCAGAAGATGCACAAAGCTCAACAAACAAGGTATCACACCCTAGAGAGCCAACCTCTACCACTTCAAAATAAACAACAGTAGCCTACTACCTTGCTAGATTAATGGACAAAACATAAAAACCTAGAACAATCAATGAAGTTCCCTTTATTGCCTTTCCTCTTTGCCAAATCACATTTACATTAAGAGAGCAAATCCATTTACATTAAGAGAGCAAAGTTTTGAACATTGAAGCCCTCCCTAGTTCTCTATACTTCCTTTGCATTACTTTAAGTCAGTACATTTAGAAGCTGAATCCACAAATGTTATTGGGCTATAACTCCCTAGGTGGCAAATGGTCAGGGACTGGAGGAGTTACAATCCAACAGCATATACAGGAATCAAAAGTTGAAACTGAGTGCTCTAGTTTGCAACACAGAATTAGTAGGGGTAACTAGGAGTAACACAAAATATTAACCTATAGTATTTACTTCCAAGTCATTGACCTTGATAATACACATGCAATATAGGCAAAGTATCCCTCTTTTCTTGTATTCTGCTACATCTGGCACTGCCAATCTGAATGGCAAGGACTTCTCATTTAATACTGAAAATGCCAATCAAAACTGCAGTAGGCTCAAGATCCCCTGAGCTGCAAAGGATTAAAGATGTTCACTAAAAGCCACTTCCAATAAAGAAGTCTGGCCCATCTACATTTTGTTCACAAAACCAACACAGAGCCACTGCACATCCTTTTAGTGGTCTTATACAGGAATTTTTCATAAGAAGCAACACAGGTATAATTAAATTCAGAGGCAATCTCAGATAATTATACTATTGATGGGGCCCTGTATTATGTTTAAACCTATGCTGTGCATCTATAAAATGTACATAGCTTTAATTACATAGAACTATGGGACTGGTAGAGACACTAAAATAATCTAATGTAATCCTTGGCAGATTTAGTTCACCCAAACTAACACTAGCAAATTAATCCACTCAGCAGAAGACAGACTCAACTATACTGGAACAGCGCATAAAACAAAACAGGATTTAACTGACCACAAGAGATTGCAATTTACTACCTCAGAAACTACACAAGATGCAGTTGCCTTGCTCCACCAATCTGAAGCAGATCTGACACCAAATTTACTGAAGTAACGCTCCCTCCCTGTTAGTAATGTGTAATCTTTGTAAAGGCACAGTTGAATCTAGATAAAAAATTACCATGATAAGAAAAGCATACAGAAGCAGTTAATTGTGCGCACATTTTTTTAATATAGAAGACAGAAAACACAACTTGCTATAGGTCTAATGAGAAAAAAAAATGTTGATTCTAATCTGGAATATATTCATTTCCAACAGTGAAAGACAAACATCCTCAGATGGGTTGCTCCTCCTTCTTACCCTGATCAGCAGGACCTTTGAGCAGCATTCTGTAATGAAAGCAATCCCTAAGAAGACCAGTTGAATTATCAGTTAATTCTCCAAATGAAAAGCAAACAGGCACTTGTCAGAGGAGACAAGGAGCAGGGTCAAAGAAAAAAGAGAATCTTCCTGAGTTATTATAAACACCCATCTGCAGTAAACATAAATTTCTCTGTAAGTATGGAAGATGTTTTCCTTCAGTGCTGGAAATGAACATAATACAGGTAAGAAGCAATATTTCCAATATTTCCCAGCAGTGAAAGAAGGAACATTCTCAGATGTGACATACTGGAACTTCCCAATCCCAGTGTGCAAAGACAGTTAGTGTCCACTATTGTTTCATTATGTGTTGCAGTATCATTCTGCCAAACAGGGTTTCAGTAGAAACAAATATATCCAGTCTGCAGACTCACTTCCAGGTAGATGCTTGGCATACATCTACAAGAGGGGCATTAATGGATAAGGCTGCAGATGTAGCAGAACTCCCAGTGGAGTAAGTGACAACCTTCCAAGCAACAGTGACCCCAAGATTCATAGTATGTTGTGATGCAGGTGTTGTTCCATTTGCTGACTGGGGAAATGGAGACTTTCTTTCCCATGGGTTGCTGCTAAAAGGAAAACGAAGAGAGAGTCAGGAAGATGAAAATACTTGGTTGTCTTTAAGCAGGCACAGACAATCTTTCTTACATCTGAGTGAGCCAGATCTTCAGCATTGGCTTCTTAAAATGACAACAAAAGGAAGGTAAAATCACCTCTTATCTTCTGTGGAAGAGAAAGTTACTTTAGGGTACAAGCACTGGAATAATACAAAGAACCACAGAATCCTATCTAATTGTACACAACCCCTGGCAGAAAGGGCTACCACTTCAGAGACCTTGCAGGCAGAAGAAATTCCTGTTTGGAATAATGCTTTCCAGGATATTCCCTTCAAGGACATCTCATGTCAGGACTCAAAGGAAGACACAGCTAAAAACTGTAGGACTGTATGAAAATCCCAGGAAAGATAGCTGTGGATGCCTTGGGATCAGGCTAAAAAAAACCTAAGCAATCCTCTAACACACATATGGGAGAAGAAGCTGTTTGGAAGGCGAGAAGAAATCTTCCACTTTGTTTTCTGTCACAGGCAGAAACTTGCCTTCCTGTAAGAATTCTATTAGGAGAGAAACAAAAACTTTCAGAAAGTTACTCTTAGATTTGTCCCATCTACAGCAAGCTTGCGGGAAGAGTGAAAACTGAAAGAAGAAAGGATTTTTTTCTCCCCACAATGGAGAAGGTAAGTAAATTGGAGTGGAATAAAGAACAGCAGGAAAAGACAGACTAGTGCAGCAAAATGTATAACATAACTGGCCTTCTCAAGGATTTCTGTCACTAGAGGATGTTCCCAAAAGTTTGTATCATTCATGTCTCTCAGGGTAAGAAGGTGGAACAACCGATCTGAGGATGTTCCCTCTTTCACTGCTGGGAAAATATTCGGTACTACATGTGGGCCTGTATCATCTTGACTTAGATTAGGGATGAGGAATGATTCTGACCAAGTGAATTCAATAGACATTGGTTGCTTGGGGAGCAAGAACCTCCCTAAGATCAGGAGAGATAGTGGAAATTTCAGTGGGCAGCAGATGTTCAGAGACAAAAAGTTACAATGTGTTAATATTTTTTTCCTCTCCTCTCCCTGCCTCAAAATATTGGGGTTTTTTTAATGGTATGCTATCCTTTTTCCATACAGTGCCACATAACCATGTATTGTCATTTCCACAAGCATTCTTAGCTCTTGCCACCACACTTTAAATTGGAACCAGGAATGGTATGTGCCTATGCTGCAACATGTCCAGAAAAATGATGAGTGACCCTATGAATCATCTTTTAATTATAATTATATTCACCCTCAATGCCACACTACTTTTCTGATACCACCACAAATGTCACCACATTTCCCACTATTAGAAAGAAGATTTTGATAATGTGACGGCACAGATCTTTGTGCAGGCCCATAGTTCTAATTTCACCTCACTGGGGAGTGATTTGATAGCATGGAACACTTTCATTCAGTCATAAATTCCCTCAAAAAGTCAAAATAATGTTGAAAATATGACTGAAAAGCACCCATCAGAAGGTTGTCCTCCTTTATTACAAGAAGAACACAGAGTAAGCTAGCCAGCTTGCAGGTCTACCTTCTAAATAATACAGTTGGCCCTCCACATTCACTAGGGGATGCAAGACCCTCACAAAAGTGGAAAAATCACAAATATAAATATGTGTGTGTGTGTGTGTGTGTGTGGTTGTTGGAAGGGGGCCAAAGCATGGTGGGGGGAATGGACAGCCAGGGTCCAAACCAGCTCAGAGAAAGGAGAGGGGATAGATTGGCATGGTAGCTTACACTTTCTCTCTCTCACCCATCTCTTTCCTTGGGTATGGGGGAACATCAGGAGAGTGCTTGTCGTGCTGAGCAACTGGGCTGTGAGTCATTCTTGGCTGGCCGGGCAGCAGCTGGTAGAGGAAGAAGAAGACTAGAGGCGGGCTTTCAAAGTTTCGTGCTGCCTGACTGGGGCTGCTCAGAGGGAAAGTTCCCCCAGAAAAGAGGCACTTCAGGTGGACAGAGGTTGGAGAACTCGCAAATAATCAAAACTGTGTGTCAGGGCCCCAGGTGTGGCCGCGCCGGCAGGCGCCGCAGAGGCTGATGCCGGTCTTACCAAGGAGGAGGAGGATGCGGATCCAGGCCCGTCAGAGGCCGCGATCGGCGGCGGCGGCCCCGCGGCCGTCGCGGAGGGCTCCGCTGCGGAGGGGGGCCGCTGGGATGCCGCGGCAGAGGACGATCCCAGCGAGGGCCCGTCCCGCTGGACGGAGGCTGCTGCTGACGTCGCGGGAGGGCCCACCGCTGCGGAGGCTGCCGGCCCGGTTCCCGGGCCGCGGGACATGGCGGACGCGGCGCCACGGGAGGAGGCGGGTCCCGGGCCCGATCCTGGGGCTCCGCCTACTTGCGAGGAGGCCTCGGCCGAGGCAACCGCCCCGCCGCCGACATTCCTGCAGCGGCAGCGAGCCAAGGAGGCCAGCCGCCGCTCCCGGCGTCTTCAGGAGAAACACCTGGAGGCGGGGAGCTCCCAGCTGTAGCTCAGCTGTGAGCCCGGCCACGCGCTCAGCCCGGATTGGCCGCGGGCCGGGCTGCAGGCCTTTTTAGGCAGACGCGGGGATGGCGAAGGCACGGAGCAACAACCGTCGGCTACCCGTGCGTCTGTCGCCCGTGCCTTGACCCCGTCCGGTCCGAGCCTGTGAGCTGCTGTCTGGCTTCCCCGCGACTCTTCCCTGCGTTCTGGTGCTGCAATCGCTTTGTGTTTAGGGTGAGGCAACCCGTCGTTCTTTTCTGTTAAGTGCTTGCTGTTAAGGCGATCCTTAGTTCCTGGCCGCTTGCCTGTGGCAGCCCCCCCGGAGGACTGTTTGGGACGCGGCTGCCGGCGGCCTTGGTCCGGCCCCTGCTTGACCTCAGCCCGCGCTGACAGATTGTTGCTCCGGCCCCTGGTCAAGCAGGATGGAAGGGGAGAACGCAGCTCTGAAGGCCCAGCTGGCCGCCCAGGCCCAGGAGAACCAGGGCCTGTGGGCCCAAGTGGACCAGCTCTCCCACGCCTTGCAGGCCTTGCAGTTCCAGGTGGGCTGGCTGCAGACTGCCCGGCCTCCGCCAGCGCCCAAGATCCCCATGGTGGTTCCGGCCCGCTTCACGGGAGACCCCCTCCGAGCTGGAGACCTTTGTGGCCAGCTCCCGGCTGTACATACAGGTCCGGGCCCAGGACTTCCCCAACGAGCGGCCCAGGTGGCCTTCATGATCAGCCTGCTCTCCGGCATGCCGGCCAAGTGGGCCACGCCGCTGCTACGTCAGAACAGCGGTGTCCTGGACGACATGGCCACGTTCCTGCAGGCCTTCCGGGAGGTCTGGGGGGACCCGGTGCGCGTAGAGACAGCCAGCCGCCAGCTGCGCCAGCTGCAGCAGGGCCGGGGGTCGGTGTCGGACTACACCACCACGTTCCGCCTGCTGGCGCAAGACCTGGCCTACAATGACCCCCGCCCTCTGAGACCAGTACCGTGCCGGCCTCTCGGCCGAGATCCTAGACGAACTGGCCCGCAGTCCGCCGCCAGAGACACTGGAGCTGCTAATCCAGCAGGCCCTCCGGATAGACGGGCGCCTGGAGGCCCGAAGGCAGGCCCGCCGGGTGGGCTCCACCAGCGGCCGTGCCGGGGCGCCGGCCCCCCAGGAGGTTCCGGCCAACCGCCCCAGGGCTGGTGGCCCCGCCAGCAGCGCCTGGCGACGAGCCCATGCAGCTCGGGGGGGCGCGGCCCCGCCTGACCGCTGAGGAGAAGGAGAGGCGGCGCCGGGCGGGCTTGTGCCTGTACTGCGGTCCGGGGGTCACTTTGCCCGCGTGTGCCCTGCGAAGGCCGCCGGTCCCGGGGCTGCGGGAAAAGCCAACCCCCAGGTCTAGAGGGCCTGCGAGGCCTGGGGGAGCCCGGAGGCGGGACAGACACAGGGGTCGCGACGCAACGGCGTGATCCGCTGCTGGTGGCCGCAGCGGTGACCTATGGCGCGGGTCAGCCCATCCCCGTAGGGGCCATGATCGACTCCGGGGTGTGAACAACTTCCTGGACCTCCAGTTCGCTCAGGACCACCAGATCCTGCTGTTGCCACTGCCAGAGCCACGGCCGGTGGAGACCATTGATGGGCGATTGCTGAAGTCTGGCCCCATTACCCACCGGACGGTGGAGGTGGGTTTCGAGATTCAGGGCCACTGTGAGCGGACGAGCTTCCTGGTGGCCGCGGTGCCCTGCTTCCCCGTGGTGCTGGGGATGCCCTGGCTCTCGTGCCACGACCCGCACATCTCCTGGGCGCGGCGCGAGGTGCTGTTCGCATCCGAGTACTGCCAGGAGCACTGCTGGCCCGAGAAGTTGATGGCCTCGTTGGAGGACCCCGGGCCCGTGACCTCCGTGGAACTGCCGCAGAAGTACCGAGAGTTTGCGGACGTGTTCGACCAGAAGGAGGCCGACCGCCTGCCTCCGCACCAGGTCTACGCTGCGCCATAGACCTGGTCCCGGGGGGCCCCATCCCAGCCGGCCGCATCTACGCACTCTCGGAACCGGAGTTGGCAGCATTGGGGGAGTTCTTAGAGAAGAACCTGCGCCGAGGCTTCGTGCGGCCGTCGACCTCCCCGGCTGGGGCGCCAATGCTGTTCGTTCGCAAGAAGTCGGGGGAGCTTCGCCTGTGCAACGACTATTGCGCCCTCAACCGGATCACTATCCGCAACCGATACCCGCTGCCCCCGATTCCGGAGCTGTTGGAGCGGCTACGCCATGCGACGGTCTTCACGAAGCTGGACCTCCGCGGGGCCTACAACCTGGTGCGGATCCGGGCCGAGACGAGTGGAAGACGGTGTTCCAGACCCAGTACGGCCACTACGAGTACACCGTCATGCCCTTCGGCCTGTGTAACGCGCCAGCGGTTCCAGCATTTCGTGAACGACGTGTTCCGAGACTACCTGGACCGGTTCGTCATCATCTACCTCGACGACTTCCTGATCTACTCCCCGAATCAGCAAGTCCATGAGGCACATGTGCGCGCCGTGCTGTGGCGGTTGCGGGAGCACCACCTGTATGCAAAGCTGGAGAAGTGCGCGTTCGACCTCCCGGAGGTCGACTTCTTGGGCTACCGCGTGTCTCATCGGGGGGTGGAGATGGATCCAGTGAAGGTAGAGGCCATCGTGCCCTGGCAGGCCCCGAAGAGCTGCAAGGACGTGCAGCGGTTCCTGGGGTTCGCCAACTTCTACCAGAAGTTCATCGCCGATTACGCGTTATTGGCCGCGCCCGTCACCCAGGTGCTCCGGGGCAAGGCACCGTTCCAGTGGATCCCCGAGGCTCAGCAGGCGTTCGACCGGTTGAAGACCCATTTCACCACGGAATCCGTCCTGCAGCACCCCGATCCCCGACGGCCCTTCGTCCTGGAGACTGACGCCTCGGACGTCGTGGTCGGGGCGGTCCTCCTGCAGAGCTCGGGTTCGGACGGGGAGCTCCGGCCGTGCGCCTACCATTCTCGGCAGCTGACCCCCCCAGAGCGGAACTACACCATCTGGGAGAGGGAGCTCCTGGCGGTTAAGGCAGAGTTCGAGGCCTGGCGGCACCTCCTGGAGGGCGCGCTACACCCGGTGCAGGTGCGGACTACCACCACAACCTAGAATACCTGCAGACCGCCCGGAAGTTGATGCCGCGGCAGATGCGATGGGCCCAGTTCTTCTCCCGGTTCAACTTCCAGCTGCAGTACGTGCCTCGGGCCCACAACCGGCGTGAGGACGCTCTGTCCCGGAAGCCTGAGTTCGCCGCCGCCCCCGGAAGCCTGAGTTCGCCGCCGCCCCCGAACCGGAGAGCCACTCGACCATCCTGCGTCCCGAGAACTTCGCAGCGGCCGTGGACGTGACGACCCCGGAGGAGCGGATCCGGGAGGCCCAGGCTCAGGAGCCGCCCTGCGAGGCCCTGCGCCGAGGGGACGCCGCCTCCCCGTGGTCGGAGCGGAGGGGGCTTCTCTACCATCGCGATCGTCTCTTCGTGCCCGCCGGTCCCTGCCGCGAAGACGTGCTGCGGCTCTGCCATGACGGGAGGCCCGCGGGGCACTTCGGCCAGCACAAGACCCTGCACCTAGTGACAAGCGAGTTCTGGTGGCCCCGGGTGCGCGGGGATGTCGACCCTATGTCGCTCCCTGCCCCGTGTGCTGCCGTGCCAAGGACCTGACGGAAAGGCCCTCGGGATTGCTCCAGCCACTGCCGACCCCCGCTGGCCCGTGGCGGACCATCTCCATGGACTTCATCACTGAGCTTCCGCCGTCCAAGGGCCACACCGTCATCCTGGTAGTGGTGGACCTCCTGACGAAGATGGCACACTTCGTCCTGTGTCGGGCGCTACCCTCGGCGAAGGAGACGGCTCGCCTCGTCCTGACGCACGTCTTCCGGCTGCACGGCCTGCCCAAGGGGATCGTGACCGATCGAGGGGTCCAGTTCTCCGCCCGGTTCTGGCAGTGTCTGCTGCGGCAGCTGGACATCGAACCCCGGTTGTCGTCAGCCCATCATCCGCAGACCGACGGCCAGACAGAGCGCACCAACGCCACGCTGGAGCAGTATCTGCGGTGCTACAGCTGCTACCAGCAGGACGACTGGGTCGACCTCCTGCCCGTGGCTGAGTTCTCCTATAACAACGCGGTCCATGCCTACACCCAGCAGTCTCCATTCCTGGCCAACTACGGCTTCCACCCGCGGTGGTTCCCGCCGGTCGGGGCTCCGTCGGCGGTGCCCGCCGCAGACCAGTGGCTCCAGGAGCTGCCGGCCATCCAGGAGCTGCTGCGGGAACAGTTGGAGCTTGCGAAGGAGGCGTACAAGCGGGGAGCAGACCGGCACCGGCAACTAGGGCCGCCTCTGCAGCTCGGGGACCGGGTCTGGCTCTCCACGCGCTTCCTACCGCCTGGGCGCCCTAGCCGCAAGCTGGATGCTCGGTACATGGGTCCCTTTGTCATCCGGGCCCAGGTGAACCCCATGGCCTTCCGGCTCCAGCTCCCGTGCAACCTGCGGATCCACCCGGTGTTCCACAGCTCGCTGCTCCAGCCGGCCTGGGGTGCGGCCGGACAGCAGCCCCGGCGGCCCGCCGGCTCCAGTGCATGTGGGGGACGAAGTGGAGTCCGAGGTAACAGGGATCCTCGACTCCCGCCGGTGGCATGACCGCCTACAATAACTGGTGGACTGGCGCGGGTATGGTCCAGAGGAGTGCACCTGGGAGGACGCTGCAGACGTCCACGCACCCCGCCTGGTGCGGGCTTTCCACCGACGCTACCCGACCAAGCCACGTCCCTCACGCGGGGGGCGTCCCTGGGGAGGGGAGTGATGTCGGGCCCCAGGTGTGGCCGCGCCAGCGGGCGCCGCGGAGGCCGATGCCGGTCTTACCTCCGAGGAGGAGACGCGGATCCAGGCCCGTCAGAGGCCGCGATAGGCGGCGGCGGCCCCGCGGCCGTCGTGGAGGGCTCCGCTGCGGAGGGGGCCGCTGGGATGCCGCGGCAGAGGACGATCCCAGCGAGGGCCCGTCCCGCCGGACGGAGGCTGCTGCTGACGTCGCGGGAGGGCCCGCCGCTGCGGAGGCTGCCGGCCCAGTTCCCGGGCCGCAGGGCATGGCGGACGCGGCGCCACGGGAGGAGGCGGGTCCCGGGCCCGATCCCGGGGCTCCGCCTACTCGCGAGGAGGCCTCGGCCGAGGCAACCGCCCCGCCACCGACATTCCTGCAGTGGCGGCGAGCCAAGGAGGCCAGCCGCCGCTCCCGGCGTCTTCAGGAGAAACACCTGGAGGCGGGGAGCTCCCAGTTGTAGCTCAGTTGCGAGCCCGGCCACGCGCTCAGCCCGGATTGGCCGCGGGCCGGGCTGCAGGCCTTTTTAGGCAGACGCGGGGATGGCGAAGGCACGGAGCAACAACCGTCGGCTACCCGTGCGTCTGTCGCCCGTGCCTTGACCCCGTCCGGTCCGAGCCTGTGAGCTGCTGTCTGGCTTCCCCGCGACTCTTCCCTGCGTTCTGGTGCTGCAACCGCTTTGTGTTTAGGGTGAGGCAACCCGTCGTTCTTTTCTGTTAAGTGCCTGCTGTTAAGGCGATCCTTAGTTCCTGGCCGCTTGCCTGTGGCAGTCCCCCCCGGGGGACTGTTTGGGACGCGGCTGCCGGCGGCCTTGGTCCGGCCCCTGCTTGACCTCAGCCCGCGCTGACACTGTGAAAGTTAAACCTACAAATGTGGAGGGCCAAATGTACTCTCCATGATTTTTGCAGGTTTAGTTTTAAAAAAAAGCCTCATGATATACTTCACAGTAAACTAGCACCAAAGAATTACAGCCCCAAGACTGATAAAACAGATGCATGGGGGGAAATCCCTTTGTCCTTGTGTGGTTAGAATAAATACCTAAGCAGGGGCAGCCCTATTTAGTACTCAGATGGGAGATTACCAATAATACCAGGTGCTCCTTCAGAGGAAGCAACTGGTAAAACAACCTCTGAGTATTCCTTGTCTAAGAAAACTCTGTGGTGAAATTCATGGGATAACCATAAGTTGACAAGTGAATTGAAGACGCACCACTTTGTCCTATAGCAGTGGAGAAAGACCTAACAAATCCAGCAAAATATCTATAGAAAAAGTAGTATATCACATGATACACATAGGTCCAAATATGGGAGGGTGGGAAGGTATGGAAGCAAAAACTGACTGAGTTGCTGGCATGAAGAGTGCCATTCCCAAAATCACTGATATCAACAGATCCTAAGCATAAACAGTAGCCACCAATTAAGTACTTAAGGCAGAATATTCCAAGGGAAGGACACTGGCAGCATAGCTATACTAGAGTCTACATATATGGTACATATATTTACATATGTGCAAATTCCACAAAACCATACTGTTTAGTTATCCCAACTTAATGGGGATTTGGAAGCATTCCACAAACATTTGGCCCTATGCTACATGATAAATCACTTCTGGAAAAAAAAAAGAGTCCCAAAATCAACTTGTTAAATGACCTGGAGACATAAAGGTGGGGAAACAGGAAAATTCTGAAGGCAAGTAACTATGACAATTTTTCAAACTGATAGCCACAATAAAATATGTCTCATATATTTCTAAATAAAGTTTTTGTTAATCATTACGAAGAGAAAGTCTATCCGGAGTCTTGTGAAGGAAAAAAATGGTATAGTTATTTATACAAGATGATGCTGTGCTGATCCAACTCTGTGCCCTTAAAGTAAAATATTCAAACATTCAGCTTTATGTCTAAGAACTTCTATAACAATTAAGATCTCCACAGCAGACAGACACTCATAGCTAAGAAACAGTCTCTTACCTGTGAAAGCAGAGCTGTGTGCTACGGCCAACCTAGCCAACAAAAACAATTTGTTTATCTTAATTAAGATGGGAAAAAGTATCATAATGATCTGTTACAGACATTGGCCATCTTAACCTTAATGTCTGAAAGCATCAATTAAATTGTCAGGTCTTTGCACTTTTGCTGAGTGTCATTTGGCATTATAATATGATCCCCCATCTTTGTTGGTTGCCTTATAGGAAAATCCAGCACAGCCACTAACCTGAACACCTTACAGTATAAATTAGATTTAATGCAGCAAGAAACTGTGAAACATGACATATGGGAGATTAAAAGAGGAGGAGAGGGGATGGGAGGGTAGCAAAGGAGAGGAGAGAAGGGAGGTGCTTTGTGATAACAGTATATTTTCTTGATATTGTTTTAGGAGATTGTATCCTATTTGTCCCAAACTCTTTACATCACAAACTGATGTTCTCAAAGGGAAGGTAGACATTCATTCATGTCTTAAGTAAATGTATCCCCCTGAAAGATTAACCATGTTAACAATGAGACCTAGAGTAGCAATATAGTTAGACTGCTCAGGTGTGAATAGGACATTTTCAGTTCAATTTTCTTCATTACAGTCACTCATTATGTGACAATTGTCTCAGCTCTTCTTATCCACAGTCTGTGAATAATTCTCACCTCTCTTAAAGGGTTGTCATAAATTGAGAAATGGGGAACCCTTGGCCCACAGCTCTCATCAGCCCTAACCAGCGTAAAAAAAATAGTAAGGGAATTTAGGAAGATGTGTCTACAATGTCTAGAAGGTCAAAACCACCCTACCTTGATAAAAAGATAAGTGAAGTAATGAGTTATTATTGCCTGAACCAAATAGTAACCTAGAGGTATGAGCCTTAAGAAAACCTGCAATGATAACTAATAATGAGGTCTGATGTGCTTTCAATGTACATTAAACCTCTGCAATTCAGGAGCAAATGTTCCATTGCATGAAAGAGAACATACAACTTGACCTTATCATATATATTTAGAATCAAGTCCTAGTTTGTTCATTTAAGACTTACTCTCAACCCAAGCAGGCATTATTAGGAATTCACCATTAGTCATAATTAGGTTTTAGCTAGATCAGGTCCGAAGGATCCAGCATACAGAGGTTTCTGACTGAAACAGAGTTCAAAGACTAAAAGATCCCAGATACATAAACAGAGAGGTGTCCTTAGAAGCAATCTATCCACCTTGTTACATTATGCTTTGCATAACACCAACAGTGCTACACCGCTGAACTGAGGGCAATAGGAACTTGGGAAATGTATTTATGATGAAGAGATGGATAGAAGAGAATGAAACAAAGCGTACAAGCTGCCCAGGCTATGATCACAGTATTTCACAACCCAGGATATTTTGATGACCATATCACCCCCACAAAAAGCACAACAACAGAAATAAGGATGGTCATCTTCTTTATGCAAAGCCTTAAAAGATAACCTCATTGCAAAATGCAAAGCCTGTATCTGGAATTTCAAGGGAGAGTCGTTTTCAGGATAAGACACCTTGTGGAAATCATCTGACCCAACCTATGGGCACTGGGGGTGTAAATTTGGAAACACTGAAAATAATACGCTATCAAGCACCAAGCAGAAGGTGTTTTTATCTATATGAAACATTAAAGATTTGCCCTTCATACATTGGATGGAGGAGTAAGATGCTTAAAATGGAACACAACCACAGCCAATGTCATACTGCAGCACACAGTCCAAAGGGGAGAAAAGACACCAGTAATGGTTAAAACACAGAGAGAGAGAGCTTCATTCAACAAAGCTTCAATAATAATCTAGTAAATCTTGCCTTTAAAACCACAAGATGAAAATTTAGCATTTTTATTAATAATTTATTAACTTCGCATACCACTCTGAAACCACAGTTTCTTTGAGATATTTGCAAGAAAAAATTAAGACAAGATGGTCAATAAAATAATGCAAAATAAAATCAATAACCATCTAAAATACCTATGATAAAATCTTAAAACAATAGTTGTCCAATTTAAAATTAACTCACTTGAAAGCTTCCTTAAATAACGACTTTTTAAAAAACCTGCCCCCAGGTTGTACATTTAGTTTTTTGAAGGACTAATAAGGACCAACAAGCTATCCTTCCTTCCCTCCAGCCCCATTTCCTCCTTTGTAGAAAACTGGCCATGTCTGGAAAACTTGCCAGTCACAGGTCCAATCTACATAAGCTCCTATACATATTTCATATGATTAATCACTCAGGTACAATCTGTGCATTATTGGTAAGTTGGCTAAATAAGCCAGCACCTGTGCACCACTTTGTGATATTCATATGAAAGACATTTACTCCTTGCCTTCAAAAAGAAGTTATACAGCCTATCTAGTATCATCTAGTATCTAATTTCCTACTAACCTCTATCCATAAAATAAGTCAGTCAAAGGATGTTATTACATTTAAAATATGTTTAGGCTGCCTTTCCTTTGCACGTCCCCAAATAACTTAGCTTAAAACACACACATAAAAGCAAAAAAGCTACAGCAACAAACATTTATTTAAGCAAGAGAGGCTGTCATCATTCCACCTCAGAGCAGCAGCCAGTCCTCTAATACTAGGGATAAACCAGCTACCTATATACAGAATCCCTAAAGCTGGAAACTGACACACAGCTGTAGTCTTCCAGCTGAGAGCTGAGTCAGATCTAGCACCACAGATGTGTATGCCATGTCCCTCAAACTACACCCACCACTTAATTAGGGGACATCGGCACACTGGTGCCTGCTCCAATCAATGCAACAGAATGATGGAAGAGTAACAGGCTGCAATCAAGAGGTCTATTCAGTTAAGACTCTCTGGTCTTCAGGAATGATGTGCAACCAGAGGTATAGCTATCTGAAAAGAATAAAAGGCCTCACTGGAGATAGCTGGGTTCTTTTTCTTTTTTTTAAACTATGCAAGGTCCTGCCAATTCCAGCCTGACTCAACAATACATCTGCCTGGAAGAGCCCTCTCAGCTTTTCTTTCATGGCCAAGTAGTTATGGCTAATGTCTCTCAAATCAGCAGGGCACTGAATCTGCTCTGTGTTTAAAAAGTTCTATCCTTAGCTCCAAAACAGCATCAGCACTGTGGATGGTTCATTTAAATTTCAAAGTACAACCTGCAGCAGATCTACCACCCATTAACATGGAAGCCAGAGAACCAGCATGGTACAGTGTGGGGTGTAGTTATTTGAGCATTGGACTATGACCCCAAAGAACAGAGTTTGATTCCACATTTGGCCACAGAAATCCACTGCGTGACTTCAGGTGCATCACATACTCTCAGTCCCCCCACCCCAAAAAAACATGGTAGGTTTGCCTTAGGTTCACTGTAAGTCAGAAACTACTTGAAGGCACATAATAACAACACAACACAGGGGACAACAGCCAATACCATGGTCAGAATAGCACACATCATTCAGCCTCAGCCTCCCTCCAAATCTTTCTAAAATTGTCATGTTTTAAAATGTGGAACAGCTTACTCCATGACCTGCATGTGGCACCATGTATTTTTATTATTTCAAAAAACTTTTTATTCATTGTAATGTTGTGAGAAAATGTTCCTGATCATTTTAAAGGATGCAATTTTTATGCTATGTTCATGGCAGAATTATGCTGTACATTGCCTTATGAGCGAAATACACCCTGAAAAGCAGGTTATACATCTCTTACTGAATATATAAAATGAGTCAGATTAACTAGCAGAACCAAGTGTACCTCCCTTTAGAGGGCAATCTGGATGTGTGAAATTTCTAGAAAATATGGGGGGGAGGACCTCAGATTTTGGTCACAACTTAAATACACACAAAATTTGCTTCTTAACAGACCTCAAACTATTCTACCCCTTTAACATAAAATGCGTATTTTATAAATTAGAGTATATATAAAATTATATTACTCCTCATATTTATGAAAATGTGCAGACTAGGCTGAAAATGTCTGAGTAAACACAAGCCTACCATCTATGTAGTTAAGGTAAGACTGATTTTGTTTCATATGTGGAAATGAGACTGCAGCCTCAAAAGCATAAATGTCTTTATTTTGCATGTGACAATATGTGAATGCACCTCAATCTGGCTGTTCTAGCTAGGTACTACTTCCTTCTCCATCATTCAAATAAATACAGGGCTACAAGTTACTGCACTGTATGCTGTCTTAGTACATGTACTTTATGTTTTCCCCATGCAAGAATATGAAATAAATATTAAGCAAAAATATTCCCATATAGTCACAGTACTAAAGCATCTTCTGAGTGTTGCATAAGCCTGCAGTACAGACAGAAATTACTGTTCTCTAATCTTAACACTTCTGTCTCGAAGATAAAATACAAAACCAGTGAAATCGATTCAAACAACCTTAGTGTGATCATGCTGGCTGTCGATGACGGAATTCGCAGTTTCCAAGCAGCCAGATAGGACAAGTTTGGTAGAGAATACTCTAAACATTCAGATAAATTCATACAGGAAGACAGTTCCTGAGAGTATTACCATTGTACTGATGGGAATGAAGGTCTTCCTAGATTCTGAAGAAGTATCATGAAGATTGCTGTAGCAACATTTATAATTAACACATCTAGTTTAACTCTGGCTTTGAAAAGTGAACACTTGTGTTTGAACATATCAAAACCTGCTGGGACCAAATGGACAGAAAGGGCTGTTGCAAGGCCACCCACTTTCAAACCAGGAGGATATCAATTTCCCAATGAAGTGTGAAATGTCTGAGTTCACCAGTCTCTGCTATTAGATGCCCATTAATATCACCCCAACTGCTCTGTATTTACAGGAATTACAGAGTTGGGAAGTAGTACCTAGCACAGTAGGTAGAAAGCACAGGGTCCATTTTGTATATACACTTTTTTTTTAAGGTAAAGTATAGCAAAGGAATACCATTTTTAAAAATAAAGACTTGCAGTATTCCACATTACTGTTCTTTAAGAGAGAGATGAATTATCAGAAGTCAAATCAACAGATGATACAAAAACATATCTTTACTTTTTGTTTACAAACACTGCTTCATCTATACTGAGAACACCTGGGGATCTGAGTAAGCATGTTTAATGTGGCATTACAATCATGCTAAAATCCAACCTAGTTTGAAGAAAGACAACATTTCACTATTCGTATCAGGCCAAGACACTTTTAATACTCCAGAGGACAGGATCAAAATTCAATATGACCTTTACAAATTGGAGAGCTGGGCCAAAGCTAACAAAATACATTTTAACAGAGAGAAATACAAGGTCCTACACTTAGGCATTAAAATGGAATGCACAAATATAGGATGGTTGGATAGCAGCACGTGTGAAAGGGATCTAGGAGTCTTGGTAGATTACAAGCTGAACATGAGTCAGCAGTGTGATGCAGCAGCCAAAAAAGACAACACAATTCTTGGTTGCAACAATACGAATATGGTGTCTAGATCAAGAGACACAATGGTACCACTCTATTCTGCATTGGTTAGACCTCATTTGGAATACTGCGTCCAGTTCTGGACACCTCAATTCAAGAAGGATATCAACAAGCTGGAGCATGTCCAGAAGGTGGCCACCATAATGGTGAAGGGTCTGGAAGGTATGCCCTATGAGGAATGGCTTAGGGAGCTGGTGATGTTTAGTCTGCGGAAGAGAAGGTTAAAAGGGGCATGATAGCCATGTTTAAATATTTGAAGGGCTGTCATGTCGAGGAGGGAGTGGACTTGTTTTCTGCTGCTCCAGAGACTAGGACAAGGAGCAATGGATTCAAGCTGTAGGAAAGGAGATTCCATTTGAACCTCAAGAAGAACTTCCTGATGGTCAGAGCTGTTCAACAATGGAACATGCTGCCTCGGAGTGTTGTGGAGTCTCCTTCTTTGGAGGTTTTTAAGCAGAGGCGGGATGCCATCTGTCAGGAGTGCTTTGATGTGTGTTCCTGCATAGCAGGAGTTGGACTGGATGGCCCCTGTGGTCTCTTCCAACTCTATGATTCTATGATTCTATAAAGCCTAAGGCAGAATAGTCTTTGTAATGGGCAAAAATACAAAAAAATTATTGATTGACATAAAAAGCAGAGAAATAAAGAAGGGAATCCTCTGGGACTTTTATGGCTGATTTATTTAAGCATGAGCTTTCATGAATACCAGTCCACCTCCTCAGATGCACTGAGGACAGTTTCCCATTCATTAACACCACACCCAGATCTAGAACTGAGGCAGGTCACAGTGCCCTGCCTAATATTATTGTTCTTTGCCTACAAGTCATTTCCAACTTATGGGAACTCTTAAGTAAACCCATCATGGCTCAGAGGGGGTTGCCTTTGCCTTCCTCTATCGCTGAGAGAGTGTGACTTGCCCAAGGTCACACAGTGAGTTTCCACGGTCAAACGGGGATTTGAATCCTGGGCTCCAGAGTCACAGTCCAACACTCAGATCACTACACCATGCTACCATGCCTAAAACAGAAATGAATTTGTTCCATCACACAGCTACTAATCATGCAAATCTGGTACTTGGTTATCTTCTTCTGTCGTTTGTACGCCTCTGCTACTCCCACCCCCAGTTCAAAATATGGCATTTGTTGACTGGTTATATTAAACATTACATGGATATGCTAATTTATGAGAAATTATAAGAAAGAGATGCATTCATTTTTAAAAAGTTATATGCAGATATCCTTTTTTTTACTAACAGAAGGGTTTTGTGAGGAGAGGGGTTCTTAAGAAAAGAGAGGGAAAGGAAGAAAAGACATCATTTGAACAACTCACATAGTCCTGGGGTAAACCAAATGCCCAGCTTCCAACACAGAAACACTGGAAGACGCAGACAACCAAATGCAAGATGTGCTATTACCAATATGAAACAAGCAATGCCTTGCAAAGCAGTCAGCTTGCAGGCCACATAGTTTAATTTTAAAAGTGCATCCATTCAGACTTCTGACAGAGCAGTACATAAGCATTAATGAAGAGGATCACACATTATGTTTTGCGAACAGTTGTGTGTTCACCCAATGTTACAGATGGGGAGTCATGCCTAGAGGGGCAAATTAAAGCTGGAATCAAACAA
The DNA here is from genome assembly GCA_948472985.1 of Iguana delicatissima. NCBI lineage: Eukaryota > Metazoa > Chordata > Lepidosauria > Squamata > Iguanidae > Iguana > Iguana delicatissima. The sequence continues at coordinate 322,164 of CAOKZL010000731.1, forward strand.
GCCTAGCATAAGTGACTTTAATTTCTGCAGGAAATCTGTAGCACTAAAAACAAATTATAATTATTAGTTACACATCAGAGAATCATTTATATACTCACCAATGAAATTTTAATATATATGTTGGTCACTTGCAATGGAAGCCATTTCAACCTGAGAGCAAAGTGATCAGAATCTGACTGGATCTGAAAAAGGATGATGTGTGTTTTGTAGAAAAAATCTGACACATACCACTCAAAATGCTCTGTCCATTTCAGTGATTTTTTCAGAACAGGAATGGGGAAGTGTTCACACTGCAGTTCCCATCACAGCATCCATCAATTCAGACTGGGGACAATGGTTCCTGCACCCAGTCTGAATAGATATCATAAAGGAAGGAACACTGCAAATTTGTCCCATTTTCTACCCAAGCCTTCTCTTCAAAAAGTCACTGGAAGGAAAACTGTGTCAAAGCGCGCGCGCACACACACACACACACACAAACAATTGAAGATGTACTGTATACAGTGTAAAGATTTCAGGAAAAAATGAACATCCTGGATCCTTCTCCCATTTCCACCCTGAAACGCTTGCAAATGAAAAAAAAAATCACACTTCTATCCAGAATTAAGTAGAACTGAGTTAAGTTCTACAGAACATGAAATCCAGTGTACACTCAGTTACGCATTAAAGTAAAGATAAATTTTACAATGACATGAGCTATATAAATAATGAAAAGAGAACTGTATCTAAAACTACACATTCCGATATCATGCTGAAAAAAATAGACATGGGGTCTAACCACCAGGAAACCTAGACTCATGGTTTGAGCATCAACAGAATGTCAGCAAATAAAGGATTCACTATTTTTAAGCACTGGTTTGGCTACAAGCGTACCACCTAATTTGGCCTGGTTTGGGCAGGGCAAGGTGGCTAGAACAGTGAAACCAAGATCCCTAGATTTATCATTTCTTATGCTGCACAAGAACATTCTCTTTCCACTTTTTCTTCCACCCATTCCACACACAGTGTTAATACTGCCAAATCTTGTATTTGATGGGGACGGTAGTCCAACATTAAGATGGGACATAAACAAGTAGACAACCCTATAGAACACTGGCTTTGCACCATCTGAGGCTAGCAAAAGTCGTCCTTCTGCTGCAGTCACTTGGCAAGCACACACCTCACTGACTAGCAAGCATCCAGCACCTCTTGTCAATTACATCAAGATATTGCTGATGCTAGAAGGGCCATTTCAACTAGGAAGCAGAAAAGGAACATGAATATAGGGACTCTGAACTCTTCTCTTTTGACCACAGAGGACAGCAGTGTCGGTCAGGTCTCCAGAAGATGGTACAAGCAGTTTATGTCTACAATCAGTTATACGGTACTCCTCAGGTGTAGATATAGAAATTGTTCAGTCTGGCAATTAGTCAGAAAGTATAGCTAGAATAAATGTCTGGCATGCTTGGACAGAGAGGTGAACTGTGAGAGAAAGGAGAATTTTGAGGAAAATAGTTGCAACACCTACCCAAGAAAGAGATAAGCAATGCTGCAGTTAATATGTCAGATACATCAACATCATCCAGCTGAAAATGAAGCAAATTATTTGCATCATGGACAAAACAGCACGGGTGATGAAAACCCTCAATTATAGATGAATCCTATAAGAAAGGCCAGAGGCACACCAGCTGTTTCAAGGGCAGAGAAAAGGACTGCCCTTGACAAACCAAAAGACAAAGGCTTAGGCTGCTTTGCTCTTTTGACAATGAGCCAAGGTCTCCTTGGTCTATTCTGGTCATGAGATTCTGATAGCAGCCCTGCAAATCAACTATGCTTCCCTCTGATTCAAAGCCAGCAGACGTTTAACTCCTACATTAACTAGGCAGCAGAGAGTCAATAGAGCATCCAAAGAACTGAATAGAGAGTTTACATCACAGAAGAACGGTATCTTTTACTGTTTGGTGATGGCTTTTACATCACTGAAGCCAATGCACCTGAAGCAACAGAAGAAAAGCACTGAGTTTCAGAGTTTTTTCAAAGGCATATGATCCCAGCATTCTGGCAGCAGCAAGACTGACAGAAGGGAAACTAAAACAGAAGTAAGTAGCAGCAAGTATCAGAATGATTGCAGCACAGGGAAGGAAGAATGCAGAATCAGCACACACCAGCATGTTTAGAAACATCACCACTCTAGCCAGATTTAGTATATAATGTGTTTATATGTAAAATTACTATTCATTCTTCCTAAATCCTTATGACTTGAACCTATAGTTCAGTGTGTACAAACTTCTGAGTTCACTAGAACTCTTCACTAAGGTATGTGCACCAACAACCAAAAGGAGATGGGGAAAAACAGAAAAGTTTTTAAAAAAATCTAGACCAGATATTAGTTATGTCTGTGAGGTCTGTAGTTGGATTCAGTTCCAGGATAAAGTTGCATATTAAATTAATCTCATCACATACGTACATATCATGTTATACCCAGTGATGCATACTGGGGTATAGAATCAATGGCTGTTCCCATTTTCTAGAAACAAAATTCCAGCTATAATTCATAGATCTGTACATTCCTGGGATGAAACTCGCATGTTTTTGACAAGACAACTCCAAACAGAAGAATAGAGAAAAGCAAAGCTGAAGATTAAATTTAGGTACTGTGCTTGGTAAAAAGTTAATGCAGGTCAAAGTGTGAAAATTATCTAGTATTTGGAATTTCCCTCCCCAGGCAGTAGGAAATCTTTCTCTGGTGTCAGATGCCACCTTGAATGGCTAAATGCGGTATTTTCCAGAGCAAAGCAGTCATTATGCTCCATGGGTCTGAACAGAATTGCTCTACTGTGTAATCTTCCAGTACAGCTAATTTTGTTTCTCATACAGATCAATGGGGATGCGAACTGAGGTATCTTCCCAGATTCAACATTCTGATCCTTTCAAGACCACAAGATCTTTCAGCTGTTCTTCTTTTCTCTCTCTTGCCATTGGCCACATGCCACATTTACAAACCACAATTTCTATATTACCCAGGTTAATTGTTATAAACAGATTAACTATGAACACTATGATGAACAGAGTGCAAGAATGTTGCAGAGAAAAAAAAACATCACTTTCTCTATGTATAACATAATGTGTGTAAACACAACCGCAGTTCTTTTTCTCCACTCTCTTGATATGAGACTGTTCCCTCACAAGCAGTTTAGTCAAATGTTTATATTATTTGCTCCACCAAAGTCATAAACAAAACTCTCTCACAAACATTTACGTCTTTACAGAATACCTCATCCTGAAGTCTTGTTGAACACCTCAAAAATCATATGCAAGGATGCAATCTGGTACATAACACTGAATAATTATAGATAAATATAGACACAGATATATAAAAGGCAAGATACAGTCTTAGTAAGGATCATTTCAATCTTATACTTTCATTAAGCAAAATGTCAACATGTGCCAATCTCTCCTATCTACATCAATGGAACTTAAGCCATCTAGGTCATTGTTCACAAAATTCCACAGTCATGAGGATTCGAAAGCTCAAAATATGCAGCCCAAACTATATATACCTACACATAACCTAAGCGTTAGGTCCCCTTTATTTAGCACATAGATGCATATACACATATATATGTGTACACACACATATATACACACACACCACACAATGGCTATGGAGGCTACAATCTAAAGCAGAAAAACAGGGAGTGCTTTCTCTGGTCTTCCCTCGTCCTCAAATAAAAGAAAACACATCAATATGCGTGCATTTCTCCTGTAGGAAAAAGCAACTGAGGAAACTACTTTGAATAGAAAACCCACTGAAGGAAAAAGATTTAAGCACTGTCCTCTCTCTCCAGGCTTTCTACTTTGAAATGCAACCTTCCCGGATGTATTTTATACATTTACAGAGAAAGACAGTCCCATGAAACAACATAATCATGTGAAAATTAGCCCTGAAAGAGGAGCTGTAGAAGTCTTAGTCATGATCACATGAACTATGAAGTTCCACTGAGAATTCATTTAAATATAAACATACTTTAGGATTTTTGTTTCCATTTCAAAGGAAACCCATTTTCTAAAGATGTGTCCACTACAAAACAATCCATTTTATTGAAAATAATCCAAACAAACAAATAAATGGAAACAATATAAAGATACAGTAAAGCACATTTGTTAAACACATCATATAGCCCAGCCTGTTGAAATGAGTGAGAAAATACACCAACACCAACCTTTATTATGACAATGAATAAGATTGTATTCAAGAAATAGTATCTGGCAAGAGGTTTAGAGAGATATCTTCAAATTCTCATTAGACAACAAAGAACAAAACCCAAAGTCCTAAAATTCTGAAATCTAAAACAAGTCCTTCCTTCACATTCATGGGTTTGATGTTCACAGATTGATTATTCGTGAGTATGTGTGCTTCCCCCATTCCTAAGGCATTTTGCCCTGGGACAAGATCTCTGAAGCAAAACAGCGGGAAATGGGGCGGACAAGGGTCCCAAGAGCCTTCCTTTCCTCTTCCAGAGTTTCCCCCTCCCCTTCCCATCCATTTTCTCCATGCTGGGGCAAAATGCATGGGAACGGAAAGCAGGGAATCTAGAGAAGGAGAAGGGAAGGAAGGTTCTTGGGAGCCTTTCCTCCTCATTCCCTTCCATTTTGCATGGGAACAGGAGGGGGAAGCCCCAGCAGGGAATGGGAGGGGGAGCAGATGGGGAAGTTAATTACAATTTTTCCACTTTCAGGAGGATTCTATGCCCCGAGCCCTCATGAATGTGGAGGGAGAACTGTAGTCTGAAATAATCCATTGGGGTGCAAACTGTCTGGTTCCCATATTCATGGTAAAAACACAATAAAGTCAGCTACAGAACAAGAAATTTAAATTTAAGTTCATCAAAAATAGACAAATCAATCATGTACCAATCAATACTTCATATCCCCAAAAGTTACATAATAAAAGATGAAGCTATGAATGGGTGCAATTCAAGAAAAATAAGATTCTGAGAAATATTACACTCAAGGTCTATTAGCTCTTTCATTTAATAAAACAGTGCTACATGATTAAGGTGTCAAAAGAAAAAGGGAACAATACCAATAATGGCCAGAAAGACTACACCTTGCAAATGTTTAGGCAAACATTCACTGTAATCCACCTATGCAGCATAAGGATGCTATGGAAATTGTTCTTCTATAAAATTAATTAAACTCTAGCATGCAGTCTTTATAAATACAAGACTATGCAATCAACATACCAGAATAATGATATCTGTACAAATTCTAACTGCAAGAGTAGTGACATGTTAACTAAATGTACTTTTTCACTATGTCATATGCTAAACAGGATTACTCAATGTTAGGAAATATTGTATTGTACTTTTAAAGAAGACAAGGGCCTACATTTCATTAAACCCAATTTGGATCAGATCAAATAAAATATAAAATACCTGAAAAGATAATTGAAAGTACGATTTCAAAATTATTCTTAAAAATTACATGGGAAAACTAGCATTAACACTTAGAAACCCCAAAACTTTTTGTACTGGAATGCACCCCCATCTCATGAGGAGAAAGGGGAGGAGAAAGCTCCAAGATCTCACTGAAATGAGCTACTGTATATTGTAGACAGAAAGGGAAAGGGACCTGACAGTTTACAGCTATTTGTTATTTAAAGACCAGGAATGGACCAAAATATTTTTGAGTTTTAGATGAAGGGTTGTTCTGTTTTGTTTTGTTTCTGACTTGATCCCTTTACCTTTCTAAAATATAACTACTGCCTTCGTTCCTGCAGTAGATGTACAACAGCAACCTAGAGACAACATTCACGGTGCACAAGAACACCCCAATCTATTATATAAAAGTCAATGTTTGTCTGCAAATTTGTCTGTTGGTCTGCATCAGGGGGCAAAGACCTCATATGATTGGTTGTGTGAGGCAAGAAGACCTCATATGATTGGCTGGCTGTGAAGATTCTATGGAATCCTGGGGTTGGCAGTTTAGGGAGGGGCCTTTAGAATTCTCAGCCAAGAGCTCTTGGGCCTCAGGCCAGTTGCTATGGAGATGAGGCCTACCATCAATAAGGATGTCACAAAACATTTGGAAGGTATATGTGAGAAAAATTAAAGTGACATATACAACACAGTTACAAGGTCTTCTCACTTCACACAGTAGATTGTATGGATACCATAACTGAGGAATCTTAAAGTTGAAATTCAAAACAAAAACTGCTTCCAGAAAAATGTAAAGCCATTGCACAAATTCAAGAGAGAGCAAAAAAATCAAAAGCCAGTACATCAACATCACCAGACAATGGAGATTGGATCGAGGACTATGGAGAACAGTTACAGGTACTGGAATAGGTTGGTTCCTATGGACACAATGCCTAGCAGCAAGGAGAAGGACAGTGTATTTCCACAGGAACTCAACCCCTATATATTAACAACTACAAATACAGATTGGATTGGGTAACATGGAGAAAAGTTACAGGTACTGGAATAGGCTGGTTACTATGGAGATGAGACCTAGCAGCAAGGAGGAGGACAGCACATTCCCTCAGGAGCCCAAACTATGTATGTAAATAACCCCGAATACAGATTAGATTGGAAAATATGGGGAAAAGTTACAGGTACTGGAGAAGACAGTTGTGTGAATTCTTAAGAGGAAAACAAAATCCCAGGCAACACTGGATAAATTCACTAATACAGTATAAAAGGAAATTGGGAGAATGTTTGGGTGCCCATTTACCACATGGAAGCATTGTGCCCAATATGGAAAGGAATGGGAGGACTTACTTCTACCATGAAGCCAGCAGCCTCCTCACTGGATTCACTACTCAGACACATGATAGACCGGACTTTGACAGAGAGTCAATCTGCAGAGCAGCTCAACTTCTGTGGATTAGGCCTCAGAAAAAGGCTTGACAGAGAACTGTTTTCTTCTGTTCTGCTCCCTCCTCAAAGCAGACATTCTACTCTAAGGCTTTAGTTTTTGTAGTACTTTGGCTCTTGAGGCACAGGTATGCTCCTCCACTTGAGGTGGCCCACATAAAGGATCTAGGGTGTTAATCCAAGGCTCCAGCTCAAATGGAGAGAGGACAGACACACATGTTATATTATCAGGTCGCAGGAACAGCCATGCTAGTGGTTTATACCATAGTAAGCCATGGATTCTGACCACTCCAATCAGTTTTATCCAACTGTAGTGTATTGGGATGATGCAAGTCCACAGTCAGGCTACTTGACGTTCAGATACTAGGTTTTTGCCAGACCAAAACTCTTATTTGCAACCCACACAGTTGTTGATCTATTTCAGTCACTATGTGTTTCCTACTCCCATGCCCCACCTGGCTGTATGCTACTCATATAATAAGACTGGAGAGAAACTGCCTTATACCATAGTCCTAAACATGTTAACTCTAGAGTAATTCCAGTGCAGTTTAGTGGAACTCATTCCTTTATTAAGTCTGCTAGAAGCTGCAGTTCTAGTCTGCAAAGTTATCTGTTGCATTATAGATAAATGAAGTTGGCTCCTTCATCCTAGATGCATTCAATAGCAAGTAGATTCCATTGATTTCTGTAAAATTTACTTCCAAATAAATGGGGTTAGGACTGGAGCCAAAGATTCTTGGATAAAATGACCAAGGCAATTGGGCACACCCGATTGTATAAGTAAAAAGTCTGCCAGATATATGCGAAAATTATGTATTCAGCACAGAGGAAAATTAACAAGGCCTAAGATATGTACAAACATTTTCTTCATTAAGCTATTTAATAGATGTAAAGACAAGAAACACTTGGATCATAAAATAAAAGGCAAATGACTGTTGTTATCATTAAAGAGACGTTTCTAATTTTAAAAAGCCTGTTTTCCCCACACCTGCCTGAACAGTTTAAGTGCTGTCCTACCAAGGACTTCTAAGAATCATACTGTATTGCAACTTGTTGTAGTAGAAAAGAGGTATGGAATGTGGCCACTATAGGATTACAACATCCATCAACCCCAGCCATCATTGCCAATGGTGATGACAATTGTATTCTAACAATATCTGGAATCAAAAGTAGACTGGAAAGTCAGATCTGTTGCTGGAGATACCTGTACTTCAACATCCTCATTTCTAAGGAAAATCCACTGAAGGTGATTAAATGTCCACACCAAAAAGAATACTATGTTCACAGGGGCCCTTGGGCAGCACACTGTGTTAAAGAGGCAGAAATATGACTTGGAAAATCTACTTGCTGAACTGCAACCAGGCAGCCAGTAGCCACGCTGGCTGTGGGATTCTGGGAGCGGCAGTACAGAAAAAAAGTAATCGCCCATTTTGCAAACCCCTCCTCCTCCTTCTTAACATGCTAAAGCAGCAGCAAGAAATACAGATTATTTCAGAGCACAGGGTGGGGGTCAAAAAGGTATAAGATCAGTTCCTATAAAGGAAAAACATAGCAGCCTCACATTGCCTCCCTTTATGGAAATGTTGATCTAACAAAACTAGGAATTCAGGCAATGGGAAGGCTGATTAAATCAAATGGGTATGGTAATGACAACTTGCAGAAATTTAACACACATGAAGAATTTGATATTGCAAAGCTTTTGGCACATATCAGACTTTCTTCTTCCATGCACTCTCAATGTTAATGCAGAAGTAACACTAAAGTGTGTAGAAGCCTGCATAGACTCAAGAAAAGAGCTTGCCTCACTGTGGGCTACACATGACAAACACCTGTGCAGTGCCTAAGTTAACAGAATGGGCAAAACACTACGTTACTAGAAAATAGGGCATAAAGAATTTTGCCGATCTATAATTTTATACATGCTTGCAGGAAGATACCACAATCACCAGAAGAAAAAATCTAACACAGTAAAACGTCTCATCAGAAAAGAGGTTATGTACCATGGGGGTGAGGCTGGTAGCAGTGAAGCTCCAGGCTGGTGAAACCGTAGCTCTAAACATGTTGGACACTGATGCTCACCACCCCGGCAACTGGTCATTGGCTGGGGCTGATAGGAAGTGGAATCCAGTGACATCTGCAAGGTACTATTTCCCCACTTCTGATGTAGATAATACTGAGCTAGATATACAGTTCATCTTGCATGAACCAGTGTCTGATTTTCCTTTTACTTCTAATAAAGAGATAATGCTCTTCAATTGTTCAGAAAGGAAGTTCCACAAATATGAGGCAACTACTGCAATTCAACATCCTAACTTAATGCAACGACAGGCGCAGATATTAAATCCCACTCATTAGACTACAATTAGCAAATGAATCAAGAATAGGGTGACAAGCAATTTCTGCTGATATCCTCTATTTTACACAACTATTAAGTGTACACAAACCCTATTCTGTTTTTTATCTGGTAACCTTGGTCAAAGCAGAAAGAAATGGCCCTAAAATTATGGGTGTCCCTTATTAGATAAAGCTTCCTTGAGTGGCCAGTTTCCTTTACTCTAATCTCCATGAATTCACATCAAGTTGCAAACCTAAGTATACAGTTTGCTGAGAATAATGGCTTGTCTACATAATGATGGTTACCAAAAGCTTTAAAACTTACATCTTAAATTGGGCCCAGAAAATAACGGCAACAAATGCAGTTGACACAAAACAAGTCAAATATCTCTCTCTTTCTCCCTCTCTCCCAACCGGGAATGTGTATCATCATTCTGTATCTGTTGAAGTCTCCAAGTTATCTTCAAGACTCATTAGTTAGAGGGCCATGGATCAGTTTACCAGCATCTGACTAGTTCAAATGGGGAAAAAGGTTTCCTTATTAGCCAATGAAGGAAGAAGTTTATCTTACAGCAATTGCAACCAGCTTTTCAAGAGGAGAACAACAATTCTTGAGTATCTCTAGCGTATTACCCAATGAGACACTGTCACAATGACCTGATTAGTTACAAACAACCTAATCCCCTCCTCATCATTGAGCTTTCTGCTGTAAATTGAACAAAGAAATGCACAAATGTATTTATAAAGAAGTGTGACCATGCATGTGTATGAGTAAGAAATCACCAAATAAACTCATTTTGATGGAATCAGTTTAGTCTGAGCTACAAGCAAAAAACAAAACAAAAAAAAATCCTCTCTTTGTATGACCAGCTTCATTTCCTCTAATCTGTTTGACTCTGTGTGGGTTGGAATTTTAAGTGCATAGTCTGTTGAAAGCAATGGTAGCTCTACATATCAACTAATACCGGGGGGGGGGGGGGAGCATTAAAAAAGTTTTTATTCCAGCAAATAGGACACATACATCTGAGAATCCTAGACAAAACATTCATGTTGAAATATTTCACATCTGATTTTTATACAGATGCATCTTAAATTCCATTACACTCAGACACAAAGATGCTCAGACCAGAACGACAGGCACATACAATTATTAATCAGATACCAGAATAACTCATACTCAGGGCTGCAACCCTTAATAAGAATAAAATACAGATCAGACAGTGTTTACATACATAAATGAAAGCCAGAGAATGAAGATTAAAACCATGAAGACGGATATAATCATGGCTAGCAGTTAGTTTCTTGTCCTTTCAGAATTCAAATATTTATAATGAAGGTTAAAAAAACTGAAGCCAAAATGGTCATAACTAGTCACCACAACAAAACTGAAGAGGCATGTTACACAGTTAGCATCATATAGTGGTTTGAATGGACTATGACTCCACCAGCCATGTGGAGTTCAGCCACAGAATTCCACTGAGGAACCTTGAACAAATCAAGTTCTCTCAATCTTAGAGAAAGGCTATGGCAATCCTCCTATGAATAAATCTGCCCAAGAAAACTCTTGAATAGGGTCACCATAAGTCAGAGTTGACTTGAAAGCACATAACAAAGTTTACTCAGAGAAGTCTATATTCAAAAGGGCATAAAAATGTGCTATTTTCTGTAGATTAAAAGCAGATCATAAGAAAACAGTAGCATTTACCACAAAACTAATGAAACATGACTTCCATAGACAGGAAAAACATGAAGCTCCTAGTTTACTATAGCAACAATGTGAAAGTGTCACCCATTTCCAGTGGTGATGCCCACTCTGATCCATGCCAAACTATATTCATTCCCTGAGACACAGTTCCAATAAACACATTTACTTTTATGCAAATGTTTTTAAGAGCTTTTCAATTTACAAAAATGAATGGTCATGCAAATACTCTGGAGCAACAGTGCCAACAGAAGGCACAAACACTGCAACTTACTGCTATTCAAGAGCTTGAATATGCCTTTAAAAGCAGGGAAATCTAGTTTATTGCTCTGAAGAACTCCAAATATGTTGTGTGTGCAGTTCTCCTTGAAAGAAGCTGTTTACAAGCACTCTTGCATACTGTATTTTTAAAAGTATAATAGTAACATCCTGCCAAATAGATGAGTCACCAGAAAAGAGCAGCTAAATATCCCCTAAGGGGTGCCATGGGGAATACTGCTTATTTGCCACAAGATGTAAAATGTTCTCTAGTGGTTATGACTTGGACCAAGGAGCCAAGAATATGCCATCTATTCATTCCAGTGCAGACCTGAACTGCTGAGTGCCACTACTTCCTGTTGTATAATATAGATACAAACTATTTTAGCTATCTCCAGAAAGAGCTTGTATACATCATGCCAATTTGCAACACAGTAGATCCCCTTTATTCCCCATGTTCCATGAATAATGAAAAACATTGATTTTGAAATGCTACTTTTTTTCCCAATAAGATGAATGACATATGTGTCAAAGCAAGTATGCAGCTTTCAAAAGGAGGCCCTAAAACTTGACAAATTTTTAGAATCTAAGAGAAAAAAGGCTTTGTAGCCATTATTTGCAGCCCAAAGCCAGTGCACATCTGATAAAAACATACAAATTAACAAAACAAGGGGTCCCAAAACAGATGGAAACAAAATGTTTTCTGACTGAATTTCAGCATGGATAAGTGAAATTGTGTATACCCATCATGTGCATCTGGAGGAACTACTGCATTTTTAATAACTCCAATGATCAGAACAAAATATGACCACTCTGGGTTAAACAGGCCTCAGAGACAACAGATTAACTCAGCAAACACATTATAGTTAGGGATGGAAAAATGTTTGAAAATATTAAAAATAATAATAATAATCAAAGAATAAGTTTCTTGAGTGTTGGAAAACTGTGATGAGGAGAATCATGGACTGATGAGAATCTTTGCAGTTTGGGATTTATTCTGCACAAAATTTGAACATGGGTATTTTTACGTAGAAAACAGCATTTTCTGCAAAGTACACAGTATTTTCTGCACAGAAATAATACAACTATGCAGAAATATTATCTTTCATGAAGAAAATGCCATTTCTTCTGAAGAAAATGCTGGCTTCAAAAGATGCATGTATGCATTTTGCACAGAATAAGCCCCCCACTAAAGATTCTGTCCACAGAATATAGTATTTTCAGTGCAGAAAATATTTATGTGCCTAAATATTATTTGCTGAGCAGAGCATGGATACACTAACACTTGAACAGAAAACGTTTTCTGCTCAAAAAAAAAAAAAAGGGTCACATGCAAATTTGGCACAGAATAAGTCCCAAACTAAATAGTCCTCTAAATCTGCAGTTTTCAAAGACTTTTTGGGGAACAGAATTGCTACAATTGCTTCCTTTGGGAAAGAGACTTGGAAAAAAATACATTCCTACTGATAGCCATAAAATTCATAAAATTAACTAAGATTTTCCATTTTACCTTTAGAGGGCAATCAAAGTAGAAAATCTCTCTCTTACTAGCTCAAATAATGCAGGAATACTTGTCCAACCTTAATGGATCCTGTAGTACCTGCAATGAGACCTAGGCCATTACTGCATGGTGTCACAGTCCTGTGACGGGAATGTGATGGCAGGGGTCTGCAAATCGTGCTTTTGCACGATATCGTCACAGTCCCACTGCCAACTCATTGCCACCAGTCACACTTGTAGGATATCTGCTTAATGGAAAGAATCCATTGAGCGCATGCAATCACATGACAGCCCCACCACCAGCCAGGGGAAAGAGGCCAGCTGCACTGCAGAAGGAAGGTAAGGAGCCGGCCAGGTGCAGAAGGGAGCATTCATATCATGCTCCCATCCAGGCAAAGTTGAAATCTCATAATGAAGACAAGTCCTCATACCCAACTCCTCAATACTTGGGGGAGTGCCTCTCTTTGTACATACCTGTCCAAGCACTGAGATCTACTGTGAAGGCTCTCTTCTGTGTTCCACTACTGGGAACAATATATTGTGTTGAAAAACAGGAGAGGACCTTCTCTGCCGTGGTACCCCAGTTATGAAATGCCCTTCTTTGGATACCCCACTGACACTGATGTTTCTGTCAATTCAGTGTTAAGCTTTGATTTTCACTCAGGCTCAGATGACCTAGTTGTGGCCTGTTAGATTGCCGGTTTTGTCTTCTCTTTGCATCTATTCTGGTTAATCATGCTGCCTTGCTTTAAACTGTTCGGGTTTTACCGTGCCTTAAGATTTCCAGATATAGTTGTAAACATTTTCATTAACAGATAACTATAACTGAACCTACAAAGCTTGAAATGTGTGGGCTTGATACCTCTGCAGATGAACAAGTATATAGTGCCATCATTTCCTGTCCAAGCAATACTTCCGCAGAGTTCTTATTCCCTGGAAATTTTGCTTCTCTCTATTTATTTCAAAAATGAGATACTAGAGTAATCCTTAGCATGAATTTGAATGGACAGTTGTTTGCTCGTGTCAGGTTCCCCCAAAACATGGGACACTCAGAATTTTAGGTAAGGCAAGACACAAGAAAAAAAATGCTCACACATAAAGTCAGCATGTTTGTTAAAAGTTGTCTGGAAGCCTGTTTAGCAATTGTGTCCATTTGTCCAAATTGTCACAGTTGAAATGGAGAGCAAATCTAAGCACTACAGATGCATCAGAAGTCTAGATCTGGTATACAGATCCTGCTGGTATTCTAAATGCAATGGTTTATAATTAGAAAATCTTAGACCCAAAAAAAACCCTGAGAACATGTAATTATTTTTTGCCACTGATATAGGCTTTGAGTGGCTTACACAGACAAAGGGAAGTATAAATTTGTTTTACTGCACTGTGATGCATAACTGTTGAGACTTTGATACAACTGAAAAGAAGGCACTTTCTCCTTTTAAAACAGATGGTACAAATTCCCACCAATGGGCAGTGCAGTTCTCAAAGCAATGCCAAGTCTTGTATGTTGGAGTAGGATCTGAACCATTTCTAACCTCTGCTATACTGACTGAACCTTTCAACATCAAGCAAAAATGGTTTTCATGTTCAGTATGTTTAATGGTGCTTCCCTTCTGCCAGTCAGGCTGTTGTGTAGCTCAGAAACACACCAGAACAGTCTATAGTCATTGGCAGAAACTCAGATACTTGGTAGAATATAAGAAGGATGAAAATTCCCACCCAATGTGTACTAGAAGCAATGCTAATTTTCTCCACACATGCCCTTTCTGCATGCACTTTATCCCTTTGCAAAATGTATGGCTATCCATTTGTTGCACAGTATCTAGTAATCTTCTCTAGAGGGTGCCCTTCTGTTCTGAGCCTCTTGAATTTATTACTTTTTTCTTTTCTTTTTTTGCAATTAAAAAAGGATGATACCTTCCGACGTTAATCAAGGAGAGCCAGCATGGTGTAGTGGTTTGAACACTGGACAATGACCCTGGAGGCTAGCTAGCGTTCAATTCCTCACTCAGCCATGGAAATCCACTGGGTGATCTTGGGCACATCACACACTCTCTGCCCCAGAACACCCCAAGACAGGTTCACCGCAGGGCCACCATAAGTTGTAGAAATGAGTTGAAGGCACACAACAACAAAACGACAACAACCTTGATCAAGTTTGTACACCTGTCTCGGGCCAAGATCTAGGGAGCAGTCCTCTACATGATGTGTCATTTACTGATTGACATATCATTCTCCTTTCCACTATTTGCATTCCTAGTGAATCTGAAGTGAGTCTTCAAGTGGTTGTGTATTCACTTATTGTGCCAGCCCTGTGCTAAGGTTCACATCTAGTGCCAATTTTGAAAATCAGAAGTAGAAAAAAGCATACAAACTTCCACATATCATTATACCATCAATTCAGGATCTTTAAAAAAAATCACCCTTCCCACCATGTATCCCTCTGCAATGCAAAGCTAGCAATCACACAGCTCATTTGTAAACACCTATTTACATAAACACTCTGCAAATTAACCATTTCTATCATCACAATGTACCTGCATCATAACAAACCTACCCTCCCATCCACTGACAGATGAGCATACCTGTACTTTGAACGCACACACACAGCAAAATAACTGTCGTCACTACCACTATATGCATTATCTGCACAATAATATCACCCTCCAATTCACCATACAGGTGAAAAATAAAATTCATCAAGCCCTCAGCTAACAAGTTGTGGCAGCATCATTTCCTGATAGTGCAAAAACTACAAAAGAGCATGTATCAATCCTAGCAGCCACCCATTTGTTTCTTAAAGAGAGAGTAACATTACACTGGCTCAGTTCAAATGAATATTAAAGTTAACCAATGTTCAGATAGTCAACCCATCCAGACACAACAAAGAAATCAGGATTAATACATGCCAGGATCCTTGCAACAAAGCTGGTACACAATAAGAAGGAAACAGAGCACCAGTGTTCATCCCAAATTCCATGGTTTATGAAGTATGGAATTATTGGCCAAGTCAAGTTACTTTATGACCCATTAAACTGAAGTTAAAAGGTCATAAATGAATTTACTTGAGTTGCAATTCTACACTACTCAACAACATGGCTATGACAAAAGAATACTGCAAACACTTTGGGGAGATAACAGTGCACCAGCAGCAGGAAACTGGGATGAGATGAAGTGAATTGGAAGAAAAAAGAAATTTATGTGTTGCACAGCAAGACAAGGAAAAAGAGTAGAGATCAGCAACAGGTACTGTTTGCCAAGAAGACAGTAAAACTATGCATTATTTGCGGGGGGACTGATAGCAGAGGCAGAGAGGGTGCTGTAGACCCAAATTATGGTGCATCTGCAAAGATATAAAACAAATTGCAAGGCAGCTGGTACAGTTCTGCATCTGGATCTTAACAGCAGGAACCTCAGTCCTTCAGTTACAAGCTTCAGCAGCACTAACTGTCCCATATCACCACACCACATGCTGGGGTAACCGAATCACATAATCAAAGAGAGAGACCCATGCCAAAAGAAAAAAAAAAGCCCTTCTGTTTACTAAAACAGGGTGACTTTTTAAAGTTATCAAGAAGATGCAGCTATATAAGAATAATACTCTGAATATCACCATGTTCACTATTGCTTAAAATCTGCATGCAATCAAACTATACAGTAATAAAACTGCTGCCCTAGATATCTGTAAAGCACTAAACTTACAGAAAGGAAAAACTGTTGATTTCCACCAGGTTGTTAACAGTATTAATTTAGTAAGATACACCTTCCAGGTGCTCCCCAGTTTTGGTTTGCTGATCCTAATCATGGTTATCTACAATTAAGTCCTGTTGATTCCAGCTAGTTGCTTGCGAGTATGCTTTAGCTGAGTTCTTTTTCTATGGATAAATTCACTATATGGAAACCGTACTTCCTACTGAAAGTGTAAACCATCTTGTACATCTTCTGCAAATGTTAAAAATCCTAATGCATTACACCTCAAATCTGTTACCATATCTTGGTGCAGAAATGATATAGATTTCAAATATATATAATGTCTTCAAATAGATTTCTCTCATGTAATAAAAGATTAAACACTCTATCAGTGGCACATGAATTGCTGCCCATATCAAAAGGATCACAACTTAACTCCAAGCCCCCGCCACAAAAATCCAATGTTAACATTGGAACCTGAGATTATTTGAGGTTTAACAAGGATTATGTTGAAATAGTTATTCTTCTGCATGAAAACCTTTCTGAATTTGTGTGCCAAAGAAGATTTTACCATAATAAAGTGGAAACAATTAGCATAAAAGCAATACATAAAGCTAAGGTAAAACATCTGATCAAATCTGGCCTCAAATTTAAGTATTATGGACTGCAATCTTATTTAAGAATGACCCACAGTGCACTCAAAAAGGAAATGCTTCTGCATCATTAATATGACCATCCTACTAGAGCAGGTTTTATTAAATACATTTTAGTGCTCTTATCCCAAAAAAGAAAGTTTTCATAGACTGAACTTTTTCATGTACTGTCAAAGCAAGCAATGTTCAAGATAATACCGAAAAAAAATTGAGGAGCTTCACCGCCTGAAACTAACACAGTGAATGTTAAATATAAGAAGTTAAAAATAAAGGATGTGTAGTGTAATTAATACTAAAAAATGATGGTGATTAAGGGCACTGGGGGAAATCCCTTCATTTTTAAAGATGACACTTCTGCATGCCACATGGGAAATCAACTCTCTGTAAAAGTACTAATGAAGCAAATAGCGGTTTTGCACATATACACCTTGCTCAAAGAGTTTTTGAAAACGAAAGAGAAAACACCCGATTTCCACACCTGCTAGAAACAACACCTCTATCTGTCTTTATACCTCTGCATTAAAAAAGATTACAGGAGGAAATAACGCCTTCCCAGTTCCCTATAATAAAATCACGACTAGAACCGCTGTTCCTTAAGGGTCACATCAAATTGGCCTTTTTTTTGGCTCCCAAAACACACACGTACAAACTGTACACATTGTTCCTCTTTCTTGTTCCATTTCTCCTCTGGAGAGTGCTGGAAGAAGGGAGGCGGGACGTATTTTACAAAAGAATCGGGGAGCTCCGGGGTAGAGGTTTCCAGGCGGGAGGGCGGGGAAAGCGACCCACTCACTCTGGGACTTTATAACAACTTGCTCGGGTCAGCAAAAGCCAAGCTCTACTCCACGAAGCACCCATCACCGAGGCTGGGGCTCACACCGCAGCTCTGCCCACCCCCGAGTGCCAGCCCCGCACGCTCTCTCCCAGGTGCCAAAGTTGGGAGTTCGAATCCGGCGCAGGGAGGGGAGGCGGCCGCCCGTGCGGAGGGGCGTCCCACGCCTCGCCAGGTTTCTCGCTCCTCTTCCTCCTCCTCGGTAGCCGCAGCCGCCCGCCCAGCGCCCCCCTCGCCTCCCTCCCCCGGGCTCCCCTTACCTCGCAGAGACAGCAGCGCAGCCAAAGGGGCCACCCAAAGCCCCCGGCTCGAAGAGCCCTTGCAAGTCATGCCGGGCACGGGCAGGAGGAGCGGCGTGGGCACCTCGGGCGGTGGCGGCGGCAGCCGAATTCTGGCCGCCAAAGTCCGGCCGCCTCCGCGCCTCTCTTCCCTCCGTCCCTCCTTCCTTGCTGGCTTCCTCGAGGGGCGCCAGGTGCCGCTAGCTCCGCAGCCCGGCCAAAGCGGAGGGAGCTCCGAGCCGGGGCGGCTCCCGCTGCAGCAGCGAGCCGCTCCGGCTCCTCCCGCTGCAGCAGCTGCCGCTGTCCCGGGACCGCCCGCTTTGCGCTGCCTGCGCCCCGGGAGGCTCTGGCGCTCCGGCGTCCCGGCAGCCCGGGGACGCAGGCGGGCTTCGAGCCGGCCCGAGAGCGCAGCCTGGCGGCCCCGCCGAGCTCCTGCGGTGGCGGCGGCGGCGGCACTGCCTTTGACCACCCACGGCACACGCGCTCGCCGCCGCCCCCGCCGCCCCCGCCAGCCTGGCTCGTGCTTCCCCGAGCAGGGTGAGGCGAGGAGGAGGAAAGGGGGTTGTCCGGCTAAAACTGCGGGGCGAGGCGGGAGGCAGGGAGGGAGGCAGGGAGGGAGAGAGAGGCGCCAACTGCCAGTCTGGAGTCGTTTACTGACACACCGCATGCATAAACAAACACCTCACGCGCCTCTTCCCGCACAAAAAAGGCGGGCTACTGGAGCCAAGGAGTCCCGTGCCCCGAAAGTTTAAAGGCATCCCCTGCCCGCGCGCCCTCGCCCCAGCCGCCGCCGCCGCCTCCCCAACTCGTCTTGAGGCGACTTACCCCCCACCGCTGAGAAACCACGGCTGCCCCGGTCGAGGTGCGGCGGAGTGGGCTGGGAGGGCGGGACCGGGCGAGCCAGGGCTCCGTCCGCGCGGTGGCTCGGTTCCCCTCGCTTCTCCAGGGAAAGGTGTCCTCGCACGTGGGAGGCATAAAGGTGCTGAAGCTGAAATCTGGGTCGTTTAAAATTCTGTGAGTCTCCCGCAAAAAGGTAGCCACCCAAAAAGAGAAAGAAAGAAAGAAAGAGAGGAAGGAGGATCTTTTGCAAGGATGAACTCTGTACGATCATCACGTGCAGCCTCAAAGACTTGCACCTGCATTCTCCTCTGTGACATTGCACAAAGATCTTTCCTGTGGGCAGTCGCTCTCCTGAGGTGGGGAAACCTTCTCATTATTGAAGCTGTAAGGGGTTTTTTGTGCTACTGGGAGCAGTTTTAGTATTATCCAGGAAGGGAGGGGAACAAAACGAATTATACATCCTCTTTCTTTTTTAAATGTAACTTTCAAGGTTTAATTTTTTTTTGTTTAATGTGGCAATCAAGAGAGCTAGCATAGTGTAGTGGGACACAAGGGTTTGAATCCCCTCTCAAGCATGGAAACTCACTGGGTGACCTTGGATAAGTCACACAATCTCAGCCTCAGAGAAAGGCAAAGGCAACCCCCCTCTGAACAAATTCCACCAGGGGAAAAGAAGAAGAAAAAAATAGTAGGGAATGACTTGAAGTCACACAACAAGAAACATTCTTGCACATCTTCCATGCAGAGAGATATTGGCTCCTGTTGCAAGAGAAATACATGAAACCCAGCTTTAGATGTTCTGCCTGCAAATGCAAACAAAGAGGATGCGGACATTAACAAAGTTTCAGTGACTTGTTCTGTGCGCTCAGACCCTTGGACTCAACTAGACAAAGCATGATGTATACCTCTGACTCCTTGCATGGTTTGTCTTTTAGCCATTTGTGCCTAATGAAAAAGCCAGTGGGCTTCAAATGAATTCTGTACACCTTTTGGTTGGCCTAATAATGGTATAACAGTACTTTGAATCTGATGTTATGGTCAACAAGGCTACCCCTGAATTTCTTCTGGGCAGTAATCAGACTTCCTTCTGATTGTTTGCTTCCAGCCATGGCTATTGTCCAGTGGTCATATTTCCTCGGACATCAAACGTCACATAAGCATGTTTACCATTTCTCTTTTTTCCTCACTACGCCTTCCATTTTCTTCTTAGCAGAAAAAGAAAGTATTAAGAAAAGACAGAAAAAAATCACGATGCCTTCTGAGTGCCTGGGCAAGGAATCCTCAGTCTGGAAGCAGCACTGATATGAGCAAGTAGGCCTAGAGGAAGACTTTTTTTTTCTGAGGGAAAGGACAAGATGGCAGCTCATTCCTCATTCCACATATAGAATGTGTACGTGTGTCAAGTCACCTGTCATCTGTCAACTTCTGGTGGTCTCATGAATTTTTAGAGTTTTCTCATCAAGGAATACTCAGAGGTGGTTTGCCATCCTCCTCCTCTGAAATACAGCCAACGGCACCTGGTATTCCCTGGTGGTTTCCCATCCAAGTACTAAATGGCTGATCCTACTTAGCTTCCAAGATCTGAAATATTCTCGTTCCTCCAGGGTATTTAGGCCCTAATGTGTAAACCTGGGTCCTTTATTCAATGGAGATGAACAAATACTGTCAGTACACTTCCCATGTCAGTAAGGCTATGGCTGATCTGAGTTTTAGTGTGAATTTTGAAGAAGCTATCCAGGATTCTAAGCCCATTTTGTAGCCAGGATGGCATGTTATTGTCCAGTCACTGCTGCTGGACTCCCTCCCCAGTTACATTTTGTCACTGGAACAGTGAATATGCTCTCAGTTTTAGTCAAAACTTTAAAGGAATTATCTAATGTGCAGAACCTATTTTGAAAAGAAGGTTCAGTACCTTGGATAGCACCTTTAAACTTTTGGCTGAAACACAGAGCCGATTCACAGCCCCAATGACATTAGAACCATTTGTTGCCACTGGATAAGATTCTCATTCACACCCGAGAGTATCAGGCAATTTTAGGGAAGGGAAGACAAGCCATGATGCATGTAGCTGTGACACATGCAGCAGACACATGCAGAGAATCACAGGCAGGAGGGATGGCTACCACTGCTGCCTTCCAGCATCTGCCCCATGAGGCACTTGCCTCACTCTATCTGTTGTTAGACAAGACAGAAGTAATAATCTTGAGGCATAGAGTTTGGACACATGCCACTGAAAGAACTGAGTTTCTTCCTGTCACTCAGGCTCATAACAGTCAAAGCACTCCTGAATGTATCACTGTACCAGTAATCCCAAGTTTCAGCACTGGCCAGGGGTTATTTTCTCCTGCCCTGTGAGTATGAAAAGAGTGTTAACTGAGGTCTGCCCCATGTGGCATTGACAGTGACCTTAGCTCACCACCTTGATGCCAAGAACTCTTGGAACTTTGTATTTAAAGGCTTTTGGAAGCTTCAGCTAAGATGCTGGAATCATATTACATCATTACTCCTGCCTGTGCACTGCCCTCCTGTTTTCTTCTGAGCTTCTGAATAAGTATAGCAAAAAAATAATCAAAGGTTTTTGAAGATCATATGGCTAACAACATTAAAATTCTCTCTCCCATTCTCATTCGCACTTCCCCCATATATGTTGTGTGTGTGTGTATCAGGAACCGAAATCACATACACAAATGTAACAGTGCTAATACACTATTTATTAGGAGTGTGATGCGTTGTACAGGACTTCAGTGAGAGAACTGAAAGTAATTAGCAAAATCCAAACATTAGAAGCAAAAGTTTCCCTTCCCACAGCAAGAGACCTTGAAGGGCCAGCTTCCGCTGGTAGTTCTTATCAGTGCTGCATTCCTAGCTTTGTTTACCTAACGGTCTGTGGTTCTCATCCTTGGTTACAAGCATGCAGCTAATTAACTACTACTACATGTCCCATACTTAAATATGGAGGACTACCCAACTGTGTGTGTCTGTGTATATATATAAATCTCAGATGAAGTAGGAAGTGATAAGCATTGGGTAACAATGGAGTACTGTAATGCACCATGATTTTTTAAAAAATTACATCATGCATCATGTGAGTTGCAGGATATTTTCTGTTGTAGTTGCTTAACTGCTCTCAAGGCAACTTTAATTTAACTTATTGTGTTCTATGAATAAAAGAGCTCCAAGACACACTGTTATCAACAGCACTGTTTCATTCTAGCAAACTCAAGACTGTAGCTTCCTTGTTTGAATCTATCCACCCGTAATGTGGTATTCCTCTTTTCCTACTGCCTTCTACCTTTTAAAGGTTGTTGTCTTATCTAATGAGTCATGTTTTCTTATGATATGTCCACAGTAAGTATCAACTTAGTCATCTTGGCTTCTAGAGATTTGATCTAAGACCCATTTACTTGTCTTTTTGGCAGTCTATAGGATCCTCAGAACTCTCCT
This sequence comes from Iguana delicatissima, assembly GCA_948472985.1. Taxonomy (NCBI): domain Eukaryota; kingdom Metazoa; phylum Chordata; class Lepidosauria; order Squamata; family Iguanidae; genus Iguana; species Iguana delicatissima. The sequence goes on from CAOKZL010000731.1 coordinate 344,552, forward strand.
GAAGTACCACATTCCAAATGAGTTGATTCTCTTCTGATCAGCTTTCTTCTCTGTCCAGTTTGCATACCCATACATAGGAATTCTGACTTTGGCATTTAATGAAATGTCTTGACACTTGAGGATCTTGTCTAGTTCCTTCACACCTGCACTTCTGCGTCCTAGTCTTCTGACTTCTTGATTGCAGTGTCCATTTTAATAAACAAGTGAACCAAGGTACAGGAAATATTTTACCTCTTCAGTGCCTTCATTGTCTACTTTAAATTTATGTAAATCATACTCAGTGGTATAGCAGTTTAAGCGTTGGGCTATGATTCTGGAGGCTAGGTTTCATATTCCCACATGGCCATGGAAACCCACTGAGTGACCTTGGGCAAGTCACACTCTCTCAGCCTCAAAGACAAAGGCAAACCACCCTCTGAACAAATCTTGCCAAGAAAACCCTGTGATAGGTTATCCTTAGGGTCTCCATTTGTCAGAAATGACCTGAAGACACTATTACCTTAAAAGATGGGGGACCTTGAGGTCCACCAGCAGGGCCAGCATTTCCTTAGGATTTGGAGAGTTATTAGCTCAAAGGGGGCAGCGAGAGGAGGGTAACAGCAGGATGTTTTCACCTGTGTAAATCAGTACTAAATGTAGAGATGATTCTAGTTACAATTAAATGAGTGTTTTATTGGAAATGAATAGACACACATACAAGTAATCAAGCAATCTCATGAACCATACAAGGCTATTGAAGGAAAAGATGAAAGAAGTTGGAGAGAAAGAAATTTTAGGTGGAAGGAGTGATATTTACTAGTCCTGGAGAAGAAGACTGAAACAGAGTGGCTCAAGTAGAGTTTGAGGGCAACACGGAGGAACAGGAGTCTGGAGTGCAGCCTGGAACCCACCTAGGCTGGAACTGGAGGTTTTATACACTATTTCTTGCCTTGAAGGAGTGTGTGTTAATGGCTTTCTGGCAGAGCAAACAAAGGGGTCTGCTTATCTTACTTTGGGTGATAAAACATTGACGGGAATCCTGACAGCCTCTTAATGTCTTGGTCAGGTAAAGTGAATAGGGAAGGTCTCAGTAGGAAATGGGCACACACAGCATGGGTGCTTGCCTGCTGTACCTGGCAGTTTCATCTTTTATTGTATTTGGAAGTTGAGTCATTGAGAGGATTGTCCCAAACCCATTAATGTCAGGGGCTTCCTTCTAATCTTCTTGAACTTATGACCTGGCCATGCTGAGGTCATCCTGACCTACCCCATGCTTATGGCCGGTGTCTTGCTACCACATGTGTTCCAGCCCGAAGTGTCCAATTTTGTATGAAAAGGATATTTATTCCCAGTTTTGCTATCCAATGGGACAGGGAGTATAAGGTGTGGTAACAGCAAACAACAAATAATCAGTGGTCATTATTTTTGTTTTCTTAATGTTCATCTGTAACCCTGCTTTTGCACTTTCTTCCTTGACTTTTTTTCAACATTCATTCTAAGTCAATGCTATTTTCTGCTAGAAGTATGGATCATCTGCACATCTTAAATTGTTCATTCTGTTTCCATCAATTTTTATGTCTCCTTTTGCTGAGTCTAATCAAGCTTTGCATATGATATATTCAGCATATAAAATAAACAGAAAGGATGATAAAATATAGCCCTGCCTGACCCCCTTGCCAATTGGAAGGGGATCAGGCAAGGTCTTAATGGTGTCCTTTTGTCAAGAGCAAGAGTTATGTATCAGGACATTAAAATGTTGTGGCACACTCATTTCTTTAAGAGAGATCCAAAGTTTTTCATAATCTACACAATCAAAGGCTTTACCACAAACAGGATGATTTTCTTCTGAAATTCTTTGGTGCTCGCAGGACCAACATATTGTTTGTTTGTTTTAATTATTTTATTGCACATTAAATTACAAAAACAGATTAACATTCAAATCACAGACATTACTTTCCAAAACCATCTTTTCATAATCCTTCCAGGACCCAACACTGCTAGTAGAACTTCAGCATAAAAAGTCAAGAACCTGTCTCAGGCATGCCTGTTTCTAATGTACAAGCAGCAGCTTTGGAGAAGTGTGTGATAGCATAGGCTGTAACCTACGTCATGCAAAGAAGCAGAAGCAGACAGCCAGGTAACTTCTCTCTTGTGGTCCTCATGGCTGCCACCAAGTGGAAGCCTTTGCTTCTTTTTTTCTTTCATCTGTTCCACTTCCTTTCTATGTTCTCTCACTATGTATTGACCTAGCTTAATACAGCCATGTTGCATACCTTCCAACATTTCACAGTTGAGAACAGAATACATGTGGCCAAGCAACATCTGAGTATGGTAAAGCTGGCAAAAGTTGTTAAATGAGGAAGAACATACAAGCTAGGAAAAGCTGCAACAGTTTGTTTTTGCCTGAGTCTAAAGAGAAAGGCAAGATTCTATCCTGTCATATCCTATCCTCACTACAGACTTAATTCTGTACAAATTACTTTTTTACCTTAACTTAATTTGCGGCAACATAAATAAGCTGAAGAGTAAAAGTAGGAAGCGAAGAGAGAAACAGGGACATTTCAAATGCAGCAGAAAAAGTGGGACAATGGACAAGACTGTCTCTGCCAAATCACAACAGTTGTAAAATGTGAAATTGCTATAACTAAGCAGATCAAAATCTGATTAGGACCTTAATGGGAGACTACCTGTCTACCCCAGATATACCATCTAGAGTCCCAGGAGGGAGCAAAGATAGGGTGTAAAATTGACAGATAAAAAAATAATATGGTAAAGCAATGATGTGCATGGTGAAAACCAAGACATCTGACCACAGCCAAACCAACAACAAATGGAAATGTTAATAAAGGTTTTGAAAAGCACCAATTGCAGCAATATTTCTAGGGGCAGCCGTTTATAAACAGGATTAGTAATGATTTACAAATACAATTGGGATATGCAAATAGCATTGAAAACATCCATCTACTGTTACAGTAAATGTAACTAGGTAGCTATGGGATCTGAAGTTTCATAATGAAATCACAAAGTATGCAAGAAGAAACAACAAGAAGGTAAAATAGACAGAAGTTAATTATAATAAGTTGTTAAGCACTTATAGTTAAAGGAAAATGGGGAAGGAGTAGAGGAACAGCATTCTAAAACCTGTAATGTTATGTTAAATATAATATGCTTTGTTTTGATTGTTTACTTAATAAAGATGCTTTATCAAAAAGAGAGATAGAGAGAGAGAAAACATCCATCTATATCTAGTCTAGACTGTTTCCACACCTAATCCAAGGCAGAGCAAAACAGCAGTCTCAGCCTTTCTTAATCCATTGACATTTGCAGCTTCTAGTCTTCTTACATTCAGATCAACTTTTTTCTTTTTCATTTGTGTCTGGAGAAGATGAAATGGGAGAAATGCAAGCCACATTTCAATCCAATCTAACCTCAACTGAACTTTCCAAACTAATATATAAACTCAAACACACTTATCTTTTGCTTTTTATACATCTCCAGATTTGTGGTGCAGTTCTGTTCTTTTAAAAAGTATACAAAAATGCATGCACTAGGGAAAAGTATATACAAGAATGCAAAAATAGTTTACAAAATGTATTTTGAGGGTTTCTGCTGGAATTTCATTATTTATGGAAATGTACACACAGTGTACTCTTATGAGTTTTTATCTATTTTTTAAACAAAACTGACATGGAAACAAAGAAACAAGCTTGTGTTTGGGGGGGAAATGTAAAAATGTAAAAAAAACAAGAATTGAAACAGACAGGTTTTCTGTTTCTACTCTATAGACAATGGTTCCTCTGAATTACATGTTTTTCTGCTTCTTTATTGAATTTCCTCCAAAGTATTTCCTGCTTCCCAGTCTCATTTATATTCTCTCTATCTACTCCCCCTCCCAACCTCTTAGCCAATCAGAAGAACATTTTAGAGTTGTATTATGTTTTTTCATAACTATAATCCCCTTAAGTTGCACTTCCATGGTCTGAGCTTTTGAAATTCCTAGCAAGAATAGTGTTGGAATGTAAAGACAACTATTTTGCTGCTAAGAATGAAACAAAAAATTGCTGCAGGGTTTTATTCCTTCAGAAAGGGCAGGTTAGGCTGGAAGAACACAGCAAAGGGAAAAATTTCTCTTATTTTATTTTCAAATAATCTTTCTGTGTTTTTGTCCAAATTCAGTCTGTCCCCTCCCCAGTTATTTTAGGTTTAAATTTCTTTTGGCTCTTAATATTAGAAAACCTATCACTCATTATAAGGGTTTTCACACAAAACACACAGAACCTATGCCCCACATGCTAGCATATCCCTCATCAAGCCTCAAACAGCAACCCATGTAGTAATTGTGCATAAAAGTCCAAAACACCTAGGGTTCCCCCAAGTCTGATATAAGTGAGTTAATGGGGACAAGGCCACTACATCACATTTACACACACCTCACCCCCACAAAAGCTTTTAAAACAATAGATTACTTATACTTATATTGAAAAGAGACATTTGTTTTTATTCCATCAATTCTAAGCTGGCATCTAGATTGCCTCTCTCCTCCTTGGAGAGGAGAAAGTACACCCTCAACTCTTGTCATTAACTGACAAGGCTCAGAAAAGGCTGCTTCACCCAAGCAAGCAGTTATATTTGATTTTTCTGAAGGTTTTAATTGTTACCCACTTTGGGAGCTAATCTTGGCTCAAAAATGAGATGTAGAAAGGCAATTCTGTAATACTTCTTTTTTTTTCTTTATGTTCCACATAAATGTTTTCTTATGTCAGTGAGCAATGACAGCCCTTGAAAAATATGTCCTGTGATTATGAAATATAAATGTATAAAACTGGATCTTCCATCACATTGCATAACCAAATGTGTGCATACAGTGAACTATATTGTTCCAGACAGAAACCATGTGGCTGGTGGTGTCGATAAACAAAAACAGGCAACATTGTGTCAGAAATAACCTCAGGATTAATGATCCTTGTTCATTTTGATTTACATGATTGTCTGTAATAATTTGAGACTAGGAAGGAGACTTATTGAGATCAGACTTGGAACAGTGTCAGAGACAGTTTATCCCATCTCACAGCCAAATAAGGTTGTGGTATATAGAGAGACTAGTTGAATATTCAGTCCTTTGTGAAGAATCTTATGCTATGTCTGTGTGTGTGTGTGTGTGTTTGTGTGAAGCTAGATACATTTTTGTAGGCTTTACAAATTTTGTCTCATCTCAGAAGCCATATTATAATTTCACTGAGTTCAGTGAAGTTACATTAGGGATAACTTCAGAGGGGGTAGTTTGCAGAGTGACGTTCCATGCAGTTGAAAACACAGCTACAATCCCCAACCTTCAGAGCCATTTAACTCAGGAAATTTTAACAGTTTAGATTAAGGAAGCATGGAAAGTTACTTGTTAAAATAATGTGTTGCTGTTACAGCTAAAAAAGTAGTTTGTTACTTTATAGTTACCTTTGTTTTTTAAAAAAGTATATTTGTGCTCTTTTGTTTTAGTTACCTTTTAAAAAAATTGAGGCATGAAGCACAGCACAAGCCAGCACTTGAACCATCTGATGCGTCTCTCTCCTCTATTAATGAAGCCACAGTCTCATAAATACAAAAGTAATTAAAAAGCTTTCGTTATATCATGAAAAGAATTAAGTTGTCCCTTATTAAGTTATAATCACATTATATTGTAGCTGTAAAGTAGTGATTTGGGAAACCAATTATAAGTAACCTGCTGTTTTGTAACTCATTAATTCTAATACCTGGAAATGAATTCATATAGGATTTATGAACAGGCTGATAGACAACGCAACAGCAATTTATCCATTATACCATTCCATGACTATAGCATTCCATGGACAAGAATTAGATGCAGAAGCTAACTTGTTTGACAGTTGACTAAACAATAGCAGTTGGACAGATTTGTCACCAAATCTAAGGGCAACGGAGTGACCTAGAAGGTACAAGGGCAGCCATGATGTATCCACATCTATGCCCTCAAACATCTCACTGCTGTTTTGTACCTCCAGTAGTGGCACTGTAGGCAGCCACCTTTCTTTGCCTGATGCTAGAGCTGGTCCTATTACTTCTATTTGGCAGCAATGGGATTTGGAGTTGTTATGCAATTCTGTACATGTTTACATAGAGGCAACCCTTGCTAAATGGAATAGGACTCACTTCTCGCTTAGTACGAATACTGCAGAGCAGTGCTGCTCGAAGTGGTGGTCCCTGGACAAGGATCAGTCCCTGAGCCATTGATAAGTTTCCAGGAGAGAAAGAAACAATAGTAGCATAAAGGGACAAATACAGTGCTGGTCCCTGGCACACTGGAATAAAATCAATTGCCTGTCTCCATATCACATAGTCTGAGAAGCACTGCTCTATAAGGCTGCTGTTAATTGCATTTATAGTCTGCCCTTTCTCCATGGAGTTCTGATTGACATAGCTGAATTTTCTCTCTTGCATCTGTGTTACCACCACAATACCTAGTGAGGTTGGTTAGGACGAGAAATTATTCTTGGCCTGTGGTCACCAAGATAGCATCAGGATGACCAAGTCCTTTTATGAAGAATCTCCTCAGTCCTACCACTATACCACATTGGCGATACAGAATTTATTAAGACCATCAGTGCCTATAAATATATTTCCTTCTGTAGTAAAAAGTATAATTGGGGGGGGTGTTGAGACTGCACTACAAGGGGAAAATGAGTGCCCTAGGCCTAATCCATTATCCCCATTGAAACCGGTATTTGAAAAAAAAAGAAACAAAAGAAAACAGACACATTAAATGCAATTGTACATTTAGAGTATAATATATAGTCTGCCCACAGCTGGTAAGAAGAGTAGTCTCTGCCTGCATTGAAGTCCCTCAATACTCATCTTAACTGACAACAACTCAAACAGAATGGAGACTTGTGACTCTAACATCATTGTGATTTTTGTGCTATATGATTTTTAGCATTTTTGCCTCATGAAGAAGCCAGCAAAACTTCAAAAGCTTGTATATTGCATTTTATGGCCCAATAAAGACACCACTGCTTGTGGATTTGGGATTTCGTTGCATTTTGCTGTACCCGGCCAACATGGCTACTCCTGAATATATTTAGTTAGGACTGTAAGTATGACTACTATTTTCTGGACTGAACCATTGTATTTTTCTTTTCAGTGAGATAAAATAAGCAAGCTCAGCTAGTTATAAGCCAGAAAAGATCAAAACAGAATATCTTAAAAAACTTTAGCTTCCCTGCTAATTAATCAAAATTAATTAGGGCTTTGTTCTGCAGAACACATAAGCTGCTAAAGTAAAGCAAGACTTGCTTACAGAGATACATTTCTTCTCTGCAGATTGTGATAGACAAATTAATTATTACATATGCATCCCCAGCCCTCCTCCGAGAAGCTTAGGGTAGCATACATGGCTGTCTCAGCTTCTTCTTTTATCCTTTCAATGACAGTGTGAGATTGTTCTGGAAGAGAGAATGGGACTGGCCTCAGATTAGCTAGGGCAGTGGTTCTTAGCCTTTTCTTTACCAGGGACCCCCTGTAAATATAATTTGTTGCCAGGAACCCCAAAACTAAACTCAAGATTTTAATATTTAAATTTAGATTTTAATATTCAAATAATTATTTATTTATTAAAGGCTTCTGGACACTAGGATTCAAATCCTCGCTCAGACACTGGGTGACCAAATTTAAGTCACATTCTCTCAGCATCAGAGGAAGGCAAAGGCAAACCAATCAGAAAAAATCTTGCCTCCCCTCAAAAAAAACAAAAACCTGTGAGAGGTTCACTTTAGGGTGAACTTGAGTTCTCATAGCTCAAAAGTGACTTGAAGGCACACAACAACAAAGTGCCACTGCCAGGAGGACGTTCTTTCTAGCCATCATGTCTCTCCCCTTTGAAAATTGACTTATGGTGACCCTAAGGTGATCCTATCATGGGGGTTTTCTTAGCAAGATTGTTGCCTTCGTCTTTCTCTGAGACTGAGAGAATGTGACTTGGCTGAGGTTACCCAGTGGGTTTCCATGATGGGCACATGATGATGTTATCATGGAGACTCAGAAGCTAAGCCTCCTCACAGTGGCAGCACCACCACCTTCTTCCATTCACCCTCAGCTGCCCTTGCAAGTTTCTCTGGCGGAAGCTTGCTTTCATGGGTGTTTGCAGTCCTCTTCCCACCCTCCTTTTTCTTTCCAGGGTCTTTTTAGATTGTAAGCCTGACTGCAGGGCTCACGTCTCCCGTTGATATTGCCACACACACCTTGTTTGCAAATGAGGAAGTAGTCTCAGCACCTGCACGCACGCACACCCCGCATCTCTGTTGCTGCCGCTGCTGGTGGTATTCAGCAACAAGGCTTCCCAGACCCCTTGAGAGGGTGCCACAGACCCCAAGTTAAGAGCCACTGAGCTAGGGGGTTCCATGGTTAAGTAGGAATCTGAACCTATATCTCAAATCCCAGTTCTAGGTGCCATTCCCATTCTGGCAATCCTATACTACACTGGCTTTAAGATATTGGTGTTGGGATATAATCAGAAAATCACTTGTAACTGGAACTTGAAGGCAAAGTCAAGGACTTTAGGCTACTGTTAAAATGGTGGCAACATATATTTGGATGGGGCAATCTAGTAGAAAATGTAGAACTGGAAAGGGTACAGAAAAAGAAAACATAGCTAACTTTAAAGTTGATGAGGAAGATTTCGAAATTGTTGAAAAATTCTATACCTTGGGTCAGTCACCAGACAAAATGGAGACTGTAGTTACAAATTTAGACAGAAACAAAGACTTTGAAGGGCAGCTGTGAAGGAAGTTAAGTACCTCAAGTATAAAGATATACTGTTGAACACCTAAGGCAGTATTATCTGTCCTATGGTATTTCCAGTTCCTATGTATGGATATGAAAAGAGGAGACAGGAAAAAATCATTCCAAATGTGGTGCTTGAGAAAAATTTTACAGATGACATTCACTACCAAAAAAAGACAAATAAATGAGTTCTAGATCAAATCAAGGCTGAGCTTTCATGAGAAGCCAAAATGACTATCATACTTTGGACATATCATGAGATGATATGGCTCACTAGAAAAAACAATAATGCAGAAGGAAAAGAGGAAGTCCACATTACAGAGGAACTGACTAAATAAAGGAAGCCAAGGTCTATTTTGCAAGATCTGAACAAGACTGTGAATAGCATGATCTTTTGGATGTCTCTTATTTGTAGGGCCACCGTAAGTCAAAGTCAACTTGATAAAGCATAACAAAACCAGCAAAACAAAAGCAAACAGAAGCAACTCCTTTAATGAAGAAAGTTTCTACAACTGGGGGCTTTTAAGTAAAAATTGGAAAGGTTTGGAGTTTTTTGGAACATTAATCTCAGAAAGGAGCCAATATGGTAGACTAGGGCCATTTCTGCACTACAGTCTCATAGAGCAATTATTCCACTTTCAACATCCTATGGAATCCTGGGGTTTGCAGTTTAGCCGGCTCCTCCCTAAACTGCAAACCTCAGGATTCCACAGGATGTTGAAAGTGGAATAATCGCTCTATGAGACTGTAGTGCAGAAATGGCCTAGGTTTAGGAAACCAGGGATTGAAATCCCACTCTGGCCATAAAAACTGACTGGATAATCTTGGGCAAATCATGTTCTCTCATGTTGCAATGGCAACCTCCCTTTGAACAAATCTTCCAAAAACAAAAAACAAAATAACTCCATCATAGGTTCACCTTAGGGTTACCATAAGTTGGAAATGGAAACTTAAAGAGACTCAACAGCAACAAAAACTCAGAAAACCCCCAGGGGATTTTAGTCATGTTGATGTGAGGATTTGAAAAGTTATAATTCATCCTCTAACACTTCTTAAAGCTCTGAACATATGACCACAAAATTTAGTAATGGCCAGAAGGTTGGATAACTTTAACAGAGATTTAACAAGTTCATGCACGATAAGTGTATACACTGGCTACTAGTCACGATAGAGCTATTATTTTCAGTATCTTTCTCATTCATTCATTCTTACATTTTATTTTTAAATAAAATAAAATTGTACACTGCTCTGCACAGCATACAAAACATAAATAAAATATAGAATACAGGCCATGGAGAAACTACTAAAGAAGATCATAATGAAAAACAGATAAAAGGAGTTATTAGAATTCCTGGAAGAATAAAAGATAGAAGAATATGCATGGGTGCCAAAAGGACCATAATGTAGGCACAGATGAGCCTCTCTGAGGATGGCATCCTCTAGATATGGTGTAGCCTCTGAAATGGCATTCTCTCTCTCTCTCTTTCTTGTGGCTACTCACTTTCCCTCATTTGACTTTTAAAAAAAAATATTAATTGACTACAAAGAAAAAAAACAGAACAGTAAAGAAAAACACCATGTGATACACATAGCAGTGAAAAAAGAAAATTTCAACAAACTAAACTTACATTGTTATTTCTCTCCAATTCCATTACAATCATATACTTATTCAGCATATTCTATATCATACTGCTTATATACTTTTGTTACCTACATCTAGATCTCATTCTCATTATACTCATCATTATTATAATAACTTCATTCTTAACTCTTTCCTTTTCCATTACATTTAATCTATTACTATCACTAAATATTATCTTATTACTAAACATATCAAACTATTTCTAAAAGTAAACCTACCCCCCAGAGCCAATTATGTTTCAACTTACTCCACCTTCCAGAATTGTAATTCTTCTTGTAGAGGTATGACACCTTCCTCTTTTATTAGAACTTTTTCCACAAATATCTTCCATATTGCTTCGTAATCACTCCCCACTTTACCTCATTTGACAAGGGCACCAAGAGCAGGGCCTCAGATGAAGACCTTAGGGTCCAGGTATTCTTCTCAACATCAGTTCCTGATAAGGGTACTATTGCCATCATGTCTTGCTTGTGAGCTTCCATGGATATTTGTTTTTTCATAATGTGAACAGAATGCTGAGCTAAATGAACCTTTGGTCTTTTTCAGCACAACTCTTCTTATTGCATTTTGCAGGATCTTAACAGTAGTGCTTTTAAAACAATGAGCAGGCATGTGTCGTGATTCAGGAGTTCCCACAGAGAAGAGGGGGGAAGCATGTTTTCTGCTGCCCCGAAGAGTAGGGCCAGGTACAATGGTTTGAAGTTACAGGAGAGAAGATTTCAACTGAACATTAGAAAGATATTCTTGACAGTAAAAGAAGTTCAGCAGTGGAACCAATTACATAGAAAGTTGGTTGGGGTCTCCTTCTCTGGACATCTTCAAAAAAAGGCTCAACCTGCTGGGGATGCTTTTGCTGGAGATCTTGTACTGAGCAAGGAGTTGAACTCAATGACCCATGAGGCCCCTTCCAACTCTATTATGCTATGATTTGATGAGTTAAAGCACTTGCTTAGTTTTCCCAGGGAAACTCTATAGCACACTAATAGGGCATATGTTCTGTTTGCCAAAAGCCATAAGTTCAGCCTCTGCATCTTCAGTGTGTGTGTGGGGGGGCGAATCCTATCAGAAACTCAGGAAAGCCTATGCCAATCAATATAGATTATACTGTATAAGTGGTCTGTGTTGGTGTAAAACAATTCTTTGCATGCCATGGTATTAAATGGGTCAGGAACTAGAGCATATCAATCTCTTTGTGCTTCAGCTTTTAGTAGGGATATATAACAAAGATCATCATCCCTTCATGAGAATGAAGTTCAGTCTTCGGTTTCTTTCCTACTTATTATCTCGGGCTGTGATACTTGTGCAGTGCTCTCTTTCATCTTATATTGCACACTTGCGCCTGGACATGGTGACTTGATAAGGAAAAGGATATCTGCTGCTGTTTGAATGGGGCTATGTTGGGAAACTGTTTAGAAACTTCAACATATCCAAAACACTGTGGCCAACTATAGACTAAGGTTGGATACAGGGATCATGCGATTCCCTTATTAAAACAGCTAGATTGGCTACAGGTCCATTTGTGAGCAGAATTCAAGGTGCTCTAAACATCTCGATTCCAGACTATCTGAAAGATTGCATCTCCTTATGCAAGCCGGTATAAGCCTTAAGATCTGCAGCAGAGGGCTATCTTTCAGTCTTACCATTTTCACAGGTGTAGTTGGTGAGGACTCAGTGAATTTACTCTGGGTTTTAGCCTGAACTTTAAAGAAACTATCCAAGGTGCTAAACCTATGTTGAGAATATGGTTCAGCACCTCAAATAATTCCTTTAAAACCTAGACTAAACCCAGAGTAGATTCACCATCCCACTAAAACAAAAGCCATCAGCACCACCGCCCCCTACAGATCTGGAATAATATCCCAGATGCATATTGTCTCATCCCTACTGCATTCCTCTGCCAAAGCCTTGAGTTTTCAGGCTGGAGAGGAGTGCATCCTCCACATTCAACATGATTGCTGTGTCATTTGTATACTCTCTCAGAAAAGACAGCTATGCAGTCGGCTTTTTTGCCAATCTGGTCCCACCTGCTGACTCAGAAATGATTGAATCCTGCCATGAGCAGGATATTTCTAGCTACAGAATCATTATTGCTTACAATGTAAAAGCATGCAAAAATAAATCTGTTGCTCTATATTCTAGCTTTCACTTCTTGACATTTTTAAGTATAAGGAGAGGGGGGCAAAATAGGATCAGCACACCCTAGTTAGCCATGCTATCTAAGAGGATGCCTTACTATACAGACAATATAACACTCCAAATACCCCTGTGACACCAAATGGAAAGGTGCTTCTTCTGTCTTTATATAACTTTATATTCTCCTTGAAGTTTATGTGAAACAACTACTCCATCCTGTCTCTCAAAAGTAAAGATGCAAAACTTGGTTCCATTTTCTGAATCTTACAAGTGCTGTTCTTAAAAAGTTCGATGTGGTGCATCTTTTTAAAAGGAAACCTGCTAGCAACCTTCAGTTCATAACAGCAAGGACAGATTTGGAAGTGGAGGTAGTGATAAGAAAGCCCCTGATAGTGATTTCGCTGAACTTCCATATTGTCCCAGAGGGTCAGAGCAAGGAGGAAAGAGTCTATGTTGTTCAACAAATGCAGCCAGTTCTTATTGCAAGGCAAGTCAATCAGAAGTCTGGAAGAAAGAAAGGCAGGAAAGGAGGGGCCAAGGCCCTAAGAAGATTTTAGGCCAAGGGGAGTGGGCATACCAAAGAAAGGGAGGTTGGGAGAGGTAGTATGAGAACAATGAGGGAGAACAAAGAGAATAACACAGGCAGGATCCTCAGGGCCAAACCAGACATGACTTTAAATGATGTAAATACAATCAGCTTGCATGATTTGTCACTGCTTGGAAATGACTCTTTAAATAACTAATTACTTGTAATTATTTTTTTTTCAGTTATAAAGATATAACTATATTACATTATCATTGCAACTTAATGAGAGATGACTTCACTCCTGCAATACAACTGGAACTTTTTAGTTACTTTTCTAGTGATGGGGCTCATGCCATGCTAAATAGGACAGGAGACATATCATAAGGCTGTCTTGTCATGGCGTCTCATGCTCCATTGTGGATGGATAACCTAGATGAGAAGAGAGAGTGTTTGAGAGATGCTGGAGGCAATTCAAACTGCACAATTACAACATTATGGTTCCATTTTAATTGCCATGGCTGCAGCCTATAGAATCCTGGGCTTTGTAGTTTGGTGAAGCAGTATAGTTCTCTGGCTGAGAATTCTAAAGAACCCTCCTTCAACTGCAAATTCCAAAATTCCATAGATTGGAACCTTGACAGTTAAACTCTATAAACTCAATATAAACTCTATAGCTCTATAACTGTATAGTATGAAAATGCCCTAGGCTGCAGTCTGAAGGAAACTCACATTATTATAATGGAGGCTTTCTTTGGAATACAAATTGTGAGTTCTGAGAGTCTTTCTGTGGAAGGGAGAGAAACAATTCTAGTTCACATACTCTTGAGCTTCTAAGATGTCTGTATGAATGATGTTTCCATAAGAAACAAGCAAACACACAAAAGCTATACCCAACATTGGTGCTATTAGTGTCAGGGTCCTTTGAGAGAGAGAGAAAAATTGAGAAAATGTGATATCATTAGGAGAGACAGACATAACGTGGCTGAAAGCTACAGACATAAAGAATAAATATCGAACAAGGCCATTTTACTTCCTGAGACAAAGGGCAATATTGCACCCCTACTCGCAAATCCATGTACAGAGGCTGAATGGACTGGTAGTTGAGTCTTACCTCTGCACTTGCAATGAGAAAGGATCTTCCACCATACCAAAGAGCTATATTCCAGTGTAGACAATGAAGAAAAAGTTGTGTGAGACACACCATTTTACTCCAAAGGAGTTGGAAGGCCAGATGGCTTAGAGGAAGCAGTTTGATGGTTGCCCCTGCTGTTCCCATCATCTGCTCTCTAAGGCACTTGTTTCACTCTGCCTAATAGTAGGCCTGGTCCAGATAACCAGCCAGATATTTAGCTGCAGATCCCTCTTCTTCAGTAAATTGTGGCATTTTTTTTAAAAAAAAATGATGTGAAGTGGGTTAGATGATCGATAATGGTAGTTCCATATTTACTATGCTTAGCAGAATGTGCTGTATTCAGAGACTTTGTTGTCCTGTAGAATCTTCTAAAAATCTTGTTCAGGGCAAGGAGCGGGGAATGCAGAGGTAATTAAATGGACATATTTCTGATGTTCTGCCATAATGTTCCCTAAATAGAATTAAAGCAAAGCAGGCTGCCAACTTCATTTCTTCAATAGTGCTGCAAGATAACTCGGTTTCAGCAGGCTGAGGTTATTAATGATCAGTTCAGTAAATTTTATCTATTGCTTTATGCCTCAAGAGGACACTTAAATGAAACCGATTTTGATCAAACCATGAATACTGTCACCTTTAATAAATTGTGATCTGACACTAGGTAACCCAATATTGGTTTAGAGGCAGAAGAAAAAGCAGTTTTGGGCTTGGCACCTGATAAAGTAAAAGTTCCTAGAAGAGATGTGATCTCTAGCTAGTTTTTATACAAGATCTCAGAAACAGATAGCACTGATTCTGGAAGGGGGTCTTCCATCAGCTATATTCCAGAAAAACAAACAACAAATTCCCTGGGGCATTAAAATATTCTTGCTTACCAAGATACTTAGAAAGGCAAATGCAAGTGATAATTATGGAATCTTTCACCTTGTGTGTAAGCTAAATATAGAATGGATGCACAATCTCACCAGCGCTATTCGTCACTAGGCTTCATTATGTCACACCAGTTCTCATTAAAAACATGAAAGAGAGACTTACAGCTGACAACTCTCTGCTCTGCATTTTATCACCTATCTCCTTTTCTTTCTATATGTGGGGATTCATAATCTCAGTTTCAATGAGAAAGAATCATCATCTGGCATGGTAGTACAACTGTAGGGTCATGACTTGACATCCTTTTCTTGGCTTTCTTTGGCTTTCATTGCAGATGGAGGAATCTGCACAATCAGTACCCACAATGATGGGCAAAACAGTTCTGCATTGAAAAGGTAAATTCCATGGTTGGTTATGTAAAGCACCTGCATTCTAGCTGCTACAGGCATTTCCAGCTGGAGAGCTTTCTAAAGCTGGGTGAGCTAAATTACTCTTCCACAACATCAAGTCAACACTGTGAAAAGAAGCAATGGTAATCCTTATACTGATTGCTATTACAGGGATGTAAATCTCTTGGGGGTTTTGTACACAAGAATAAGATACATAGAAGTTTTCTCCCAATAGTGGGAAATTAAAAGGGTTTTGTGTGTTTTTGGATGGCACTCAAAAATGATATTTGGACAATATTTAGATGATATTTCACATTTGAGGACTTTTTGGTGAAAGTTTTACAAAAAACATTATTGTGCAAAAAAACACCAAAACTTTCTGGTGAAGATGATCATGAAAAAAGCACTGTTCTCTCTCTCACTGTCACTCTCTCTCTCACACACACAGAGGTTGACAATTTTTAAAAGGTTGTCTTGAGTTGTTGGGACATCCTTTCTTGTCAATTGGAAGAAAAAATGCTTCCATCTTTGTGCTTTGCATCCTTGTGCCACTGTCATACACCTCATCAATCAATGAGAATAAGCAGTGATCAGGGCTGTGAAGAGAAACTAGAATGGTGAAAATGTTGTGTATGGTTCATACACATAATAAGCAATAAGGGTATTCTGAAAGGGAACCATCAAACCATCTGGTGGTGAGATTTTTCACTGGGCTTGTCTATATTAAGAGCAATTTGAGAAGAGAAGACAAACCTTGACAAATCAAATGAGAGGCCCAAAATTCTGTCCAAACAGTGGCCATCCAGCTGCCTATGGAAAGCCAGCCAATAAGACATGAATCCAACAGCTCGTGCTTATGCTCCCCAACCCTGATACACAGAGGCATATTACATCTGATATTTCAGGAAAGGTTCATCCATCAATTTGGCATTTTTATAAAGGGGAAAAAACTAAGTTTAAAGTAGACTCCTTGAAATCAGTGTGACTTATGTAAATCATGACTAATAAGTTCTATTTATTTCATTGGGCCTAAGGCTAAGTTGGATTTAGCCCAATGTACCCTTTTCCCCCCAGATGATTCGACAGGTTCATAAGGAAAGGACACAGCTTGTTCTGCCACCTTAGTCTCAACAGTTCCCAATTACAAGGCCTGATTCCTTTAGTATTTTCATATGATATTTCTGAAAGGAATCATAGAATTCTACAGTAGGACGAGACCACAAGGGCCATTGTGTCCAACCTCCTGCCATTCAGGAATACACTTCCAAGCATTCCTGACAGATGGCCATCCAGACTCTGTTTAGAAACTTCCAAAGAAGATGATTTTGAGGATTTTCTGATCAGTCTACTGATACTTCTCTTCCTTCCCTCCAATGCGCTTAACTCCAGTAAAGTAGTCTAGTTATCTAAAATAATGTAGTTAAAGAAAAATCCCCAGATAGGCAAATGCCAACCATCATATGAATGGAATGGAAGGAGTCTACCATGTTGTTGCTTGGTTATACTGTTTATTCCAGAAAACCCCAGACTGCACTCGCTAGCTGATTACAAGGAAATCTCTCTAGGCTGGTTTCTGAACTTGGAAAAGATAGTTTTCTGAATCATAAACCCCAGAATCCCCTAGCCATTATGTCCAGTAGCCATTGCACTGTGACAGTTGTAGTCCCTAAAAGTAATTCACTCCCTCTTCTAAGACTGAGATTTGATTGCCTCTTTTCTACAGACTACAGCCTGTGCCTTCACAGATGCTCAAACAAAGACACTATAGTTCTTGTGTACTGTGCCAAAAGGAAATTTATTTTTAGCTACATAGCACAAATGTTTCCTTATACTTTGTCCCACTTTAATAATTATCATAGTAATGTATAGACCATGATTAAATTATCCACAGGAATTGGTTGTTGGGGCAAGGTGGGGAGGGGGTAGACGAAAGGAAATTGCCAGTTGATGAATTTCATCTTAGCTGTGTGCAGGTCGATAATACTTTATACAAGAATAATAGCAAGTTCAAGAAACATGAATTAATTGCTTTGGAAATGTTATTTATCAAATGTTTCATTTGTCAAGTGGGACAAGATAGCTTCTGGGCCTCTGTAGATAACAGTAACATGGATTTCAGAAGACTGCAGCTTCATCATGCAGATGTGACTTTGTTTCTATGGTCTTGATCTGTTGGCAAAAGTACTTGCCCTCAAATACTTCAATAGCAGATACCTATTATCCATCCCGCAAATTTGGTTTTTGTAAAAAAAAAAAAAAATCAGCTCTTCTGAGTGAAGTTGCTTGCAGTGAAAAATAACCTAACAGGGAAAACATAATGGTTGTTTGCCCACATTGATCACTAGACAAGTTCCTGGTGATTTTTCCTTTACAGATGCATGTTAACTTGGTAGTAACTTTCAGTGGATCTTGTTATAACCACACAGAGCATTGCAGGCATCCACAGAAGGAAAAGGCCTCCTCTTTCTCCAGGAGACCAAGGGCCTTTCCTCACCACACTATAATAGCGCTATTATTCCACTTTCAACATCCTGTGGAATTCAGAGGTTTGTAGTTTACTGAGGCCAGAGAGCTTTCTGGGTGAGAATGCTAAATGCCCATTTCTAAACTGCAAATCCCAGAATACTACACTCCATTATAATAATGTAGTGCCAAAAGGCCCCAAATGTGGAGAACATAAGGTATGTTCACACATATGTAGTGTTTAAACAACTCCTAGACTCACATCTGTGCTAGTCTATTCATTTATTTTTGTTGTGTGCCTTCAGATCATTTCTGATTTATGATGACCATAAAGCAAACCTATCATGGGGTTTTCTGGGTCTGAGACTGTGAGATGCACACAAGGTCATCTAGTGGGTTTCCATAGCCGAGCAGGGAATTTAACTCTGGTCTCATAAGCCATAGTCCAGCTCTCAAACGACTATCACATGCTGGCTCTCAATAAATTTATAGGCCCCCGGAATACTTCAGTTTCTTGGATAAATTATTAGATCTAATATTTTTCCCTTTGTTTTGTAACTATAATGAATATTTGGAGGCTTTTCTTGGAATTTCTGTGTAGACTTTCTTCCCTTTACTTCAGCTTGCTCCCAAAAAACCTCTTGACCTTATACTGTAACGTTCTGGAATCTTTCACTCTCTATAACACGGGTGGCGAGGAAATAGGACCATCCAGATGTTCATGAACTACTGTTCTGATCATATCCCTCACCATTGGCCAAGTGCATAGGTCTGATGGCAGCCTGAGTCCAGCAACGTTTGGAGACCTTACTTTCCTTGCCCTTGGCATAAACATAATTCATGTAACTTTCTCCAACATGGAGATGCAGTGAAAGTTCCTTAGCTTCAGTTTAAATGTGTACAACTGAGGTGCAAGCAGTAAGGGTGTGTGAAGGAGGGTCATACAAAATGGAGTCAAAAGAGTGGTCAAAGAAAACATTTTTCTGGATTTTCCATAATACTAGAATGTGGAGTCATCCACTGGCATTGATTACAAATGGAAGTAGGCAGACAAAAGAAGGTACTACTTCAAGTACTAATTGGTTTTTAGAATTTGCTGCCACAAGATGTGGTGGTGACCAATGGTTTGCCCGACTTTTAAAAGAGTTTTTCAAACTTAAGGAAGAAAAACCTATCTTTAAAAATAAAAAAGTGAAAAAATATAATAATCCAGTATGATATCCTAAAATAACATACAGTCAGCCCCCACATTTGCAGGTTTGACTTTTGCGGATTTGATTATTTATGAATTTCGCCAACCTATTTCCCTTCCTTCAGGTGCTTCTTTTGCAGGGAAACCTCCCTCTCACATAGCCCTTGAAAAACCCATCTCTGGTCCTCCCCCTTCTCCTTTACCAGCCATTGCCTGGGCAGCTAAAGATGGCTCACAGCCTGATTTCTCAGCATCACAAAGCCTCTCCACACACTCAAGGAAGATGGGTGAAAAAGGGAAAGTATACAGCCACCATGTCAACACACACACCCCTTTCCCTCTCAGTTCCCTGATCTAGTTTGGGCCCTGGGTGCCCATTCTCCCCACCCTGCCTAGTTTCCATCCCACAGACACACACACATTTTGATATTTGTGGTTTTGTGATATTTGTGGGAATCCTGTGCCCCTAACCCTAGAGAATGTGGAGGGCCAACTTTAATATGTTTTGATATAGTGTGATATTGTATAATATTAAAATATAATGTGAATGATATTGTTCAATCTAGTCAGCCTTTTGCTTAAGCCTGTTTAATAACACAGTGAAGATAGTCCTTTAGGGCCTGGCACTTGTAGGCGATTTGCCTATTATGTCTATAAATCATGATGTTAAATGATTCTTCTTTCTTAGAGAAGTACTGGCACCATCCTATATACATAGTTCTCTCAATGTTCCAAGTGCCATTGCTTGGGTAGCCAAATAAGGCTACCTATGCATCCACTGCTAAGGCAGCCCAATAAGTTTCCTCATCTGATCTATAGAGAGAGCACCTAAAATACAGGTTGCTTCTGTACCAGGATTTGTTCATCTTTACTCAGAACTCTTAGTATATTCAAAGTGGTGCTTCCTTCCCAGCAAGTGTGTCCGAGATTGCAGCCGCAGTTATCTGTGGCCTCTGTTTACTTGAAGGATACAGTCAATATCAATATAAGGTACAGGAGGAGAAGGAAGCAGTGCCAAAGAGGGACCATTGATACCATTGTCATTAAGGGCTCATAAGATCTGGAGCTGGCTCTGGCTACTGCCTCACACACCCCTCCCCAGCCAAAAAAAAAAAAAAGTGCTGTAAGAACTGGATATACTCAGCAGTCACAGAATAGTGGTAAAGTGTTGGGAGCAGAGATTAGGTTGCAGAGATTAGAGGACAAGGTTCATGCAATTTTAATAGCTGTGAATGACATGGGGATCGTAGCAGCTGTACTTTGCCTGGCAAAGATTGAGATCCCACATTGACTTGTATAGCATAAATTTCTATATGCAGAATTGTATATTGACCTACATTATCTTTGTGCTGAAAGAGCAATGTTATGCAACTGAATGCACCATCAAATGCATAAACAAATGTGCCACCAAAGGAATACAATCATATCTAATCTAACAAAGCCTCTGACAAAGAAGGTCCTTTTCTACAAAGTCTTTTTATGCCTATCCAGCCCACATCTTTTCCAACCTGTCCTCTGTCTAACTGGGAGGGTTTATTTTAGAACAGTATCAGCATTGGGAAGATGGTGATGGAGGACTGGTGAAAAACAAATTTTGGGTGTCAGATTGCAGCAGCATATTTATGATAAGCAATACAATCAGATTTGTCCTGGGAAAGAATGGGATTCTGCCCTAGCTGATCCTACCGTAATTACGTGTGCCTGCCTGCAACAGGCAAGGTAAACAAAAGTCACCACCAGAATCTCTAACTGAGAATGCATGAACAGCAAAACAGAGGCCATTTCCACATTATGCTGTTATAGGTCCTTTTCGCACAGCATTTCCAAAGTGAAAGGGCCCCTTGAGCATCGCGTAAATGTGAGGAGCAGTCCACACAACGTACTCACATTTGCACGATGCTCAAGGGTCTGACATGGATTGCGCATGCATTTTTTTCATTTTCGGCTTGAAGCTGAAAATGCTGCTCAGTCGCGCATTGCTCTGGGGCCTCGCGCACACTTACCTTGCATGCAGAGCCTCGGGATCTGGCCAGTCACGCTTCCTCTCCAGTGCAGGCTGGGAAAGGTCCCAGGCTGCGCTCCAAAAGGAATAGGCGGGGGCGCTCGTGCAACCAGGAAGCAGCTGCGGAGCCAAAGCAGCAGAGACGCGAGAGCCTTCCTCCAAAGGCTTCTTGCGCAAGCCCCTCAGCCCAGCACCGCGAAAGGGTAAGGTGCAAAAAGGGTAATAGTATAATTATCCCACTTTCAACCTCCTGTGGAATTCTGGGGTTTGTAGTTTACTGAGGCCAAAGAGCTCTCTGGTTGAGAATTATAAATGCCCCTCCCTAAATTGCAAACTGTTTCATTGTAGTCATATTCTGTTTTTCTGCATTGACTTCTACACTAGTTCTCTTTGTCCATACATCCATGTCACTGAACAATTGCACCAGGGTTCTGACTCTATTTCTGTCATCTTTTACTTTTGCTTCTCATCTAACCTTAACTACTTGAAGAGTTTCATCTATCATTCAATGGGCCTTCTCTTTCTTTTTGGCTGCAGATAGTGTCTTTTTGCATTTTCCCCTGACAATATCCCTGGCTTCAGTCCAGAGTTCTTCTGCCTTCTGGTCAATTAGGTTTAACAGTGCAAATCTATTTTTTACATTCTCTTTAAATTTTATGGGGATGTTCTTCAGGTTGTACTTTGGCGTGATAGTTTGTTAGTTTTTTTTTTCTTTAGGTTTACTTTATTTTTGATATCAGCAGTTCATGGTCTATGCCACAATCAGCTCCTGGTCCTGTTTTCGCACATTTCGTACATTGCTTCATCTTTTGCTTCTGATTACATAGTCCATTTAATTTCTATCTTGGCCATCAGGTGATAGTCATGAATACAGTTGACTCTTTATTACTTAAAAAATGTGTTTGCAGTGAACAAACTGCAGGCCTCACAAAATTCAGTCAGTTGTTTTTCTATTTCATTTCTGGATCCTAGGCCAACTTTTCTATAATCTTCGATTCTACTCTATTTCCTACGTGTGTACTCCAATCACTTTTGATTAGCAAGAAGTTCTGTTCAGTGGGTGGTCAGTTTCCTCCTGCATTCCTGCAAAGAATCTTTCCATTTCTTCTTCTTCTGCCTCTTTAGTTGGAGCAAAAACTTGCATTATGATTATATTGTTAGATTTTCTCTAAAGTCGTATTAATACACACACACACACACAAATGAATTTTAGGGTGAAATGGAAAAAATGTGTATTTGCTGAAAACAATATTTGGAACAATGAAAAATTCTATGCATTTTTTTTTTAAAGTCACAGATTGATAGATGGCAGTTTTGGTTTTGAACAATATCATTTCCTTCTGAAACTGATCTGATCAAGATACACATCCTTCCCTAATCTGAAGGGTTTTTTTTTTTTACTTATTTTATATATGATTTATTTGGAAGTTCTTTAAGTACAGCAAAATAATACCAATAGGTATTCCTTAAATATAGAGAAGTAACACCAGTTAGTACAGTCCTCCCTGTACATTTGGAAGCTTGACCTTTGCAAATTTGATTATTCAGGAGGCACATACTTGCCTCTCCCCACTCCCATTTTCTTCCTCCCATTCCCTTGCATTCCTCATCCAGGCTTGCTAGGCTTGTGTTTAAAATGGATTTTTTCTCTTTTTGGGTCAGCAAAGCCCCCCTCTCACTGCTAGAGGAGTGTCCTCTCCCCCATGTGGCTGCACTTTCTGCTGTATAATGGCTGATGATTGGTTAGGTGCTGTCTCTGCTCTTTTGCCCTCCTTTTTCAAGATGGCTGCTGGAAATAACTAAAAGGGAGAAACCACGCTCTTTTTCCTGTGAGAGAAAAGTATCAGTAAGCCCTTTACTGTCTCTTTTTTCTTTCCTGCTGCTAATGCTGGGGCCAGAGGCAAAGGAATGGGAGGAGGAGCTCTGGAGGGGAAATCACAAGGGGAGTTATTTGTGATTTTTCCACTTTCACAAGGGTTCTGTGCCCCTAACCCTTGCAAATGTAGAAGGGCTACTGTAGTCCCATACCATCCTTAACTCCCTAAAATTACCCCTTCCTAGGCTTGTCAGGTCAGCAGCTTTCCACTCCTTAAGATTCCAGAACCAAAACCTGATACCAGGGATCAGAATTTTGTGAACAGCCTTGGGTAAGAATGGCAAAGAGCTATGCATATGTGTGTGAACGCACACATGCATATACACATACATGCATGAGAAGAATAGTTGGATTTCCTATACTACATCTTAAAGAAAGACTGGCTGGCATCCTGCTAGTGATTTACATGCACATAAGTGCAGCTTAGGTACTTGAAAATATTTTTTCATTTGGGGCACAGAGGGTTATTTTCTTGCCCCTGCATTTTGTTCAGATTCCTCCCATGCCTGGCAGCATCATGTCCCAGGCTGCTGCTTGTTCTTACACAGCAAAGGAGGTGGGCAGTTCAGACCATGAAAAGCAGGTTGCTCTGGCCTCCTGGAAAAAAAACTGAATGTACTCCATTTGATAGTGTATGCTTATTTCTCACCTCCCCGCCTATCAAACTTAGACCAGCTGCTTTTCTGCATCCTCCACCATTTCAGAGACAAAAACAGGGACATGTGTGGCCAAGTAATATCAGTATGGCCAACTTGGCAAAAGTTACTAATGAGGAAGAACATACAAGCTAGGAGATGGTGCAGTAGTTTGCTTTTGCCTGAGTCTACAGGAAAGGTCAAGATTCTGCTCTCTCTACTCCTCATCCCCCGGCTGAGTTAACTGACTGCAAACTACTTTTACATTTTGAATTTAGTCTGCAGCAACTGAAGGAATCTGAAGACAAAGGAGGGAAGTGAGAGGAAGAGAGAGAAGCTGGAACATTTTAAAAGTAGTTTTAAAAAATGGGATAACAGAGAAATAATTGGGACTGCTCCTTTCCAGTTTGCCCAATTAGAGCATATGCTCCTCTGTGGACAATGCTTGATCAGGGATCATGTTCCCTCGTCCTCCCTTTCCCACCAGTAAACAACAGCAGAGAGGCCTTCCTGTGACTTGACAGCTTCCAGGTTGTGGGAGGGCATGGAATTGTACATACAGGGTTATGTGTACATATAGAATCAGTATGTGCAACATATACATAGCCAAAGGGAGTTATTCTATAGGCCCATACAAGTAATATTAATACACACTTATTTAAATGTATGCAAGCAGCTCTGCATCAGCCATTTCCCAGACGTTGCCATCTCAAAACAGTTAAGTGTATCTTAGGAGACTGTGAAAGATCTGTAGATGCACATGTTCTTTTAAATCATATTCCTGTGATGTTACATATCACTGAAGGTCAACATTGTTGGATCCTGTGTGCTTTAAGTGTTGCAAAGAGACTTACACTGAGGTTTGGAAAGATAAACATTCATCTATCATTCAGCAGTCAGAAGGCTTTATTGTTTTAGCTATGCATGAATGCATAATGTATAGATGTCAACTTCAAAAAACGTCTTTTTAAAAATACAGATAGCTTTTATCAAGGTATCTACCTAGCCCTTGTTTGTATCCTATGTACTCCCCTTTCCCTTTTTTATTTCTTATTTTCTCTCATACTCTCTTCTGTTTCTTTCCTTTGTAATGGTATTTTAAACATCGATTTCTAAAAAAAACAAGAAACAGTGGAGGAGAAAGAAGGCAATTAGTAGGCATAGAATACGTGTGTCTGTGTGTTCAAATCACTTGTCCACTCATGGCAACCCCATGAATACCAAGGAATACTTACAACTGGTTGTGATAATGGGGCTTCCCATTATCTAGACTTAGCTGAAGGGGGATACATCCCTCTTCAGGTAAACCAAGGGTTAATGGGCTGTTGGAGTTAGGTTACACTTTTTATTGTGGGTCAGCCTCACGGGGAGAGAATTGCCCAATCAAAGGGAAAAAGTGAGTGTCTTCCAGATGCTTCGAAGGAGAAGTTATAAAAATCCTTGAGAGACCATGTGGTAGAGAGACAACAAAGAAGCACCCTGGAGATGAAATCTGTGCCAGTAGTAGGCTGCAGGCCCTAGGCCTTGCCTCCTGGCCTCACTCTTCTCTTAGGCCATCTAAGCCTGTGAACCCGAATGTGAGTAGCTAGAATATTAGGTAGTTAGTCACATTAGGGCTTTTATTATTTTGGAGGTTGGCTGATCTTAAGAATGTATTTGTTTTTATAACTACTTGTAACTTAAGTGTACCTGAGAGGGGGGAGCCTCTCATGAGTATTATTGTCTTGTTTACTTGCATGCCTTAAAATAAATACTTTTCTGTAGAACCTCTGTTTCCTCTCCATTCCCACACCATTCTTCAGCACATGCTTAGATAGGACTTCTCTCACTCAGAAGGGGAAGGTGAGGGAAGGGAAAGGTCCTTAAGCATAGAGATTGTCAATCCACTGAGCAAGGTCCCACTGTACTGTTCAGTTAATTCCAAATTCAGTGGATGGTGGCAGTGTGAAAATTAATGAATGCTGGGGAATTTCCTGCTCCTTTTCAAGAGTAGAAGTCAGCCTTGGGGGGCTGGAAGTAAACCCAGTATGACACTGATTTACCCTTGTCTTACCCTAAAGTACAGCCTACAGCATCTGACATTCCTTCACAGCCTGCCATTCAAGTACTAACCAGGCCTGACCCTGCTTCTCTTCCAAAATCGCATGGGATCTGGTGCCTTCAGGATATTGAGACCCTATCATTGAGAAGTCAGATCTGGCTATACTGACGCATGCCTTGATTACATCCCCTTTGGACTACTGTAATACCTGTATGTGGGGCTGCCTTTTGAGACTCTTCAGAAACTTCATTGAGTCCAAAGTGCAACAGCCTATCTGTGGACACGGTCTGGTTACAGGGATCATGTGACTCCCCTATTGAAATAGCTCCATTCGCTACTAGTCCAATTTCTGGATTGAATTCAAAGTGCTAGTTTTGACCTTTAAAGCCTTACATAGTTTGAATCCAGACTATCTGAAAGACTGTATCTCCTTATATAAGACTTTAAAACCTGCAGGGAAGGGCTTTCTGTTAGTCCCACCACCTTTGCAGGTGAGCACTCTGAAAAGAGCATTTTCCACTGCTGCTCCCAGGCTGTGGCACTCCTGTCCATGGGAGCTCCAGTTGGCCCACTTCCCACTTTCTTTCCACCAGCAGGTGAATATGCTTTTATTCAGGCAGGCCTTTGCATTTTAATTATGGAACAGTAGTGTGAGTGAGAGAGCCAGCACACGGTAGTGGTTTATTCCCTGCTCAACCATGGAAACCTACCAACTGATTTTAGGCACACCACACACTCTCAGCCTCAGGAAACTCCATAATAGGTTCACTTTAAGGTACGCATAAATAGGAAACAACTTGAAGGCACAAAGCGACAAGTGTGTGTGTAAAGTGGTGTGTTGGATTTTTAAATCTGCTTTGAAATTATACTTTAAATATGTTTTAAGTGTTTTAAATTGTTTTAATCATTTTAAAATAATTTTGTTGTTTAATTCTTTTTCAACATTTGTAAGTTAAAAGTTTAGCTTGATATTTTTAAATTATCATAAGTTGCCTTGAATTCCATCTTGGGAGAAAGGTGGGATATCAATTCAATAAACAAACAAACAGGCAAGGAGCAGGAACAGAAAAAAAGGTACTTCCAAGCCAAGAGGCCCTTGGCTAGAGGGGCCAAGAACCCTGCTAAAACCCAGCTAACCAATTAACATGACAGCCCTAATGCATTGCCAGGAAACTGGTGTAGTCTGCAGAAAAGGTTCCCTTCCTTGGTTTCCCCTTTCCTCTAGACATTGATTTGGTTCAGCAAAAAGGAAAGCAAGACAGTGGTGCTCAAGTGCAAAGCCAAAGTGGTGGGACTAACAAAAAGCCACAGATGTGTTGCTGTGCTGGTAACACAGATGGAGGAACCTCCCAGTGTAAGTTTTGCTTACAATGTATCATTACATTGCTTTTTGTCTTCCATACTGCTTCATTGTCTCCTACTCACTTATTTTTATAATCAGACCTTTTTTTAAGCCCCCTTGGGAACTATTTCACAACAGAGAATTTGTGTAAATACAGTATACACAAAATACCCAAGTCTCCAAGCATTAAAATCTAATAATACTCTGCTCCCATTGTAAAATATAATTTCAGTTCTTGAGTTTCTTGGGTATAGTTCCTGTCTGCAGCTATATGAAATTGCAGCAGTATGTTAATTTCTCATGCATGTCCAACGTTTGGATTTCCCCTGAGCATTTCCTTAAGATATCCAGACTCTGAGCACAATTTGTAAAGTCCTCCTAACAAAGCAGAGAATAAGAATAAATTCTTTCCAAAATGACACCCTTGTCAACGTCAACTTCACCTCCATCCAAAATCCCTTTCCTGGAAGATAGTTCCTGGAATTCCCCCATCACCAAAACCACTGGTGATGCTGGCTGGTGGATTCTAGGAGCTGTTGTTTTTTTAAAAAGTAACTTTTCCAAGTTCTGAATATAGAGAGTTGCCTGCAAATCACAACAACCTGAGTTAGACAAATGAATCAGCCCATTAAAATAATTGCCTCCTCATAGGAGACTATTCAGAAGAGACTGAAGCCATGGTCTAAGTAGGAACCAGAGGCCAACCTAGATGTGACAAAGAATGTTGTGTTTCATTTCACTGACTTAAAAACACATCAACCCAGCAACAACTGAAAAATAACCAGAGAGGTTGCATCTGAGGGCACAAGAAGGTTGGAGAGAAAGTCTACCTAACTCTTTGCCTCCTGACCATTTGTAGTATTCATACTGTTGTTGTCATCTTCATCTTCTTCATGCACATCCCCTCTCTCCCAGCAGTTTTCCCACCAACAGGCTGAAAAGACATGTAGGACCCCTGTGTCATGCCTTGCTTCCAGAACATGGACTCTGACTCAGAGTCTGAAACAGGGAACATACCAGAGGCTGGAATAGGGGGCATGCCAGGATGTGCTGTGCAGGAAGAGCTTACAGTGCCACAAATGGAACAGGGGGAAGTGCCAGCTCCAGCAGAGAGTCCTGCCTCTTCAGACATAGAAGAGCACTTACCTGTACCCACCTTTGCAGAGCGCAGACAATAAAGAGAAAGCGGACATTGCTCTTTCAGAATTTATAACCAGCAACAATCAATCAAGTCACAGCTGTGGTAGGCTTCATACCTATATAGTTGACGCCCTTCCTCTCCAGGTGTTGTCAAAGCTTATCTGACCTTCTACCCTGCTGGATACCTTGCTGAATACTCCGACTGACCTTGGACACTCTCTTGCCTTAGAACCCTGCTCAACTTTATTTACGACCCTGTACTTACTGCCTGGAAGTAACTAATGAGCTGGGAACTATTCAGTTTGTTTTGTTTGAATTATCAGCTGTGCTAGGACTGAGATAGAACACCATATATTTAACTCCACCAGTAGAGGAGCAGTTTGCTGAGAATGAATCTGAACTGAAATATATCTGAAAGGGGAAGGATTAAGCAGCCTTTCACTCCCACTCCTTCCTTTACTCAGAGTGACAACTTTTTGCAATGGCATATCATTTAAATCTGAAAAATAAATGCAAATGACAGTGTTACCCCACCATACACCCACACACTTTGATATGGTTTAATTGGCAAAATATACCAATAGGCTGTGATATCAAACTTGCACTGTTATGATTGTATGGCCAAGCTGGACAAGAGGAAAAGACTGACCCAACACATGTGCTCCAAATTAGGATCAGAGATCATCTCTAGGCATAGCCAGGTCATAGTTAAGAAATCACCAGGAAACTCCAGAGATAATAAGCATGCAGATAAGCCTTAATGACTCTGCCTTTTGGACAATAGTATCTGTGAAACTCCCACTAAACCACTGATTGTCTAACTCCTTTTCCTCTGACCAAGCAAATCCTTCATTTGTGCTAAAACCTGTCTGACAAGCACTGAGCTATCAGGGTGACCATTAGCCCTTTGCTACTGTGGTGGATTAGCCTTCTCCCGGGGTCTACGATTTATTAATATCAAATATTAAAACTATTTCCACGTGCCTGAGAGGGTCCCCTGGATGAGCAAGCAGGCAGGCATGGCCAAACGGCCACAATCAGGAAAAACCCGGTCTGGCCAGTAAACAATCTGTCACGTAGCCCCAGGAGCTCTCCAGATATGTACACATTAAAGTATACAAAGAGTCTTCTGCCCTGAGAAGCCGGCTTAACAGGAGTGAGCGCGTAAGTGCGAACGTGTGCAAGGACTTATTTTTAAATAAAAATAATTGAATTGACAATTTGGTGTGGTTTTTGGTTTGGCTTGACCCTGTAAACATAGAGTTGAAAGATCTCACTAGGTTACCCACCTCTTGTAATGCTACAGCTTGTGCTCTGGCTAATTTTAATTCTCCATTGATCAAGGCATATTTAGGAGTCCCCCATGGGACCCCCAGAAATCAGGGTAACACCTTTGTCACCTAACACTAAGACCATTGGCTCATTCTGGACCTCATTGTCCACTCAGTCGGAGAGTCATTCACATCCTTGCCCTTCAGGCAGAAATTAGGTATATAAGCCCTTAGTTTTGGCCAGTCAACTTGCAGTGCAGCTATTGCTGGTCACCACTCTGCTGCTCTGATTCCTGATTGGGTACTATCCTTAGACATGAGTCTAAGCCACATTGCTGCTTCTTCACTGCTCTTCTAGATTGATAAATATCACTCACTATGCCCTGAAATTTCATTTTCTAAAACTTTCCTCCCTTTTTTTTCAGTTAGCCTCATGTGATTGCATGACTGTCTGGATCTTGTGTGCATGATTAATTTCTCCAATAAAACACATTAAGCTTACTTTGGATCTCTGGCTGATTCTTCCATGCAGAAGTACTGGTAAACATTGATGTAAGAGATCCCATTAAATTACCCTCCTCTCGCAGGCCTCCTGATTTTGAGCTAATAATTCCCCACTTTTGCATAGAGGTACTGGCATCATGGGTGGACCCCTGAGTCACTCACATTTTGGGATAACAGCAGGGACACAGAACTCTGAGCAACATTTAGTTTGGCCTAAGCTACCTGTTCAGTGCTTAGAGCACTTTCCAACTTAACAGAAACCAAAGTGTTTGCTTTGATGAGTATGCAGATAACAACCAACTATTGAAAATATTGAGAAAAAGTAGCTTTTGAAACACTTACACAAATACAAAAATACAGAGTGATATGGAATAATGAGGACTAGAGCAAGAGACACGTGGGCAAAAGCCAAATGACTCTGACCATTTTAATGTTGGCAATATTCTGTTGAAATTCTACTACTTCAGGGACCACAACCTTTTACATTAATAAAGGATGAATCTTTCAATGGTTCTTAAAGCCTGATTCCATGTGCCCTTAATAGTACTGTGCTGGGGTCCACAAATTGCTAGTGTTGAAGAGAGGGCAGTCTGGATTGATATCACAGTATGTAGCGTATGAAGGAGCTTTAACTATCTATTTACTTGCCGTAGTCCTTGTTGGATCTTGAAAACATTATATTTTTGGATTATATTTCACAGAATTCCCCAGTCAGCACAGTTAGTGATAGTTATATTCCAAATAAGTAACTATCCCAGGCTCTGGTCCTGATCCAGATCAAGAGTCCTGCTTCTGCTTTTGTATTACAAGAAAATAGAACCTTCTTTTCTAATGCAGATTTCAGGCACAGCAGCAACAGTGCAGAATAGGCAAACAATGGAAGAAATGGAATGGAAGGAAACAGTCCCATACTCTTTAGACTGGGATCCCAAAATGGATCACATTCCATCACTGGCATCCAATGCATATGTATAGGGGAGGAGTCCTTGCACTCCAGCTCCGTTTGGTTAAGTTCATTTCTAATTTAGTCCTTGGTCATGGTAGCTACATAATTCTGTTCATAAGACAGCTTGGAAAAGTTACTTTTTGAACAACTTCTCCATGTGTGTACATTTGAGGAACAACTACAATGCAAAAAAGGTATATATGAGGAGAAATGTGCACAACGCATATGACTTTTTTTGTGAAAAGTTCTTCCAAAATTGCAAATTGATGCAGAAACGGAACGACACTAGGTTGGAAAAATAGGGAGAAATAATAAACTGAGCAAAACTAATTGACAGATTTGTCTATGCCTACTCAGCTGTAAGTCTCATAAAGCTCAATGTGCTTAGTGTGCTTAGGATAGTGTGCTTAGGATTTAACCTCCAGCATTGTGACATATGACTTTTCAAAGCCAATGAAGTCAGACAGCATAGCCTTTACTACATGACACTGTGAAGGGGGCACATGTGATAGAAATACTGGAGAAGTATCGTTGATACAACAGTCTGTCATCATTGGTTTCATGACAGGCAGGTAAGGGTAAGGGGACAGCTGCTTGAGCTCAGAGGACTGCTATCAGGTTGACTACTCCTAATGGTTACCCAATGAGTGAGAGACTTTCAAGAGGTCATCAGGTCATCACCACACCTGCTAAGGTTCTCTAAACTCATGGACATGGTTTCTCTGACTGAATCAATTCACCTGTGGTGATGTTATCATACCCCACACCCCTCATCCTGTGGAATATGCTATTTTCATGGCTGGACATATTTATGGCTGAAAAACATGATCAAGGGCATGCTGACCAGAAAATGTGTTGCCAGGTCAAGCTGACCTAAGTTCATAAGTCAGGTCATAAGTTCAGATAGGATTCAGAGGGAAACCCCAATGCTAATGGGTTTATGCTAATCTTTTAAATACCCCAAGCTCTGTACACTCCAAAAAACAATGAGAGACAAACTGCCCAGATTGGTAAGCAACTAGAGACCATCCCTCAATCTTATCCTATGGAGACCTTCTCTGTTCATTCTACCTGACCAAACATTAAGAGATTGTTAAAAGTCCCATCAACATTTTGTCACTCCTGAGTTAAGCAATAAGTCCATTCCAGACCTCCTTTGTCAACGCTATGAGAAAGCCATTACAGATTTGTCATTGCACCCCTTCAGGGCAGGAAATAGGGTATAAAAATCCTGACTTCAATCCCAGCCTTCTTGTAGTACTTTGGATGTATTGTGCTACATGTGGTACCCCAGACTGCCTTTCCCTCATGCTACCCTCAAACACTGTCTGAGCGATTCTGCTGTGACCTCTTTCTCCAGAATCGGTAACTATCACTCTTTCCACCCAATCTCTCTCTATCCAACCTTTCTTGCCTCACTTTCTGGTAACCTTGTATGGTTCCTAGAGTGTCTAATCTCCTGTATGCTTGTTGATTCCAAATAGAATACTTTGGTCATTTCTGCACTACACTGTTATAGTGCTATTATTCCCTTTCAACATCCTGTGGAATTCTGGAATTGACTGAGGCCAAAGAGCTCCCTGGATGAGAATTCCAAATGCCCCTCCCTAAACTGCAAACCCCAGGATTCCATAGGAGGTTGAAAATGGAATAATAGCGCTATAACAGTATAGTGCGGAAATGGCCTCTGTTAACTTTACCTGGAGTCCTCTCTACAGTTAGTACAGGTATACATAGATGAAAATACCCTGCCATTACCCTCCTCTCACTGGCCTCCTTTGAGCTATAATTTCCCCAAATTCTAAGGAGATGCTGGCATTGCAGGTGGATCCCAACATCCCCCGCCTCTTAGGGTAACAGTGGTCTTCCTCTTTTCCTGCTGCTTTCCATTTTACCAAACATTTTTGCCTTTTCCAATAAGTTGTATCACTGCATGATATGTCCAAAGTATGACATGTACGCCGGAGAGTGCTGATGGGGCCTTCCCTATTCCAACAACATTTGGAGGGTCAAATGTTACAGCCCTGTGCAGAAAATGAATACATCTTTATAGGCTTTCTGCTGTGCTACATCATAGCATTGAAGCATTGTCTATGAGCAATATCCCCACATCTACGTTAATTCACTTCAAATATATTTGTAGGTGAAAACAGTGAGAAACACCAAAAGCACATGTTTCTACAGTGAAATTTAAAACTGAAGTAAAACAGTACAACTGTGATAGGACACATTTAGTCATTTGAACAAGTCAGGTAAATGTTCTAATACTTTTTCTTCTTATTTTCAGCTTCTCTGTATTTTACTGGTAATTCTGTTGCTGCTGAATTTCCCCCAGATTATTTTTTTCCTTGCAACTATCCCTGACATTATAGCAAGAAATGAAGAATATTCTATCTTCTTGAAACTGCAGGAGGAAGCAGGATATAATTAATCGAGTGGGAATTAAGCCAGGATCTTAACACTAACACCTCCATGCTTTCAAAGAGAAAGAATGTTATAAATCAGGTTGCTTGATGTATGCAGCATTAAAAAAGATGTCAGCTCCTGTTGCATCATACAGGGCTTATTTATTTATCTACCTATTTATTTCACTCTTATTCCAATCACTAACCAGAGTTGTATTGACAATGTACAACACATTTAAAATATAAAATACCACAATAAAATAAAGAGTCCACTAGAGAAAGCAGAATATAAAACAAAGATAAAAATCCAGAAAATAAGGATGAAAAATATTACACAATTTAAAACCAAATTTAAGTACAGCAGCAAGATCACACTGCAGAAATAAGATAAGAGCAGCAAGATAAAGACTACTAAAACAGTTATTTAAATATCTGCAGGATTCCCTACAGAGGCAACAGTCTAGCCCAACTATGAAAAGAAATGAGTATTGCAGAGCTGTTTTCTGTGTAAGAAGGCAGCCAGATCCAAACTTGAGCATCTAGACAGTGAGGGAGAGCCCTTCCTGGAAGCTTTCATTGTGACTGATGTGTGGCAGGTATCTGTGACTTGCCTTTCATTTTAAATGTCGCACATTGCCCTGACATGGCATCACTCCAGGGTGTTTGGGAGAATATAAAATGTTGATAGCTCCTTAGAGCCAACTGCAACAGGATTAATAATGGCTAGGAAGATCCAGCAGCAGTAGTACAGTGGAATACATTTAGGTTCATCTAAAGCGATATGGTGAGAGGAGGACGTCATAGGAGGAAAACATATTGACTAGAAAGAGGCATCAAACATATGAAACAGTATGGTAGTGGATGTGAGAGATAAGCGAGATCTATGCCAAAAAACCCTGCTGAAATACATGCTAGAAAACCTAACCACACACACTTATTTAGAGAAATCCTGACAGTATCAGCAGATGGACAAGTTATCCATCACAGGATCCTAGAGCTAAACTTCCATTTTAAACTTGCATTTTAACTAGAGAACTTGGAAGCTGAATTTTGATGGTCAGTACTGTTCCTATTCTCACATGACAAAAAAACAGGCCTGGCTAATCTAGGTATTTAGAAAAGCCCATCTGTGCACACATCTGTGTCGGCACGCAGTAAGAGATAGTTCAGCCCTGTCTAGGTCCTCCTAGCTGATGGTCCTGAAATTTCTAGGACAGGTTTCAAATCTCTTACTGCTCAAGTCCCAAATCTCTGACTGCTCTATAACTATAATATGGAGACAGGTTCACAAGAGAAACCTGATGGAACCCAACCCGGTGTTTGCTGAATAAATGAATCCAGCAGCAAGGGTGTTCTCAGTGAAACAGAGGAGCCTTTTAACACTTGCCCTACCCTGATTCTGAAGGTGAACACTAGGGATCAGTAATGTTGGTATTTTGCTAGTCTTTAAGGTGCTAGTTGACTCTTTGTTGCTGTCCCCTCTACCCCAAATTGTGAGTGATGCACGTAATGAGCCACGATGGGTACCACAAGTGCTTTTCAGAGCAGTAGACCACACAATGACTTCTTCAGTCTCCCTGAGAAGTATTTTATTCTTCACTTTTTATTTTTTTATTCCCCCTTCCCTCTATTTTTAAGGAGCTCAAGTGGCTTCCAGTGTTATCCTCATAAGAATCATAAAATCATAGAGTTGGAAGGGCCCTCATGGGCTATTGAGTGCAACCCCCTGCTCAGCACAGGATCTCCAGCTAAGGCATACCCAATAGGTAGTTGTCCAGCCTCATTCTGAAGATGTCCAGAAAAGGAGACCTTCTCATCTCTCGAGGTAATCATTTCTGTTTCTAAACCACTGTCACTATCAAGAAGTTCCTTCTAATGTTCAATTAAAATCTACTCTCCTTGTAACTTCAAACCATTAGACATGGTCCTACCCTGCGGAGCAACAGAGAACAGTGCTGCTCCCTTTTTTCTGTGACAGCCCTTGAGGTATATAAAGAGTGCAATCAGTGTCACACCTCAGGCTTCTCTTCACTAAGCTGAAGAAGTCCAATCAAGGCTACTAAGGCTACTAAGAATAAATGGACTAGCTTAAGCTTCAATAAGATTGACTCCTGATCCCACTAGTCCTAGCCCAGGGATGGAGAAAGTGTGGCCCTCAAGTTGTTTTGGGCTGGAATTCCCATCAGCCGCAGCCAACATCACAATTGATAGGGGATTACAGGAACTGCAGTCTAACAACATCTGGATGGCCATCATTATGCAACTGCACCACTTTGGTTTTCTTTCTGGTTAATTGCAGGAACTATATAAATCAATATCAGGATTCTTTCTGAACATGAAAAGAGATGTTTCACATCCATAGGCAGGCATCAGTTTACATCAGATTGCATTCCTGGCTTCATAGTGTAAATTTACAGTTGCAAATGTGGAGAGACAATTCCATAGGGAGTCAATGGAGACCAGGGGGATGTATTCTGACAGAGCTGATGCAGCCAAAAGGGTACCAATTTTATTCATCCTATCACTAATTTTAAAATCTCCAGAGGGATCAGAAGAGGCAGCAACTGCTGATTCCAGGGGGACTTGAGGGGGTCAACTGCCTTGCAGTTGCTCTTCAGAAGGGCACACAGGCAGAGAGCAACTGGTAAGAGCTGTGTTCTTCTGCTGTGCCTTCTCCAGCAGGCCTGTCAGGTGGAGAAAGCACATCACGACAGTGAACGGCAGCACATCTCCTGCTGGTGCAGAGAGCACAACAGAAGAAAAAGGCAACACATCTCCTGCTCTGACCGTATGAAGAAAGCAGACTCCATTTGTTCACATACACCCCACCAAAGCAAGCAGAGGAAACCCTTTCCAGCCACACAGAAATGACAAGATTCCAGTTGCTTCCTCCCCCTCATGGTCCACTTTCTAAGCAAACAAAGGAAACCTCTTCATTCTAGCAGCACCAAGTTGCTTCCTCTACCTCCCTACTCCCTAACTGTAGGCAGGTAATAGAAAACCATTCCAGTGACTTTTTCTTATGGCTCAGAACTGCCAAAACTCCAAATAGCCTTCCTCTCTCACCTCTCCCAGCTGCACAGCATGCTGGGAAAGCTTTGTATTTTAGGGGAAATATTTATTTATTTATTTATTTATTTATGGAGAAATGTCATAAATTTGAAATGTAGATGTAGATGATCCAATGTAGTAAATTGGATCAATGCAAATTGAGATGGGACCAGTTTGTTTTGCAGGCCTAATAAATAAATGAAACAAAAAGGATTACCTATAACCACCTACATACGGTAGTAAAGAAGCAGCAGGGGTGATGGTGGGAGTGCAATGAATAAGGCAATACAACGTTGCCGGCAGAAACAAGCTGTAACAGAGGACAGCTGCATATCCCACCATGGACCATACTAAATGTCACCAAACACCATCTAGATTCTAACGTGTTACAGGTTGCTCCCTCATTTTCCTAGGTAAGACTCCAGCTCAGCTGAACACTTTGAAGATTGCTTAAATAACCCACTGAAATCAGTGTTTAAATGCTGCATATGTAATAACTTTACAGAAGAGCTGTAAACATTTATTTCCTAGCTCTGCTCTGTCACTGCCTCTATTAGTAGCATCTCTCCATTTAGCTCCTGCAAGTTTCCTAGCAACATCCTTACATCCACATTAACACCTATTAGATCCATAACGGATACCTTTAAAATAAATCAGGCAGTGTGAAACGCTGCAAATTCAAATCTTCTGAGATGGACTATTTGGGGACAATCTCCTTGTTGAGCATAATAAGATATTTCTTGCATGCCAAAGAGTACAACTATCATCCCATGGCTTCCCTGTTTGCATTGTCCTTCCATAGAGAATAGTGAAAAATGGTCCTTTTTTTTATTTTATGAAAGCAATGGTTGTAGTCGCCCAGCTGAATTCCATTCCACAGCTGAAAAGAAATTAAAAGGTTTTGCTAGAAATGACAAATAGCTATAACAAGGGCTGGTGCTCACGATACAGCCACTGCAGAGAGGTTACTTTCAATCACACATACTCATTTGCTGTTAGTACAGTTTGTATCAGCACAATGTGAAGCACTGATGCATACCAACTCACTATAAAAATCATGTGGTTTTCTCTATATGTGGCCGGGTCTACCATTAAGTAAGGTGAGGCAGCTGATTGTGGGAGCACCTGCTGAGGGCCAATGAGTGTTGGCAGCAAATTAGCAAATAGATTCTCTGTGCTGTGGCATCCTGAGCTGTGCTTCCTATACTAACCTGCAGCCTTCAGGTACATTGGAGGACACTCTCCAATTGGCACCATTGAAGCAAGGTTCTGCTACTGTTCTGGTTGGCTTTTGTCTATGAAATGGGGCCTCAGGCAGCAAACTGGCATGGACTAGCCTTGTCTCCACACCATCAATAAAAATAAAAATAAAATCTTATAGTAGTGCAATAGGAAATTATCTCATCTGTACAATAAAAATCCCTGCATGCTGAAAACCACCGCAGGGAATAAATGAAAGCACATCACCTCATGACATTAACTCACTATGGAGTAAAGTTTGTGGGTTAGGCTACATTTCCTTTTCTATGAGATGTCCAAACCATGATTTGTCAGTTGGTTTTTCCTAGTCTCTGGTTCATGTGATCCTACTTTCCCTACTTTCCCTATTCTGATGTTTCTCCAAGTCCTTCTTTTACATTCTTTTATGTGAGAATTCATACACTATTGCATCCATACTGGCCAAACTACATGCAAAATGAACAGTGAACACTGGAAAACTCATGTCAAAGTATGTTTTCCAGTTCTGCGTTTCAGGCAATTGGTGGTGGGCAAAAATGATTGTTATCCAGTCCATATGTAAATCAGTGAAGGAGCTACAATGTATAGGAGGGTGAAAAAGAATCAAGTCATCATAGTTTAGCTGTTCCACACCATGAATTCAAACCCAATTCATTGGGAACTTGAAATAAAACCCTACAAACACTTTTAATAACAAATTCTTAAAAGGAAGAATCAATTTGGGCATTTCTAAACTATGACTGTCTGCCAACTGGATGTATGTTTTTTTGTGAGTGTGCAAGGAGGCCATGGTAGAAGGGAGCAGAAACAAACAACAGAAAGAAGAGAAAAGATTAAAAAATTAAAATTCCATATGTAGCCTCACAAAATGTCATAGCTGTTCACCGTAAGAAATTGGTATAATACAATAATATTTTAAGTATATTCCCTCTATAGGTTTTTTAAAAAGAAAAATATGCCAAATATAGATAATATAGGTGGCAAAGTGCAGGTGGCAAAAGATCCTGCAGAACTTCCATGGCAACATTGTAGGGAGTCCTGCAATTTGCAGTTTAGAGAGAGGTTTTTAGAATTTGCAGCCAGAGTTTGAATGTCTCATCATTTGGTGAAACACTCAAACCCCATGATTCCATAGGATGCAGACATGGCAATCATAGTGTAATAACTGTGTAATATGAAAGGGCCTCACGGCTATGATGTTGGAGGGGGAATTCTTTTATATTCTTTTGCTTTTGATTTGTTTTGTGTTTTTTTGTTTGTTTGTTTGTTTGATGCTTCAACGTCTCCAGAGGTCTCAGACTATCTAGGCTCTGACCAAAAAAAGAGAGAGAAAGGAAGAATTGCCTCTTCAGCCTTGGTTGCAAATCCTCTGGTTTAATATTTAAAAATAACCATTTTTCATAACCAGAAGTCAACTTCTGACTGCATCCAGAATTTCTGTTAGTTCCTCTTAGCCCTGGAGGATTTGTGGGGCAGAAAATTAACCTCTGGATCCAACCTAACTGCCCAATAATGAGACAAAGGCCATTTCTGCAGGGGTTAAATAAAACGGTGCAGTGCGTCCTCCACGGAGGACGTCTGCACCTTGGAACGGACTGGTTCCAGACTACTTAGTGTAGATCCGCACCTCAGTCCACTCCGGAGCGACCCCAAGTGGTCCTCCAGCATGTTTTTGAAAAACGTGATTTTTCAGGTTTTTCAAAAAGCCGGCGCGCACCATTGCGTGCCTGCTCTCCCATGCAGATTGGCAGGCTCGCACCAATGCGAGCCTGCGATCTGCAGAGGGCGGGCTTTAGGCTGGTGAGCTTCAGCGGTTGGTCAAGACCCATGACCAACCAGAAGCTGCCATTTTGGGCTCCAGAGCAGTGCAGAGTGATGGCCACGCACTGCTCTGGAGCAGCCTGGACCAGACCAGGGAGCCAGAAGATCCAGTAAGTAGTGGCACGGGGTGATCCCCTCGCCCCATGCAGAAATGGCCAAAGAGAAGCAGTGCCTGGTTGTAACAATGAAAGAACAATGGAGTTCATATTCGATTTAGTTTAAATTAACATTGCAGTAGGGCTGCATTTAACATAGTTCATTTTATGCAGTTTCAATTATGTGCAAAGACCACCACCCCAATGATGCTCACACTACTCACAGTATCCCGTGCTGCTCATGTTATCTGGTGCTGGCTCCTTGTGCTGTTGATGTTGCTGATGGTATCTGGTGCTGCTGGCTGGTGCTACTGCATGCTGCTCATGCTGTCTCATGTTCAGCTGGTGAAGTGGTTGTGAAATGTTGAATAATTGCCCCAAAGCACAAGAATGGCAATCTAGATCATAGAATTGGAAGAGTCCACAGGGGCCATCCAATCCAGCCCCCTGCTATGCAGGATCCCACGTCAAAGCACTTCCAACAGATGGCCATCCAGCCTCTGCTTAGAAACCTCCAGAAAAGAAGATTCTACCACACTCCAAGGCAGCATATTTCACTGCCGGACAGCTCTGACCATCAGGAAATTCTTCCTGACATCCCTTCAAATATTTAAACATGGCTATCACGTCCCCTCTTAACCTTCTCTTCTGCAGACTAAACATACCCAGCTCCCTACGCCGCTCCTTATAGGGCATGGCTTCCATACCCTTCACCATTTTGGTCACCCTCCAACCTAAGGAAAATCTGAAAAGTGCTTTCTTTATGTGAGAAGGTGAAAGTTCTGGGCCTGATATAGATACTTGACTATCTACATTATTCTGCCACTACAATCCAGGACCACCTTTCAGTGATTCTCCTTCTAATGAAGCTTCCTCTTCTGATGTACATCAGACAGTCAATACTGATGATTTTCAGTAGCCACAATGCATTCCTTGTTCAGGTAAGAAAAAAAGGGCTCACAATATTCCAAAATCATATAATGCAAAGGGTCCCAGAACAGATCCCTCACATAATATGTGGGCCTACTGTATTTAGTGTTTAGTTTTGCACCATTGTTTGGAAAATATATGAAGCTGTATCAATAGAGAGTTTGCTTCAAACAAATGATTGAAATAAAAACCTCTTGGTGACTTTGAGATTATACGTACATACATACAGATATATATACTTGTTTATTTGTATTCCATCTTTCTCCCAAAACTGAAACTCAGGATACTTCACAACAAGATTTCAAAACAGGTACAGAGCCAGCATGGTGTAGTGATTTGAGCATTGGACTATGACCCTGGAAACCAGAGTTCGGTTTCTCTCTTGGCCATGGAAACCCACTGGGTGACCTTGGGCTCGTCACACACTCTTAGTCCTCAGAAAAGTCAATGCCAATTGAAATTGAAAAAGGAACACGTCAAGGCTGTCCTCTCTCTCCTCTCCCTTTTATAATAACACTTGAAGTATTGTTAAGAAAGATAAGGACAGAAGATACAATAAAGGGAGTTAAAATAAAATGACAGGAATATAAAATGAAAGTCTACGCAGATGATGTAGTGTTATTCCTGGAAGACCCAAAAACTAGTATTGAGAAAGTAATAGAAATAACAAAAGAATTTGGGGATGTTGCAGGCCTCAAAATAAATAAGGAGAAAACAAGGATTTTGACCAAGAATATGTATAAAGAATATATATAAAGAAAAAAATAGAGGAGTTGGTACAAATAACCGGATTTAAAGAGGAAAAGAAAATTAGTTATTTGGGAATAACTATAATAGCAATAATAGCAGTTATTTCTATACCGCCTATCAACTAGTGTTATCTAAGTGGTTTACAATGTATTTTAGCTAATTGCCCCCAACAAGCTGGGTACTCATTTTACCGACCTGTGAAAGGATGGAAGGCTGAGTCAACCTTGGAGCCTGGCAGGATCGAACTCACAACCTTGTGGTTGCAGTACTGGCATTTAACCACTGCGCCACCAGGGCAAAATAACGGATTATATGAAAATAATTATGGTTTAAAATGGAAAGAAATTAAGAAAGATTTACAGAATTGGTCAAAACAAAATTTATCTCTATTAAGACGAATGGCAGCTATAAAAATGATGATATTACCAAAAATGAACTACTTATTTCAGAATCTTCCAATAATTGCTAATAATAAATGTTTTCAAGAATGAAAGAAAGATCTCACGGACTTTATATGGAATAAAAAGAAACCAAGGATAAAGTGGAAGACATTGATAGACAAGAAAGAGAGAGGAGGATGTGGACTGCCAGATATGAAACTTTACTACCGCGCGAATGCAATAGTTTGGTTAAAAGATTGGATTACATTGAAGGAAAAGAGGACGTTGACTCTTGAAGGCCCGGATCTTCGGTTTGGATGGCATGGCTATGTTTGGTACAGTGAAGCAAAGGTGGATAGAGAATTCACTAATCATTATATAAGAAGGTCCTTATTAGAAGTGTGGAATGTTTGGAAAAGGAAACTATACTTCAGAACACCATTACAGGTCTCTCCCCATGAAGCCTTATATAGTAATAGGAAAGGACCTTCAGAAAGATGGCTTGCTTATGAAGATTTATTGACTAATATTGGGAAAGAATCACAACGAATAAAGACAAGAGAGGAACTGAGAGAGGAGAGTTGGGATTGCCAGTGGTTTCTATATTTCCAATTGAAAGAAAGACAAAAAATGGATCAGAAGTTAGAAGGACTGGAAGTTACAACCCAATTAAATGAGCTTGAAGAAATACTATTTGAGAAAAAGAAGCTAGTAAGATGTGGGCTGGACAGGGCTACTGTCAGGTGGATTTGCAACTGGTTGATTGACCGTACCCAAAGGGTGGTCACCAATGGCAGATTCTCATCCTGGAGAGAAGTGACTAGCGGGGTGCCACAGGGTTCTGTCCTGGGCCCGCTGCTGTTCAATATCTTCATTAATGACTTGGATGAAGGAATAGAGGGCACGCTGATCAAATTTGCAGATGACAACAAATTGGGAGGGGTTGCTAATACGCCAGATGACAGGATCAAAATTCAAAATGACCTGGACAGATTGGAGAGCTGGGCCAAGGTTAACAAAATGAATTTCAACGGACAGAAATGTAAGGTCGTACACTTAGGCAGAAAAAATGGTATGCAGAAATATAGGATGGGGGACACGTGGCTGGCTAACAGTACGTGTGAAAGGGATCTAGGAGTCTTAATAGACTACAAGCTGAACATGAGTCAGCAGTGTGATGCAGCAGCCAAGAAAGCCAATGCAATTCTTGGTTGCATCAATAGGAGTATGGTGTCTAGATTGAGGGAGGTATTGGTACCACTTTATTCTGCTTTGGTTAGACCTCATCTGGAATACTGTGTCCAGTTCTGGGCACCCCAATTCAAGAAGGATGTGGATAAGCTGGAGCAGGTCCAGAGGAGGGCAACCAAAATGGTGAGGGGGCTGGAAGCCATGCCCTATGAGGACAGACTTAGAGAGCTTGGTATGTTTAGTCTGCAGAAGAGAAGATTGAGAGGGGACATGATAGCCATGTTTAAATATTTGAAGGGATGTCATGTCGAGGAGGGAGTGGGCTTGTTTTCTCCTGCTCTTGAGACCAGGACAAGGAGCAATGGATACAAGCTGCAGGAGGGAGATTCCACCTGAACCTCAGGAAGAATTTCCTGACGGTCAGGGCTGTCCGGCAGTGGAATGTGCTGCCACGAAGTGTGGTGGAGTCTCCTTCTTTGGAGGTTTTTAAGCGGAGGCTGGATGGCCACTTGTTGGGAGTGCTTTGAGGGTTTTCTTGCATGGCAGGGGGTTGGACTGGATGGCCCTTGTGGTCTCTTCCAACTCTACATTTCTATGATTCTATGATTCTATGAAAAAGGACCATTTAATATCACAAATTTATAAATTTATGCTTGAAAGAGAGTTGGAAGCTGAAACTATAAAAGTCACGATGATCAAATGGATACAAAACATTGGACATGAGATCAAATTAGAACATTGGAAGAGAAGTTGGGAGGATACACAGAGATTTACCCTATCACAGAATCTAAAGGAAAACCATATGAAAATGCTGTATCGATGGTATCTAGATCCGGAGAAATTAAGCAAGAATTATAAACTGAAAGAGAAGAAATGTTGG
This sequence comes from Iguana delicatissima, assembly GCA_948472985.1. Lineage (NCBI taxonomy): Eukaryota > Metazoa > Chordata > Lepidosauria > Squamata > Iguanidae > Iguana > Iguana delicatissima. The sequence goes on from CAOKZL010000731.1 coordinate 388,161, forward strand.
AAGTGTGATAATAAAAGTGGATCTTTTTATCATATGTGGTGGAAATGCGAGGCGGCAAAAATATATTAGAAAAAGATTCACAAGGCTATTATAGACATTTTACAAATTAATATACCTTTATCACCGGAGATCTTTCTACTGAATATGCTCCACCAAATCAACAAAGAAAATCATAAATACAAGAACAGTATATTATACATGATTACAGCAGCTAGAACAACATATGCAAAGTATTGGAAAAAGAGAATAGTACCAGAATTGGGAGAATGGCTAAACAAGGTACAAGAATATGTGTCGTTGGCTATATTATCAAGGGCAATGAGAGGTGAAAAAAGAGGAGATAGAAAAAATGAAATGACAGAAATAAAGGAATATATAGAGCATAATTGGGTTAAGATTTGCCAAGAGGAGTAAATGGATTTATGAGCAGAGAAAAGGATGAAAAAGACTAGTAAGCTAAAGTGTACATTTGTAGGTTAGTCAACAATGATATTAAGTTTAGAGGGAATAGACTGAAAAGAAAAGAAGAACCAGATAAAAGAAAGTGAGGAAGTGAGAGTGTTTGAAGATGGTATTTATGAAGCAAACAAGACTGTATGTATAAAGAATGGTTATAGGGACAATGAAAGAAAATTCATTTTCTTTAGTTTTTTTATTTATATAACTGAATTATAAATTTGTCCAGACAAAGATGTATGTAAAGTATGTATTTTAATAAAAAATAAATAAAAGAAAGAAAAAAGAAAAACCCCTAATAGGTTTACCTGAGTGCCTCCATAAGCCGCAAATGACTTAAAGACATACAACAACAACAAATAAAAACATAAAAATGCATAATAGTAAAATCCATTGAAACTAAAAGCAGTTTAAAATGCATTTTTTTAAAAAGTCCAGCAGCCCCCTTCCCGTTAGAAAACCCTCCTAAGCAGCCAGGCAATTGCCAAAATACCATATATATAAAAAGATCATTGCCTGCTGGCAGAATGACAGCAGCAGAAGCAGACCAATCTAGAATAACCTCCAACATTTCACATATGAAAACAAGGAATTGTGTGGCTGAGCAAGTGTGCTCAAGATGGCAAAAGTTATTGATGACAATGAACACACAGACTAGGAGACACTGCAGCAGTTTGATTTCACCTGATTCTACTGAGAAGGGTAAGATTCTGCCCTCTCCTCTCTTCTCCACTGAGTTCAGTGCAAAGTGCTTTGGCAGTTTGCAGCAAAAGAAATAAGCTGAGGACAAAGAGGGAAAGTGGGAGAAGGGAGAAACTGGGACATTTTAAAAGCAGCTGAAATAGTGGGATGTCAGAGAATGAATTGGTACTGTGCCTGCTAAAGTGGAACAGTTAGAGGTTATGGCCTGTTCTCCCTTGGAAGGCAGTTCCACTGAGCAAGCCACTTGGTCTGAAAAAGAGGGACAACAACATTTTATTTTCAGTTCATCATTGTCTAATACTTGCATAAACTCTTGTGTTTTCTCTGTGTATATTTCCCTCTCTCTCTCTCTCTCTCACACACACATACACATACAGGAAGAAAGAGAGAAAGGCCCTTACCACACTATGCCGCAATCCCACATCGTCCTGTTGTGATCCTGGCAATGCTGTTGCTGGGATGTGATTGGGACCTGAACACTTCCCACCGCACTGGTCGGTTGCTAGCAGATGGGTAGGGTTCAGGACACATTGCTCCCTTCCACAGTACAGCCAGCCTCTTCCTGGGCTGTAATGTGGAAGGAAGCACTTGATAGTACTTCTGCCCTTCCCGCATGTCCACAGCCAATGGGATCATTGTGCGAAGGGAGGCCATTACCGGATTTCTTTCCAGTAATGGTTTATGGCGCTATCATGACATTGTGGGACGTGAGAGCAGTGGGACCACAATGGTGTCACGTGATGGCACACATCGTGGACCATCCCCATACCAGGATGACGCTGTTGTGTGATAAGGGCCAGAAAGAGAGAGAGAGAGAGAGAGAGACCGACCCTTTCTGGTTGTAGTGCAGGCAACAAGAAGGAAACAAGAGATGCTGTTTTTCTTCTTTTTTATATAGTATTATTTTTTAAATTGTAAAACATTGCATCAAATGAAAATAATAATGACCACTTCCCCTGTTGTTCCTCACCCCACTTCACAATTAATACAGCAACAAAGAAAAGAGAACGAAAAGAATGTTATAGCTGATTTTTCTTGAAGAGGTGCTGCTATTTGAGCTGAGAAAATTTTATCTCCACCTAGCTGCAAACATGGATATGGAGGCCTCATAATGCCTAAACTCATTATCATTCTATTCATTAAGAATCCCAAAGCAAATAACACTGTAAATAAAAGTTTCAAAATTAATAGAGATTGCAGTGCTGACCCAAGTTAACTCAGTGAATTAATAAAATCTTAGTAAGAGTGAGAGAAATTCAAAGAGAATGTTACACAATAAGGCAAAGAATCTCAAGAGACCATGAGAATATCTTAAAGTGTATTTATTTATTTAGGAAGTGTATATATCTACCTCTCTCTGCAATAGATTCATAAAATACACAACAGTGAAACTTCCGAAACAAAAAAATGAAAAGGAGCGTAAAACCAGTGAGCTAGGAGATCTTCTTAAAAAAAATTAAAAGAATCTAGAATAAGATATGATCAGCCTGACACCTGAATGATAACACCACTAAAAGAAGCTCCCTCAGAAAGATTCCAAATTTGGGGTGCCACCACATAAAAGTCCTTCTCTCTGTTAATCTGTCTGCCTCATTCTGATGGCATAGAAACTCAGAAAACTCAGGAAAGAGCCTTAGTCAATTCAGCTGTCAATCTGCATAGAGAAATACTATCCCTTATTTATTACTAGCATATTTATCCGGGGTTTCTCATAGGTAATACTTGTTAGAAATACCTTAGGAATTACCTTACCTTACCTTAGGAATCAGATGCAGTTGAAATATACAGATTTGAGATCCTGTGTCTGTAATTCCCTAAAACTGCCTTGTTCAATACCTGCAACTTTTCCCCATAGTCCCTAATCCAATCTGTATTCAGGGTTGTTAACATACAGAGGTTGGGTTCCTGAGTGAATACACTGGCCTTCTCCTTGCTTCTAGGCCTCGTCTCCATAGCAACCAGACTGAGGCCTAAGAGCTCTCTTGCTGAGAATTCCAAAGGCCCCTCCCTAAACTACCAACCCCAGGATTCCATAGAATCTTCACAGCCAGCCAGTCATATGAGGTCTTCTCACCTCACACAGCCAATCATATGAGGGCTTCCCCTGCCTGACACTCACTCGCAAACTTTGACTTTTATATAGTAGATCTAGACCAGAGATAGGGAAAGTGTGGCCCTACAGATGTTGTTAGAGTGTAATTTCCATCTGTCAATGGTGCCAGGTATTTGGACTTATCATTCAGAAGCACCTGAAGATCCATGCATTCCCCATCTAGAAGAACCCTGAGCAGTGTACCCTTAAAGGACTATCTCATACCCGCCAACATTTCACAAATGAGAAATGGGACATGTACGGCCGAGCAACATCAGAGTGTGTTCATGATGGCAAAAGTTATTAATGAAGAAGGGCATACAACAGGGTATATCTAGGGTGGGACAACTGGGGCGCATGCCCTGGGTGCTAGCGCCAGGGGGTGAGAAAAAGCCAGAGCCCCCGCCCTCTCACTCAGACCTGGCTTGCTGCTGCCCCCCACCCCCGCCGGGGTCCTTCTGACCCAATGTGGGGGAGGGGTGGCGGCAGCAGCCCTTCTACCCACTGCCCCCCCGCCACCACATATGGCAAAACATACACAGTGTTTTACATTGTGTTTCATCTTTTGGTGCTTTTGTGATATTAAGAAACAAGTCGCAATATAATTTTGTTTAAGTTCTCACTATTTACAAAAAAAATTTGTTTGATGTTTTATTTTTCATTCTAGGCTATGATGAACACGCCAAACCAAGACTGCCTCGAAATAAACAATTACGTCCTTACCTTTCAGCTCCAACAACCTACATTTGCCAGCATCGATTAAAATTATCTCCAGACGCCAGGGTTTAATCAACTAAAGCCTTCATTGACTGAGCTACTGATCAAACTTATTAAAGTCTGCTGCTCTAATTCTGTTCTGTGCCGCAACTGTCAATAAGTCTCTTTTGTACATCATCAACGTAGCTTGCACCCTGTTTTTCCATAGCACCCAAAGAATATGGCCTGATTCCTGGCTTACTCTGGGCAACTATTGCAGTCTTCTGACTAAGAAGAGGGTACTAAACCAAGGGCCCATTCACATTACAGAATTACAGCACTATTATTCCACTATAACTGCCATGGTTCCATCCTATGGAATCCTGGAGTTTGGCGAGGAGCATCTAGCATTCTCAGACAGAATGCTCCAGTGCCTCACCAAATGACAAATTCCAGGATTCCACAGTATGTAACTAGGGCAATTAAAATGCAATAATAAAACTATAATTGTGTGGTGTGAATGGGCCCGGGGTTCAATAGAGACAGTGTGTAACTATTGCCCTAGAAATGACTTTGCAGACTATAAGATTATGCAGAAGCTGAAAACACAGAATATGGCAGAGTCTTGCTGTCTGCTGCCTAGAAGGTGCAACAAGATCTAATAAGCTTAACTTAGAGGAGCACCTAAAACACCTGAACATTAGGAGAAAATTCATGACAGTAAGAGTGATTTGACAATGTAAACATTTATGTCAGAATAGGGGAATCTTTGGACCTCCAGATGCTTTATACAACACTTCCCACCATCTTTTACCATTAACCATGCTGGCTTGGGGGGGACACAAAGTCCAAAAGACCTCAGGAACTAAAGGATCCCCATATCTGGTCTACAAAGAAGGGTGATAGATTTTTTATTATTAGTGGTCATCTAGGAGGGGCTGGACAACAATTTGTTGGGGATGCTGTAACTCTGAATTTCTTGTATGGGTTGACAGCACATTCCCACTTTATGACCTTGTGAAGCTCACGGAATTATTCATTGCCATAGCTCTATTCAGATGTTTAGAATAAGGTTAAAATGAGGAGGAAGAGTGTACTAGCCCCTTGTCTGTCATGACTCTCTTTATGTAAAGAGCAACTGTTTGAAGAGGAGAGTCCATGATATAAATAGAGGCTTTCTGTGTGATATAAAAGCCTTAAAAAAAAAAAGCAGACTTCCTGAACAATTGGGGATGTAGGGGAGGCACTCCTCTCCAGACTGCTATTTTCCACATATGGAGAATGGTGACAGTGGGAGACAGAGCTAACGTTCTCCTTTTTCTTCCACATTCACTTTAATCCTACTCTGAACACCTGATTGGGGCTCATCTCTATGCCCATTTTCTGCATACAAAAAGCTTTACTATCTCATCTGTCCTCTCAGTGGTATTGTAAGGCTGGTGGAGGGTGAGACTTTAGGAAGATACTCAGTGAACTCCATGGCTGAATAGAAATTTGAAGAGGCATTGCTTTCTTCAAGCCAACCAGTCCTAGTCCACTGTACTACACTGACCTTATGACAGCACTCCAATGAGGATTATTACCTGCAGGCTGCCTCTGACGTTGAAGAGCTTTGGCTTTTCCTGCATGGGAAATAATAGCATCTATTTAATCTGATTTCCAGAGTGAGTCACCAGCATGACTCTGTAGCTCAGTAGACAGCATAGAGTTTGACCCCCTCCCCCCCACGTCACAAACGTTTAGGTCCCATAACATAGTCATGCTTGTGCTCTAACATGACAAGCAGCTGCCGATTCAGCACACTCTTGCGTACATATTTTAATTTCTGTTCTTTTGAACATCCTACCAATTAGATGTCTTACTTTCATACACAGGAATCACTTGTTGTGTGTGTCTGTCTCTGTGTGTATTCAAGTTATAAAGCAATTAATCTATTTTGTTCTAGTCTGACTCACAGTTATAAAGGTAGATTTGCAAAGCATTCACTACACACAAATCTGTACTGACGGGACATACGCAAGAAAAGGAACCCATCCATTTACCACTTTTTAGCTGGACTGGATGCATGCTTGCATCAGTCTACTGGATGCATATGAAAGAAATAATCTTCATGAAGTAATCCCTGAGTGTTAGGCTTTTACTCATGCTTTGTTCAAAACAACCATAATAAACCTAACAAAAAAATGCCCGCACTAATACTCTACCTCTCTGGATACTAAAATTCCTTTCTTGAACAGTTTTTTATTGCTTATTCTGACTGCACGGTGATACATTGGTCTTGAAAGGAGCCTCCTTTGTGGCCTTATTCTCTGAGCTTCATTGCTAGTAGAGATGTAAAAGAGTTTTGTTGGATTCAAAAGTCTTAATAAAAGTATCCTCTCCACACATTGTGAGATTTGTTGCAAAAAGAAATACATCTTGCCTAAACAATTACCCCATTTGGAAGGTTTACAGGACATTTCGAAGAAATAAAATGGATACAAAGCAGTGGGCACATTTTAAAATGTAAATGGGTAAAAGTATTAGCAGACATGCTTTATTCAATGGAGGAAATGCATATATTAAACAAAATGTGTAAATAAATGGGCAGATTAGCAAAAATGTGCTAAAAAATGTGCATGAATTTACATATGGATGAGTAAACGGAAAGAAGGAGAATGAGGGAATCCAGCAGCACCTGTGAGACTAACTGAATTATTTCAGCATGAGCCTTCATGGATATGAATCCACTTCTTCAGCGTCACTGATGGGTTTGAAAGGACAGCCACAGGTATATAGGGTACAAGGTAGAGGGGATGGGGACAGAGTATAATAGGATTAGAAAGATGCAAATTGTGATCCAGGTCATAAACCATCAAGGAGTTCTGTAAAATGAAAAGATCTGACAAGCAACTGTGCAGGGGTCCTGGAATGTGAAAGCAATACTTAAAGCAGTGCTTAAGAAAGTAAATGCTTAAAGCAGCACTAAAGCAGTGAGACCAGTACTCTGAGTGAAGACATGGGAGAAGGCTTCTAGAGATGTGGCACTCTGGTTGTGGAATGCTCTCCCTTGAAGACCTGATTAGCACAAATGCTCTCCTTACTTAGCTCTCAAATAGAAACATGGCTATTCTGTAAAGCCTTTGGGGGCCTAATTGATTCAACTCCAAAATATTTACACACATGATTTTAACCTACTTGTTTTAACCTACTTAATCTGTTTTTTGTTTTTGTTTTTATTGTTTTAAATTGCCTTAATTCATTAATATTCATTTTAATTGTACATGGAACTGAGATCTGCTGATATAGGGTGGAATGTGAACAAACAAACAAACATGATGCATAAGAACTGTTGAAGTACTACATAAGTAATTATTGAGGCATTGCCCAAAACACTCCGACAAAAACTTTAATGAAAATCTGTACCCTAGGGTTGGAAAACGTTTCTAAGGAGTTTTTTTTTCCTTCGCAGGTGAAATCACAATTCCAACATTTACGCATCTAGTATGTCGAGAAGCCATTGTTCAAACCTCTGCTTACAGATCAGAATACATCCCAGTTCAGCTGTATTCTTTTTCCATCTTCTCTTGAAATTTCCTTGTTCAAGAACAGATATCTGAAGGTCTTTGACTGTATGCCTAGAAAGATTAAAATCTGATTTTGGGAAAAAACTGAAAGATTTATATGATCTGAAGAGAAACCAGAGTATCCCCTTTTGTACACACTGTCCTGTTTATCCAATGTAGAGTGTACATTGGATACATTCATGGCAGAGAGTAACATACATCATATTGGAAGATCAGCATGTAAATATACCCCTGATCTTGTTTATGGTATTATTGGAACATGTAATGCTGCTGTCAGAGTAAGTATGGGGACAGAGTTGACATCTGGGTTTGCAGCAAGATCTTGTCCCTGTATTACCATCAGTAGTGTACATCCTGTTGTAGATGAGTAACTCTTGAGATGTGGACGCTGTCTGTAAACAAGCAAAGGCCTGGCACCAAGAGTCACTGAGAGGGTAGTATTGTTCTTTAGAACTGAAGCTCATTGATAACTTGTTTGAGTGTCTCAGCTGGAAGCTGTAGGTGACAACTAGTCGTGTTCTCTCATTTTCTGTCTTTGTCTGTTTATTGGAGTTGGTAACTGGTACTAATCTTGTTTTGTTTTGTTTTTTTCACCTCATTGGGCAGGTATAAATACAAAAAATTAAAATAAACCGGCTTCTATCCAAAACCACTACTGATCCAAGTATGGTGTTAATTTTTCCACCAATGAAAAATGAGCAGGCATTATAGCATCATTAACACGGTTTAAATTGACATAGTATTCAAAGATATAGCTATGTTAGTCTGGTTTAGCATAAGATGACAGCCTATACAGTGGACCTTTGGTATTTGCTAGTGTTTGGTTCCAGGACCCCTTGTGAATACCAAAATTTTTTGTTGCTCAAATCCCATTATGTACAATGGTGTAGTAATGGTGCCTCTTATATAAAAGTTTGCTTTTCAGACTTTGTTCCATCCCACAATTTTCCTGTCCCCTTCACCAAACTGAAAGTGATATTCTAATTATTTCCAGCTTATATGTTTGACTGTTTTGGACATTTTGATATGCAGGAGGAGGTGGGAAGAAATGTAACCCTTGGGTACCTCAGGGGTCTCTAAACTTTTTTCCCCCTTTTGCATTTACTGAAGAGTGTCAGGGAAGCCTAAGTACTGCACAAAAATTCTCAGTCACATGCTGTGCATGAGCTGCTCCAACCATGTACAATTCAAAGGAATTGTACACCTATTCCATCTTCTTTTCCCCCTCATTTGTGACAAAAAATAAAAAAATACCCAAAAAATGGGAATCTAGGGGCTTAGAATTGCCATCTATACTTCCCATAAACTTCCATAAATTATGTGGTTATTGAACACTTAAAGCTTCTTCTAAGAAGACACAAAGGTCAACGCTTGGGAAGGCTACATTTTGGTCTACAAATTCCAGAACCCACGAGGAGAATTATAAGAGTGTATTTCAACAAGTTACTTTTCAAACTCTGCCAAGGGTTGATCCAATCCAACATCTGGATCTCACAATGCCCAATCACATGACTCTGAGAAGCCCCAAAACAATGATTGGGGGACATAGCCTCTTTCCATGGTTGCTTCCCAATGAGAAGTGTTCAATAGTGCTTTCCCTCTATACAAAGAGGTTCTAGATAGATCAGTCAAGGGGTATTCGCCATAATGGGTATCATGATGAATTCATGGGATTTCCCTTTTCAAGCCATCAGAACCAGTGCTCCTATCTCTAATTCTATGAATTAACAGTGGTGTAGCTTGGAGTGTGCAGAGGAGGGGCAGGGGCTGGGCTACGGTGCCTGGTGGTGGGGCTATGGTACATGGGGGCGGGGCTACTGTGCATGGGGCAGGGCTGTGGTGTGGGGGGGTGGGGCTGTGGCACACAGGGTGGGCAGAGGAGCGGGGCGGGGCTATGTGCACAAAGGCAGGGCTACGGCACATGGGGGAGCAGCTGCGTCACTTGAAGGCAGTGCTGCAGCACATGGGGGGGCAGGCAAGGAGTGGCGGTACCCCAAAAAATTTGCTGCCGGGAGGCACACTGCTCCATCACCCCTCCTGTCCATATGCCACTATGAATTAACAATGAGTAGGGTGGAGAAGTCCTTTCATTTGTGTGTTCTGAATTTCGTGCCATCAGTTTCATCAAGTGAGCCTGAATTCTGAGACTGTAAGAGAAGGTTAAACTCTGTGTCCACATCCTCCAAATTACACATAATTTTGTAGACCTCAATGATGCCACTGCTTGCTAATTAGTGAAGTAGTCCCAAACACCTTAGCTTTTCTTCATGAGGAAAAAAAACCCTAGGCCCCTGATAATTTTGGGACTTTTCCAACTCTACCATAATTTTCCTATTACATAGTAACAAGAGTGGTATTCAAAGAGATCTTGGCATTCCTTTGGATCTGAAGGAGACAAAAAGGTTTGTAACATAAACTTTCTCAGAGACAGTCTACTTCACTGAGTCTACAAAAGCTTATGCTACTAACTCAAAGGTGCTACAAGGTCCCTTTGTATACTAATACAGATAAAATGGCTATGTCTTTGACTTTAAGAACTGTATGCAGTATACCAGACTCCATGGCAAGCTATATAAGGAGAAAGCTTCAAACACTTTTGAAATCATTAGCCATACAATTTTACTTTTTTATGGCTGCTACACCCTGAGTTGATCCTTTTAATGAACTATCTACCATTATGCCAAAATACTGTTCCACTACATATGTCAGCAAAGTTTTAATGCTCAAATGGGCATCACTTTGCACTTACTGAAACAGTAACTTTACATGTCATTTTATTGCTTGCGTCTTTGGCTTAGAAAGATCCGTTTGGAGTTCTTCACTGTCTGCCTGCATTTTCACATTCTGAATGTTTCAACATCTTCAGCCACTGCCTCACTCACCGCTAACTTAAGAACATGTTAAAGGTTAAAAAGTTGCACTACAGTTTCCAGTATCCTGCAGCTATCACCATCACAATCATCACTATCTTCATTTATGATTGGAGAATTTTGCGGGGTAATTGAATTTCACTTAGTGTTTTGGTTTATTGGTTAAGGTTCCATTAAAGTGTAAACCAAATGAACTTCTTTGCTGCCTTCAAGACTGACTGAATAGACCAAAGCTCCAGCTAAGTCTGCTAATTTAGAGTACCATCAGCCTAGTAATTTCCCAAAGTCCACATGCAACCCATTCTGCAGCCTGCCTAATGTTTTCTGTCTCATAATCCTTTTGGTAAAATATTGTTGTATGAAAGTCAAGCCATAGCAAATGGCTATTCTAGGGAAGGAGCTCTGATTCTGCCACTTTGTGCATGTCCTGAAAATCATTCCATGAAGTAATGTCAGACTTAATGTGCTTCCACGCAGCAGTGATCTGGATTGCAAATCAAGAGGAAGTTAGAAATCACCTAACTAATCTAAATGAGTTCAAATCTGCAAAGCCAGACAAACTGCATCCCAGAGTACTGAAGGAGTTTGCCAGGGTATTCTCAACCACTTGCCATAGTTTTTAAGACATCTTGGAGAACAGGTGAGGTACCAGAGGACTTGGGCAAACATTGTCCTTCTCTTCAAAAAAGGCAAAAAATAAAATCCAAAAAACTATAGGTCAGTCAGCCTGATCTCAACACCAGGAAAAATATTGGAATGGATCATACAGGACTCTGTCTACAAGTATCTTGATGACAATACAGTAATCAGTAGGAGCAAGTATGGGTTTGTCAGGAACAAATCCTGACAAATTAATCTTATACCCCTTTTTGATCATGTCACTAGTTCAGTAGATGGTGGGAATGTTGTGAATGTCATTTATCTGGATTTCAGCAAAGCATTTGATAAAATTCCCCATAATATTTTGATTAACAAACTGATTAAATGTGGAATAGATGAAAACACTGTCAGGAGGATCCATAAGTGGTTGGGAAACCATACTCAAAGATTCATCATCAACGGCTGCGTTTCAAACTGAAAAGTGGTATTGGGTGGAATTCCTTAGTGTTCTGTCAAAGATGACAGAATAGATGGATCCTTATCAAGTTTTCAGATGGCTAAAAAAAACTTGGAGGGTTGGCTAACATAGTGGAAGATAGGAACAGAATTCAAAAAAGACTTACATAAACTAGAAAGTTGGGCAGAATTTAATAAAATGAAATTCAATAGAGACAAATGCAGAATTCTACATTTAGGTCACGCAAACCAAGTGTACATGTATAGGATGGGGGACACATGGCTCAGCAGTGTAACATGCAAAAAGGACTTTGGGATTATTGTTGATCATAAGTTGAACATGAGCCAGCAGTGAGATGCCACAGCAAAGAAAGTAAATACTATTTCAGCCTACATTAATAGAACTATAGTTTCCAAGTTGAGGAAAATAATAGTCCACTATATTCTGTGCTGGTCAGCCTTCATTTGGAGTACTGTATTCAGTTCTGGGCATCTTATTTTAAGAAGGATATAGACAAGTTGGAGCAGGTTCAGAGAAGGGCAACGAGGATGATAAGAAGTATAGAGAACAAAATATATGAAGAAAGGTTGAAGGAGCTGGACATGTTCAGTTTGGTGAAGAGAATACTGGTGACATGACTCTTTAAATACCTTAGGAGTTGTCAAAGAGAGGAGGGGACAGGCCTGTACTCTGCCCTGAACAGGTAGGACCAGATCTAATGGTTTGAAGTTACAGGAGAGTAGATTTGGAATGAATATTAGAAGGAAATTCTTGACAGTAATAGAGATTCAGCAGTGGAACCAATTACTTAGAGAGGTGGCGAGGGCTCCTTCTCTGGGTGTCTTCAAAAAGAGGCTGGACAGCTACCTGCTGGTGGTGCTTTACCTAGATTTCCTGCACTGAGCAGGGGCTTGGACTTGATGCCCCATGAGGCCTCTTCCAATTCAATAATTCTATGATACTATGATAGTATGACCTTCCATTTTGCATTGCACAGCAACCAATACATATAGTCATCTACCTCTGATACAGGAGGGTGATGTATTACCATCTTGTATAATATCTATTGGTGGCTCCATCCTCCATGAATTCATCTAATTTCCTTTTAAAATATTCAAGTTCTTAGCCATCATCCTATCTTGTGGCAGTAAATGCCTCAATTTAATATGCTGTTGTGAAGAAGTACTTCCTTTCATCTCCCCTGAATATCACATCGTTCATATGAGCTTATGCTCACTCTAATTCCTTCTCCCTTTCTTCAACATCAGCAAGACTGATGGCATCAGAGACTTAAGAAAGAAAGAAAGAAAGAAAGAAAGAAAGAAAGAAAGAAAGAAAGAAAGAAAGAAAGAAAGGTGAAAGACCAACCTTTCTTCTCTCTCCACTCTTCATAGTATTAGTTGGTTTAATTTCTCTTGACATTTCCATAACAGACAACAGCAGTATGTCAGGACTAATTAAAGAAAATGGTAGGTGAATCCCAGAGAACATAAATCTGTTTTAATCACCTGGGGAATCTTGCCCAAAAAATGGAGAGGAAGAGGGAGGAAAGGATCAGTGGAGTCATGTCCCCCAAAAAGAAGCATGTCAAACAGTCCTGTGTGAACAGTGTCAACATCCACAACAGAAAAATACTGGCAAGAAAGTCAAAACAACTGGAGTTGTGTTGTTAGCTGTATTTAAATTATTTGATGTACTAAAGCAGTGCTTATCATGCAATCAGTCTCTGGGTAGCCAGAGTAACTCTTGCAAATCCAAGATGAGTGATTTGGATGAACAAGCTATAGAAAAGAAATTTCACATAATTTCCAAAATACTGCTCATCATAGAAAACAAAAAGACTTTTCAGAATAAGTACCCACTGGGATGCAAAATTTTTTAAAGATGTTTGTGGATGCTATGATATTTTCTATGTATAATCTCAATCTCCTTCAAATATCAAGACTCTGTTAGTTAGGCCAGTTGTGCGTTGGTATTTTGGTGATGGAAGACTGCAGGTGGCTAAGAGACCTAATGATTCTGTTCAAACAGTTTTGAACCCTTCTCTGTCAAAGCATAAATTCTACTTTTTGGATCACAGTAGCTCAGACTATATCAGATTTCCCTAACCAGGTACCCTCATAGGTTTGACTAATGGCCACATTGGCTGGAGCAGAGGGAGGTTGTAGTCCAAAATACTTGAATGACCTCAACTTAATGAAACCTGCCCAGTTATTCTGCTAATGAGCAGGTTAAAACTTAGTTCCTTGATAGGCAAATCCACAAAAGAAGTTCAAAATCAAGCTGAGGTCAGAAGCACAGCGGTGTTCTTCAGATGACAAGAGCAGCCTAAAACAGACTTCTAAGCACAGTCGGGATCAAAAGAATGCAAGACAGTCCAAAAACAAGAGTAGCCTGAGAAGAAGAGTCTTAAGCAGAGATCAAGAGCCACCAGCCCAGGAGGCCAGCCAACGGCTAAAGCAGAATTACATTGGGTGGTTTGCTTTAACTGTGGAAGCTGAAAGACATATTGTTTCACCAACTACCAAACCCCATGTATGTATGTAGTGATGTCTCCCAGACTGGACAAGATCAAGCATTGTCTTGCTTTCAAGGAGACTGCTACTGCCAAGGAAACTCTGACTCGTGAGAGTTTCTGTTATTTTGGACTTTGAAGAATGCATTCCTTTGTCACATGTGTCTGAACCTGCTGGCATCTCTACTTTCTGGGAGTAAGGCATGAAGTTGCCTCCTCCTCTGTCTTGGAAAAGGGTTCTTTTGTAGCCAGGGAGCCAAGGATTCACTCTGAAGGTCCTTTCTGAGGTCCTCTGGAGACAGGCCTGATAAGGTCTGTCCTTTTGTAGTTAAGGCTGGTGTTGAGGGACTCAGCCTTCTCTGGCTTTTTGATGTCTAGGTTCTCATTCTAGGGGTTATCCCAAGTCAGGCTAGGGCAGTGATGATACAAACAGTACAGTCATTTTCCAAATGCAGATCCTAACATAGTCAAAACAGCACAACCCACACAAGAGGGAGGAAGCTGCAGGATAAGGAAACCCTCAACTACAGAACATTTTATAAGGAGAAGCACTGGAGAAGCAGAAGCCAAAATTGCCTAAAGAGGAATAAGTGTGGTCAATAGTTGTGGAATACTGACTGACCTTTTGGAAAAAAGTGGGAAAAACAGTGTGTGACGGATCACCTTTCAAGGCTGGCCCCAGAGTTCCTAGCCTTGGATACCTGTCACTTTTGTCTTGCTCTAAGGCCCTTGCTTAAATCCACACATCCCCCTTAGATTTGGGGGATGAGCCTCCAAGTGACCTTGGTCTGGACTAATTTATTTTCCAAGTGGTTCCTGTAATGGTAAATGTTACACTCCTTCATCCAGGCTTAAGTAAGCCAGTCAGAGTCAGATTTAACAAAGTAACCCAGAGCTTTCCAAACTTTTCATGTTGGTGACACACTTTTTAGACATGCATTATTTCACAGTACAGTAATTCAGTAAGTGGACGCAGCCCCTCCACCCAAGCCTGGCCCGCCATTGCCACCCTCACTGGGGTCTCCCTTGGCCTGGGGTGGCAGTGGAGGGAGAGGCAGTCCTTCCACCTGGACCTGGTCCGTGGCGGTGGTGGGAGAGGCTGCCCCTCCAGCCATTACATTTGCATGACACAATGCATGCACACTGCAGCTGACACACTAACGTGTCACTACACACAGTTCAGAAAGCTTTGAAGTAACCAATAGTTTAACTTTATTTTCTTAACATACAAAATGGCTGATTCATCAAGTTCCAGCACTCGCTTCCAAACATATAATAATATTCGAACTGAGTTAGGTCAGATCGTTTCCTTTATTCAGTTTAGACAGCTAGTACACATTCACTCCTCTCTGACTCTCACAACTGATTCCTTCTACTGTCTGTACCCCAACTGTCACCAGCATTCTTTAAAAAAATTCTTGTCTCCCTCACTGAAGCTTATACCTCTCCTCACAGAGTTTTCCACACTGTGATTGGCTGCCCATTCACAAGCGCGGTTCACACTCTTTCATCTAAGAGTCCTTCAGTAAAATTTTTGGAAGTTTTTTTTTTTCCTTTTTGCTTTTCCTGTTATAGTGGCCATTTCTGCACTAGACTCTTCCACTTTCAACATCCTATGGAATCCTGGGGTTTGCAGCTTAGAGAAGGGCCTCCAGGATTCCATAGGATGTTTAAAGTGGAATAATAGCACTATAGCTGTCTAGTATGGAAATGGCCAGTATCACACAGGGTAGAGGTGGAATAGAATGAAACATGCAGAAAGAAGACTGGCCAGCTGAAATAATGATCAAGAGTTCTGCACTTAAATATTTTGTTACAGGTTCCATTTTTTATATAGAACATGGAAAAATAATCTTTTCTAGATTGTAGGAGTTGTGTTCCAAAATTTTAACTTTTTAAAATTCAGCTTCTGTCTCTATAAAAGCCAGATCCATATTCTTTGTATGTCATATTCTTATCTGATCTACATCTGCAGCAGAATGAGAAACAAACAGAAGCAATGGAGCCAAAGCAGGTGTGTAGAATGATATATATTAATGCTTTCCTACCTTAAAAGGACCTTCCAAGTAGAAAACTAGGAACAGGGTATGTGCAGGTGGAGAGCTGTTCACCTGGGTGTACAAAGTGTTGTATTTTAACATATAACTGGAAACTATCATATACCATGTTTACACCTGCAGTCAGAATAAAAGCATCTACTTTGTGGTTTCAGAAAGCAGAGCTGGTCCTACCATTAGACAGAGGTGGCTGCCTCCCGCAGTTGATTTTGGACATCATGAAATAGCAGGAAGTTTTTTTTCTTGTTGTATTATTGCTGCTACTGCCATTGTTACTGTTATTTTGGTTGGCACAAAGGAAGTGTCTAGCATTAAAAAAATGCAGTCCTAATACCCTAAATAACTAACACTGCCTTTGCTAGTGCCTAAAGCAGCTGCCTCACTCTGCCCAGCAGAGACTGGTCCTGGCTAATATGACTCAAACATTACTAGGTGATTATTAAGAACAGTCTGAATGCCTCTTTATTGTTTCCACAAATTGCTTAATCAATTAAATGCACCAATTAATCAACTGTGATGGCAGCCCTACTAATTACTGTGGTCTCTGGGAATATTTACCAGGCTTTACAAGAGAATTGCCTCACTTTTACTGCAAAAGAAACTATACCATGGTCACAAGTGTCTCAGAATAGAGGATAGGAGTCAGGTTGCCACTCAAACCTGGCTGTGATATTACAGTATTCAAAATGGCTAGACAATGATGTTATTCAGTGCAAGCATTTTTCCTTTTCTCTGCTGTCTGATAAGTGAGGTGGCCCCTGAGAATACGAGCAGTTTGCCATTCCTGACATACCCAAATTAGTATTTGCGACAGACTAATTGCCTGATTTCCTGATCAGGTCTTTTTTAAAAAATCAGGATGACTATTGCATTGACTCACTGCTACCAATTTTGATGAGCTTTATAGCTTTCTTGCAGTTGCTTCTCAGGTTCCATCAACATCATATCACAATGGTTCTTCTACCTGCCTTTGCCTTTTCTGTTGCCCTTTGATCTCCCTGCCTTGGAAAAGAGAAAACAGGGTACTTGGCCAACTGGGCTACTTGTGACTACTTATGCATGCCTTCAGAGGAATTCTTTACTTAAGGTGAATTATAGCAATGTTTGATGAACTGTGGGCTAAAGGGTCCCTCTGAGCATGGTTTAACAGTGCTGTCTCACCACTTCCATGCTGTTGCAGCAGTGAATCCATGCTCTGTTTTAGTCTGAACTTTAAAGAAGCTATCCAAGGCATGTATACTACTTTGGATAGCTCTTTTGAAGTTCAGACTAAAAATGACCACCTCATAACATAGAAGATGGCAGTTAGCAATGATTGCCAGTTTATAGTAACAAGACTGAAGGCTGCTATGTCACACATATGATTTGTAAAAATAACTTTTGGGTTTTTGACACACACACCCTAGAATCCCCCATTATTCTGTCTAGTTGTAGGATTCTGCAAACTGTAGTCCAAAAAGTTATTTCCTCCAACCAGCTCTGATGACATGCTAGTGGTGGGCAATAGGAACAATTGTCCACTAATGCTTTTGACAAGTGGGTGTCAATCTTAATTTCCAAATGATTGATTTCATGTCCCACTTTTAATTATTTCAGCTCATTTCACATTGCATGGTCTTACAGCTGACAGAATAGGTTTTGCCTTATGAACCAGCTAAGTTCATTTAGGAGAATTCTCAGCAGGGATGGAAAGGAGTGGAATTATTGATTTCATGTCATTCACGGAGCCAAGGTGGTGGGAGTGGGTCTTACTTTATTTTATCCTCAAAACAACCTTGTTAAGTGGTGATTCACCATGGATGAGTAGAGATTCAAATTCACATTTCTTTATTCAGTATTCCAGCGCTGAACTTTTTCTTCCAATAGCAATGCCATCGGAAGCTATAATAGTACAGTATTTGCTTAGAGCCAGGGTGGTATAGTGGTTTGAGCATTGGACAATGAACCTGGAGACCAGGGTTTGATTCCTCATTCAGCCATGGAAACCCTGCTCAGCCATGTGTGTGTAACATACTATCAGCCTCCAGAAAACCCTGTGATAGAGTCACCATAAGTCACAAATGACTTGAAGGCGCACAACAATTTGCTAAGACCATCATAACCCCTTAAGAATGATAGTAAGTAGTAAATGAATTTAGATAATTATTAAAAATACCATCCATATATTATATATCCATAGAAATAAAAATATAAAAATAACCATATTATTGAAGTGAGAGCCAAGGGAAGAAGTTGTTTGGTTGAGGAACTTGTGACAGCATGAAAAGGATTAATGGATGGTTGAACAGTAGTAGACATTCCACTAGAATTTGCTGGTGGACAGCATCAAAGCAAGGTCACCCTCAGTTCTAGAGGAAACCCAGGTTCTCCTTCCCATATAGTAGAACTAAGAATGGCTCCATGCAAGCTTACAGCCTAAAATAACATCTTAGAATAACCATGTGAACATGTGGCATCATGTGGCCACATGGCCATTCTAGGAAGTGATGCTGAGCTATTGTCACATCAGAGTTTGGAAAAGCTGCTTTTTTAATGTAAAACCCCAAATCCTTCAGACCTGGAATCCTTCAGGCATTGAAAAAACAAGTATCCCTTACATGTAAGGAGTGGGACTAAGGATGAGAATACCACCTATGGAAGGTGGCAAAGAGAGGACAAAGTTAGTGTACACATCCCTACTTCCCCTACTTGAATTTGGAGATTACATACTTTTCTTGTGCCTGAAGAGAGCTCATGTGACTATGAGATGTTGAATAGTCTGGAGTTTGGAAAAGTTCTTGTTTTGAGTTATAATTTCCAGAATGCCACAGTCTGCACAGTCATGCATAAGAGAAGCTGTTGTTATGTGCTTCTAGTCAGTTTGTGGTGATCCACTTCTTTCTTTCTTGACAAGATTAATTCAGAAGAGCTTTGAAGATGAGACAATGTGATTTGCCCAAGGTCACTCTGAGGTTTTCCAGGGCTCAGAAAGGGTTCAGACTCTGCTCTCCTAGAGTCCTAGTCCAACACTCAAACTACTAGACTACAACAGACCGACAAAAGGGGATGAGGAAAGCTAAAGCCTGTTTTAAATTTTTTCTTCTACAAAAGGAATCAGCATATTGTTTTTTCTTACTTAAACTACAGTGCTATGCCCATTCATGTTGGAGTTCACCTCTTTATAGTCCACAGTGTTTATTCTGAATATACAGGGCTGGCCCAATCATCAGGCCTTACAATTAGTTGGGATATGTCATGAAAGTGCGGCAATTGCATGTTTGCTGCTGGAGCACAGTAGAGAGCCACTTGTGAGATTCAGGGTAACAAAATATATTGGCTGGTCTATATATTTTGTGTGTGCAAAGGTACCATTTGTAGCCCTGGTACAGGCAGCAAAATGTCTTCAGCTAGCCCTGTGGTTGGAGAGATATATAACAGGAGAGCAAGATAAGGGGTGTACTTTTATCTACTGTATGGGTTTCAACACTTGCAATCCTTATTTAAATTAAGTACATGTACTCCCTTTGATTATGAAGAGTAAGTCTTATCCCACAATCTCAGCCACCACCTTAACATATATATCAAAGAAAGTCTTTGTAGAAGGACAAAACTGGAACTATATCTGGGGAAGTCCTGTCTGGATACGGGAGATTTCTTAAGGCACCCAGATCCTCCCCTAAGAAGGAGACAGAGGGATGTTAAACTGCAATTTCCAAGCTTAGCTTATTGCATTTTCCTTTGTTTTCTACCTCTGCCACACCTTCTTCTTCTCTATTACTTGTGTTGCTATTGGTAACACAACTCCCAGAATCCTATAGTCAATATGACCATTACCCATGCTTGCTGGAAAAGCTGTAATTATTCCTCCCCTCAAGCTCTTTTCACACTTTTCTTTTCACACACGGTTTCCTCTTCCCTGACAAATTCTACTTCCTTCTTCTTTTAGTCTCCTCCACCATACAGATGCCTGCTGGATATCAGTTACTCCTGAGTGAGGCTCACACATGCAGTGAATACAGAGAGAGTGAGGTGCAATATCCAGAGCAGACATTTTGCTCCAGGGTGGGCAGTGTTGCGTTCTTACATTTCCCTCTTGATTGGTGTGTGTTCACTTGTCTGTTTGTGCTGTGCCTGTCTTAATGGACTTCAGAGTGGTGTCTCTGCTTTTGCAACCTTGTCTCTTCAATTTTTAAAATAAAATTTCTCTTAAATCTGAGCGTCCTCAAGGCAAAATAAGAAGAAAGCTAGGAGGGATTTTGTTTTAATTTTTAACTAAGAACGGGTTATGCCTCCACCAGTTTGGCAAATCACAGTGTGAAAATCAAGAGAAAGTCTCAGTTGTTTTATGTTTTTGTTGGTGTTGTGAGTTAATTGATTTTAAAGATTTTTTGCAGATGAAAGCACGTGCACAGTAAATGCTAATTTTGTTGGAGCTCAAGGTTTGACAGATACATTTCAAGACTGGGGGAAGATAGCAACCTGTGTTTTATGCACTTGCCTTTATGTATCTTTAAAACAGTCTTCCTTTTGTAGATGCCTCGATGGGGTTTCTCTTCCTCCACAGTAAGCATGTCCAGGGGCCATTACAGTGATGCTATTTCTCTAGCTACTTGCTATTGCTTTATTTATATTTTGCCTTTCCTCTAAAGAGCTCAGAGAGGCACACATAGCATTTCAACCCAGTTTTATCCTGGAACTTTGGTATTTATACTAGCAGAATACAGAGATTTGCTGCTCAGCTTTTGCCCGTTGAAAGAAGTTAATATTCCCAGAACTGGTAATTAGAAAAGGAAAGGGTATACTATATTGTTCCTGGAAATCCACTTAGCTATGGCTCAGAAAAAGAATCCTAACTTCAGGGTTTGTTTGTTTGTAGTGTGGATGTATTTCAACCATTATGGAGAACTAACACATTTTAAAGATGAGTAAAGGGAGTAAAGCATAAGAACATACAAGTGAGTAGGTTATCTGGAAAGACAAGAAGGAGAAATATACTGGGGTCTCCTGGCTAACTTTTTGTGTATCAATTCCACAAGTTCAAGTTATTTGTGACATGCATTCATACTCAATTTTCTACAGGAATAACTTCAGCTGAATGTGGGAGAATGACTAGCTCAAGATCACCCAGGGAGCTTCACAGCTGTGGAACCTATATCTTCCACATTCTAGACCAACAACGTAATGTCGTTAACTGTCTAAGGCTGTTGGTTCTACCTCTACAAAATAAAATAGCATGGGTTGGCAAGAAGTATAGGTGATTCACTGCAGAGCTTCAGATTGTAGCAGAATATAGTCTGGTGACTAGTTTAAATTATGTTAAATATGGGGCTTGATACACATGCATGGCATCGTTTAGTACTCTAGAAGTTTGTAAGCACATGCAACAGCTGTACACTGCAGATGATGAGAATGTAGTTGAAAACTTTATCCAAGACTGATTATGCACAGGAAGTATAATGTTTGGGCATTATCATTGTTGTCATCATCATCATCATCATCATCATCACCACCACCATCTTCATTTACACTCTCCCTTTTCTTCCAAAACAGGACTCAAGGGGGCTTACAACTGAAACAAGAACAATACAGTTAAAGTATTCAAAAGATCAACATTAACATGGAATCAAACTATTAACAATACTAAAAACAGTTTAAAACATACAATCAAAATGTTTAAAAGCAGTTTTTAAAACAGTACAATTACAGTACCTTATATTTTTGAAAGCTTTTCCTTGTTGTTGTGTGCCTTCAAGTCATTTCCAACTAATGGCGATCCTATGATGAACCTACCATGGGATTTTCTTGGCAAAATTTGTTCAAAAGGGCCTCTGCTTTTGCCTTCATCTGAGGCTGAGAGTGTGTGACTTGCCCAAGGTCACCCAATGGGCTTCAATGGCTGAATAGGAATTTGAATCCTTGTCTCCAGAGTCATAGTCCAATGCTCAGACCACTACACTATGCTGGCTTTTTTATTAAAAGCCTGTCAATATATTGTATTGATGGAAAGACAGCAATGAAGGTGTTACCCCAAAATGTGGGAAGAAGGGTTGTAACAATCAGTGGTTTGGTGGGAACTTCCCCATCACTATTGTCCAAGAGCAGAGTTGTTACAGGTTAGCTTAAGCCTATTATCTCTGGAGTTACCTGGTGATTTCCTGACTATGACCTGGCTACACTCAGAAAGGATCTCTGACCTACTTTGCAGTGCACATGTTCAGCCAGCACAGTGGTTCTCAACCTGTGGGTCCCCAGATGTTCATGGACTTCAGCTCCCAGAAGCCCTGAGCATTGACCATAGTGGCTGGGGCTTCTGGGAGCTGAAGTCCACGAACATCTGGGGACCCACAGGTTGAGAACCACTGAGCCAGCATCTTCCTTTTGTCCAGCTTGGTGATTCAGTCACATCAGGGCACATTTTATATCAATGCCAATTAATATTTCTTGCCAATTTAATCATATTTCACCAATTAAACCATATCAAAGTGGGAGGGTGTACAGCCTTCTAACAAAGGAGTCATTCTAGCCTCTCTAGGAAGGGAGTTTCAGGGTCTACAGGCAACTACTGAGAAGATCACCACCTGTGGAGGTGGTGAGACTGGAAGAAGCGCATCTCCTGAAGATCTCAGGCCCCAAGCAGACAAATGGGAATATATCCTCCAACATTTCACGGATGAAAAACAGGGCATATGTGGCCAAGCAATATCAGAGCGTATTCAAGATGGCAAAAGTTATTAAGGAAAAAGAACACACAAGCTGGGAGTGCAGCTGTTTGCTTTTACCTGAGCCTACTGGAAAGAGTGCATTTCTGCCCCCTCCTCATCTCTTCCCCCTACAAAGTTAATTGAATGCAAACTACTTAACACACTTTGAACTCTGCAATTGAAATAAGCTGAGGACAAAGGGGGAAAATGAGAGGTGGACAGAAAAACTGGGACATTATAAAAGCAGCAGGAAAAATAGGATAACAGGATTAGTCAGGGTGGTCCCTGCCAAATCAAGGCAGTTGGAGGATATGGGTTTGTCAAATGGCCTGGATTTAAGATGCAAAGAGCTAAAATAACCCCCAAAGATTCCATCTCCTATTCTTACAGAGTATTTTTCAGTGTTTCCAAGATGAACAAAACTATTTGGGATGCTGAAGAAAACTTTCTTGACAAGTTGTGTAAAGGTGTAAGTGTTGTAAGGATAATTTGCTTAACAAGTTCTTCAATGCCTTGTTTTTGTATCTCTTCTAACTTCTTTTTTTCTTAAATTGCAACTTTAAAAATTCAGAATAGCAAGAGGAGAAATCAAATAAGTTATACTTGAAGAAGTCTCAAGGCAGTGGCGGAGGGCGGGGTGTGTGGTGAGGATAGTTTGCCCCGGGTGGCAGATTTTGGGGGGGCAGCGCCGGGATGAGGAGGGGCTTTTGAGAAGCAGGGGAGGTGGCTTCGCTTCATGAGAGCTTTTGGTTTGCTCTTCTGCATCTAGGTTGCCAAGTTGTGGGAACTGGAAAGGGGAGGGGGAAGCCAGAGAAAGAAAGAGGAGTGTGGAAAGAATGTGTGAATGACAGGGCCGGGCAGAAGGAGGCAGAAAGAGCCTTAATTTCTGTCACAAAAGGCATTTTTCCCTCCCCAGCATTATTTCCCCACAAAAAAGCCCAGACTTTGGAGCCGTCAGGAGTCAGAATAAATTGCCCTGCCCACCCCCTTTTCTCTGAGCAGGTCTGGAGTTACTCTCTGTTCAGCTTGTTAACCCTTGCAACTTAGTTGCTGCAGAAGAAATAACTCTCTCCAGGCCATGCGCTGCTCCAGAAAGCACCAGGTGCCCAAGAGAGAGCCCGTGCAGCGCAACCCAGGCAGGGGGAGCAGGAGGAGGGTGCAGCCCAGGCAGAGGGTGAGCCAAGGGCACAGGTGGGGGCTGGGGTCCAGGGAGAAATCCAGTAGGATCTCCCCGCGAGGAGGCCTGGCATATGAGCGAGGGAGACACCAGGCAGGGAGTCCATCCACACGTTCAGCCTGCCCAGCGCAGGGTACACACATGCATAGCACCCCCATTGGCAATTTTAAAGCAATGGGTCCAAAGAGCTTGGAGAAAATGGACATGCAGACCATGTAGTCAGCGAACCGTGTGATCCCCTGTTTCAGTGCTCTTTTGGAAGTTACAGCAAAACCAATTTTTTTTAAAAAAGCCCCCCAGTATAGTTACATTTTGCAATCCAAATTGGTTGTGCTTTTTAAACCAGGTTTTTCCCCTAAGATTTGATAAGAGTTCTAGGGACTTCTTCTTATTTCTGGCGGTGGGCAAGATAATGGAAATGGCCAGGATACTAATGTGTTAAAGGTATTGTAAGCTCTGTTTGGGTTTCCCTCCCCTTAATAAAATAAGGACATAGTTAACCTTCAATGCTACCTGAATGTCAATTTTGTAAGGAGTGGGAAATTTTCAACTCATTAAACCATTGAATGGGAAAATGATCACCAAGTACATTTTTATTTTAAAATGTCACAGGTTTTCCCTTCCCCACAAAGGGAGGGGAACCAAAGTTGGATCGTCACAGATTTTGACCCCCCCAAGGCAGAATTCTCCTGAAGCCAAGTGTGCTCCAGGGCATGTGAAGGCTGCCTTTCTTAGCCTTCAAGTCATCACCTGGCATTTTTTAAAAGCAACAGTCAGAAAGATTAGGGTATTCCTGACCATGTAGAGAGAGGGTCCTAGGAGACCCTCCCAAGCACTAGCCCTTTGATGCTGGGAGGCCACCTGGTGCTCTTAAGAAATGATCCCATGGTGAGAGGAGAGTGTCACTGAGCATATGCAGAATGTTTCTCTCCCCCACCTCCCAGTTCCTTACCATAAAGGCAGCTGAGTACCATAAAGGAAAGAGATAGGGCTGATTTTTTCCAGGTAGCCTGCAACACCCCAGGGAGATTTAGAGGAGAGTGCCTCTGAGCATATGCAGAATGCCTTCCCTTCCCACATCCCCATTCCTCCCTGCACAGACTGTAGATTAAGCAAGGGCATGCAGTTTTCCAGGCAGACTTTGGTCCCTCTAAAGGGGCTCATTTTTGAAATTATCAGTGATGTTTTGAAAGGAATGCCACACTGTTGTTCAGCCATAACACACAGATTCATGGAGGGGGAATTCAACTCTGAAATACATCACGGGGTGCACCCCCCCGCAGGGTTGAATATCCAGAACAAAAAACAACTGTCACCTGTTTTTACAAGACTAGAAGTGGATGGACTAACTTGTTTTTCCTCCCCTGTTTGTGACAGTGCAGATAGCCTCCTAACCAGAGAATCCCAAGGAAATAAAACTGAATTTGTGGGGCTGGGGACTGCTGCCTCCATTTGCCTCATCCCAGGGAAATCCATCCTTGCACTGGATGGATTTGCACTGTTTCCTTCCAGTGCATCTCCTTAGTGGCCATTTGGGATTGACCCAGTGTCCACTCACTTCCTAAAGCTGGAAGAGACCCCAAGGGTCATTCAATCCATTCTGCCTTTCAGGAATAGACAGTCAAAGCCCTCCCTTGGCCAGATGGCCACCCAGCCTCTGTTTAAAAACCTCCAAAGAAAGAGACTCAACTACACTCCCTAGCACAGCGGTTCTCAACCTGGGGGTCGTGACCCCCGGGGGGGTCGCATGACTCTTTCACGGGGGTCGCCGCTCCCCCTCGCCGCCGCCGCCGCCGCCGCCGCCAGCGGGCTTTCTCGCTTTGGCCACCTCCTCCTTGGCGCCATCCTTTCCTCCTCCACCCTCCCTGTGGAGCTGGCGGGCGGTGCAGGTGGGGAAGAAGGGGAGGAGTGGATGGCCCACGTGGGCTCTTGTGCTCACTCCTTCTTCTTTCTCCCTCCTGGAGCGAAGCACAGACACCGGGGGACGAGTGGCTGGCTGCGAGGTAGATAGAGGCCGTGCTTCCCAGCGACTCCGAGGCGGGCCAAGTGGAACCGGGTGGAAGGCGGAGGGGGACTGGGCGGCTGCAGGTAGGAGCCAGCATAGAGGCGGTGGGGAGCAGGAGACGGTGCTCTCGCCAGCCAGCCACCGGCTTCTGCGCCGCCGCCACGGGCGCAGGTAATGGAGAGGCAGCTGGCTGGCGAGAGGGCTCCTTGTGGGGCCGTCCCTGGGCAAAGGCAGAGGGAACTGGGCAGCAGCGGGGGGCAGGAGGCAGTGCTGCCGGGCTCACTGCTCTCAGGCGGCCCTGGGAGCGGCTCGGCAGCCAAGACCCGGGCGGGGTGGGGCGGGGGGAGGTGAGCATGGGGCTGCATGGCCTGCTCGAGCCGCTCCCTGGCTTGAGGGGCCGCCGGAGCGGGAGCCAGCCAGCTGCCGCCTTCCCCACCACTGGCACGAGCGCAGGTAGCGGGGGGGGCGGCGAGGGCGTCCCTGGGCGAAGGCAGAGGGAGCTGGGTGGCGGCGGGGGGCAGGAGGCAGTGTTGCCGGGCTCACTGCTCTCAGGCGGCCCTGGGAGCAGCTCGGCAGCCGAGAGACCCGGGCGGGGTGGGGCGGGGGGAGGCGAGCGTGGGGCTGCATGGCCTGCTGGAGCCGCTCCCTGGCTTGAGGGGCCGCCAGAGCAGGAGCCGGCCATCCGCCGCCTTCCCGCCGCCGCCATGAGCGCAGGTAGCGGGGGGGCGGCGGGGGCGTCCCTGGGCGAAGGCAGAGGGAGCTGGGCGGCGGCGGGGGCAGGAGGCAGTGCTGCCGGGCTCACTGCTCTCAGGCGGCCCTGGGAGCGGCTCGGCAGCCGAGAGACCCGGGCGGGGGAAGCGAGCGTGGGGCTGCATGGCCTGCTGGAGCCGCTCCCTGGCTTGAGGGGCCGCCCAGAGCAGGAGCTGGCCATCCGCCGCCTTCCCCACCGCCGCCATGAGCGCAGGTAGCGGGGGGGCGGCGGGGGCGTCCCTGGGTGAAGGCAGAAGGAGCTGGGCGGCGGCGGGGGCAGGAGGCAGTGCTGCCGGGCTCACTGCTCTCAGGCGGCCCTGGGAGCGGCTCGGCAGCCGAGAGACCCGGGCGGGACGGGGGGAGGCGAGCGTGGGGCTGCATGGCCTGCTCGAGCCGCTCCCTAGCTCTCCCCCCCACTGTTGGTAATGTTGGCACCAAGCCTGGCAAAGAAATCCAGTCAAACACAGCTGCAGACAGCAGACTTAAGAACTCAGTTGCGGGGGGAGGGGGGTGAGTGGAAGCAGGAACAAGCCTGAACACATTGAAGCAAAACCTATCTTTCTTCCTTCACATATGGTCATCTTCTCTCTCTCAGCCTTAGCTCTTCCTTCACCTGTATCATGCTCCTGGATTTTGGGTCCCTATATTTCCCAGCGTGTACCAATTGTTTGCATTTTGCAGAATTCCAGGTTAGTGCTTTACCCTTATCTCTTTGCCATCCCCCTTCAGTGGGCAGTCTTTTACATTTATTTGTAGCATGGCCTCTATGATTAAACAGTTATATTTTCTGTACGCTTCCTTATCTTAGGCAAGAAGTTGGCCTCTGAATCTTTAGGAACTACCATATGTTTTTTCAATCCCCAGAAAGGTAGCAGGGCCTGTGATAATTGTTCTTCTCTTGTTTTTTATTTTTCCTAAACTGTAGGAATTAATTAAATTCTGTACAATGGTTCTTACTCCTTTTAAAGGTGCCAGTTTCCTTTAAGTTTGGCCTAGCTGGGTGACTATAAAAACCTGACATGTGTGAGGCTTCTGTGAGAAGCCATTTCATTTCATTTCCATTTCTGCTCCACTTCCAATATTTAGTATCCAGCTTGATGAATCTACAGACGTCGCAAACTGTTCACAGTTACTGGTTTACGTGAGGTATGTTAATGATGGCGAGTTTAAAGATGAGTTTCTTTTTTGCAAACCTCTTTAAACGACAACTACTGCACGTGATGTATTTGACACAGTTGGTTCATTTCTGGAAGAGCAGGAGATTCTTGGGAAAAGGTTTGTGGTGTTTGCACAGATGGTGCTCTAGCCATGCTAGGATGTCGATCTGGATTTCAACGTTTGGTACTGAATGAGTCACCAAAAGTCATTGGAACTCATTGTATGATTCATCGGCAAATATTGGCAACGAAGACGCTACCACAAGAGTTACAAGAAGTAATGAAAAGCGTCATAAGTTCTGTAAATTTCATAAAGGCGAGCGCTTTAAACAGTCGACTGTTTTCGCAACTGTGCGACGAGCTGGATGCACCGAACAATACTCTGCTATTTCACACTGAAGTGAGATGGTTGTCAAGAGGAAAAGTTTTAAAATGTGTTTTTGAGCTTCGTGATGAACTCAAAACATTTTTAATCAGAAAGCAAGACCGCAGTTCGAAGCACTTTTCAGTGATAAAAGTGAACTGCAGAAAATAGCTTACTTGGTTGACATCTTTACCATCTTGAATGAGTTAAATTTATCACTGCAAGGACCAAATGCAACATGCCTCGATTTGTCTGAAAAGATCCGATCATTCCAAATGAAACTTCAGCTTTGGCAAAAAAAATTGGATGAAAGAAAAACTTTCTTTCCTACCTTATCTGCTTTCTTTGAGGAACATGACACTGAACCAGACAAAAGGATTCCGATGATGATTTCTGTGAAAGAACACTTGCACATGCTTGCAGAGGAAATTTCTTCGTACTTTCCAAATCTACCTGACACCCCATTTGCACTTGCCAGAAGCCCATTCACAGTCAAAGTTGAAGATGTTCTTGAGACAGCACAAGAGGAGTTCATTGAACTTATTAACAGCGATGCAGCGAGAACTGATTTCTCTACAATGCCAGTTTCAAAATTCTGGATCAAGTGTTTTCAGTCATATCCTGTTCTATCTGAGACTGTGTTGCGCCTTCTTCTATTTCCAACAACATATCTTTGTGAAATAGGGTTTTCAAGCTTGTTGGTTATCAAGTCGAAATACAGGAGTAGACTTGTTGTGGAAGATGATCTTCGTTGTGCTCTTGCAAAGACTGCCCTGAGAATTTCTGATCTGGTGAGAAGCAAGCAAGCTCAACCTTCGCACTGATGTTGGCTTTTTACGCATACTGTTGCAAAATGTAGAAATGTAGTTTTCTGTTGATATATTAAGCCTGTTACCCATGCTTCAAGACAAAATTTCATTTATTTGTAATTAGAAATAAATATTTCACAATATATAATTACATATCTTTTTTTATTAATCACTATGCTTTAATTATCTTCAATTTGTAACAACGAAAATACATCCTGCATATCAGATATTTACATTACGATTCATAACAGTAGCAAAATTACAGTTTTAAAGTTATAGTTACAGTTACAGTAACTATAACTATAACAGTAGCAAAATTACAGTTATAAAGTTATAGTTACAGTTACAGTAACTATAACTAACAGTAGCAAAATTACAGTTATAAAGTTATAGTTACAGTTACAGTAACTATAACAGCAAAATTACAGTTATAAAGTTACAGTTACAGTTAGTTATAAAGTTACAGTTACAGTTACAAAGTAGCAACGAAAATAATTTTATGGTTGGGGGTCACCACAACATGAGGAACTGTATCAAGGGGTCACGGCATTAGGAAGGTTGAGAACCACTGCCCTAGCAGCACTGGATTCCACTGTTGAACTGCTCTTACCCTCAAGAAGTTCTTCCTAACGTTTAGGCAGAATCTCTTTTCCTGTATTTTGAAGCCATTGCTCTATGTCCCAGTCTCTGGAGCATATGGTATCCCTTCAAATATTTAAACATGGCTCTCATATCCTCTCCTAACCTTCTCTTCTCCAAGCTAACCATTTCCAGCTCCCTTAAGCCTCTCCTCATAGGGGCTTCATAGTTTCCAGGCCTTTGACCATTTTAGTTGACCTCTTTTGGACACATTCCAACTTAGTATCTTTCCTGAACTGTGGTGCCGAGAACTAGAAACAGGATTCGAGGTGGGGTCTGACCAGTGCAGAATACAGTGGTATTATTGCTTCCCTGGACACTATACTCCTATTGATGCAGCCCAGAATGCACTGGCTTTTTTAGCTGCTGCATCAAACTGTTGACTCATGTTCAGCTTGTGGTCCACCAAGACTCCTAGATCCCTTTCACATGTACTGTTTTCAAGCCAGGTATCACCCATCCTGTATCTGTGCATTTCCTTTTTTCTTCCCAAGTTCCTATATAGAGACAGGAAAAGAAAAAAAGAGAGATAAAACAATAATACATAGTCACATTGTTACTGCAGTTTAAGCCTACCTGGCGATAGCATAAAGATATCCTTTGATATCATAATTCGGCTTTATTCTACCACCCCTCTCCATGTGTTTGTGAGGCCCCCGAACAAGCACAAAACTAGGATCGGCACTTAACTGCTGAAATATTCCTAAACAATACAGGCACACCAGAAATAGCCAGATCGCAGCTTTGGGGACCTCCCCAGCAAACACCTTCATTATGTATGCACGTTTACAAAGGACTCCCTGCCCCAAGCAGGTAACTTGGCAAGCTAGAAGCTTAAAGGCCAAGCACTGAGCATTTGCATACAGTCTACCTCTTTGTCAATTCGGACTTAATCATGCTAAATTTTGACCTTTCGGAGACATTGTCTCGCACCCAAAACTCATTGTTGTCCCTGAGTAAGACACAGCCTGCAGTCACACTTCTCCCTATAAAAACCTCTCATTCCGAGACTTTCCTCGGATCACTCTAGACTTCCATCCAGTCTTACTGCCGCTTTGTCTGGCAAGCTGTCCCTCAGTCCCACGTACTGAGACTCCAGACCAACGAACTCAAGCTTCAGGACAGGTGTTGTATCACCCAATTCAACAATCCCTCTCAAAATCCCTCTATACCACTCCAACCTTTATTTTCCTTAGCTACTTGTGTGAGTGTGTGGCATACATTGTTTGTCTGTATTTAAAAAAATCTCAATTATTCTTAAACCTGGTGTGTACCTTGGCTTGGCCTGACCCCGTAAACGTTGGTTACAAGATCCTGCTAAGTTACCCTGCCTCTCGTAACGCTAAAGCAGTGCTCTGAGCTAATTTTCCCCACCTATAATGGAGCACATTTTGGTGTCCCTCACGGGACCCCCAGTAAACAGGGTAACTGAGTGGTGGAGCAACGCGGGCAACCCCGTTACCCCTAATTTGAAAAGGAGTCACAAACCTCCTCAAATTAGGCTGGTACTGACCTAGGGAATGGGCAGTCAAGGCGCAAGAGATTCTGTAAGGCAGGTACACGTGTGTGAGAGAGAATTCTGTGTGTGTGAGCTCCAGGAGCTACTCTATCGGGTTGGAATCTATCCCCCTTTCTTGCTTGGTTTGTGTATGTCAGCCACCCCAGCACTGCCGATCTCAAGGAGTGTGCACAAGCTGACCCAGGAATCACATCCCTAACTTGGGGTCTATCGTGGGCTGGGATCCGAAGTGATAAGGTGTTAGTACCGTAGGAACAGTCTACACCCATCCAACACCTTAGCAGCAAGGCAAACAAAGGCACTTAGGAAAGGAGACTCTCCTCCTTTCTCTTCCCCTCTAGAGTTGGAAATGTGGGTATGTCCCGCTAGTGTTGTTATTAGCACAGTGGAAGCACGGGTGCATCCTGCTGTGTAATTTTCAGGTGCATCCCGATTTGATAGCATACTAGGTGCGGGTGGTGATTCCTGACCTAGCTTGGGGTTTAGAGGTTTAGCCCAAGGTAGAAGAAGGTACCCCTCACCCAGAAAACCAGTTAGGGATGGTTCGGTTTTGGTTCCTTGCCCCTTTTTCCCCACTGCTTGGCCAGGCGGCATAGTAAGTTCCACTGGGTTCATTTCCCCCCTTTAGGTAGGCGGAGTACTCCTGAGGGTTCCCTGGGTCTAGGTGACCTCCCTGTCCACAAACCGTTTCCTCGTCCTTTTGTCCCCAGTGCTGTCGAGGTGGAAAACCAGGTCTGGGTGTACAAAAGTGACTTTGTTTGGGCAGGCTGGAGATAGGTTCCCATCCCTCTTTCCTAGAATAGTTCCGCTGTGTTCGTTTCCCTTCAGCTCCCCCAGGGGTCTAGGTGATCCTTCCCGTCGTTCCAGTTCCTGGTCCCGTGTGTGCATTAGGAAGTGTAGTTGCATAGTGTTGTGATGGCTGAGAGCAGCAAAGCCACCATTAAGGACCTCATGTGCAAGGAAGAGGTCCGAGAAAAGTTGGAAAGGTGGGTGCTGAGTAAGGGGAAATGCCCCGGAAGGATTCCATCTTCCAGACGGCCGATCCCTTTACCACACTCAGAGAAGCATATACCCTGGCATATAAATCAAAGAACCCATTCGGGCCATCCAAGGATGCTTTGGCCGCTTGGGGACTTTGGCTTATGGCCAGAGATGCTAGCAGTGCCCTAGTAGAGACCTGAGGGAAGCTAGCAGAAGCAGAAAAGTAGAACGCCCAGCTTCATACCGAGATTGAGGCACTGCGCCCGGACAAGGTAACGTTCACGTCTGTCGCGCAGGCCTCCACACAGAAGCTTAGTGATGTCACCCTGTTGGCTCAGACATGGGAGGAGAAAGCCCATGCCTTAGAGGCTGAGCTGGATCACGCCCGGTCTGCAGCCAAGTTCATGGTTGGGAAGATGAAGGAACAGCAAGAAGCTGTGAGTTGTGTAGCTTGCCACAGGCAGATTGCTGCACTGGAGAGCCAGCTTCAAACGCGCAAAGCCCTGATCTCGGCTGTGTGCCTGGAGCTGCTCCCAAGTTTTGCCCAAGACTTGTCTGGGGAACCCTTGCTGGAGGATGCTCTGTCAACCCTTCCCCACAATCCAGACTGGAGTGCCCCTAAGGTCCCAGTCAACCCGGTTGAGACTCGGTCCATGACGAAGCGGACCACCCCCTTGGTGAAAGAAGTTCAGGTAGGGCAGAGATACAGGAGACACAGGTCACAGAGACTAGAGTCCCCTGGTGTGCCACCGAGGCTAAGGCAATTGGGGACCAACTGGGTCCATTGACCAGGTCCACAGGGATCATGTAGTTGAACGCGGTGATACATTCTCACCTGACAGCCAATGGTTAGGACCTGACCCAGCTGGCTCGGCTTTGCATATCTCCTTCCGAGCTCTCAACTCTTGAATCGGTTGTGGCAGCTCGAGGCCTGGTTAGGCTCGAGGCCCATGATTGGATGCAGGAGGTAGTTAAGATTTTGTGGCCTGGACAGAGTGCGAGTGTGCTCTACATCATGGAGCAACAGGGTCCTCGTGAGAACCCTGAGGCTTACGTGGCGCAGAAGCAACTGTAGAGAAGGAGGGAAGGAGAAAAAGAGGAGAGGAGAGGAGAGGAGAGGAGAGGAGAGGAGAGGAGAGGAGAGGAGGAGCCCCGAGGAAGGGGGAAGAGGTGCCTTCCTTCTCCCCGATCCCACCTCCAAGACTAGGGATGAGCCCAGCCCAGCTGAGCCTCTGAGGAGGGGAAGAGAGAGAGAGAGAGAGAAGAGGCCTCACCGCCATGAAAATGCCAGCATGCCTCTGTGGAACACCCCCTCTGAGCACCCACGCTCAGAGCCCAATCACCCAATGCCAATTGAGCAGTTTTATTTGGTATTTTGGATAGGTCCTCCCTCCCCTGAGAGGGGCGGCAAAATCAGGGACCGCCCCTGGGTGGCAAAAGCTGCCACTACCTTTGATTGTTAATGTAAGTCCTTCAAACTCAGCATTTAAAGGACCACTTCATCTAGCATCTTTCTGGAAAAGTGAATTTTGGATGATATAATACACAACCTATCAATCTGTACTTCAAAGATAGACTATATCCATCATGACTGATGGTTTTATATATATAAGAAAGAGATTGAGAGAGAAAGAGTTTCACTGACTAAGATTAGGGAGAGAGAAGGAGGTGAAGATGAAGTTGATTGTCATATTATATTGTAAGATAATTTTAGAAATGTACTGGAAACTAGCTGATGATAAGGATGTGCCATTGGCACTACATTTCTATGGTTGTGGGACTGCGTGCTCCTGTGAGAGAAGAAACAAAGTTGATGGTAGCCTTGCTACTGATGGTGTGAGAGCATTATTTGAAAATAATAAGAAATAATTGATAGCTAAGTTATAGTCAAGCTACACTGAGAGCTACTAACAAAGAAAAATAAAGGGCTAGGTAGATGAAAATAAATGCTAATTCTTGCAAAAGTAAATAAGGGAAGTTTGCTTGCTGGATCAGAAAAACAAGAAAGCAGCTCCTGACAGTTGGAGAATGGGGAACAAAAGGGACAGGGACTGTCTGAAATGTGGTTAGTTTTGTGGTCTTCAGCGTCTGGAGACATCTAGAATAGAACAAGGGAGGGGGAGTGATCACAGGAGCTGAACTTTCGTGACCTAAAGGCTGATTAAGGTTTATTATAATATTAACTTGCACACCCACAAGGTGGGGTCTGGTATTATAATTCGGGACCACCAATATGGACATGCGCAATGCTGGAATGCTAACATAATAATGCATTCATGACATAGTTTCCTATACGTATGGATTTCAATTAGCCAATTAACCAGCATTTCTGATTTTGTACAAGGCTTGGCAGAGTATAAAATTACCTTTGTGTTGCCGTGTTCTTTGGAGTAGCATGTTTTTGAGTGCCTTAGTGTACTAACTGCTCCCCTCTTGTACAAGAGAAAATAATGTTTTAAAAAATGTTACTGCTAATCCTGGTGTGGTCTAAATTCATCGCTGTAACAATAGGGCCTCCCAGACAGGCTTTTGCTGAGGGGGCAGAGTAAAGGTGCCAAATACGCATTCAAAATAATGCAGAAACTAAAAGAAAAACTCTTTCATCTTAGGTTTATGGTGCCTTGGTCAACAAGGATAACATCAGATATCAGAGTTCCTGGACATCTGGTGAAAAATGGGCTACAGGACTCAGCATCTTTTGCTAGGTAACCAGTGCAACATACTATGAAACGACTGGAAGACCAACCATAGCAGAAATGGACTGCAGCAGAAAGCAGATTAATAAGGACATTTTATTATGAAGCAAATCTATCTGTCCATGGTCACCAAAAGAGAATATATACCAACTACAAAAAAAAATGTTCCTAGGCTCTAATGTAACAGAGCAGCAGCTATGAGACCAAACACCACATATTATCCAAAATAAACTATGTGCAAATGTAGAACTTTAATAACTACAAAGAAAGATCAACAAAGCAGAACAACAAAAGGGTAAGAATAAAAAGAAATCAATGTGAACTGCTAACTTAGAAAAGAATGTTTCTGGACCACTAACCAAAAAGTGAGCTAGTATTGGAAATCTCTGAAGTGAATGGATATTGAAAGAAAATCTAGAAAGAAAAGAAATATTGATTCTTACTAACCAACAGACTGAAATACAGAGAAATGTTATTGGAGAAATGAATAAAATTCAAAACCAAAAGACGTATAGCAGCAGCATTTGCAAGAGAACTAGCAGACGAAATTGATAATTGCATTAAAAACAACAAAAGATGGAAAACCAAAGTAAAAAAACTCAACTTGCAGTAAAACGTGATTTTTTTAAAAAAAAAGAAAAGGCAAGTACATTACAAACTTTAAAGCAGTGGTTCTCAACCTGTGGGTCCCCAGATGTTCGTGGACTTCAGCTCCCAGAAGCCCCAGCCACTATGGTCAATGCTCAGGGCTTCTGGGAGCTGAAGTCCACGAACATCTGGGGACCCACAGGTTGAGAACCACTGCTTTAAAGGTTGGAAAGTTGAAAAATGAAGAAATCAAAATGAAACTGAAAGAAAATTATCAATCAGAAACCAAAACAATTCCAGAAATGTTTACGATTATGATTACAATGATAACAACAGGAACAACAGTAATAATCATGAAATAGTAATATCTATTTCTTACCTGTCTGTCCGTATGAATCAAAATAGAGAACAACTGTTTAAAATACAGCAACAAATAGACACAGTAGCACAGTTAAAACCACAGACACCAATCAAAAATACTTGATCAGTTAAAAGAGCATAATATCAGTTTTAAAAGCATACTAAAACAATGAATTACTGGAAGAGTGAAAAAGAAGTCTTGGTTCAATGCCTGTTTAACTCAGTTTAAGCAGTACGTCCAGTTTCATTGTAACCAACAATAGTAATAAATAAAGTGAAATAAAACATAGCTAGGAGAAAGTTACAGTAGCATCTCCCTCCCAAATGAGGACAGTGTGGTTATATTTTGGAGGCAGTTGTGGGCTAAAGCAAAACCACATAACAAAATGTAAGTGGAAGTAGAATTAAAATCACACGTGATTGAAGATATTGTAATTACAACAGAAAAAAAAGTCTCAGCAAGCAAAAACAAAAGTCAAGAGCTGGATAACCCATGGAAGAGATGAAGTTCATGGATACTGACTGAAAAAAAAAATCTAACCACCATTTATCCAAGGTCAGAAGAGCAATTTAATGAATTACAGAAACAATTGTTACTGAAGAATGATATACCACAGAAAGAACAGTATTAATTATGAAAGTTGGGGTGGGGGGAGGACCTACCCAGCAAAGTCCTGCCCAATTACCCAATCGCAATAATATTTAACAGGAATAATGGCTTAGTCCATTCCCATAAAATTCTCATTATCCAAGTGAACAAAAGATCAATTCCTAATTGAAAAATGAAATTGAAAAAACTGTAAAAGAAGACAGACAAATTTATACATGATGTAGATCGATTACTCAAAAAAGCATTTTTTGCTATATACATGGCTCAAACGTCTTGAAATTCTAGAAATCAGCAAAAACATAAGAAAATTCCTCTCAGCCCTAACAAAATCATGGAATACTATTTAACTGTAAATAGAGAAGAACTTGCCAGGGTTAATATTAAGTGTGGAATTTTCCAGGTAATTGCTTACCTCTCTTATTATTTGTCACTGCAGTTATACCACTTTGAGTAATATTAAAGAAAACAAATCAGGGATATGAAATATCCAAGCAAGCTGGAAAAAGAAACCCATTATTCTATGTGGGTGATTTAAAACTATGTGGTAAATCACCATGAGAAATGGAAACCTTATTGTATACTGTATTAATAGTTTGTCAAGACATATCAGTGGAATTTGGAATTGATAAATGTGCTATACTATCAATACATTGCAGTAAAATAATTGAATCAGAAGGAATAAAGCTCCATAATGTAAGTATCATTGAAATACTTAACCATGATGGAAGTACAAGTATTTGCAAATAAACAAGCACAGGATATCTGGAATAAGAAAGTGAAAGAAATCACTAGTATTGAGTATACAAAAATAGTATGCAAAGCCCTAAAATCAAAACTTAATACAAACCACAGGCTCCTGGGCCATGCCAGTTATAGGGATCAAGCAGAACTGAATGTACTAGATAGAAAAACCTGGAAAATTGTAACCGCAAACCAAGCTTTACGTCCTCAAAGTGATATTAATCGACTCTCTCTAGCATGCAATATTAGTGGCAAGAAGGTTAACACAACTGAAGCAAACTGCTGAAGAAGAGAAAAGATCTGTTAATGCATCAAAGAAATCAAAGAAAAATATTTATACATATGTAGAGAGAATAGAGAATATACTGAACTCTGAAGAAACAAAAACCATGAAAATACAGAAAGAAAGAAAGAAAGAAAGAAAGAAAGAAAGAAAGAAAGAAAGAAAGAAAGAAAGAAAGAAAGAAAGAAAGAAAGGTCAATGTAATCTCAGAACCACTGGCAATAATCTTTGAGAATTGCTGGAGAATGGGAAAAGTTCCAGCAGACTGGCGAATGTGGTTATATGGAGCAAAGCATGCATGTGTGTGCACAAATGTTAGGAAATGGCACAGGCGTTACAGCAGCACACTACAAGAAGCTCTACTGTGTAGCAAGGGGGATGTATTAGGTACTGTACATTCACCGGAGAAATTCTTTAGGAGCATCACAATCAGCCCTTCTCTTTCAGACCAGAGCTTGGAAAGTTATATTTCTGGGGCTAAAACTGGGGACAGGGATGTGAGACTCATCTCAAATATCCCAGAGCACCAATAAGTAAGTCAGATCTGTTATGTGGAGCAAGAAGGTCTGAAGAGAGCACTGTAACCCCATTCAGTTGACTGTGTTTGTGAAGCTGCCTAGTCCAGGGAGCTTGGTAACTACATCCAGCTGAATGTAGTTGAACTTAGCTGAAGGAAGCCATATGCAGACAGAGTTGGCTTGAGACATTTTGCTGTCTGTGGTAAAACAAGAAATGGTGCTCCACCCAAGCTTAAACAGTACCTTAAAACATGTAGCATCTGCTGATGCAGGTGGCTGTATCGTTCTGCCTAACAGTAGGACTGGCCCTTTCAATAAAGGCATCAAAGGAAAAGTGCTTCTCTGCAGTGTCTCCCCAGCGCCTGCTTCTACAAAGGTGGCAGCCATATGCATTCCAAAGCATTAAGCTGCAATGCTAAATGAAGCAGCTAAGTTGCACATTAAAAAAGTCTCAGACTCAATGAAAAATGAGCATAGGCATATAACCTGCTATATTTCCTTTGCTCCTGTCAGTCCCTAGATGTATTTTGAAAGTTGCTAACCTTTCCGTCTGGTGATATTTTAGGAACAGATTGTTACGCTGAGCATCTTCCAGAAGCTAGTCTGCACAGTCTGCAATTCTGTCCGATAGTGGCCAGTACCAGATGCTTTAGAAGATCCCCTGCAAGCTCCTTGCAGATGGGGAATAAATTGTTCTTACAAGGAGTCAGATCTTAATCTCTAGTAGTTAGAGATTGGATTTTGGCCTGAAGCATCTGCTTTTATATCCTTTTCAACAGTTGGAGGCATTAAAGCGCTAGCTGTTGTCATTATCCATAGAGAAATCTCAGATCTGTCCTTAAATCTCAGTAAATTCTTGGCCTCAGGTACATCTGGTGGCAATGAGTTCCACAATCCAATTTTCTTTCATCATTTTTAAAGATAAAATGCCAGCTACACAACAGGGCTGTTAATTATTGCTAGATTTGCTTCATGCTCATATTATTTTAGCTGAGCAAGGTAGATGCTGTTGATGCATATAATCAGAGCTTCAGAAATGTTGCTTTTTGAGAATCTCCTAGCCAGCATGGCCTAATTTTTGCATAGCTCTGGGTTAATTTTACATCTGTATTCCTCACATGTAGCACATTGCTTTTGCTTATTTTCCCAACTGTACCAGCTAGCTCACTTCACCGGTACCAAAAATATCTACCAAGCATGGTGCCCTCATTCCTATGTGTGAATGCCCCACAGTGTTGCCAAGCTGGGGACAGCCGAAATTCGTGACATGCAGGATTCGCAATCAAGAAGTAGTTATTAAGCTTGTGTTCTACCAAGATATCAAATGGTAGTATTGATTTCAATTTACATAACTGTTTATTTCTTTGTAAAAGTAACATACTGCTCACATCCAAAAATTGCATGATGCATATATTTCTGTCTTGTGGAGTGCCCGCACCCCCAAATACAGGATGGCATTCGGTCTCAATAAAAGGAAAAAGCCTTCCAGCCCTCAAATACAGAACATCTCTTATAATAAGTGGGACCTGCCAGCCTTAAAAAAAAGATAAGTTTTCTGGGACTAAAATAAGGGATATCCCCTGTAATAAGGGACACCTTGTTGGATAGAAATGCTGTGACATTTGCCCCAGTTGAAAAATACTTTTGATAAGCATGTGGGATGCACCTGGGGAATGACTTGGCAAGTCATGATGTAATCCCTAGGGGACAGTAAGGCTGAGTCATGGTAATGTGAAATCATGGCAAAGGGTTGCATCAGCCATTGTCCCTAGCTGATGATCTACCAGCAGGTGTGTATAAAAGAGGGGAGCTCAGACTGGTTCATTCTCTGACTATTCTCTGACTCTTCGCTGACTCTCTGACACCTAACCTCTGTCCGAGCAAACCTCTGCCTGATGTGTCTGTGATGCTGAACCTATGACTGAGGATCTGTGTATCCTGATTGTACAGATGTGTATATATTGGAACTTGAAGATTAAAAGCCTCCAGGTATTTCGGATGACAACTCTGTGTGTTAGAGTTACTAACCAGTGGGTAGAGTGGGGCCAGAGCTGATGCTGTAAGTTACACTCTGCTGCTGCTCACGCTTGTTGCTGTTTTGATACTCTGCTGGATGTTAAATGCTTGCCTCTGGGACACTTTTTGTTCAGAGTGCAGTGGTTACTGGGAGGATTTTGTGCTAGGTGCTGTAAATCAATCTCCTGACACACCTAACAACCCTAATGCCTTATGATGACTTGTATAGAAAAAAAAAGAATTTGTGAGTGTACACACCTCACAGTAACATGTGGACCACTTTGAATCATACACCCACACTTTCAAGAATCTCAGCTTTTGTTTTTAGAAACAGAAATTTCTACCTCTGGAAAGATAGGTGTGAATAAAGTTGTGTCAAGCTCAAAATGTGTCCAGATCAATGACTTGCTTGGGGTAGAAGATACTTCTAAATATGGCATTCCTATGTCAATAATAGCTAATGCATGTAGAAAGGAATGAGAAAACTTGGGTGCGCAACCCACAATAAACGCAGGCACTACACTGTTATAGTGTTATTATTCCACTTCCAGAATCCTGTGGAACTCTGGGGTTTGTAGTTTACTAAGGCCAAAGAGCTCTCTGGCTGAGAATTCTAAAGGTCCCTCCCTAAACTGCAAACCTCATGATTCCATAGGATGTTGAAAATGGAATAATAGCACTATAAGAG
Source organism: Iguana delicatissima (assembly GCA_948472985.1). NCBI lineage: Eukaryota > Metazoa > Chordata > Lepidosauria > Squamata > Iguanidae > Iguana > Iguana delicatissima. The sequence continues at coordinate 428,753 of CAOKZL010000731.1, forward strand.
TGCAGTGCAGAAATGGCCTTTGTGTTTTTTCAAAATAAACGCTCAGTCCTTCTAACCCATAAAAGTGAAAAAGATAGGTTTGAAATTGAACATGGGCGAAAAATCCAATAATCCAAATAATAATGATCTTCAAGAACCTTTTCAGAACAAAGCAAACATGCACCATAATTTTATCCATTCTGACAATAAAAAAGAGAAGCGGGAGAGCAGGACTATATAGCCCAGTGAGGCAGTTGTTTTGAGCAGGCGATGGCACGTAAACCACTTTTCATCACTATTCCCAACTCTACCCCTATGGGCAAGTTTTCAGAGCTGGTTACAGTAGGCCTTTCACATTCATGGGAGGTATGTGCAGAGAATCCCCGCAAAAGTGAAATAACGGCGAATAACTCCCCCCACCACACACACTCCTCCTTCCTTGGACACGTGGCCAAGCCAGCCATCACTGGCAACAGGCAGGAGATGGGAGGAGGAGAAAAAATCTTTCCTCCCTTTTGCCTCCCGCTCACACTGCTGGGGCGATTGCTCCCACTGCTGTGGGCAGGCAGATGGTAACCAGGAGGAAAAGATCTTTTTCTGCTCCCCTTCACCATCTCCCCCCCCCGCAGGGCCAATCACGCCGGAGCTACAGGCAGGCAGATGGCGAGCCTGATCACTCCAGCGGCGGCCAAAGGCATGTAGAGAATAGGCAATCGCCCTCTCTGCATGCCCCTGCCAGCTGCTGCCAATGAGTGGAGGCCACAGGAGATGCAGGGAATGGGCGATTGCCGGTCCTGCACATCACTGAGGGCCTCCTCCAGAGCAGTGGAGGATCGTGCCAGCGGCAGGCCAGAAAAGAGCGAGGAGAGCGACATCGAGCTCCAGGCATCCTTCTTCCATCCACCCCCAGCAGGATCATGCCAGTGGCGGGCCAGAGAAGAGCAAGGGGAGTGCAATCACATTCTCCCCATGCTTCTCCCACCCGCCCTTGGGGCAATTGCACAGGGGCTGTGTGGGAGGAGAGCAGGGAGGTCAAGATCGCCCTCTCCACTTCCTCTGCTACCCGCCTGGTGGGATCCCTCCAGTGGCGCAGGGGAGCAGAGGGGGAGTGCGAGATCGCCCTCCCCACTTCCCTCTGCCACTTGCTCCTGGCACGATGGAGCCCTCAGCTGTCTGGAAGGCGAGCTTGGCAGAGGAGATGCCCCCCCCCATTTCGCTCTCCCACCAGCTGCCAGTGCCATTGCTGGTGGGGGAAGGGCAGGAGAAGAGATCTTCTCCCTGAATTAGAGAGTGGGAGGGGGAAATGGGGGAGGCAAGCCACCCGCGAATAATCAAATCCATGAGTCTCAAGCCCACGAATGTGGACGGAGAACTGTACTTTTTTACGTCCATCTTGAAGGAGGTTCCAGGGTTCAGGCACTATAGGAAATGTGAGCTCAGAAATCATCTCTGCCATAGGAAAGGCATTTTTCCTGGTTGTCCTTCCCATGATGCTTTGGCTTCAAGGACAACTCAGTTCTAGGCATTCAAAAATACAGTACTAACTGGAACCAGTTTCTGCGTCAACATATCTTCTTGCTCTTTTGGCAGTTTCAGGGATGCCGGCACCAAGACCAGCATCACCTTAATCTTCACCATCCTCCCCCTCCTTCTAAACTCTGTGGTGAGGAAGGTGCAGCAGTCCTGTCCTGTCCCTGCTGTGCACTCCTCCTCCTATGGCAGGGGTGTTTATTCTCCACCATAGAAGAGCAACTGACTGCTACAGTGTTGTACAAATAGCCATGCATGTGTGGTGTGTGTGTGTGTGTTTGTGGCAGCTTCCGCACAGAGTGAGGGACAGCTCTTCATGTCCTATCTGAGGTAGCAGGAATGCTTGGGCCACCCCAGGGACTGAATTATTCTCTGAGAATGTTTTTTTAGGCTATTGGTACATTGACAACACCAGACTAGAAGAGTGTTGCATTCTTGAATACCCACTTAATATATCAGTTAAACAAATTAATAAACTAGTTATTAATAACTGCGTGGAGACAGAATTTTATTGTCAAGGTTTAATAGCACATGATACATGCAGCAAGCCAAGACAATTATATACAGCTCTATGTAAGGGTACTAACACAAATCTATGGCAGGATTATCCGAGTTTTACTTAAAGGGAAAGTGCACAGTTCATTCAGAGTGCCTGAATAAAGTACGTATCTGTATATAGTTTTCCTTTAGTAAAATTCATGAACTTATTTTCCCCTTTCTTGATTTATTGTTCCATATCAAACTATTCAGCATGGGCGCTGAAATTCTCAGAGTTCTACTTCATGCCAAATGGTGAAGAGCCACTGTCTTCCATCAGCTAGTATTGTGGAAGCATCCCTCATCTCTTTTCTCCCTTCTCCTTTTTTCTTTCCTGTGATCAGCAGGAAGTCATTCCATTAAGAAAACAAACCCATCATATTTTGGAGACACAAAGCCAGAGCAAAGAAGGAGGTGACAGAGGCCAAGACAATGTATTTTTAGTCATTTTGATAAATTATGGAGACATGAAGTTGATAATTTATTGAAGAAGGGAAACAGGGGACTCTATGTAAATGTTTTCAGATGAATAATTAATGTGGCTTTCTAACATCAGGGGGTCTTTAATTAAAGCCTCTGTTAAACAAGGCGAAGCAGACAAGCCTGGCTGTGTATGGCAGCTAATTGTACCTTTCCCATGTAAAGAAAAGCAGTGGTTCAGAAAACAGGTGTGGCTTCTACCCATAAAAGAAGACAGGTTCCACCCAGAGAGAATGTTGTGATGCTGTCTTGTTTGGTCTTGTTGGCCTCTCGTGTTGGTGTACAAGTAGTCTCATGTTGGCAGGAAGCCACAAAGGATGGTGCATGCATAGGCAAGAGTTCTTCTGAGCACTGTAAAGCCAAGTCTTTACAAACCAGCATGTATCTAAGCCTCTGCTGCTCCGTCTCTGCCTGTCCTTGTAGAGATTTTCCTAGTTTAATGGCTCCTTGCCGTACTGATGCTGAAAACACCTCCCTGTGCAGAAGGGAGAAGAGAAGGAAGGCAGGCAGGCAGGCAGGCAGGCCAGCGAGCCGGCCCTATTTGGAGACTACTGGAAGGCAGTACTCAACACTGGCAGTGAGTCAGGATAGATTGGAATGAAGTTCCTTCATAAATCTATTGCAAATATTTTCATACTGGTATCTTTTGAAAGCCCTTTGCTCAGTAGTGAGGTCTGGTATACCAAGCTGTCATGTAGACATGCCAGTAGTTTTCATAAAATGGAGCAATGCCAATTCTTTTGAATTCATATGAGCCTACCCTGAAACAAGCTCCCCACTCAAACTTTGACAAAGGCTGGCTCAGAAGTATTACTTGTTTGGACTAGAGCTCCCCAGTCAGTCCAGCCTCTGGCTATGATCTCATGGGATTCTGAGAGGTGCACACCAAAAACATAACCTTCCTTAGCAAAGACATCCTCTATTCTGACCAGAAGACCACTCTGTAGCTGACAGAGACACAATTTATGTGAATATGTTTTATTTCTTAAGATATTTTTTTTTTTTAAAAAAAAGGGGAGGTTGGGTATGTTCAGATGTTGTGAACTGCTCTAAAATGTTTTAACAGTAACTGCTGTAAAATATATTCAGAATAATCATAAAGCTGCCTTGTACTGAGTATTTGAAAACATTTCTTCCGTTTGTAGACAGGAGAAGAGAGATCAGCAGTTAGGGTAGTGATCACTAAACACATCTCACTGCATGTTTTCACTATTTTAACCAGGGAAAGCTGAGGTTTCCATATCAGTAGGCTACTGAATCTATTCCAGGTTTTAGAGTGAACTCTGAAGAAGCTATCTAAGGTAGTGAACCCTTTCCTTCAAAGTCTGCAGTAAAATCCAATGTGGGTTCATCAGCCATCACTGGTTTTCACAATGGATATCATGAGGACCTTTTGAGGGTCTGTAACTACAGGTATGCAATCATGGTGGTCTTGCCCCTTTCATGAGAATGGCGTGCGATAAGTTTTAAGTACAGAGAGAGGAAGGAGTTATGCTTAATTCTTTCATAGGCAACTGTTTCTCCTCTCACAATAACACCAGCTAATTCATCACACTGGAGGAGAAAACTATTTGAAGCCAAGAAACAGAAGACAATGAAAGGTTTGATTGTACAAGCAGAAGGTAGATGGAAATCTATTAATAGATTTCTGAATTATATGAGCAGGGAATGGTATATTTTTAACATCAGCAGTAGCAGCAATAACAGAAGGTTTGGTGTATCCAAGCAACCCCACCCCAAACTGAACTACTGAAAAGTTTTTAGCTATTTTGAAGGGAAAAAAAGGGGATCTTTCTGTTTCTAAACAAATTCAGGGATAAACACATCAACAGAAGCACTCTATTCTTAATTCTAAGTTTGTATCCTTCACTTACACAGTGGCTCTCCAAATAGGACACATTAGAGTCAAGGTTGCAAAGCTATGGATGACAGCCACTAGAAGAGCTTGAGAAAGTAACTTTTTGACCAGAAGACCAAAAATCTCCATCCAACATGGCTCAATGAAACAGGCATGATTCCTCACCCCATCTCTTAAGAGTCCTTCCACTTGTCCACTAATCTAGTTCTGTCTAGGACAACCTTATCATTTTCTGGCCACCAGAGTGGCCAGTTCATGATGGTGGTTATGCCAGACAGGCAAAGTTAACATCAACTTTCTGCTTAACCATTCTTAAGTATTAGAATCTCAGGATGTTTATATGAGCAGACTTTCTAACATCAAAGGGTCTTTAATTAAAGCCACTTATGATTTCTATTTCCTGAGTAAAACATTGTTAATTTTCAAAGACATTGCTGTGTTAGTCTGGATTAGTATGCAAAGGTTTCTTTTGTAACACCTCTATAAATTACTTGACTCCAAATGTCCCATTCTTGTCCACTTTAGCTCACTCATTTCAAGTATTGCAATCTTTTATATCTTCCATTTCTTCTTTTACTATGTCTAGTTTTCCCTGATTCATACTTCTCACACCCCACGTTTCTATAATATGTGCTGTGCAGCTTCTGACTTTCCTTTCACCTCTGAGCATGTCAACAGCTGAACATCCTTTCAGTTTGAGTCCAGCTGTGTCATTAGCCACTGTATTACTTGTAATTCTCCTCTGGTCTTCCCCAGTAGCTCACTGAATGCCTTCCAACCTGAGAGTGTCAACTTCTGACATTATCTTATTTCATTTTGGATTGTCGCATCATAGAGTTTTCATGGTAAAAGACATTCAGAAGGGGATTAACCATTCCCCCTTCTACGTAGTACTAACCAGTATTAGCTATGGTGCCACCACTATTATCTTCCTCCAGTGTCAACCTGCCCCCCACTAGTGCTGGCTAGTAGTTGCTTGGCACATTGAGTCTGGTTCATCAAAAGCCTATCTGACATGGAAGTGGCAGCATGGCTTACTGTCAGTATAGCCTCTTGACTCACAGAAGCACATAATCCTACCACCATGGGAAAGTAATGCCATGGTGAGACAGGCAGTATACCTTTATGTATGTTACTGGAGAGCATGAGTGCTATTTTCTTTGTGTCCTGCATGTGGCTTCCCATGGACAACTGTACGGCCACTATGTAAACAGAATGCTGAAATAAATATGCCTGTAGTCTGAAGCACCATGGCTCTTCTTAAGTTCTTTTCCTCCTTGCCAAATGATGTTGCCGTCTACTAAGATTCTATAATGGAAATCTTATGCCCAACTCCACTTGGCTAAATAGTGTACTACAAGGAAGTCTAACAAAATGGCTCACAGCAAAACTATAAATACTTAATAGCTCAAGAAAAAAATAATATATTTGTCTTAATATCTTCACAGCCAAACCTATCTAAATAAGGTTTTTGCCACAGGTAGAAAGGAAACAAGGAGGGAACCAGTCTAGCCTCCCATAGGAGATAATTCCATAACTTGGGAGAAGCCACAAAGAAGACCTTTCCTATATCTTCACCAAAAATGCCTGTGAGAGTGGTGAGGTTGACAGAAATCCTTCTTCTGAAGATCTTAGATGCAGGCAGGCTCATATGGGGAGATACAGTCATTGAGACAGTCCGGACTTGAGGTATTTAGGACTTTCTAAGCCATACAGCCATCACTTGTGATAGCCAGTGAACTTTTCTTAACAAGGACTGCCTGTGCTCTGTGTAATTATCACAGGGCAGCAGTCCAACCACAGCATCTATAGAACTAATCTCTGAACTAATGAACTAACACAAGAAAAAGAATTAATGTAAGAAAAATAGCGTTGTTTTCTTTCTTGGAGAGATGGTAGCCTTAGTTACAAAGCAGCTGCTGGATGTGGATGCATTACTATTTTTAGACAATATCTTCATTCACGAAGTTATATATTTATGGGCAGAATCTAATGGGAATTTTTCATCCACAACTCCCCACCCATGTGAGCACAGTTTCTTTCTATGAGTCTCAAGCAGAAAAACTGTCCAATGAATTGGATCAATTTAATATCCATTTGGGGCACCTGTCCCCTGTCTGGTGCCCTCCAGGTGTGTTGGTGATGATAGGATCTGAGTCTAGAACATGTGGATGGTACCAGGTGGGAGAAAGTTGAGTTAGGAGGAAAAGTGAAGATAACATCTCTCACTTCTCCGTACTGAGCACATTCTTTGTACCATTTTAATAACAATAAAAAAAAAAGTCATCCCTGGGTTTTTCAGCATTTCTATTCTTGTTTTATTGATTGATTTATTAACAGTTTATACCTTGCCTTACATCAAAATACAATAAAACAACGTTTAACAATTATAAAACAATTTAAAATAATTGAACATCTACAACCTACTAGTAGGGAGTCTAGCTGTGGTTACTGAGCCTCAAAACCTTCAGTAAAGAACCAAGTTTCATATTTAGGCTGTTGTTCTTCTGGATATATATTTCTCAGGTCTATTCTCTCTCTCTCTCTCTCTCTCTTGCACACACACATACACACACAAAGAAAAAGAGAGAGAGAGATTGGCGTGTAAACCATAGGAACAGTGAACAGAAACACAGAAAAATGAGAGGTAATCTTTTTGGCAATGCTTGAAAAGAGATTTTTAAAATTACCAAAATGGCCAGTTGGTTTTAAAAGACTGGCCTGTGTCAAGCAGATTTTTAAGTACTGGAACATTAAAAAATCAAGACAGAGCTGCAGGAACATGGTGCTCCACTTCAAGTGTAGCTCTTGGAGATGTAAGTTATGAGCATCTGCTGCTCTCTCCTGGTAAGCAAGAATAAAAACAGCAAAGGGAATTGCAACAGAAATGGAATTTTGAAAACTTTTGGGGGGAGTTATATGTCAGTTAACTGGTCACATATTGTCTTCAAGTATTTAAAGCATTGGTTTAATAAAACAGCAACAAAAAGAAACTTACGTTATTTTGAAAACACATATAAAATTAACAAAATTGAATTCTATTACAATCATTATTTAAAGCTTTACAATCAATATTCAAAGCTTTAAGATGTTCTGCAAATGGAAATATGTATGAATTATTGTCAAGAAAGTGAACTTTAATTTTTGGCTTGTGTCCCAGAATTCAAGGACAGTTAGATTTGTTATAAATGAAATGGCATAAATAAAATATATCTGGCATGATCAAGCTAAATTTAAGCACTTTTAGATACCATTTATTTTAATGGGAGAGTTAATCATATGCTTAAATTTATCCTGCTGAAATCAATGGAATTTAAAAGTACATCACTTTTAGAAATGTCCTATTATCGATCTTGGTATGCTGGTTTGGGAGCCTTTTTTGGTTGGGTGGGATAAAAAATGCTTTAAATTTAAAAAGGGCTGAATCATGTATGTATGTGTGCATGTTTTTAAATTTTATTTTAATATGCCTAGATTCTTCCTAGAATTTACAGAAGGCATAGCAACTATAAAAGATAGATTTTATTTTATAAAAGACATGTTTTCATTTTTTTAACTAAACTCATCTACTCTACCGAGCTTCAGGTTAAAGCAACAAGGACTGGACTCCAGCATCCACTCATCTAGCAGTATAACACACTTACATCTAAGTTGGTATTTGTAAGATTGTAGTGAAATCCGCTGCTTGTGTGTGTCCCTGTGTGTGCATGTGAGTGCACACGCGTACACACACATGCGTCTGTGTTTTATTATTTGCATGGTCATAGCATAGGATGAAAGATCTAATTAACTCAAGGATGTGTATGTGTATAGCAGGGGTGGACAAGAGAGAGATCTAGATTCATTGACAAATCTGTGGGTGATTTGCAACAGATTCACAATTCTTGACTTCCAGTGTTTTATAATTGCAACTAGAAATGAGTTTTGAGTTTAGTTCTGGTACTGAATGCAAATTCTTTGGCTATGTGCTCAGACATGCTCTGTTCCTGAGCTGTCTGCCTACTTCGTTAATCGTAATTTTGTTCCTGTTGATGGTCTCAGGGTTATATTAAGAAATTAAGTAGACCGCTAAACATCTAGAACCCCTTCTGTGTAAGATTAACTAAAACTCTACAGGGACAAGGACCAAGCAGCCTTCATTTCTGTATTTGCATTTGCCATCAGCTGACAGCAGGATATATTATTAAAATTGGACTCGCTGTTGCAATGTGGACTGCCCCTCTTCAGGTTACCAGTGAACCAACTATGTCATCTCCCCAGCTTGTTGCATTTCATTTGTGCTTCCTAAGTTATCCATCTTTTCCCTTCTTGAACATTCAAGTCAGCATTCCAGGGAACAATGGGCCTTCCAGTGAGGCATGAGTCTTGCTCGGCATGTTCCAAGCCAAGCTGCTGGGTTTGCATTTTACAGTACTTTGCCAGTCAACATCCCTAGATATCACAACTATTTTCCTGCAGCAGAGTAATTTCTGGAAATTTCATACAGAAGACCAATTCCAACATGAGCTTCTGCATGTATTTTTTTAGGAAAGCTTTTCTCAGCACGCTGCCATCCAGATGTGTTAGACTACAACTGCCATCATCCCCTGAGAGCAAGCTATCCAGTGGAGAGACAAATTACCCATCAGGTTTGTGCTTTATGTGAAATGCCAAGGACATCCTCAAATCTTTGTGATGCTCCAGCATGACCTCACTCTATGTCAGCATTGTTTCTTGGTTTCTGTGCTGCCTTTTCCCTGGGAACTGTCTTATAGCCTTTCAAAAACTGAAAGGTATACTTTAACTTGAGAATGTGTTTTGGGATTATTGTTGTAAAATACTCTGTTGATAGTGAAGCTTTTTGGAGACTTCCATAAGGTAAAAGACGCCTTTGTTTATTTTTCCACTTTTTCCCCTTTCTTGCTACCTTCTTCCCCCTGCCCCAAATCTTCAAAGGGTTAAATCCATTTTTAATAGCTTACAGAATATTTCCTTATTATAATATATTTGATTATACTAAGGGTAATTAATCTCATTGTTGCTTTACTTTTGTTTTTATATTAATTTCTATAATGTGTTTCATTCCTAAAGTAATCTTTTTAAAAATAAATCTTAATACAGTACTTCGTTCTATAATTACCTGTATTATGCTGATATTTTTTTAAATGGGTAAAAGCTTCTTAAAGACCAAAAGAAGAAGAAAAGAAAGAGAATACACACATCAATAAAGTTAAAAAAGAAGAAGAAAAACTTAACCTTAAGAAATAGAAAGGTACATTAAGAAAATGTAAACCTTATATTATCATAATTCAGCCATTAAGCTATGTGGATGAACTGTATCCGTGATCTTTTCATTTCAACAATTTTTTAAAAATCCAACTGTTAGTTGGTCATTGAATCATTGGAACTTAGGTGAATATTGGTACCATAAGTTCTTGTTGAGCCAGTGCATCTAATCTAGTTGGGTCTAACAACCTGATTTAGCCCTTTTCTGTCGTATCATCCCCATCTTCAAAAACTATCCTTATACTTGGTCTATGTTCCCCCTACTTCCCACCTCAATAATCATAGTCAAGATCTTATTCTTGCCTTTTCCTCCATTCTTTTATTTGCTTGCTGCAAGTTATGGTGCTTGAAGGCCACCTGCATTTTGCTTATACTTCCCAAACACAAATTCACAATAGCCAGATGAAACATAATTCAATCATTGCTTACTAGAACAAAAATTCACAGAAATGAGGTCTGTGTGATCAAAACATTCAGTACCATAGAAAGAATTCACAAGCATCTTCTTCCACTCTTTTCCACTGCCAACAATGAGCAATCTCTGGGAAGATTCTATATGCTGCTAAGTGGAACTCTGAAAAGTTCCCTTTTTGGAGAACAGCTCCCAGAATCCCCCAGCCAACAACTTTTCGGACTCTTTTCCTAGAACAATGTTCTCCTGTTGTTTCCTAACAGTGAGATCATCACTGTCTTTTCAGATGTTCATCAACACATAGTATCTCCTGGAGGCATGACATCTTTGTCCACATGGCAGTACTGTTGAGGTGGGTGGAACATGGCACATTGGGTGGCATTCTTAATGTCATGTGAGCTGCTGTTAGATACTCTTGAGTGTTTTTCTTTTCTCCCAGGTTGACATACACACATCTGTGTACTTCTGTCATTATTTGTGCATGTTCCAAAATGGCGTACCCACTATGAACAATGGGATACCCATGGGTGGCAAACCCACTGTTTTGCTCTCTCCTAAATGCGACATTATTTGCAACCAGAATTGTGCTTGGCAATCAGTCTGTCTTGGGAAAAAATGCATCTGGAGGAGGAAAAGCTTTCTGTAATCAGTAGTTGTAACAACAGCAGTAAGTACAATACAATCAGCTTTCCACATTTGCAGTTTTCACTTTTGCGGACTTGATTATTCACGGATTACTTGCTGTCACTTCTGCTGCCTCCCTATGCCATTTTTAATAGGGACTGCAATCCTTGTGAGACTGAGAAACTGTGAACGGGGCTTGTAAGTCCCTCTTAAAGTGGGGTGGGGCAGCAGTGGAGGTGGCAGTAAGCCCCACCAGATACCCACTTCTGCCTTGTGAAGGAACCCTGATGCCTCACAGGAATCCATGGTGGGTTGAATAAGCTGCTCATACTTTTTTTTGTGTTAAATAGGGCCTAGAGTTATTCATGTTTTTTTCACTTTCACAGCAGTCGTGTGCCCCTAACCCTAGTGAATGTGGAGGGATTACTGCAGCTTAATGGCTGAATTATGATAATATAAAGTTAATTTATGTCTTGTGAAGTAAGCAGTAAGGGAATCAGCTCTAGTCTGATGTGTTATTCTAGGCAAAAATATGTATTTTCCAATAAATAAAAATATCTTGTTCCCAACCCCACCTGCCAGCCCCAGGTTTTAGTTCAGGAACATGGAACATTGGCACTCCTTGTGTTGCAATACTATAACCACCATCATCCCTTACCACTGGAATGCTGTCTAGAACTGATGGGATTTGCAGACGAAAAGCATCTGGATTGCCACAAGTTATCCGTCTCTATTTTAGAGACTTAGTCGGCTTATCAGATAAACTGCTAACAATCTTCACATCAGCATAAATTAGTGGTTCTTAACCTGGGGTTAAGAACCTGCTGGACACCAACAGCAATGGCAGCAACACAGCAGCATGGGGTGTGTGGGTGCTAAAATGGCTCCCTCGTTTGCAAACAAAGGAACAGGTTGGGCATGCACACAAACTTGTTCATCAGGGATGCAGCAGCAGGGAGTGTGGACACCAAAGGACACAGCAGTAAGCATGTGCATGCATCCAAACTGTTTCCTTACTTGCAAACGAGGGAGCAGTTTTGACATCTGCACCTCCCCTCCCTCACTGCCACATCTCTGGCAAAAGGGACACAGCAGCAGATGTGTGCACATGCCCAACTTATGCGTCTGGAGGGTCTGAATTCCCCATTCAGCCATGGAAATCCACTGGGTGACCTCAGGCAAGTCACATTCTCAGCCTCAGAAATGTAAAGGCAACAAATCTTGCCAAGAAAACCCTCACGATAGGTTTGCCTTAGAGTTGCCATATGTAAGTTTTCAAAGGGGAGAGACATGGTGGCTAGAAAGACCCTCTCTCTTTCAACGCCATTTTGTTGGGTGCCTTCATGTCACTTCTGAGTTATGGCAACCCTAAAATGAGCCTCTCACAGGATTTCTTTTAACAAGATTTGTTCAGAGGGGTTTTGCCTTTGCCTTCCTCTGAGGCAGACAGAATGTGACTTGCTCAAGGTCCCCCAGCATGTGAGTGGGAATTTAAATCCTAGCCTCCAGAAGCCTTTAATAAATAAATAAGTATTTTAATATTTAAATAAATGTTTGAATATTTAAATCTAAATTTAAATATTTAAATATTAAGTCTTGAGGGACTCTTGACAACAAATTATATCTACAGGGACATAAATTACAAGTAGGTGGTAAATGCATGTTACCATTACAGAAAATGCAGGATTTAGATTATATTTAGGGGAGAGACATAGGAAATGTACAACTAGACAAACTTTTTTGTGTTTCCACTCTGACCTTTCCCCTCCCTTCCACCTAGACCATTTCCACACTGCACTGTTATAGTGCTGTTATTTCACTTTCAACATCCTGTGGAATTCTGAGGTTTCTAGTTTACTGAGGCCAAAAAACTCTCTGGCTGAGAATTATAAAGGCCTTTCCCTAAATTGCAAACTCCAGGATTCGACAGGATGTTGAAAGTGGAATTATACCACTATAAAAGTATAGTGTGGAAATGGCCCTAGATTTCTTTTATTAACTGAGTATCAAGTTAACATGCAAGTCCTTTTTTAAAATTTATACTCCTTTCATGGACGTCAGCTATTGAATTTCCTACTGGTGTTGTCTTTTGCTAAAATACAGAAAATTGCTTGACAAAACAATTAACAATTTTAAAGAATAACTAATGCCTAGCAGTGAGGGAAAATCCACAATGTCCAAGATGTTAGCCTATATGCAGCCTACTATAATCCAGATTAACATGCTCCAAAATCAAGGAATACAGTTGACTCTAGGACAAGGAAGAAATTATGGTTACAAACTGACGCAATTTATAATCCAGATTATCACGCTCACAAATCAGACCAATAGGGTTGACCTCTGTAGTACTTACTTCTGAGGAAACATACATACGACTATATGACAAATTACAGTACAACACAATGTTTGTCTTTAGTGTGGTTGCTACAGCCTTAGGCATTGAATGACTGCATAAATACAGGACTATATGCCGGCATCCTCATTTAAAGAAAAAAAAAGAAGAAGAAATCCCAGCTCATAATTGTGCTTCCCAACCTTAATGCTATATTGCCATTTGTGGAGGCAGATGAAACCTTTTGCTGCTTTGATTTTACTGTTTGGAAAGCACCAATTTATCATATTTCTAAAAGTGTTTCTAAAAGTGTCATATTTCTAAAAGTGTGTGTTACGCCACTTCCATGCACAAATGCCCTGCATTCTTGAGTACATCTTCATCCTTACATCCTCTGCTAGAGTGCCAGACGTTTGAAACACCAATCCCTTATCAATACTCTGCACTCTTCGGCTGTCCCTATTTGCAAGGAAAATCCCAATTAAACCTCCATCATCCAACTGCTTTTCTCTCTCTCCTCATCCTGTTATCCCCCTTTGTGTTCATCTTACTTTAACTGCTGCACACCGAGTTCAAATGCAAAAGTAGTTACCACTCAATGAACTCTGTAGCGGGCAGAGAAAAGAATCTTCCCCCTTTCAGCAGGCTCAGGCAAAAGCAAACTGCTATGGCCTCTCCTACCTTCTGAGTTTTTTCTCCTTAACGAACTTGAATTTTTTGATGGTGTACCTCCACTTGAACCACAGGAAAATATACTAAGGTGTTATTTCACAAGTTAACAGATAGATGGAGACTGCCCCACTACCTTTTGTACTCACCCTCTAAGATACTTGTCTTTAAAATAGCTAAAGCTGCAGTTTTAACATACAATTGTTGTTCTTGTGTGTCTTCAAGTCATTTCCTACTTAAGGTGAACCTATCATGGGGTTTTCTGGGGCTGAGAGTGTGTGATGCAACCAAGGTCACCCAGTGGGTTTCCACGGATGAGCAGAGAATCTAACTCTGTAAATGGAATTCACTTTTTGTGCAGCCATGAATTGCATTGCTCTGTAATTCCCCACTACACTGTTATAGTGCGATTATTCCACTTTCAACATCCTGTGGAATTCTGGGGTTTGTAGTTTACTGAGGCCAAAGAGCTCTCTGGCTGAGAATTCTAAAAGCCCCTCCCTAAACTGCAAGACCCAGGATAGTAGCACTGTAACAGTGTAGTGCAGAAATGGCCAAAGACTACAATATTACACACTGTGATCTAGGAGACGGCAATATTGTAAACTGTCATCTAGCAATAATGATGATGAAGAAGAAGAATTATTTTATTACCCGCCTCTCCCCAAGGCTCGAGGCGCGATACAGAATATATGAGTTCCATGAGGCTTCTTTCTAACTAGATACATGTACAGCATAACGTGACTTGTATAGAAGTGGAAACGGTGATTTCATTTTCACCCCCCACTAAATATGTATATACGCATATATGCCTTCCCCATTAATGCTACACCATTTCATTACCAAAGGCGATCCCAGGTATTGGCCATAAGACTATAGAAACAATATACTACGGTAATTTCTCGTATACTTCGACTGCTTGCCACTCCATCTAGGGTGAGCTTTTAGAGGGGAAAAAATGAGTTAGATTCAAGAACTTTTCCCCACTCCAAATCAATACACAAGAACACAAAGTAAGTCACGCTAGAGGTACTTCCGCCCCTTCGGAAAATGTCCGCATACGCTCCCAAATGCCCAGCCTGCCACCAATCAGCGGACGCCTTCGGAGCCCTTCTTTCACCCCACCCCACCCCACCCCACCCCACCCCCGCTCCGTCCTTTCCCTCCTGCTCCACCTTAACCGACAGGCTCATCTGAGAGAAAGAAGGGAGGGGAAGAGGGCAGGACAGTTTAGGAGTGGTTCCCATGGAGACTACAGCGCCCTCTCCTCCCCCGGCCTTTCGCCAGGAACAGAGCGCGGAACCCCTGTACGGAATGCGCCGAGTAACAAAAAGCGCTGGTGGGGCTGGGGGGAGATGAAACGCGTCTTCATGCCAAGATGGCAGGGCGCGGGGCAGAGCAGGCGGCGGGCTCGTTGGAGGGGCAGGTGAGAGGGTCAGCGCAGCATGGCTGGTCGTGGGGCGACTGGGCCGGGAGGGGGAATGCCAGCACGGCATAAGGGTCCTTAATGGTCACTTACACTTTCCTTCCCGCCACTCATCCAGGAATGAGGGACCCCCCCCATCTCCTTTGGGGTGGCTCAGTGTCCCACCACCTGCCGTTTCAATACTTTCCCAGCGTTTCACGGTGATGGAAAGGGGCGCCTCTTTGGGGAGAAGGATCAGTTCCCAAGCCTCCACGCACAGCCTCCTCTCCCACCTGTATCATCGTTTCTGGCTCGCCAGGTCCTTCCGCACGATCCGGTTATAGCGCTATGATTCCACTTTCGACCTCCGATGGAATCCCTCCGGCCCCTCCCGAAACTGCAAACCCCAGGATTCCATCGGAGGTCGAAAGTGGAATCATAGCGCCATAACTGGATCGTGCGGAAATGGCCTCAGTCCAGTTATCTTCTCAGCCTGTAAGCGCCAAATAGATATGCCCTGTTATAACTAGCCTGCAGTTTATTTTCTGCAGGGAGTAAGTCTTAACAGTGCAGTCCTTTACTCACAAGCTCAAGATCCACTGCATCAGATACAAACTTAGGCGTGGATGGCCAGAATAAACCTACAGAGACGCAAACACAACTTAATTTCCTACCTGCATCTGATGAAGTAGACAAAGGGCCTTTCCACACCACACTGTTATAGTGCTATTATTCCACTTTCAACATCCTGTGGAATACTGGGGTCTGTAGTGGAGTCACCTTCTATGGAGATTTTAAACAGAGGCTGGATGGCCATTTGATGGGGGTGCTTTAAGTACGTGTTCCTGCATGGCAGGAGGCTGGACTAGAGGGCTATTGCGGTCTCTTCCAACTCTAGGATTCTGTGGGCCTTTCCACACTGTACTGCTATTATTTCACTTTCAACATCCTGTGGAATTCTGGGGTTTGTAGTTTACTGAGTCCAAAGAGCTCTCTGTCCGAGAATTCTGAATAGCCCTCCCTAAACTACAAAACCCAGGGTTCCATAGGATGTTGAAAACTGGAATAATAGCACTATAACAGTTTAGTGTGGAAATGGTCTCAGTCAATGAAAGTTTATGCTACGCATTCTTTCTCCCATTTCGTCTCAGGGGTGCTACAGTATCACTTTGCATTAAGTTCCCCTGGTTTCAGTGCATGACTGAATGGTTTCTTAGCATGGCAAAGAACACAATCATAATGGGCAAAGGGCTAGCCAAGCGTAATGCTAGGCCAGTGTAAGCTGTGCACATCCTGTCCTTTCACATCACTTTGTGATGGCAGTGTGGTTGTGTCTTAAGGGCTAGAGGAGGTTTGGCATAACTTGGTATTTCTCCTGCAGCATCGCTTCCCTTTTTGGGCTCTTCCAAAGGTCTGCAGTTGATACATCTTTGACTTAAAGCTGCTCTGCTTGTCTGGATCTCACTTTGTATTTGTTTATGTGCAAATAGCTATGAAGATTTCAGAGCAGTGTACAGCAACAGTAAAACATACAGTATAAAACAGTAAGAAAATTGATACATTTGCATTGGTCATAAAATAGATAGTATGGTTGAAAGAGCACTTGCAAGGCTTGCAAAAATAAGTAAGTTTTCTCTAATGTATCTAAAAATAAGGATGGTTGGATATTATAGGAAGTAGTATTACCACATTAGTGGGTGCCAGCACGCTAAATGCACTGCTCCAAACTACTATGGAGCAAAGCTCAGGAATGCGCAGCTTTACCAGGAGGACCTGGTTGTGGAATAGCCTCTCCTGAGAAGCCTCATTGTCAGAAATGCTGGTAATCATTCCAGTGCCAAGTCAAAATGTGGCTTATTAGTTTATTAAGCGATTGATGCCTGTTTGACTTTATCCAGTTTGCATATGTTCTATGGTCAGCACTATCTGGAATTGTTTTAACTGTTTTTTAAGTTGTCTGTTTTTGAATAATTTTTTTCAAAAACAATAGTCTGTTAAATTGTTGTTATATATTGTCTTAAATTGATTTTTTTGTATTCTAACCTCAGATATTTGGCTATAGCACAGAACATAGATAAACAGACAGACAGATAGATAGATAGACAGATAGATAGATGTAGGTATAAAAGTAAAATGGCAGTCTCTCAGTAACTAGCAGTTCTTTTCCAAGCAAGTATGTGTAACACCATAGCCTCAAAAAGACAGGTACTTTTGACTGAAATTCAACAGCAAAAAAGCATATTTATTTAAGTCCATAATTTTGCTTACAACAGAAGACATGCTACATTAAAAAAGAAAAAACACCTAATGTGTATTCCTTCACACAGGGCTGGGAATTATATGGCCTACACTGTTACAGGCTATGTGCTTATTTGGGATCTAGTTTGCAAAATTTAAAATTTGGAATTCGAAATAGTGTGTTTATAAAGCATACAAAATAAAACAGAAAGCTCTGTGTATTATGGAATGTGTGTGTATACTGTGTTATTTAAAACACTGGCTAATTCCAGGCATAATGTCAGCATACTATAAATAATGATAAGCAACTAAAACAGTATTGTTGTTGTGTGCTTTCAAGTCATTTCTGATTTATGGGAACCCTAAGGTGTACCTATCACAGGATTTTCTGGGGCTGAGAGTGTGTGACGTGCCCAGGTTCACCCAGTAGGTTTCCATGGCCAAGAGGAGAATCAATGTTGATCAATAATAAATTCATGACAGATGCTGCATTAAAGAACACCAGATGATGCAACCAAATGTAATCTGATAGTAGTCAGCTGTATATTGTGTTATGTCACCCCAAGGGAGGAGACTAATTGTTTATATTTATGGAGTATAGTGAGGTGTCTCTCTTTTGATTGAACAAGATATGCCCATTGATTAGGGTAGGGAAGCTATAAAACAAGCTGAGAAGAGACAGGAGACAGTGACTGAGCATCCATCTCTATCATGTAAAGAGAACTGTTGGTAAACAGGTGTGCTGTTTTTAGCTGGTAACTGCCCAGACCTATTGATAAAGACTGAATGTTCTGGTAAGAGAGAATCTCTGCTCTTGGCTGGGCTATGCTAAATAGATATATTTCTCACTATGATTGTAATGGATGTCTGTTATAGATGTTTATAGATATATGGGGGATGCTGCTAAATATAACAATGCCCAGGGACGTTATCCCCGTGGATACCTGGGTGTTCACGGATGCCTGTTTAGAGATAAATAGTTGCTCAACAGAAGAGAGTACAGTCAGCCCTTCACATTTGTGGATTTGACATTCACAGAGTTGATTATTTGTGAGTTTCTCCAACCCCTGCCCCCCCACCTCAGGTACTTCCTTTTTGGGGGAACCTCCCCTCTTGGTGGCTCCAATCATGCTGTGCAGCTCTTTACAATCCTACCTCTAGTCCTTCTCCTCCACTACCAGCCACTGCCTGGCCAGCCAAGGACAGCTCAAAGCCTGATTTCTCAGCACCGCAAGCCCTTTCCCAGAGCCTTCCATACAGTCAAGGAAGGAGGAGGGCAAGGAAGAGCAAGTACAGGACCACTATGCCAACCATCTCCTTTCCCTGGCCTGGTTCAGACTCTGCCTTTTGTCCCCACCCATATCCCCCTCCCACAGACACACACATTTTGATATTTGTGAATTTTTCACTTTTGCAAGGGTTCTGTGCACCTAACCCTAGCAAATGTGGAGGCCCAACTGTTTAATTCTTAGTGATAAATGACTAAGCTTATATTGTTTAAGATGGTAATGTTCATGCTAAAGAGATGCAGATAGTGTAAAAGTTCAGTCGTTATGAAAGTGTAACAGCTTAACTATCATATACAGTATTTTTAAAATCTTTTTTATTAAAATTTTAACAGATAAAATACATATCTATAAACGGCATTATTTAAAAAAAAAGACAGTAATAGAGTTTGAAGTATCTTCTTATTCTTCCTCTATCCCTACCTAGGTTAATTTGTTATTTAGAATTATGGTATATTCGTACTTCTAAACCAAAGATATTTTCTATTTCTATTTTTGCTCCTGGACATGCGTATGACTGTGTAATTTTTTGTACCGACCATTATCTGTATCATTACTTAGTATCGCTTATATATATTTGTGCATACATACATATATATATATATATACGCATACACATACATATATGTATATATATATACACACACAAAAAGATCCTTTAAAGAACAAGGACAACATTTGAATACAACTGAGAATATATAGATATAGAGAGAGAGAGAGAGAGAGAGAGAGAGAGAGAGATTTTCTCAGTTGTATTCAAATGTTGTCCTCGTTCTTTAAAGGATCTTTTTCTATCTCAACGATTACGGTAACCACTAGATGATAATTATTGATTTTGTTTTTTTCTGAGATAATTGTAAAAGAGCTCCCATTCATTATTAACTTTGTCATCTGTCCGCCCTTTTAATCTTTGCATCAAAATATCTGCCATTTTTATTTCTAATAAGTTTTCTAACCATTGTTCTGTCTTGGAAGTCTCTTCGTTTTTCCATATTTTAGCATATTCGATTCAAGCTGATGTTACCAATTACAAGAGGATCCTCCAGTATTTCTTCAAAACATTGCTATCAATCCCTTGTAGAATATTTAGTAGGTAAATTTCAGGGGGCATTGCAAAATCAATTTGAAAGATTTCTAAGATTACTTTATGCACTCTAAACCAGTAAATGTTCTCATCTCTATATGACACTTCCAGCATTCTCCTGTTCCTGACATGTAAATTGTTTTTAATTTACAGGGTGTCATATACCATCTGTGAAATACTTTGAAGTAGTTCTCTTTAAAATTGTGCACTACAGTGAATTTCTGAGTCATCTTCCAACTTGTTTCCCAATGATCTAGTTGAATGGGGTACCCAATATTTCAAGCCCATTTTATCATAACGTTCTTAATCATATCTTCTTCTCTTTCATTAAGTAGTAGAATCTTGTATATTCTTGCCATCAGACGTGGTGGGGTTTCAAACATCAATTTTATCACTGCATTCTTCTCCGTTGTAGTTTCAAAACCTTGTAGTCTTAAGTCTATTTGGAATCTTTCTGATAATTGACGATATGGAAACCAGTTTAGTACTATACCTTCCTCTTCTAATTTCTGTCTGCTCTTTATTGTTGACGTATTGGTGGCAAAAGTATTAACTAGATCTTCGTATCTTAGCCATTTAGCCACGTCTTTCCATCTTCCAAAGAAAGCTTCCTGCAGAGAGAGCCACATTGGGATCCGCCTAAATGTTCTTGTCTTGTATTCATTCCAAGTTTTCAATAATGCTTTTCTGATGTAGTGGTGTAAGAAGTCTTTGTCTACTTTTGCTTTTTCATACCAAATATAAGTGTGCTATCCCATCCTTAAATCAGCCCCTTCCAGTGTTAAAAGTCGTTCATTTTGTAGTGTGATCCATTCTGCGATCCAGGTCATAGCTGCTGTTTTATAATATTTATGTACATCAGGAATGCCTTCTCCTCCTCTAATTCTCAAATCAGTAAGGGTTTTTCATTTGATCCGTGGTTTTTTGCCTTCCCAAATAAATCTGGACAGATCTTTTTGCCATTGAGTAAATGGTTTTTGGTTTGTTATAATGGGTAGATTTATGAATAAGAAGTTAAGTTTTGGTAGAACGTTCATTGAAACAGCTGCTAGTCTACCCAAGAAGGATAAACATTGCCTTGACCATGCTTCTAGATCTTTCTTTATCTCCTTCTGCTTTTTCTCATAGTTATTTTAAAAAAGTTCATTATTTCTCTTTGAGATCCAAATCCCCAAGTATTTTACTTTCTTAGCTGTTTTAAATCCTGTGATGTTATTAGAGTGTCTTCCTCTTCTTTTTTTATATTTTTGTCAGGATTACAGTCTTCTTACAGTATTCCAGGAATAGAACAAGGTCATCAACGAACGCTAACTATCATATGCAGTATTGAAATGAATAAATGTGTAAAACTGGTTTATGTATGTATTATGTATGTATTAAGAGGGGATAAATTTGAAAGATTCAGCAAAGACTGTGATAATGTTATAACATATTTTAGGAATCTTTGGGGCAATATCAAGATGATGAAGATTGATTTTTGAAAATATTGATGGAATATATAGGTACAAAAGTTATATCTGTTTGACAGACAAATAGTTTTCCTATGCTGTTTTATTGCCTCTCATTTGGGGGAAAGACTTTTAAGAATGTAGAATGATATAAATGAATTGTAAATGTATATAACAATATATATTTAATTTCTTGCTTGATAGAATGAGTGTCAACTCTATTATTTTTTATTCATAATAAATAAAGATAATAGTAAGACTCCCCCCAAAAAAAGAAATGAATCTATGATATCATACATGTAATTGATGTAACAAAAGCATTGTGCCAAAACATTGGCATGTCTGTGTTTCTCCATGAAAAAGGGGAGTGTGTATGTTTGTATATCTGTGACTGCATATAATGAATAGCCAGAGAGTCTGCTCATTCTCTCATACAGATATCCTGAAATTCCAGTACTTCAGAGTGTTTAAGTGGAGTGTTGCTGTTACCCAGCCTACCTGAATCTTACTATTGGGCACAAGTTGGATGCTTGTGGCTACTGGGTGATAAGAGAAACCCCAGACAGATATAGATTAGCTTACAAATGATAAAGAGCCCTCAGTCTAAAGCAAGGGTGGGCAACTGCAATGGGGCTGGGAGGCCACATTCAGATATATGGGACAGATATATCAGGGCCCACTCTTTTTAAAATAAAATAAAAATTATCTGCTATATCTTTTCAGGAAAGAGAGGTGGCAGTGTTTGAAGGGACCAAAAAGATTCCTGTTGAAGTGAGTTGATCAAAGAGACTTTAAAGCAAGGATCATTTGAAGGAAAGAGGATGTAAACTAGGGATCTTTTGAAGAGGATTGAACAAAAGGATTTAAAGGAGGCGTCTGTTGAAAGGGGTTGAGCAAACAGGATTTAAATGAGAGATTAAAGCAAGAGGGGATGGAAGGAGGAGTGTTAGCATTTGGAGGGACACACAGAGTTGCTGCCAGGGATTGAAGGAGGATGAGCATGAGAAAGTTGAGCAAGAACTGCACACCTGATCCATGGGTTGGATCCTGTAAGAGAAACTCACTGAGTTTTTCAGGGGGATCTGGTGGGCTGAATGGAAATTTCCCTACCTCTAAAGAAAAGGTACTTGACTGTGAATACAGAATAGTTCTGTACTATTAATTATAAGTAGGGGACTATTTTTAAATAACAAGAACATATGAAGAGTAAAGCCTCTTCAGTCCAATTTTCTGTTTTCACTGTGGTCAGCCACTCATAGGCCTATGGAAAGCCTACCAGGAAAACATGAATGTGACAATGTTCATTACATGTTAGGGAGTACCAGCAGCAGAGAAGAATGGCCTGTGGTCTAAAGGCTGGCCATCTCCAGTGAACAAGGACTCAGGGAGAATCTCAGGGAGACTTTGCTTTGCCAGCTCCATGATGGGGTTTTGCAGCTGCAATGAACCTGCAGTGGTGAGGCCAGACTAGCCTTGATGGTGAGATATAAATGCCAGCTGAGAGGAAGTCCATGGGAAGATAGATTGCTTTTTTGCAGATGGAATAATAGAGAATGTGTAAAGATAAGACACCCACATCTACAGCCCCACAGACTCCTCATTAAACTTCAAAAAACTCATTTATTCAGCTGTTGTTTTAGCTGTGCAGTATTACAGAGAATAAATCCAAAAGCCTAGGAATGATTTAGAAAGAAAGAGAGAGGGAGAGAGAGAGAAAGTAAGTTAAGTGAGAATTACAGCAAGGGAGTATGAAGATGTGGGAGTGTCTTGGTTGTTGTGGCCAGGAGAGGGTTGTTTACACCAAAATATAGCAAGTGATGCTGGCTATTTCAAGTAGCAGGGGTGTCTCAGTTGTTTCAGGAGGGACTCCAGTGGCTTGAGGAATGCACTTGGATCTGGCAGATTGCATGTAGCCCATGGACTGCACTTTGCCCACCTCTGGTCTATAGAAATGGGGCGGGGAGCCATGCCTGCTTCATGTAAACTGTGCAGACTTTTATCTTTTTTAAAAAAATGGATTTTTTTTAATCGTTTTAGTTCTGTGTTTGGTTAAATTGCATTTTAACAATAGCTTTTATATGTTTTATTTACATCTGTTTAAGAGCTTTTAACTGATATTTGCTTTAATGTTTATAAGCCTCCTTGGGGAACTTAAATATATAAACAGCAGCAAGAAGAAGCAGCAATTCTGGGAAGAGCCAGTAGGTCTTATTGTCCAATATTATCTGAAAGACTGCATATTCCTACCCCTACTTTATTGCATTTTAAGCCCTAGGCATGTCGGCATTGGAAGGGTAATAAATGGAGAAATAGTAATGGAGGAGGGGGAAGTAGATATGTTTGGTGGAGCAAAATCAATATAATTTGCTGCAAAAGATGGAAGCTAGCATATTCCTGCTACCTTTGTCAAGAGCATATGTGTATTCATACATGTTAGATTTCCTTTCTTCCAAAAGAGTATTTGGTAGCTATGCTTCTGGACAGGTATATGAAAAAAACTGTTAAGGAACAAGCAGAAATTAGGGTGCTAGACTATGTCTCTCATCTGACCTTACAATCACCAATAGCATTGGAGGCAGCTAAGTTCTACCAGACATTAGAAGAATGCAGTCATGTCTCTGCTTCTTAACTCCTCCTTTCTTCTTTGTTTGTGTTGAAGCTACAGCCTGAAAATATTCCTACTACCAAGGTGCAGGAGCAGTCTGAACTTCCAGTATTCTCATCTGATTCCTCTGGGGCTCAACCCCAACTCCTTCAAGTGGTACTGGCCATGGATGAGGAAACAGAATCCACATCTTCTCCTCCCCCAGCAATTGAGAGCCTTGGAGATTTGATTGTTCGTAATAAAATTGAGTTTCCACGTAGTTTAGTCAGATCAGTGGAAACTCTTGTGCAGCCTCATGGAGTGGAACACCAGGAAGTGGAACACCAGGAAGTGGCACGTCAAGAAGTGGCACATCAAGAAGTGGCACATCAAGAAGCGGCACATCAAGAAGCAGAAGAAGTAGAAGAACAGGCCTCCCCACCAGCTAAAACCACAGAGGAAGAATGCCTACATGAGCCCATGCCTGTGGTGTATCAAGATCCTTTTCAGGTTTCTCTTCAATACATGGAGAAACATAACATTCTGCAGATATTTCAGGTGATTTTTCTCTTTTTTTTCTATCTTGAATGACACTTCCCCCCCATTTCTCTCACGTGGGAGGTGAAATATGGACTCCTTGGAAAAGCACGCAGACTTATTTGTTGATTTTTTTTTTCTTGTTAGTTTGGTTGGGTAATTGAGTTTAACTCACTTGTTCAGATGTAATGGAGAATTGTGCTTGATACAAACAAGGAGCAAAGCACCAAAATCAAATAGGGTAGAGTATGTAAGCTTAACACTTGTCCCAGTCTTTGTAAACCATGAATTACAAAGTCTGAAAAGCAGTCAAAATTGACTTACTTATTGTGTGCTGCAGTGTGTGGCTGTGTCTGTGGTTTTTTTAATGTATTATTTATTTGTTTGTTTTACTTTTGTAACTTGGGTGCAAGAGCTGTTTTCTTTCGTTATTATTTCTGATTTGTTGTCATGTTTTTGTTTTGTTTTTTATAAGGTTGTAACTCTAAGGATTCTTCTGGTTGGCAGAGATATGCATAACTAAAGCCTAATGTGTGTATGTACTGTTGCTAAGCCTTGAAAGTATTGTCAGATGCGTTTTAACATGCAGCTTCCTGTTTTTCAAATCAGGGTCAGGCTGAAATATATTAAAATTTCAAATGAAGGGAGTTAAAAGCCACTGTAACTTAAAGTGGGTTATCTCTGTGACAGATGTTTTTCAAGAAGGGCAAAATGAAGCATCATGTCTTGGTGTGTAAACATATATACCCTTTATATTTGCTGTCTTTCTCATCTTACAAGCCAACCCATCCTCGCCTGTGCCAATATACTTTTATATCTTTTCATTACTAGCTTTCAGAAGACAAGTATAATCACTTCTATCTTTCCCAGGAGATCACGGAAAACTTGGTGTACGAGAAGCCTGAGAAACCACTAGAGTTTATGTTGAAACAGGTATGTGGTCTTGCCAGAACACAGAGAAATTCTTTTTTCCCTCACTCTGAAAAAGCCAAAAAGAGCACGTAGGGACACATGTTTTTCACTGGAAGAATAGTATTGAATACAAAGTGAATTCATGTCAATACTTAGAATGTCCTTAGGGAAATAATAACCCTGGCAGATGGAAGTTGTTACTCTGTGTGTATGCACACACACACTAATTCATAGGCAGATATGCATACATGTAGGCAGGAAAGAGAGGCGGAAATATGAAAGATAATATTTATTTTAAAGCACAAAGAAAATGCCAGATACAGTGGGCCCTCAGTATCTGCTAGGCTTTGGTTCCAGGATCCTGCTGTGAATACCAAAATTCATGGATGCTCAAGTTCCATTATGTACAATGGTGTAGTAAAATGGCATCCCTTTTGCAAAATCAAAGCTTGCTTTTTTAAATCTAATATGTAATAGTCAAAGTTTGTCTATGTCAGGAAAAGAGCTCATATGATTGGCCGCCCAGGAAGATTCTGTGGAATCCTGGGGCTTGCAGTTTAGGGAGGGGCTTTTAGAATTCTCAGCCAGAGAGCAATTGGGCCCCAGTCAACTGTGTTTGTCTTGAATAGGCTGGTTGCTATGGAGATGTGGTCTAGCAGCAAGGAGGAGGGTAGTATATTCCCTCAGGAACCCAACCTCTCTATGTTAGTAACTCTGAATACAGGAACAGTGTCGGATAATTGCTGGGTACTTTCAGATAACAGTGCTTGATATAAATGTATAACTTTTATCAAGAGGATGTGATCAAATGAATAATATGACATATAATTTAGTACGGACTTATTGTAGGAGCTATCAGGAAATATTAGCATATATTAGTGTGGTACATCTAATTTTAACATGTTGATTAAATTGAAGAACATGAAATCTAGGGAGGAGAGGAAGACTATCAGAAATATTTCAATGAACTGTACAATTATATATATGTGTGTTTTATATGATGGAATTTCAATAAAATTATACAAAAAAAATAACTCTGAATACAGATTGGATTGACAAATATGGAGAAAAGTTACAGGTACTGGACAAGACAGTTTGGGGAATTAGAGACACAGTATCTCTGATCTTTCTGACAAGTATTATCTATGAGAAAATAAAATCTCGGCCAATGATGGGTACATACACTAGTGTGTGGGGGGGGTGGGGGGGTGTATTTTCAAACCATGGTTGGTTGAATCAGTGGATACAGAATCTGTGGATATGGAGGGCCAACTGTAATAGATAAAAATGTAGGAAAGATGGACTTGCACCTCTTTCTGCTTACGCACACATGTGCTACCCTATAGGAGATATATCACAGAGCATAATCAGAAGGCACATAATGCCATGTGCTTACTGAAATTAAGCAGATGTGGGTCTGGTCATCATCATCTGGATGGAACCCTGTGGGTTGCTTCTGCCTGGAGTTCCATGGAAAGAACTAAGCCAATTGTGCTGCCTTTGCATCCACTGCCAGCTCCCTTAAGCACTTGGAGTTATGAAGAAGTAAGTTTTGTTCAGATAGCAGGCAAAAAAAGAAGATAGACTTAGATGTGATCCCCTACAGTTCTGCCCTGGTTTCCCCAGAATTTACTCTTGCAAGAACAAAATCCTGCACTGTAAATTGTATATAGGAGGGATCAATTAATGCACAGTAAGAAGCTAATGTGCACAAAGCCTTGGGTAAAGATTGACCTCATTCTCCAGTTGTCTTCAGTGGGCTGCAGTAGCTTGCATGGACTCTTGCCGTACCCCTGAATTCATTTTTCACCTGTTTGCTTTGCTGCCTCCAGGTTCAGAATATGATAGAAACTAGGAAACAGGCTGAGGAACAAGAAGAAGAGATGCAGCAGGTGATGACGGACCACTGAAAGCTCAAGAAATCTTTGCACCTTCATGGGTGCAACATGTTCAAGTACTGCCCACATGCTCTATCTATGCAAACTGCAGATGTGTACAGTGTCAGTGAGAACTGATTTCCTCCACTCTGGGTGGTGTGTTGGATTGTCTTGGACGATAGAAAACACACTGTTTCATGGAAGCACAGATAGTCACATGAGTTTCAGGAAAGACATAGTCATTGAGGCTTTGAAGTAGCCATAAGTATTATCCATATAGTACTATGGTAGTAACCCTAAAACTTCTTATGCCCATTGGCTATAGTAGCTGCTCTTCACATCTAGAGGAACTGGATGCTAACATTCTTAGCACATGGGCAATTTCAGTTTGCAACTGTGATTTGACAAGGTGAATTATTCTGCACAGAACGATAATTCCTGTTTGCCTGTAAAAAGCCTAGATTTCATGAAGCAGTGCTCTAGAACAGTTTTCTCCTTGTGACACCAGTTTACTCTGTAGGAGTATAGTTATTATTTTCTGTGGAGGAGCATTCAGAGGTGTAATGTATCTTTTCTAGACTGGAGTAACACACCCCAACAACTCACTAGCTTTTTACAAACATTACATCACAGGTTGATTCAGTTGCATATGTTGCTCACTCAAATACTTACAAGTAAATGTTCTGGGAATCTTCAGATCTCCAACAAGGAAGCAATATGGCTTCTAATATTTACCTTGATCCAAAATTCAGTTAAGTAAAGGTACTTAGCTTTTAAGTTATTTAGTTGCATTGATGTTAGTTGGCTAGATCTAATGTCAGTCCAACATAAAACAGACCCTTTGAAGTGCATGGGAATTGTCAGTTACAACTAACTCAAATGCTGTTGGATTTATTGGGCTAAGTCATGTGTTGGTCCTACCTAGGGTAGACTCTCTCAAATCATTGAGATTTGGGTAGGCTAATTGTAACATAAAAAGTCCCATTCATTTCACTGGATGTGCTCCACTAAAGGAGCAGTGGCGCAAGACTGGATTTAGTTCAAGGAACTACACTGAGTTAAGACTGCAAGTCTTCAGCTTAAGTGGGTTAGAAATTGTATTTGGTTACTTAGCACATGACATGAAGTTTTAACCATTTAAGTTGGGCTTTGTCTAATGGTGAGTATAAAGTCTAAGAGCTAGAGTTTTTAAAATTCTGCTTCTTGGAAAAATTATTTTTAGTTCCTGATTCAATTTTAGGATATTCTGAGTGAGAACCCATGTAACTAATTCACTTTAAAGTTAGCAGCCCAAAAATAAAAATCTACCTCAAGCCCTGAGGAAACTGGCTTACTTTAAGGTGGATTTTGTAGTGCAAGCTGCTGAAAGAAGACTGAACCTATACATTGGATAGTTACTTGCACTTCTGACTGTGGAATGACCAACTCAAATTTGTAATATGTTTCCCTGTTCTGAAGATATGGAGATAGGGAAGACAAGGACTATGGATTTTGATTTTTAATATTCATTGACTCAGAATGAGAAGTGTGTTTATGGACATCACAGGAAACCAGTTTTGCTTAAGGGGTTGCTTAGGAATTCCAGACTTGAGATGCAGTTCTGGAATTCATGACAGGCTATTTAAGGACAATCAGGAAGTCCCTTTTTAAGTTCTTTGTCTAATTCAGGGGCAGGAAACTGTTTGAGATTCAGGGATTGGATTGACCCCGGAATTGGCTGCCTGGATGATTAAGAGGTGGCAAGCCATCACCAATCCAAATTCCAACTCTTTTCTGACAACATTTGGCTCCACCTCCTCCTTAATATCTATTTTCACTCTTTCCATTTAGAGCAAGGCATTGTATTTGTGCCCCTGTCTGCCTAGAGAAAGCCCTTTTGTGTGTCTCTCACAGTCCTGCTGAATAGTGAAGGACGCATAAAGGGAATCTTGATGTTTCACTGATCAAAAATAACAAGGATTCTCCCTGCCCCACTCATCTTCATTTAAATCTCCATGTTATCTCCAACTGAGGTCCCATGGAATTCAGTTAAGTGCCAGGTAATTCATTTTATTCCTCCTGCTCATGGGATTCATAGTTTAAAGAGGTCTTCTGAATTTTTGTTTTAATTGGTGGTTTAGAAGCGAGGGTGAAATCCTATGTCTTCAAAATATTCAAGAACAAAATGACAACATATATACTGATTTGTTTATTTTATTTTTATTTTTTTTGCAAAAAATTGATGGAAACTAAGAATGGTTCTGATGTCATGAGCAATGCTCAGGTGTTTTTGTACAGCTACTGATTATGTGCCTGTAAAGGTACTGATTCTATTGAATAAATTTATTTTGCTACAGTATCTCTGCTCTGCTTTATTCACCAGCTTGAACATCTGTGGGGTCAAATAGGCTCTCATCTCAATTTTGCAGCATGAGACACTTCTTGTTTTGCAGGCTTCTCATATTCAAGACTTCCGATTCTCCTTATAGCTAACTCTAGGCTGAAACCTGGAAAATATTGATATACTGTTAATTCCCCACTGCAATGAAAGGCAAAGCAGATATGGCTTCTCTTGCCCCTTGTATCTATGCCCCCTCTCCTCACCCATAGTGCAGCAGAAATGGGTTCCTATTTACCCACTGCAAGTTTTGTGAGGGTAAACAGGCAGCACAGTATTGTCTCCTGTTTTAGAGAACTTAATGAGATCTCTAGGTTGCATTAAGGCAATAGGCAGCAGAAGCATCTCACTCCTCAGATGCTGCTCATTTTTCAACATGTGGGTGCAGTAAGAATCCTGCACCAAATGGGAAACTAAGGTGGGAGTTTGGCCATTGAGATGCTGTTGCTGCTGAATACTGTCTGGCTGCTGCAAGCAGAGTCTCTGGTCATTTCTGCACTAGCCTGTTATAGCGTGATGATTCCACTTTCGACATGCCCTGGAATCCTGGGGTTTACAGTTTCGGGAGGGACCAGGTGGCCCCTCCCGAAACTGCAAACCCCAGGATTCCAGGGGATGTCGAAAGCGGAATCATCGCGCTATAACAGGCTAGTCCGGAAATGGCCTCTGTGTGTGCATGAAAGAATCCACTTAAAAACCATCAACAGTAAAGTTATGTCCTGAAATGCCTATCCTTATGTAGCCAAAATAACACTATACTGACACAAGAGATTGGTTTTGGCTTGGCCAGAATAACTGTCAGGTGTGAAGAAGTACAAGGTATTCCTGGGGTCGGGGGGGGGCAATACTGAAATATGCAAAGCAAAGACCATACTATCCAGTGAAAATACCTAGCATTCCTAATAGGCGTGGAATGTTCATTGCTGGGAACAGATAATCATGCATATAGAATATTCTGGAAGATGATGTGGCTGCTTGGTTAGAACAGGAGTCTCTCCTGTAATACCTGTTTTTTTACAAGTGCTGGAGACAGTATGTTTCTACCAAATATATAACTTCTAGCACTTCCAATAAGCAGCCAGGAGGTGGCAGCAAGAGGTCACAGTTTTCTTGCTAAGGGCCTTTTAATTGGCAGTGTGGCTCTAAAGTAAATAAACTAATGTGACAGTTAACAAGGTCACTTGTGTTCAAAAGCTTGCTAGCCAAAGGGAAACCTTTTGTGTAACACCCACCTGGAACCACAGTCAGTTCAACAAGTCTAAAATAACAGGCTTATTCCACAGCTTTTGAATTTGACGAGTATGAAATATTTGAATGAATGCCCCCATTGTAGATTGCTTTCTAAGATGCTCAGAGACTAAACTGGACTGAAGTTTCTGAATAATAATGCTGAGCATGTTTATCTGGAATTGAAAGTGTCTCACATATATTATCTTTTTATGTCTTAACATTTTTGTAAGGACAGTTTTGGTCTTGTCCTTATCTGTTAAAGGAAACCTTGATTTTTTTAAAAAAGCATTGTTCAGATTTTAATTAAGATGTCTTAAAATTCCTATCTGTGGTTCTAATCAGTTGGTATTCTAAAAATTGCAAACTGAATTCCATACTTTGCATGATAACATGGGAGATGAGGTAATTGTTAGTTGTTCTGACCCATCCTTCTGAGAACAGAGAGACTGTGGAGGTGAGCCTAAAAAAGCCCCAGTGATTTTAAAGTTCTTTGCTTAGTAATGTGTTTGTGTTTTGTCCGTAATGGCTTTTCTGTGCTTTGCCCTGTATCTCAGTGGCCTCCATCTTGACTCTTGGATGGGTGTGTGGCTAAGAGAGAGCAGTGATGGCCTTTCCAAAGATATGGTGGGGTCCCCCAGAATATTTTTAACAACAGTAGATGGGTGAGTCTCCAGTTGAAAAAAGGTGTCCCACACATGACACAAAGTATTTTAAAATTTCCTTATTTCTGTTTCTTATTCAGGTAAGACTTCCCAGTTAAATGTTAATATTCTTTTGCAACCAAATTTGTAAAGGTATGATTCCTTTTTAACTACTTTAAGATTATTTTCTCCTGAGCCATTTGGAAAAAAGATGCTCTTGGTCTTTCCAGGTCTAAGTGTACCTGGTCCAAGATGTTCATTGATAGCTTGCACATCAGGGAGGTGGTGAATCCATGTTGGGTTTCACTCTGAACTTTTAAAATGATATATGAGGTGCTGAACCCTCTCCCCAAAATAGGTTCAGCACTTTGGATAGCTCTTTTAAAGTTCCAAGTAAAACCCAGAGTATATTCACCACTTCACTGACCTGGGGACTGTCAGCTGCCACTGCCACTGCCTAGTTCTCTGTTGTCATCACCTCCAAATGAGTCCAGGCATATCATGCTCTGCACATAATCAAGTTCAAGGACCTTAGCTCAATGTATCGCCCAAGGCAAGAATATCGGTCATTAAGCAATTGTGATTGCATGTTGGGTTATTCAATTTCTGTCCTTGCCTGCTAGCACTTTGTCTGCTTTGCCTGCTCCACTTTTCTATCAAATAAGCTTTCTGTGTCCACAGATTATGTTCAATCCTTAATGGATAGGCTTTTTTCCTCCCTTTTGTTTCTCTGTACTGTCTCCTTCCTTGTTTCCCCTTAATTTTTTTTATTTTTATTTTTTATTTTTTACTTATTCAAAGTATGCTCACCAATGACGATTCATCATCCCAGAGAGAAGCAGCATCTGGTGTGTCAAAAAGTTCTGTGCTGGGTCCAGCTTTGCTCAGCAACTTCCTAAGTTACTTGTATGAACAGTAACAGATGTCATGCTTGTCAAATATGGAAATGATGCCAAACTGAGATGGGTGGATAATACCTCTGAAGACAATATCAGAATTGAAGGTGATTATAACAGGTTGAGGAACTGGGCCAAATTAATTTCAAGAGATGTAAGATGTACATTATGGAGGAAAAAATCAGTGCACAAACATAAGATGGGTGAAACCTGGCTTAACTGCAGTACATGTAAAAAGGATCCAGGGATGTTAATAAACCATAAGCTAAACATGAGTCATGCGATATGCCGGGGGGGGAAACTGCCCTTCTAGGGTACATCAACACTATAGTGTCCAGATCAATGAAAGTAATAGTGCCATTACTCTGCTTAGTGTCATTATTCTCAGACCTCACTGAGAATACTGTGTCTGGTTCTAGGCACACAGCTTAAGAAGGAAATTGACAAAGTGGAATATGTCTAGAGGAGGGCAAACAGCAGGAAAACAAGTCCTATGACGAACAGAAGTGGTCTGTTGAGCCCAAAGAAGAGAATATTGAGACATGGTAGCTCAGTCTCCAAATATCTCTAAATATATCTAACTATCTGAAGGCTTCTTATCTGGAAAGTGGAGTGAACTTGTTTTCTACTGCTCCAGAGGACAGGACCTAGACCAATGGCTTTAAATGAGAAAAAAAGCCACTTTGATTTTACATTAGGAACAACTTTGGAGCTTTTAAAACAGGAATTGTAAGCTCATTTATCAAAAATTCTTTGACTGTGAATTCCTGCAATGGTTTGGGGTTAGACTTGACAGCCCTTATGGTCCTTTGCAATAAGATTTGATGATTCACCCAAGTCTACTAATGCTGCTCTCTGATGGGTAGTTCCTGAATTGTGCTAAGCTGACCCTCCTAAGTCATCCTCAAAGATTTAAATCAGATCCTGTTTTGTTTCTTCAGGTTATTCTTCAATGTAGATCTTATGAAGAACTCCAAAATATTATTTTTCAGAGACAGAATCCCCAGTCAGTTTGGTCATGGCACCCAATGGATTCGGGAGTTCTCACTTGTGCAGCTGAATGGCACCAGACACAAAGAAAGCCATCTAGCAAACCCAGATATGCTGCTGCAAAACTGACAAAGGCTTTTTGGCAGTTAACAAATTAACAGATTTATTTATTTAATCCTTTTTTTGGCAATTTGAGACCTTTCAGCCATTGTTTCCATAATGGGTTGCAATTAAGGAGAAAATACCAATAAAGTCACAGCAGTAACAGTAAAATATTACAACAGGGACAGATTAAAAATAGAGGAGACAGCTGTAAAACACCAGCTTGGTCATAAAAGATTTGGCTGAAGAAAAAGTCCTTGATGGCTCATGTAAAAAAAAAAAAAGACTTCCAATTTAGATGAACAGGAACATGGGAACTGCTATCAGAAGACAGTGTAATGATATGCATTACTCTGACAAATTATGAGACAGTCACCTGTTTGTTTGTTTGTTTTGATCCTGGGATGCTGTGTCGTGTTCTGGGTACCACACTTCAAGAAGGATATCAACAAGCTGGAACATGTCCAGAGAATGGCAACCAAAATGGCAAAGGGTCTGGAAACCATGCCCTATGACGAACAACTTAGGGAGTTAGGTATGTTTAGCCTGATGAAAAGAAGGTTAAAAGGTGAGATGATAGCCATGTTTAAATATTTGAATGGATGTCATGTTGAGGATGGAGCAAGCTTGTTTTCAGCTTCTCCAGAGACTAGGACATGGAGCAATGGATTCAAACTGCAGGAAAAGAAACAACATAAATATCAGGAAGAACTTTCTGATGGTAAGAGCCATTCAATAGTAGAATATGCTGCCTTAGAGTATGGTGGAGTCACTTTCTTTGGAGGTTTTTGAACAGAAGCTGGATGGCCATTTGATGGGGGTGCTTTAAGTATATGTTCCTGCATGGCAGGGGATTGGACTCGATGGTCATTGTGGTCTCTTCCAACTCCATGATTCTATGATCTAGAAGGCCTTCTCTCAAATATCCTAGGTCTAGAACTTTGAGGGTTTAGATGAGTTACATTGCCATTCCAACCCTTCCAGAGTTACTCTGCTACCAAAATATTACAGTATTGCAGATGGTGAAAAAACTTCAGAGACATTTCTGCTAAAATAGGATGTGTGGAGACTGTGCATCCTAATCTTAAGCAACTGCTTGTTTTTAAGGGTGATCTGCCACTGAACTACTGAATTTCAGCAGCACAGCAGTAAAATTAAAGGAAAAGGAGCAAATTTTTAGTTGCTATAACTATATATTATCAAACCAATAAGCTCAAACATCTTGAATTTAGCCCCCAAACAAACTCTTAGCCTACAGAACTTACACATAGCTAATGTTACATGATTCCTGATGATGATGCCAACATAATCTGTATTGTAGTAGTCTGGCTGAGAGGTGCTACACTAGCAACACAGTTGTAAATCCCTCTGTGCCAGCAACAAGTGCAGCTTGTGAAGACAAAATGTACTCCTACCCAAGAAGATGCTCAGATCCAGGATCATTCTCAATCCAAAAATGTCACCAAATGGGCTGCAGTTTATCCCAAACATTTCTGCCAAAATCAATTCACCAGTCTTTAAGATTCCACAGGTTTCTTTCTTTCTTTCTTTCTTTCTTTCTTTCTTTCTTTCTTTCTTTCTTTCTTTCTTTCCCTTTCCTTCATATCAAAGAGAAGAACCTATATGGCAGGTCCACTCAATGGGCCACCATACACCAATGAAAGATGACCTTGGTGATGGTGGTAGTGTTAATATGCTACGCTATACTATGCAGGCTGGTGAATAGAAAAGAATCTCACTTCAGAACAAGCACCAGATGGGGGGCGCTATGCTGCCTCCTGTTTCTTTTATTGTAGGAATACTTGAACAAGCCTTATTTGTCTCTCAGACAGATAAAAGTAGTACAGAGAGAATAATAGTGGCAAGTTCATTCAATCCACTGTGGGGAAACATGGCATAAGAACTGTCCACGGATGAATTTCCAATCTGCCCCATTACACTTCTCTTTGTCTCCTACCCTCATTTTCCTTATTTCCTGTCTCAACTATGCCATCTCTTCTAAGTATTGAGTCACATCCATTACTATGTCTTAAATCTGCGCTGCATCACATCATTTATTTTCAGCGTCATATCAC
Organism: Iguana delicatissima; assembly: GCA_948472985.1. Classification (NCBI taxonomy): domain Eukaryota; kingdom Metazoa; phylum Chordata; class Lepidosauria; order Squamata; family Iguanidae; genus Iguana; species Iguana delicatissima. The sequence continues at coordinate 464,121 of CAOKZL010000731.1, forward strand.
AATCTTTATGGATAGATTTGAAGATCAATGTACAAATACACCAGACTGAAAAACCTGATGATCTATGTGCTGTAAAGAAAAACATTCTAGGTATGTCTTCCACTGCAATATATCCAGATATGCTGCAGTGTAAATCATAGCTAGTTTGTCTGGATCAATTGCTTCAAAGGGCATTGCTCAAAACTGAAATTCCTCAAATAGTTTTCTTAGCTGGAGATTGTTCTGACAACCAGAATATTGTGGTTGCAAACATGACTCTTGGTCACCACCTCTACAGACTGACACATCTCTTTTTGACTTTCCTTGGAAGTCATCTTTGGGATAATTCTTTTCCATTGATTTGGGAAGACTGTCATGCCTTCCTCTAAACATCCTCAAACAAACCATCATTCTCTTATTGAGGGAGACTGGCTAACTAATCTTCCAGATCTCTTATTCTCAATCTCTTTTCCAACCTAAATATGATTTTCTATCTAAATTACGTCAAGGTTTTGGTATTGCATTAGTCAAAAGTATGTTCAACTGTTGATGTGTTTAGAGGTAAAAAGAAAGCTGGAAGCTGCACATCATATGTTATAGGATCATGGAATATGAGAAGCATGAATCAGGGGAAGCTAGACATAGTAAAACAAGAAATGGAACATATAAACATTGTAATACTTGGGATGAATGAGCTAAAGTGGACAGGAATGAGAAGGTTTCAGTCAACTAATTACACAGTGTACTGTTCAGAAAATGAAAATCTAAGGAAAAATGGGGTGGTATTAATAGTGAGGAGAAATGTAGCAAAAGCAATCAAAAGATATAATGCAAAGTCTGATGGAATCATATCAGTAAGAGTTCAGAGGATACCTATCAATAATATAAGTTTGTCTTCCATCTTCAGAGGCAAAAGAAGAAGAAATTGAAAGATTCTATGCTGGAATCCAGAAGGAAATTGACCACAAACCAAAACAGGACTTCTTGTTAATCATAGGCAATAGGAATGCAGAAGTGAGAAATAAAGCAGAATCAAAGACTGTAGGAAAATTTGACCTAGGATCAAGAAATGAAGCACCAGAGTGACTGATTGAATTTTGCAAGGTCAATAGTTTGCTCATCGCAAACACATTCTTCAAGCAATCAAAGAGAGAAATGTATATGACATAGATATCACCAATGGCCACTATAGAAATCACAAAGACTGCTGGTTCTTAACCTGGGGTCCACAAAGCCTTGCTGCAGGATATCAGCTCCAGGAGCAACAGGGGCTTGCCCAAAGTCACCCAGTATCTGAAAAGGGATTTGAATCCTAGTCTCCAGAAGCCATAAATAAATAAATAAATTTGCATATTTAACTCTAAATGTAAATATGCAAATCTTCAGTTTAGTTTTGGGGGTCCCTGGCAACAATTCATATTTATAGGGGGCCCTTGGTAAAGAGAGGGTTAAGAACCACTATTGTAGACTATATGATTTGAAGGAGAAGATGAAGACACTTCATGCTTCCTGCAAAAACAAGACCAGACCATGAATTGCTAATATCAAAAATTAGAGTAAAGCTTTAAAAAGGAACATAAAACCATTGTGCCAAAATACAACCTGAAGAATTTCTTGGTAGAATTTAAAAATAATGTAAAAAGTAGGTTTTGACCAGACGCCAGAAGAACTCTGGACTGAAGCCAGAGGCACTGTCAGGGAGGAATGCAAAAAAACAAAACAAAACTCCACCACAATCTATAGCCACATACCTGCAAAAAAAGAGAGGCCTCAATGATTGACATATGAAACCTTTCAAGCAGATGAGAAGCAAAGTAAAAGGCTGCAAAATAAGTCCCACCAAAAACACTATTATCTTGCTGTAATTGCAATTTAAATGCCTTGTGTGATAAAACCCAGTATGACTTTGAGGTCCTTCATTCATAGGATCACCATAAGTTAAAGTTGACTTGATAGCATTTAACAATGTTATCTTTCACAATGGATTAGAGATGCATAGGCGCTCCTCCTTGAAATATTACCAGTACCATCATGCTCATTTAGGGGAATCTCAAAAAGAGAAGCACAAGAAACCACTCTTGTACTAAGTCAGACCAATCATACATCTATCTCTACGTGGTCAGCTCCAGCTGTCAGTGGCTCTTTAAGGTTTGAGGGAGAAAATATGATTGTGTCATCCATTCGGTCTGCTTTGAGCTCCTACATTTACTATCATACAAGGTGAACGCATCTGATTTTGCCTGTATTCTAAAGCTAAGCAGGGTTGAGCCCAGTTAGTTCTTGGATGAGAGACCCCCAGGATAGATTAGGAAATAATCTTGCCTGAAACCCTGGAGAACCACTGAACAAATATGCTGATGAAGTACAATGCAACTTCTCTTATTTCTGTTTTTGAGAATCCCATAACTGAGTGCTGTTGTAACAGCAACATTTAAGCAGGGAGAGGGTTAAACAGAAATACAGTACTCCTTCACATGTGTAATATGTGTAGGGACAGTCCTGGCTGAGAAGAATTGCACCTCGAGCTATACTGACAGAACTCAGACCACTCTGTGCCCACCTCTGCCATCCATTTATTAGCATGATATCTAGCAAGAGGTCTAAATATATAAGCTTCTTGTCAACTTGGATTGCGCAGGTGAAGCCTTTGCTTGTACAGGTCTTTGTATGTAGGCTTCCCTGCCCTTATCATCAAGAGAGGAGCCCCTTTCTAGTCGCATTCCTGCTCCATGCAAGTAACATGTCATTTGGAACATATTGTGTGTACATTTCTCTCCCTCCCTCTCTCTCTCTGTGTGTGTATATATATATATGCATGCACACACATATTAATCATTCCAAGGTATGTGCAGGAGTGCATATAAACCTGAAAATCTTAATGGAAAAATCAGCCACAAGCAACTGTGAATTAAGGTGCTCTAATATTTGATCAAAACCTCCTGGGTGACACTGGGCAAGTCACACTGTCTCAGCCTCAGGGGAAGGCAAAGGCGCGCGCACGCACACACACACCCCCAAACAAAGCTTGTCAAGAAAAGCCGGTGCTAGGTTCACTTTAAGGTTGCTATAAGTTGGAAATGACTTAAAAGCACAGCAATAACAACAACATTTGACCAGATTGCTCCAGTAATCTCTTTGTTTGTTTAGTGCCAGAAGTTGATGGGAGGAGCTGTTCAAATTTACTTCCCCCTTTCCTAATTTGCCCTGTGAGTGTTAAGCTTGACTTTATAAAGTTGCAACAAGATGTACCAACCCACTTTATGAATTAGTATTTTAAGGGCAGCTTCAGACCAGCCCTACCATTAGTCAAAAGGAGGCAAGAGCCTTTCCTGAGCCCTGGCCACTCCTTTGTGTTGAATGGTAAAGCTGTGTGTTTCCCACAGCCTGCCCCACATCCCCTAAACTGCCCTGAGGTGTTGTGGAAGACGTTGCCAGTGCTAAGGCAGAGTTCAGTTTCCAATCTAAGTTTTATATGTACAATGAGGGGATGAAGGAGAACCATGCTGTCATTCACCTCAGAAATAGGGTTGCCTCATTGAAAACTAAAGGCATCTCTTCTACTTTTAATGGTTGTGTAGAAAAAGTAATTTCAGCAAGTGTTGTTTGTTACTTTATTCCATGACAAGCAGCATCTTCTGAAATTCCCTCTTCCACACAAACAGTTAAAAAACAGGAACCATCTCCAGTTTTCAATCTAGCAGCCTTATCTCGGACAGCCAAAGACAGCCTGTCCAGTTTAAGGGACCATCGCTGTGCTGCTCCTTTCACTCACAGCTTCATGTTAAAGCAACAACTACATATGCTGAATTGAACATCTAGCCTAATTGCATGAGAAACTGCTGGGTGGAGGGTCATGACTTTGTTCACACAGCACACAAACATCAGGTACGGTGTGCAGGAATCAAGGGCTCATGATATGGAGAGATCTGTCCTATTAACCCAATGTGACCCTGGCCAAGAAAAACAAAAGCATTGCTTTCTTTTGCTCCAAATGTCTGATTGCTTGTCTATCCAGGTGTTTTCAGCAGAAAGGAAATAAAACACAGAAGTAGCCTTGCAGGCTGGTGTATCTATCCACCAGCCTTGAAAAATTGTTCCCAGAGATGTTTGGAGTTATGAACATCTTTTTTTAAAAAAATCTGAGAATAGAGAAAGTGCTTGTATGGCTTTAAGAGCATCAAGGGGCAGGGCTGTCTCCAGCTCTGTAAATAAAATGGTCAGCATTCAAAACAGGGTTTTGAAAAATCTGCGAAGTCTTTCACAATCTTTATTGGCATCACAGAGGGAAAATATAGTTTCAAATGGTTTTCACAGGATTCCATGGCAGCATGGGGACAGGCCTCATTTATTCAACCTGAGGTCTTCACACAGAAATTGTGTGTCTGTCTGTTCATTTGACTGAAGATGAGAATTTAGTATCCTTAATCACCTTCAACTCTTTAGATGTCCCCAAGAAGGATTAATATATTTTAATTAACATAATATAGTTGCACAATATAATGCTTGAAAGCTGTCTGTGCTTTGGGTTTATTTTATACAAATTCTTCGCTCAGAAGAGTTTATACAAACTCTAATGCTAGGTAATGCTATCAAAATGTGGGGAAATTGGATTCTGGAGTCCACTGAATTAATGTCAACAACCCTTGTCATAATTCAGAGCCTCTGGCCACACCTTTAATTCATCTTTATAAAGCAAGACTGTTGTCTCTTATGGGTGGAGTTCACATTTCTTTTCACAAAACTCACTGATGAATGCAAGGCAGTCAGCAAAAGTGTGTATCTCTCTCAAATGACATGTGAGTTTCAGCTGCATGAATCTTTGCCTTGGAGTTTTTTGGTTTGAAGCAGAAGTATTGGCACAGGCACTTATTGCCTATAGGATGTTCTTATAAAACACCACACCTTTGAACTAGTTCAGGGAAAGGATGTAGGACAGAGATTTGAAAAGTTCCTTTTTTTGCACTACAGTTCCTTGAATGGCCATACTAGCTGGAGAATTCAGGATGTTGTAATCCTGCCCCCCCCCAAAAAATTCAAGCTATTTTTGAGCCACGGTGTCTGCCATCTGAGATGGCTGCCTCACTCTGACTCTTGCAACAACCACCCCTGGCATTTCTGAATCCCAAAGACAACTTTGATGTCATGTAGGACTGCTTCTATGGCTGAACTGCTTGGCACAATATTTTCTTAGATATGAGCCTGTTCCATCAGAAATGTGTAAAATAGATAGTGGTTTCTTCCACACTACACAGTTATAGCAGCTTGGCACCACTCGAACAACCCTGGTGGCATTCAACAGAATTTTGAGATTTGTAGTTTGGTGGTACACTAGAGCTCTCTGGTAGAAAATTCTGAATACCTCACAAAAGTATAAGTTGCAGGCTAACATAGGATTGTACCATGGTAGTTAAAGGAATATCAAAGTGCTATAATTGTGTAGGGTGAAAGATACCTTAAGGCTGCCCTTTTATGCACATTTGCCTAGGAGTAAGTCCCATGAACTCAGTAGAATTACTTCTGAGTAGACTTATCTAGCAGCAACACAAACAAACCTGTTGGAGTACAGAATCATAGAGCTGAAAGAGACCAAAAGGGCCATCAAGTCCAACCCCCTGCCATGCAGGAATACACAATCAAAGCACTCCTGACAAATGGCCATCCAGCCTCTCTTTAAAAACTCCAAAGGAGACTCTACCACACTCCAAGGACGTGTATCCCCGTGTCAAACTGCTCTTACTATTAGGAAGTTCTTCCTAATGTTTAGATGGAATCTCTTTTCCACAGGTGTAAGCTCTTTTCTAAAGAAAATAATGACCACGGCGTGCTTTGTGAGTAAGGTTTCCTGTTCATCTGATCAATCCATCATGCTATCGGCTTGTTAAGCTAGTTTGGGCAAAAGCGATGTCTTGCCAAACAATACTGGCAGCAAAAGGGCAAATTCCATTCCATCCTCCACACCCTGCTCTGTTCAAAGAGGAAATTAATTTTGAAACTTGTGTCTGGAACTACTTAGTTCTTATTGTATCAGCAACAAAGGCTCAGTATCAACTCCTCTTTTTTTTTTTTTTTTTTTTGGTCTATACAGTAATGATTCAGTCCCTTAAAATGAGCGGACAAAATGCAGCCTTTCTAATGTACTTAGACTGCAACTTCCAATATTCCTCATCCTTGACTAGAGATGCTAGGAGTTGCAGTCTGGCAGCATCTGGAGCACCACAGTTTGCCCACCTCAGCCTTAAAAGTGAGGGGAATGCATAACAAATGAGACATAGTTTCACCACTGCTGTCCCAAGTTAGTCACAGTATTGGACTCCCCACCCCCTCCCTTCACCTGAGTTCAGAAGTCAGACGAATGTGTTTGTATCATCTGGTCCTAAAAAGTTAGAGCTTTCCTTCTATGGAAAAACATAATCAGAATATTGTCTGAACCTTGACTCCTGAATTCAGACTCCACCCAGAATAATTGAAGTACACAATGTTGCTGATAAAAAAATATTTTCAAAATGAGAAGATATTGGTGACTCATACGTCTTTCTATTTCCATAGGAACAGTATGTGACCACTAAAGATAGTCAGGGGAGGCCCTTCCATTAGGCAGCTGCCATAGGCAGAAAATGCTACAGTGCCAACACATATCTTCCAACATTTCACAGATGAAAACAGGGATATCTATGGCTAAGCGACACTGGACTGTGGTCAAATATTATTAATGAGAAAGAACATACAAGCAAGGAGAGGCTGCAGTACATGGGACTATATGGATATGTGACCTCTGGATCTACAGTTTCCACCAACTGCAGAGCATCATGTTCTATACATAACATGATGGCAATGTGAACATGGATATGCTGAAGCATCTTCACACGTGTCACCTCCATTTAAAAATATGGGATGCAATCATTTGTATTTTTTGGCATCCATGGTGGGTCCTGGAATCAAACTCCCACAAATCCATAAGGCCCACTGTAGTTTGGGTTTGCCTGAGCCTATTGGGAAAGACAACATTTTGCTCCCCTCCCCTTTCCTCCTCTCTGCTAAGTTAAGTGTAAACATCTCCACTTTGAACTCAGGGCTTTTCCACCGCTACACCATTATAGTGCTGTTATTTCACTTTCAACATCCTATGGGATCCTGGAGTTTGCATATTAGAGAGGGGATTTAGAATTCTCAGTCACAGAGCTCTTGGGCCTCAGAAAAATACAAATCCCAGAATTCCACAGGATGGTGAAAGTAGAATAATAGCACTATAACATGTAGTGCAGAAATGGCCTCAATTTGCAGGAATTGAAGTAAGCTGAGGACAAAGGGGGGAAAATGGGAATAGGAAAGAGAAACTGGGATTATTTTAAAGACAGCTGGAAAAGTAGGATGACAGAAGATTAGTCAGGATTGTCCCTGCCAAACTGAGACAATTGGAGGGTATGGAAGCTGTGATGAGATGCTGAAATATGCGGCTGTGGTGCAACACAGCCTTCTCTGCACCTATTAAATTGCCTCCTGCTCTTGGGCTCAGGATACTGTTCTTTCTCTAGCCAGCACTAAAGTAAGATATAACTACCATATGCATGGAATTAAAAATGTCATCTCCTCTTTCTTATCAGGCAGCAAAATGGTTTCATCCATCCCGAAAGGTAGACTATTTAAAAGACAAATTAATAGGCTATTTATCCTTAGTCCCCCACCTGTCCCCCACCTGTGGTGATAGGGATAAAACAGACTGAATTTACAGGGAGGCATATGTTTATAAATTAATTTGTAAATGTAAATAATTAATTTGTAAAAATACATTGCTAAGGCTTACTCTGGGCATAATGGCCTTACACAGATGAGGTGAAATTCTTTAGGTGCCAGTGTGCACTTACTTTGAAATTAAGTAAGCACCCAAATTCGGTTCTATGGAGTTCTCATTTCTTCAGCCTCAAAGTTCTTCCCTTGTGGCACCATTAAGCTGAAGTTGCCTTTTACAAATGCTCTGATGTATGTTGATATCATGGGGCCATTCACAAGAGTGTTTGTTTCACCACGGTAAAAGTAAATCATCTTCTACTGACTTCACTGCATTAAAATGACAATACAGCTCATCCCTGAAATAAAGATTTTTAGAGGAGAGAAATTAAATGCCTCCCTCTCCTCTTGCTTCGTTTCCTGTAGAGTCACCCTTTACTGGTTCTTTGAAGTGTTGGTGTTCTATACAAGGTACTCAAATGTCTTGATCTACTCCTAGGAAAAGGATCTGAACTCTTTTCTAATTACCCTGCCTATAATGGCAGCAGATGGAGGAATGAGTCTCTAATTACCTCTTTTGTAACCATCTTTTTCATTTTTACCAGACACATTTGACCACTTAAAAAAAAAATTTCCCTCCACAAATAACACAAAATGATGTGGAGTCATCCTTGAGTGTGCTGCATGTCTGATTGACATCTTCAGCGTGTAGGCTGTGTGACCTTTTACAGAGATTTGCTGAAGTACATGTGGAGGAGGAGGTAGGAAAGAAAATGTGTTGAGAGTATTTTCTCCAGCCTTACTCAAGTAAGAAATTCAATCTCTCTTCACAGCTATTGCTGCTTCACCATATTGGGAAAGGTTACACCTGTTGAAATTCTGGCTGCCGTACAGCTGCAAAAGGCAGTGACATCCATCCCATTCCAGCCTTGGTCCTCTCTCAATTTGGGAATTTTTAAGCATTTGGTTGAAATCTTTGAAAAATCTATATATTTGAATTGTGGCTTCCCTAATTCCCAAACACCCTTTAGTTCTTCTGACTACAACCCTATTATCTGCCACAGGAAATCTGTGTGTGTGCTTTCTACATAAGCAGATACCCCTTGCAGAGTCTTCCTTTGTAGAAGTGAGGCCTTCTTAGCATCTGGTACTCCTTTCCTTCACTTGGTAAGGCTTACTCGCTTGGGTGGGAATTTGTGACACTAAAGGCAAAGTATGAGCCCCATTCTAAATCAGGCTTAACTAAAGACCACAGGATGCAACCTGAAATGGGGTCATTTGAGAGAGTTCTTTGAGAGGACGACATCAAGCTTCCCATCATAATTAAGACACAGATACCTTTCTGAGGCTGAGAGGAGAAACTGAAGCAATGTAACATGAAATAACCAAAGTAGACTTGACTGGCAGCAGTACTCATAAGTTACAGGCTTGTTGGTAAGGCTGTCAGTTGTCTGGCCTTGTGGTTTTAGCGGTGACATAGGTTTTAAGGGATTAGCCAGAGAAGCTTTAAATTCCTGGCCTGAGAAAATCATTGGATGCGACTACTTTTCATGAGATCCTCTTATCTTTCTAGTATACAAAGTTGTAGAACTGTTTGCCCTTCAAAGTGATGGGGGGGGGGTCAGGTTGTCTACTGAAGAATCCTGGGAACACTGTAAGGTTTTCTAGGAAAGAAAAATATTACTCATAACATGCTTACAAGTAGATAGAACAAGCAGAACCTACCACCAAGGGGTATCATGTTTCCCCACCTTCTAGAACAGGGGTGGGCAACTTGTGGCATATTCCTGGATTGTAACTAGCTCAAGCTTCCACAGAGGGAGGGATGAGGAGAGCTCGAACTTCAACAGCAAGTACTTTCTTTGAGTTTGATAGGTTGCAGTATAGTTTGATAGGTTGCAGTAGAGCTATGCAAAAATGTCCATATGAAGGGTTTTCATATCCTAAATATTTCTGAATGATATCTGGCCACACAGACAGCTGACTTCAGGTGGATGATTGATGTAAAAAAACAATAACAATGGAATCCCAAGGGATAGTTCTGGAGGAGGCAAGATGAATAAATCATGAACCCATGTTTTATCTTCTTGCTCTTACTTTCTTTCTCTCTACAGAATACTTTGTCTGCACTCAGTAGAAAGGGTAACCACCATTTATGTGTTCACATTGTTTGTCTGCCTGTTATTCACTTTAATGCATTTATACAGATGAGTCACCTGCTCAAGTCTGACAGAATGTAAGAATAGAAACAGTACAGAATTTGGTGAATGGGTATGTGTACAACAACACTCCAGTATAACCAGAGAATCTTGTAGCTAGAGACGCCCACTGGCTAAAGTGCACCCGAAGAACAGGTTGGGCCAGATCTAGGGCTGCCTCATGTGATGTGCCCCCTTACCAATCATATGCCATCATTCTTAGGTGCCTTGGGCTCTTTTAAAGGGTGACTGAGGGGGAACACACTGAATGCTGTGTAGGAGTGTTGAGGTGGAAGCAGTGAAAGAAGGAGGGTGGACGGTGAGTAAATATTTCCTGAGCCACTGAGTTGCTTTACTATTATATATTAAATTCTAATACCCTTCTGAATTATCATCTTTAAATATCTAGAAGGTTCATACGGGCTGTCATCTCTGTGCTGCTTCTTTCTGATAATGCTCCCTAAGGGTATACTGTTAATTGGCAGCAAATCTTGTTAGATGCAATAGCATTTACATGTGAGTAGATCTACATAGTCTGCTCACTGGTCTCCTCATTGTTAAGTAGTAGTCCTGTATACACTTACTTTCTATGAAATTAAGTTAATCTGCACGTAGGGTTGCAACTTGAAGCCTTTTGTCCATTTCCTACAGGCAATAAATGTTGATGCTGATAATGATAATACCGTACAGCTCCATAACTTAATGACAGTTCATGTTAAGAGAAAGAAAAATCAATGCTTTAAAGAACAAGTAAAGAATTCAAATTTCCTTTCATTTTTGGTGAATGAGAACAAGATAAAAATAATGAGTTTCTCCTGGCTTAGTAAAGTTAATAGAAATGTGACATGCACATGCTATAAAGTTTTCTGCTTAGTTAATTCTTCTTAATTTTGTGATATGGATTAGTCTACCTTACTTCTTGCTGCACTGCTTCTGATGGGAGGTAGCTGTCAACATAGTTTTCTGTAAAGAGCAATATGCTGAAAAGCTCAGGGCTGTCTGAAGTATGTGTATGTTCCCTATGTTTTTCTAAACAGCATGGTGTATCTGTGCTGTCTGTGTATGAATCACTTATTCTTCTGCTGTTGATGTATACTTTCAACTGAGTGGAAATGAGTTGTCCCTCAACTTTAAGAAACTCATGAAACCTGATCTTACTTTTAAATCCCACTAAGTTTAATGGGCTTGCTCCCAAATTAGCATGTAACGCATTACAGACTAACAAAGTGTTTTGTGTCATGCCTTTACCCCCATCACCATACTACCACAAGTGGTTGGCATCTTTTCTCCTAAAATATCATTGAATATTGATTTTTCTACTATATGCTGTTCTACAAGCCAGAAAGTGTATGATTACTACATAGAGGTGTGTGTGTGTAGCTGTAATTTAGGGTTACAGTTTGGCAGAATATATTTCTTCGCCTCCTTTTTAAAAAGTACCTACATGAAGCACATGGCTGCTAATTGCTGCAGTTCCATTGCAAGCATTAAGACTTCAGGTGCACATTCTCACTTTAAAAAGATCAAACCTCTCTGCTTTCACTGCTTTGTGGTCTGTGAAGCATCTTAGACTATGTTTACAGTATACCTGTGTAGGGGGTCAAAAGACCAAGAAATAATTGGGTAATTATAGCAAACAACAGCCACTTCTTATTACCTTCTCCACTGAAGAAGTGGAACCACTTTCCAGCAAGAAAACTGTCAAAATAATTGTTGTTGGATAAGATCACACCCTTAAGAACTTTGCTGTCTACCCAGTATTTGTCTATCTGTATGAATGACATTCTTGTTCCTCTTGTTTCATGAAAAGGTCTAAGTGACAAATTTTTCAGAAGGTCACCATGCTAAATATACTCTGAAGCTAATCCTGGACTAAATAAATACAAGTAAATGAAATTATTAATTTATATTTCCCATGCCACTAGTTAGGGATAAGCATTCTCAATCTGTGGGTGTCACAAGAGATTGGGGTGAAGCATTTCCTACCACCAGATGGGAAACAGTTTGAAAACTGTTCTTTGGAGAAACAAAGGTGTGGTTCTAACAGAATGAAATGGGTTTAGGACAAGTTATTGCATGGAAGAGTAATGTTAGTACAGGGTGGAAGAACACTTTGCCAATCTTGAGTTTCATTTTGTTTTTTTATTTGTTTTATTATGCTTGGATGCCTCTCAGTGGGTATATTGTAGCATCTGGTGTGAATCCTGCCCTGAAAACTGATGAATAGAAAACTGGGAGACTTAACAAGAGCTTCTCTTGGCCTAACACCTCTGGGTTGAAAGCTTCAGTAGGTTCAGTTAAGTCAGAGTGAGAAGTAATACAGGGATGGTGTGGTGGTGGTGGATAACCCCCAACTATGAGACTGAAAGGAAGAGTCAAAATAACTATGCACATTCCATCTTGTGGGCTGCAATTCTTTCTTTATTCTTGGTAAGTGCAGTTGGATACAGCTGAGCTTCCTTTTACGTAAACATACATAGGATTACAAAAGCATTTTTAGAACTTACAGAGTCCAAGGGCAGGGCCTTTTTCAGGAACCGTGTATGTTCTGATCAAATGCTTCATTAACAAAAACGCTTCATTCTAAATACAGTTGCTAGAGTTCCAGCTTCTGCTAGGAATCTGCCAATACATGTCCAGTCTAAATTCAAGGTGCTTGTGATGACATTTAAAGCCCTAAACAGCTTGCAATCTTTATATTTGAGCGAGTGGCTCTCTCTATAAATTCCTGCCTGAGGACTTAGCTGTGCTGGGTGCTCTTCCCTGCATCTCACCAATGAGATCAATATACTGTGTGAGGATGCAAAACAGGGCCTTCCCAACTGTGGCATCTGGGGACCCAATTAGTGCCAATGCTGGTTTCATTTAGGTACCACATAAAACTTGTCTGATTTATTTCACACTGCTTGCACATATGATTTAAACTGTTTCAACTGGTTTTACTGGAAAAATGCTCATAAAAATTAATAGAAATTTTACAAATTAATATTCCACTATCACCTGAGATTTTCCTATTAAATAGGCTGCACCAAGTAGATAAAGAATCAATGAGGTATTGGAGAGCAATACTCTATATGGTGACAGCGGCGAGAATAATATACGCCAAGTATTGGAAAAATAATGACACTCCTGAAATAGAGAAGTGGATGTACAAATTGATGGAATTTGTGTCATTAGATGACCTAACTTTTGCAATGAGGGGTGAATTGCAGGGGAAGAATGAAAGAGAAATGGCACCAATTAAAAATTACATGAAACAAAACTGGGCATTACAAAGTTAAACAAGTTTGGGGGGAAATAAATAAATAAACAAAAAATTTATTGTAAGAGAATTAAAAGATAGAAATTGACGAATTATAAATACTGCATAGAACACGGGCAAGTCATCAGGAATAAGACAATAATAGAAGAAACTTAGAGATATAAAGTAACTCACCCAAACAAGAGTGTATGGGAAGTGGGAAATATGTACTATGAAATGTAATTAAGAATTGTTTAAAGAAAACAGAAACTTTGTGCAAAGTTAAATTACTTAATCTCTATAAAGATACACAAAATCCTTTTCATAATAGCATGGGAAAAGTAATTTAAAGAATGAATTGTATTTTATGCAATTGAAAATCAAATATGGTTTACTAGAAGGTGTACTTGGAAATATTGATTGATTTTAATAAAAATAAGGGAAAAAAATAAACTGTTTCAACCTGTTTTAACTGGTTAATTTGTTTAATATGTTTTAATCGAATTGTTTTAAATTGTGTTAACCTGTTTGTGTTGATTTTACTTGTATGCCATCTTGTGATTTTCTGTTATATGAAGGGGAGGAGGAGGAGAGGATGATGATGATGAGTACGTGTTGAGTGCTCATAAGTGAACTTACATGTGCAAGAAATAGAATGGTGAAGATAAGCAAGATCCATATGCAGCAGAGGACTGCTGCTTTGTAGCTTCATAACAGAGCCAGCAAAGGGATCACTGCACGATGACACATTGGCCTTTTCCACACGGGGTTTTTGAAACGGTGCAGTCCGTCCTCCAAGGAGGAGGTCTGCACCTCATACCGGACTGGGTCAGACCTATTTAAGGTAGATCCGCACCTCAGTCTGGTCCGGAATGACCCCAAGTGGTCCTCCAGCGTGCTTTTGAAAGACCTGATTTTTCCGGTCTTTCAAAAGCACGCAACGTGCCACTGCAAGCCTGCTCCCTTATGCAGATTCGCAGGCTCACACAAATGCGAGCCTGCGATCTGCCCAGGGGTGGGCTTTAGGCTGGCGAGCTTCAGCGGTTGGTCGAGACCCTCGACCAACCGCTGAAGCCGCCATTTGGGACGCCGGAGCAGTACATATTGATGAGCATGCACTGCTCTGAAGCACCGTGGGCTGGACCAGGGAGCCAAAAGGTCCGGTGAGTAGCAGCGCGGGGCGATTCCCTCGCCCGGTGTGGAAAAGGCCATTGACAGGGGTGTTCTTGTGTGCATCAGGCACTCCCACTCTGCATCAGTTACCCAGCTTAGCAATTCAGTAAGTAGATTTCCTAGTGACTCTCTTAAGAGCACACAAATTTATATTGTGTGAAAGGGCATACAGGATTCCAGCCATAATTCATAATAGAACAAGCCCACTAAATGTACTGTTAGAGGGCAAATCAACATTTGTGTAAATTATTTTGATTCAGTGGGTCTGCTCTAGTTGGGACTAATTGGATTTTGTCTATAGTTTAGTAGGCTTGGATTGCTGCAGATTCCATGTATAGTCTTCTCCTGATTGCTACAATATACTCTCTTTAAAGGGTTATATGTGGAACACTGTTCACATGCACTTGTACATACATTTTTATAACATGGGTCTCCAAATATTGTTCAAGCGCAACTCTCATCAGTTCTCACCATTGGGTGTGCTGGCTAGGGCTAATGGGAGTTGCAGTCCAGTAACATGTTGGAGGGCAACACGTTCCCCACCTTTGCTGCTCTAACCTGTGACCACACAAACAAATAAAACAAAAAAAACCCCACTTTCTCCCCCTTAATCAGTAGAACATTTCCTTAGGGTTCCTAATGAGTTGAAAGTCAATAAAGAAATATGCTAATAAATAAATCTGCAATGGTCGCTTAATGGCAACACTGTAAATGGCATTTGACTTTGAGTGACATTATACGGAAAGGACCAGCTGTGCCTTCTTATGGGAGTTCATGAGAGTTCTATACAATAACAAAGTGTGACACAAAGTTAGGCAGGAGAGGAAGAGGCAACAAAACTTATTTTTTATTTGTATACACACGTAGAAACATGTATAAGCTGCCAGCTAGTCTAAATGTATGATCAAGTATAGTTCATGAACTCCCTTCTCATTGCATGTACTGACTATGTTGTCTTTTATATCTCCTCCTTAATTCAAGGGCTGCTTCATGTACTAATAGGCAGGCAGAAGAATTCAACACCATTCTCATAATATAATAGAGCAGACACAATCATGGAAATAACTGAATGTAGTCTGATACACTGCCCAGGGCTTGTAGTGTGAAACTGGTTGGAGCAGACAGTGTTTCTTTCAGAACTTCACACCTTGTATTATAAGATGCATTACCCATTAAGCTTTGGGCTCACTAGTTTGGTGGGATTTGAAGGCTGGCAGCTAACCCAAACTAAAGAGACATTAAATTGAGTGTAGACTGTTGACAGTACCTGCCTGTTGAAACATTAGTCTTACTTAATTATTTTTATATTCTCAACAAAGCAGTATCCAGCTTGAGTTAATATTGAATGGGGAAGCAGTCATGACTAGGGGAAAAAGAAAGACTGTTAGGGGTTTCCTAAATAGCCTGTGGCTGTTCAAAGGGTTAAAAAATATTGTGAAGTGACACAAGTATTTAACAGTCTCTGATCCATGCAAAATAATGCTATGTTGACCCTGTTAGCACATCATGCTGGGGTGGTGCACTTAAGGGCAGCTTCTTGTGATATGCAAATTGGAGACCATCCTTAGGTGTCTGCAAACAAGCCAAGATCAAATCATGGTGTTAAATTGGCTTCCCATATTGCAAGGGTGGGGCAAGTGTTGGCTGTGGGTTGCATGCAGCCCTTGGAGCCCCAAAATGCTGCTCCTGAAGCTGCCCTTAAGCCCCTGAAAGCCCCCAGATGTTCAATTTTTTTTTAAAAAAAAATTTTGTCCCAAGGGCAAAAAAGGGTGTAAAACAGCTAAAAACAAAACCAGAAGTGAGACAATGCCAATTCTGGTCACATCAGGTATGCTGCTGTGATCTGTCAGGAGTAATGAAGGTGAAAATTGGCCTCTGTTCCCTCCACAGCTTTAAACCCCTATAATGCCATTTTGTTAGAAACATTTAACAATAGTTCATGTTTTCCACATCAGAGAAAACTGGGTTTCTGGGCCCTAGCTTGATTTGTTGCTCAAATTAAGAGAGGAGCAGGTTCCTGCTGGTCGTCTACATCCTGCTTATTCAGCTGGGTTTCTGGAGTTACTATGATGTACTGATACAAGTAATATATATAAGGCATTGGAATCCTACCAATCTGGAATTTACAAAATTATGTTCACTATGGATGTACTTCTCACAGGGTGTTTTGTTATAACTTCATTTGCTGAAGATGACAGAGGTATAACTAATTTACACTCTAAATCAGTGGTATCACTGGGGTTGGTGTCACGCAGGGTGGTAATTCTTGGTGTCATCTCCATGGAGCCTTTTGTGTCCAGGGGCTGGAAGTCTAGGGATTCTGGTCTATTGCCATAGGGACACACCCTCTGGGTATTCCAATTTACCTGCCTGGCTCTAGATGAGTGAAAACACTAGGGAACTTGTCCAGTCATAAGAAAAAAGTGAGCAGTCATCCTAGATGAAGCCATATGGGCTCTTGTGGAGGGGGGAAAGAA
Organism: Iguana delicatissima; assembly: GCA_948472985.1. Lineage (NCBI taxonomy): Eukaryota > Metazoa > Chordata > Lepidosauria > Squamata > Iguanidae > Iguana > Iguana delicatissima. The sequence continues at coordinate 480,914 of CAOKZL010000731.1, forward strand.
GGGGCAGGCAGTCATTTTGGTGTCACACCCCCTCTGGTGGTGTCACCCAGTGCTATCTGCACCCCCACACACACACACACACCCAACCTTCTAGTGACATGAGTGCTCTGGATGCTTTGCATAGGAAAGGAGTAGATTAGACCTCCTCAGGGTTTTTTTTACTGTCCTTTGTCTGTTCAACCTATGCTGATCTTCTTCCTGATGTAGGCCAATACTCTTAGGGTGGTTGATGTCATCTTCTTCCCATGCTTCACAGTATCTTCCAAGGAGGAGAAGACATCTTGGCTTTGATCCAAGGAGGAGGAGGCAACCATGGCTCCCTGCTGGGTTTGACCAATTAGCACTAGATCTAGCTTATCTTTTTATCACAATGTATTTCTCTCAAAGATTGACTTTCTCACTTGAGGATGGTGACTCAGTGTGTGATTGCTTTACAGGGGAACAGACAAACTGTTTTAACTGGTCTGATATTCAAAGGGGCTCAGTATGTAGTTCATACTGAGAATCCACACTTTGCAGTGACATTCTACCCTTTTATTTCATGACAGCCACTTACCAAATGCTTATATGGCTTTATTTTGCATTCTGTGCTAGCACTGGGCAAATAGCCAAGTGCAATCTGGGAATCTGGTGCTGAAAAAAGCATGTCCTTTTTATTTTCCTTTGTTTGTTTGTTTGTTTGTTTTGAGGGGGATGGGGGGATAAGTGTATAAACTGAGACCAGTGGAAAGAAGAAGCCAGCTCCAATTGATTATGAACAGCTCTGAACAAGGGCTTTTTGGTTTCTTTGACAATGAAGGACAGTATTGCCTGATTCCAAGAGTCTTCAGAGCGGCAACATTGGCACAGGCATCACTTGTTGAGGGGAAGAATACAAACTCAAACATTTTAAAAATGAAGCATGAAACCTTATCTGTCTTTCCCTCATAACAGTATGCCCTCATTCTCCAGTGGGACTCCTTAGTAAACTTGTGTAGGATCAGTAATGACTCTCCCAAAGCTCTGGTAAAATTGCTAATATGTAGCATAATCAAATGCCCATTTTAGCCAGTATTTATTGGCCCTCCTCAATACTTGATGAAGAAAATATTATTTTCACTATGGCTGCATTTCCCTTGACCGGGACTTCTGAGGTTTCAGCAGAGCCATAGGGTGATGAGAGAAAATCAAGAGAAAGTTCCCCATTAATCCACTATCTGACCAAAGACCAAGGCAAAGGAAAAGCTATCACTGATTGCATCTTGTACTGTTCTGTAGCTGTATGGCACAAAAGATCTCTGTCAGGAATGTGAATGAAAATGTTATTTCATCACACAGTAAAGAAACTGAAGTCTAGAAAAAGATATCACCATAGGCAAGTTGTAGATCCCTTTTTGATTCCTTTAAACTTCCTTGGCTATGGGCAAAGGCACAACCCATTACAACAAGGATATTAGACTAGCATTGCAACATGACTGGCTCCAAAATTTCCTCCACTGCAAGGTTCCTTGATCTGACATAGTTGAAGAATTATAGAAATATTCCCCAATTATGAGCTAGAGTTGGATTTTGAAGCTGGTAAGGAATGAGGATGCTGCTCCACATCTGTGTTTTTGAACAGTCTGTATACCAGTGTTGGCAAGGAGATTCTTGAAGCTATAAGAAAAAGTAAATTTTCCAAGTTCTGGACTTGTTGGCCTTTGGAGGCATAAGGAACTTGAGCAGTCATAGAAAAAGTACAGTCCTCCAGATGTTGTTGGACTGCAATTCTCCACATTCTTCATCATTTTCTGTATGGGATAGAGCTGAGCGGGGGTTGCAGTCCAATAATAAACTGAGAGCCACCCTGTTCTTACCCTTATACTACAGGCTGCTGCTGTCATGCTTCTAACATAGGAAGGGCAGCATTGCTAGTAGGACTTCATGTATCTTGTGCCAGTTTGTTTCACCAGTGTCCAGGAACAATCTACATGAAGCACAGATCTGAATAGTGCAATCAGGCACTGTAAAAATGCCTGATTAACTACACTTCACCTCAAAAAGTTAAGACTTAAAATGTAACAGCTAGTCTTCAGTGTGGAAAAAGTGTCTTTTTCATGTGGAAAAGTGGGAGGAAATGATGGTTGACAGGAATTTAGTTGCTGCTCCTGTTAATAAATTGAGATTCTTCAACTCAGTGATCATAACAATGGTTAAATTCTGTACAGAAAACTTTTGGTTTTTGTAGTATGTCTTTTCCTCATTAGCTGAAAGGAAAGACCTGAGTTGGTAGAGGTGAAATTCACTTTGACTGGCTTTCTAAAATGTTTGTTTTCTATGCCATGATTTCCAATTTGTGGGTCTTCGGATGTGGTTCGACTACAATTCAGAACCCCTCACTATTCTGACTGAGGTTTCTGGCAGTTGAAGTCCCACAATGTCTGCGAATCCAAACTTGGGAACAACAGAGACCCTGTCAAAAACCTGGTAAAGATGCTGCTGTGTCAGAACCAAGAAACTGTTAGTCAAAAATTGCTTTCCTTGGTCTCCCTTACAGGAAGCCACATTCTGCAATGATACAAATCTACAGGCTCACTAACATCTATTGCCACATGTTTTTCCAAGCTTCTTGGTAAGCAGGAGGAGAAAGAACACACAGTCAGAGAAATGATGTTAGAGAAGTGCCATTCTTTTTTCTTTAATGGTTAAGAGCTGCAAAATGGACAGATACTGATTCATCACATTCTTATCTGCACTGGAAAAGTTTCACCTGTTGACTTCAGCCTGTCAAAGCTGCAGAGGTTCTGTCCGTGGACAAAATAGCAACCTTGAAGTTTATGCTTGCATGTCTTGAGTCCACACCTGGTTATTCCTGCTCATAAGAGGGCATGGTGAGTCCTACTTGAAACAGAGAGTGAATTCCTTTGATTAAAAAAAGAACACAGAGCTTGTTAAATCTATGAGGTTTGCCAGCATGGGCACATAGGAACCTTGTGAAGAATCGCTGTAAATTCCTTGGAGAAAGCCTGGGACTAGAATGTGGAATAGAGAGAGTCATCTTTAAAAATGCAATTAGAATGTCATTTTCTTAGCTGCCCATATTCTAGCTGCAACTGGTTGTTCACATTCTCTTCTTGGGCTTGTTCTTTCACAGATTTTGTGGCATATTTCTCATTTTTGGCATGGGTGTGAGTTTCTCACTAGAAAGGCTGAGTTGCCTCAGGCTATCCACTGTGAAATAGGAGGTGACATGTTCAACCATGGAGCAGAAGCCATAGCCCAAGGTAGAAGGCAGCCTCCTAGGCTAGAAATGAGCATGAGAATCTGTGGGAAAACTTCACACAGGGCACCATTGTAGACCTAGTACCAATGGTATGATGTACAAGCAAACATGATTGTTTTGATTTAGGAATTGCATTCTTCAACAAACTGAAAATCCTGGAACTGAAACACCTTGATAGAATATATTCCAAATCTGTATCAAATTATAGCAGTATGGTAGAAGGGAAAAGCAATTGCACAGGCTATAACTCTGACTTTGTAGCTTCACACTTCTGGTGAAGCTACTGTCATGTAACAACACAATGCTGTCAATTTCTATCTATTAAATGATTGTATTCTTATTTAGTTTGTTTTCTTAAAAAATATGAATCACTTTTGTACTCAATGGGTTCTTATTATATATGATTCATGACTGTCTTTGTGCAGAAGTGTTAACCTAGAAAATGTAATCTCTATTAAAGCTTAGTTCCAGAGTTTCAAGATTTGAACAACCAGAGTTGTTCAATTTGGCATTTGGTGGCAAGGAGTAGTGGGGGTGTCTACTGCCAAGACTAATGCAAGGTGATCATAGTTCAAGGCTAGGAAAAATGGAGGTTCTAGATACCATTTTTTTTTAATTTTGAAGGAGCATAAAGTCTCCTTGAAAATCACCTAAAAGGGTGCAGAACCACCTCCCCATAGGCCATTCATTATTTTCTATATCCCATGGCCCCCACTCCACCCTAAAGCAGCCAAAAACCAACCAAGAATCCAGGAGGTTAAATATGAAAATGACTTTCCATCACTTCTGCATTGCATTTTCAGCCCATTTTCAGGCGAAAATGCAGTGGTGCAGCTTGTGGTGGGCAGGGGCAGGAGTGGAAATCAGCTCCCATCCTCACAACAGTTGCCCACTCATGTGCTAGATAATGAAAGTACTGAATGCATTTTACATATCACACTAATACTAGGCATTTTAACAATTTGACACATTAATTAATGAGTTGACAAACTAATTCTAGTGATAATAGTCACAAAATTGAGGTCACATTTTTGGGCCCCAAATCACTTCTCTTTTTCCCCTCCTAAACTAGAAATGACTTCCTAGTCATATCTGATTCCCACCCTACAAAACAAGGAGGTGCAGCCCATAGAGATGTGGGAGCATATAAAATTGCATGGTCAAGTGTCCCAAACCCTCAGCAATTGTCCACCCTTTCTTTCTTTCAGCGGGGTGGACAACTGTTGAGGATCATACAGGATTTCCTTGGGGTTCATGAACTTTTCTACTCCTAGGTTTGATTTATACAGAGATCACATATATTTGAACATGTATATGTTTGTTATTTACCTGAAGATAAGCCTGGTTTTCTAGATTAGTGCTTATTTAGCTATATGATGTGATGGACCTGCTTTGTTTTATTTTTCTCCCATTGTGCCAGGGACATATTTGTGCTCATGTTTGTTTCTTTCCTCACAAACCTGCATGGAATGGCTCACAGACTACTACTGTTCCATGAACCACCACTTCAAATGGACTGTTCTAGATAGCAATTTGTCTAATAAAAAGGCATCTCTACTTTGTCTTTGCACCAAGTTTCACATTATTTACAGGTATACTTTTAAAGGGATCCTACAAAGGAATGCTTCATCATACATCATTTCCATCATCTATGGGCAAGAATGAAAAGAATGTGCAACTCTGGTTACAGGAATGCCCAATAAAAAGTTATATGGATAGCTCATTCTGATGCAATTTAAGGAGATTCTATCAGAAACCAGATATACTGTACTGAAGAAGTTTTTATGTGGCTTGCTTTCAGTGAGAGAGATAGGAACGCTGAAGGGAGACAGCGTAGTCTTGAGAGAACCTACAGTACTGATAAACTTATAATTCTCTTCTAGACTGCATGACAAGTTCAAAATGGCAAAAGGTGATACTGGTGTGAGATGTTTCCAAGGCCTCCTGATCCTGGGGAATGTTGTCTTGGGGGTAAGTGAATTTGAACTATGTAATCTGGGAATGGCAATGTCAGAAATGCCCCCCATTTTCAATGAAGTATTGGTATGTGAACACACTGAGTAGCAGTTTTCAAGTGCTTGATATCATTATGTATGTCTCTAGATTTCTAGAGCCTACAAACTAGAAATGTACCAAATAATAGTTAATTTTCAGCTAGTTGACAAAAAGAGAGATTCCCAGCCTTTGAAAAAGGTGTTTTCCCACCAAGAAAATGAGGATGTAGTGAGATTCTTCATTGTTTCTGATTTTTTTTTCTGTACAGATTTCATTCATATTCAATCAAGTTTTTTTGTGCAAAAAACCCAAGTGATTTACTGTGCAGGACACTAGGTTTGTGTAGGTGTTAAAAAATTTGGCATTTTTTTTAATTTACAAGCAAACATTGTTTCCATTTCTGGTATCAAAAGGGTGTTAGAAAACCTTTTAAAATGTCTCCAGTTTGGTACAAAAATGACTTCTCCATTTCCTCCTCCCCAAAGTAACAGAAAGTCAAATGAGATATTAAGAGCAATGCATATTCCCTCTGAACAACCTGTTTTTCCTGGCACAATGAGATTTACTCAGAGATGCTTCAGCAATCAGACTTACACATTTATCCTATGGTCATTTTCCAATCACAAATGAGAGCACCCCAAATGAACCTATAAGGTGAGGATAATCATGTGCTGTGAGAAACGGACATCTTTAACATCTCTCTGTATATCAAATGGTTTGACCCCAGGTGATGAATATATACATCAAAAATCAGTACTTAAGAAAAAGAGGTGTTAAGTGGGATGGAGAAAGAACAGCTGGGATAAAAGGAGTCCTGTGACACTTAACCCAAATATAAGCAGTTAAGATTATGCTTGTTTAAGAGAAGCAGTAATATTTATTCAACAAAATTCAGAGATAGAGGATTAACTAGGTAGAACATGTGGAGATCCATGTAGAACACATGTAGAACACAGTTATCTGTGTTTCTTTTGTCCACAAGAAGGAACGAGAGGAATACTTATTAACATTTGCATCTTCAGTTTAAAAAAAATGTCTCAACACTCAAAACACCCCACTGAGGCAAAGGAGACCAGCCATAAGTGTCTTTACACTTTGGAATTTCATTGCATAAAATGTTTTGGTGCAAAAAAATGCATGTGGTTTTCCTGCACAGAAAGTGTGGATCAGCAGCATTTATACTAAAACTGAAAGGATACAGAGAAGCTTAGCATGGCTCCAGAACCAGGATTATACACAAATTCATGAAGCATTCTATATTTTGCAGAAAATATATCTCTGCTCCAAAATACTTTTTCTATGCAAGAAAACCACATATGTTTGACCAAAAGAATGTTGCCCAGTGAAAGCCCAAAGAATGAATACCATTTGAAAATAGTGCAGGAAAGCTTTTATTCTCAAACAGCAGGGAGAAAACTGCTGACGTTGTTTGTTTTTGCATGTGGGAACTGAATAAGTGAAGACTTCATCCCAGCTCACAAGTTTGTGCAAGCACCGTTTGATCTGGAATACCAGAAGAGGATTTATTGCAAGCTTTGAGCAATGTACGCAGTTTAAGGGAGCAGCAGTCTTAAGTATGATGAAAACAAACCCAAAAATACTATCCTAGGATAATGGTCTCTATGTCTTTGGTCCACAGTGTTGTGGCCTTGCTCTCATGGCCGAGTGCATATACTTCGTGTCAGACCAACATACATTGTACCCATTGCTGGAAGCCACTGACAATGATGATATCTTTGGAGCTGCCTGGATTGGGATCTTCACTGGCTTCTGTTTCTTTTGTCTGTCTGTCCTTGGTATTGTTGGTGTCTTGAAGTCAAACAGGACAATGCTACTGGTGGTAAGCTGGGGAGTAAATAATACTGTGGAACTTTCTCATACTCTAAGGGCAGTGATTCTCAACCTTTTGTCCTCCAGATGTTTTGGACCTCAACCCCCAGAAGTCATAGCCAGTATGGCCAATGCTCAGAAACTGCAGAAGCTGAAGTCCAAAACATCTAGAGAGGACCAAAGGCTGAGAACCACTAATCTAAGGAATCAGCCAGCTGGAAGTTGGTGCATGCCTGATGTCTCCCAACAAGAATTATATAGTTAGAAGGACCCTATCTAATTTAATCCCTGTAACTGCAGGACTGCACAGTTAAAGAATCCCTGGCAGAAGGCCCTCCAACCTCTTGTTTCAAAACCTCCAATGAAAGATAGTCCAGGACCTTCCAAGTTAATCTAGTGTAGAACAGCTCTTAGTGTCAGTCTGTTCCTAACAGTGATGACTATGTGAGAGAAAGCAATAACTAGGTTGTCAAAGTAATATGTCTGCAGAGTTGCAGAAATGAGAATAATCATGGGTATTAGCACTTTCTGAACAAATGAAACTCACTGCTGCAGCTTCCACATTGTCACAGTTCTAGCGTGGAAGAAGTAGAAACTAATTTTTCCCCAGTTACAGATATATGTGCATAGTTTGCTGTCAATCATTGTGAAAGGTATGGCAAAAAAAGACAGAATTCATTTTAACTGAAGTAGATAGTGTCCTATATCTTACCATCATCATCCCACAAAACTCAGTTTTGTCCCTGAAGGGAAAGTATCTGTATGTCTTGAGCCAGAGGAGTGATAGTTTACATTTTATTAGATAGAAGCAGTCAGCTTCTCTTTAAGGAACATTTTAATTATTATACCAAAAGAAAGGGACATTTATTAAAAACTCCTTTTAAGTGTTTAATTTGATTATCAAACACCAGGCCCGGGGCTGGGAATGTTTTCCACAATATGGAATAAACTTTTACCAAATTCTGCTATGAGATTGAACGACAGGGAGGGTTATTTTTAATCAGATCTTTTTCTCCAGTTTAATTTACAAAATCAGATACTTATAAGGGATCTTCTTGTAACAGGATGCCTCTGCCAGTGTTTGCAAAGAACCTGGTGTGTGGAAGAGGGCTTCTCAAAGTATTAGCTTACACATTTGTTTATTAATACTTCTGCAACATTAAAGGATGACCAGCATTTGCAACTGAGTTATTGACATTACAGAATTCTTGTTAAGTTATGGTAAGGAGTTACACCGTTATTTGGCCAGTCCAATGATTAGTGGCACAAAAATGGTAAAAAAGACTGCAAATGCAGATTTATTTAATTTGAGATTTTATGGGTTTTTTTTTTAATAAACTAGAAACAGGTTCATTATCAACTTAAATGCACTTCCACCTCCCTGACATTGGCCTCCTCCACTGTTCCCAATTATCCCATAAGTAAGACATAACTATAATCAGTTCTATAAGGTATAGTTAGTCTTGTTTTCATGCATTTATAGACAAAATGCCCATGCAACAAGCATGTATACATACACCAGACCTTTACAGAGTGCATGGGTATGGTGGGGAGATTAAGAGAGTTGGGGTGTTTAGTTGTACTACATCAAACCTCAAGGAGTTCCAAGAGAGTGAACCATATATTTCAATATTTTTGTGCAAAATGCAAAGAAATAACCTTTTACTTCTGTGGTAGAATCAGCAAGTCATTCTAAAATAGTTAAAATTGCAGAACAGAGCACAGAAACTACCAGGAAGCAACATTGGGTAGGTCTCCAGTAAGCAGAATACTAACTTCCACCCAGAAAGCACCCATCCAAAAAAAGCAATACTTGGAAGTCCCTCAAAAGCACTTAGGAGCCAGCCAAATCCAGACTTTTTGTAGTTGAATTGTTCAGGATGGGAATTGCCCAGCTAAAGGACCCCTGTGACACAAGTGTAAAAACAGAGGAGAAAAGAGAGAAAAACGCTGGCACACTTTCTGACCCGTTTCCATATTAAGACAGTAACAGAAGTAGGGTCACAGTCCAGAATCACTCTTTTGGGATGGAAGTGCAGAATCTATTGTTTGTGCTGGTACAGAATGAGCAGAAAGGTGGAATTATACATTGCCAGCTGGTCGGTCGGTCGGTCGGTCAGTCTGTCTGTCTGTCTCTCTCTCTCTCTCTCCCGCTCTGGATGAACAAGCCCTGAGTCCTGCTTATGAAACTCAAACCTGGGCATGGACAACTTGGGCACGGAGCTGGGGGGCTGCTACAGGTCTCTACAGAATACTGAGGACATCTATCCCCACCCGCACACTTCAATAACTCTTTTGTTCCCATATCTCTCATGTTCCACCAAAAATTGTAATCCAAAAATTGTTTTGCTTCCAAATGGTCCACTGTGTCCCAAAAGCCTTGGAGGACATCTATGGCATTATTTCATTGGATGGCATGGTTCAGTCTCTTCCCTTTTTTAGGCCTGGAGAAGCTTTTTCTCCCCAAGAAATGTAAAGGTAAAAGGCCAAAACTATTTTTAAAAAATGTAGTGAAATGACTCATAGTACCCTTTTGGAGAGGAAGGTGTTGTGAGCCATTTGGGGCAAAGATATTTTTGAACCGCCTCGAAATTTGGGGAGTCAATTGCAGGGCCCTTTGGAGGCTCCAAAAACTGCATTAGGAGGGCCACATTTGGCCCATGGGCTGTACTTTGCCCCCCTCTGTTTCACATCTTGCTACTTCGAAGGATAAAGTGCAGACAAAAGTGGAAACCTTTCCCAGAAGAGATATTTGTTTCTTTTGTGCATCTAAATCTGAGACGTGAGGATGTTCAACATTCTGTCTGACAGATGGTGTGTATTTTTTAAAAATTTTTTAGTATATCCTCCTGATGATGGTTGTCTTTGCCTTTGAAGTTGCCTCCAGCATCACAGCAGTAGTGCATCGAGACTTCGTAAGTACTCTGTTGTTCTTCTGGGCTCCTCTGTTCTCTTAGCTGTTCTCAGCTTCAGACTTGAGGCTGAAAAGAAGCAGGATTGAGACAAAGCTCTGCAAAAAGGTTGGAACTGTACACAGAAATAGAGATAATGGCAGAGGAGATATTTGTGGTACAGATGGACTTAAATCAAATGTTACAGGTGATCTGTTCTGAGCCAAAGAAAATGAAACTTCCCAGTGCCCATTTGGGTCCCCAGTAGGGCAGTGGTGAGGAAGGTATGGTCCACAGATTACATGTGGCCCTGAGGACCTGTTTTGAAGTCTTAAGGCCCCCTCCCAGTAAAAACATGACACAAAAAAAGCTAAAACACACTGAATGAGTGGCGTCTCTTTCTACAAGCCCTCACTGCTGCCCAAAAACTGTGTCTCTCAAAATCTACAAAAAATGGCTGTATTTGGCCAGATTTCCAGGACCAGAATTAACACAACATCATTTTCAGGAACATTGGCCCATGGGATGGGGGCTCAAGGGGGAATTTTTCCCCTCCCTTCTACAGTTGCTCATCACTGTAATAACAACAGGTTTTGTAGCCCCAAGAAGTGTGGAGCTGAACGATATAGGAACACTAGTACACATTGGGTCAAATCACCGAACCATCTAGCCTAGAACTGTCAACATTTGCTACTGGCAGCTATATAGGTTTCAGGCAAAATTCTTTCAGAACACTACCTGGATGTCCCTGCTGGCCTCCATGCAAATACAACCTTATCTGAAATAAGACTAGATCAGGTGTCTTCAGAGTGTTTTGGAGGCATAATTTTATTATATATGAAGATATAATTTTATTCTACAATGTATGCATGTTGATCACTTGCTCAGCAGAGGCAATCAAAAGTCACCTGAACAAATATTTCCTTGTATTTATTCATTAATGTGTTCCTTCACTTATTTATTGAAAGTATTTTTGTGTCACGTCCCAGCCCGCAAGGGCTCCTGAAGCAATGAAAAATAAAGACCAGTTAAAACAACACAAAGTAAAAATATGTTTTAAAAATAAAAGTTTAAAAACAATCCTAGAATCCAGTTTCAAAACAGTTAAAACAGTAATTTCAAATACAGAACACTCTGCAGAACAGCACTGTTTTGGCTGCCTGCTAGAAGCTTCAAAGAGATGGGACCAGCCTAATTTCATTGGGTAGAGAGTTCCACAGTTGAGGTGCTGCTACAGAGAAAGTATGTTTCTGATCAAGTAGCCTTCTGTCAAACCTTGGATGGGGGCATCTGTTGCTTTTGTGTAAACTACATACCACTATATAGTGGAAGAGAGCATTTAACTGTAAATACCAAGCAACATAACGTGGATTTTGTTGGGGAGTTGCATCTTTTCCAGAAATAGTTTGTTTAACTCTCAGACTTCCTCTCCTCTCTTATTGCTGTGTAGCTCACACCTAATCTCTTCTTGAAGCAAATGCTGGAAAAATATCAGAATCCAGATCCAGTCAACAATGATGACAAATGGAAGAGTGATGGTATCACCAAGACGTGGAACCGTCTCATGGTGCAGGTAATGATAACTTGTAGTGACCCTGGGAGTATAGCTCTTTGAAGAATGAAAAAATGCTTTTCCAAATATTTCAGGACTTTCTAAATGATCTTGTTTTCTCTTTGTTTTAAATGAAAAAGTCCTGCTGAACATATGCAGCTGTCTTTTGTGGAATGTTAATAATAAAATGCCCCCTAATTTCATAATTCTTCTAAGGTTTTTGGCATATCTTGTTCAGGTGTTGTAATTACTGGTGGAAAGAAGGTGTGAGTGTGGCATACCAAATTGCTCTGCACTTACTATAATGCGTGCCAATATTCCTTGCTTTGGCATCTATGCACACATCTGTAGGAAGGCCCTTTTTCTGGAATACTATATGCATGGCTTCACTATAGCATTGAACTAGGAATGTAAGAAGATCACAAATGTTCTAGTCTTCATTGGGAAAGGGTACTTTGACACAAATTGGCCAACTAGAGCAAGAAGTTTATTTCCTTGCCTGCTTACTTGCATTTTTGCACATGTTTGTGAAAATGTCATTTGAGCAAAACACACTCAGTTTTGTTGGAAATACTCTGGGTTTGCAAGTATTTCCAGAAAATATTATGAAGTGCTAAACAAATCATAATATCTTATATTTTCACCTAGTGGAAAGAAAACTTTTCAGATTTTTCATTCCTGCTTGTGAGAATGAAGTAAGTAAAGATTTGCATCGTAATCTAGAGCCCTGTGCTATTAAGGCTACTGGGCCTCATTAGAAGCTTTTGCTGATTAATACTGATTTGGGACATCATGAAAGGACAGCAAGTTGTTATTCAGTTTATTATTATTATTGTATTTTTATTATCAAGGAAGAGAGAGACATTGGGATTTTCTGCATCAGGTTCCAAAACAGTTTGATTACTTTGCCTCAGGCAGCAAGATGTTTTGGACTGATCCTGCATATAGCTATATCCATGAAGGGCCCCTCCCTGCAGATATTCACACAGATGTCATGGGGTGAGGTTACTCAATGTGCAAGACTTTGGAGGTAGAGCAAAACCCCAGTTACCAAGAAAGCTTACCAGTATATGTAACACCAAAGCAATGCTTCAGTATTCTGTTTATCCATACTTTTATGCTGATCTTTGGAAAATTACTTCTGGGGACTTCAGTTGTCAAAATCCTCAGTCAGGTTGGCCATGGGCCAAAAATGTAATGTTTCCAAGTTCTGCATATATGTTTCTTGCTGTTGTGTGTTCACTTCTTCACTGAACGCAATAAAGCTGTTATGCTTTTTCTATTTCCAATGGTATAGTCCCATATAGTAACATCCTGTAAATTCACCTATCTGAAGAATCCTTAATCTGAAAGGCTATTGATAGCATATTCCCACTTAGCCTAGTTCTACTATGTAATATTCTAGTGGCTTTGCTCCATGTGGACCTTCAGAGATGCCAGCTTACTGAATGTGAACCTATCACTGGCTGCATTTCATTTGTTTCCTTCCCAACAAATTCCTTTCTGATGTTTTTTACATGACAAAATAATATATTTAATTCCTATTGTTGTTGTATGCCTTCAAGTCATTTCTAACTTATGGAGACCCTAAGGTGAATCTATCATGGGTTTTTCTGGGGTTGAGAGTGAGTGATGTATCTGAGGTAACCCACTGGGTTTTCATGACTGAATGAGGAACTGAACCAGGTCTCTAGGGTCATAGTTCAACACTCAAATCATTACACTATGCTGGCTCTCACTTAATTCCTACAGTCCTAACAAAACAACTTTCCTATCAACCCAGGACAACTGCTGTGGTGTGAATGGTCCAAGAGACTGGCAGAACTATACCTCCGTTTTCAGGAGAATGAACAATGATGCGGATTTTCCCTGGCCACGGCAGTGTTGTGTTATGGATGTCCTAGGAAAGCCAACCAACCTGGATGGATGCAAACTGGGGGTATCTGGGTATTACCATGAAATGGTAAAGACTGTCTTGATCTTGCTTTTGTAGTAATTGAAATGTTTACATTCTTTTTCTATGGAATGTCAGTTAACTGCTGGGGGGGTGTCTTGAGTTGGCAATGACTGACCAGGAATGTGACTTTGGCATTGTACTGTATTCCTCAGTGAAAAACATTGCTCTAACATGTAACAGCTGTGAAACAAGCATATTTAATGTTGGGGAATATTTGGAAAGGAATGAGTTCTAAAACTGTCAAAATCATAATGTCTTTATGGAAATACATGGTGCAACCACTCTTAGAATATCTGGCCTCTACACCTCAAAAAAAGATATCATAGAGCTATAAAAATTATCATAATTGACAGCCAAAATGATGAAGAGGTTGGAGTAATGCCCCTATGGGGAAAGATTACAATGGCTGGGGTTGTTTAACTTAGAAAAAAAAGGTTAAGTCGAGGAGAAGACATCATAAATATGACAGATGTGTATAAATTTATACATTATGAGGAGAAAGTAGATTGGGAGATGTTTTTATTCCTCTTTCATAATGTTTCAAGCCAGAGTCATATAGTTAAACTGGGTGGCAAGAGATTAGTTTTTGTAGCACATACTTAAAACTATGGAATTTGCTTCTACATTATATAGTGATGGCCACCAACTTGGATGTCTTTAAGAAGGGGATTAGATAATATCATGGAGGATACAGCTATCTATGGTTATTAGTCATGATGGTTATGTATATATTCCCTCTGGTGGCAGTGGCAGCCTTCCTCTGAATACCAGTTACTGGGGAGCACAAGCATGAGTATGCTGTTGTAGGCTTTCTGGAGCATCTGGTTTGCCACTGTGGGAAGTCAACGCTACATAGAGAGGCCTTTGATCCAGCATGGTTGCTGCTTGTCTGTTCTTAAATGGAACAGTACTGTAAAATGTTCATTCTTAACAGTGAAGTTATATCAGGTTGCTTGTCACTAGGGAGGGAAAGAATATTCCAAAATACTTGAATAATAGATAAAAACTGAGTTTCTGAATGTTGGAGAATCCTGATGAGCAGAATTCTGAGCAGATAGGAATCTTCATAGTTCAGGATCTTTATTTTTATCTTTATTTATTTTTTTGCATGAAAAATACACGTGGAGGATTCTGTGTGTATGTGTACAGAAAAATGCTGATCTGTACAGAAAATAACATTTTGACTGAGAAATAATGTTTTCTGCACAAAGACTGCCATTTCCTGTACAAGAAACCCATGTATGGTTTTTCTGCAGAACAAATTCCAAACTGCGAAAAGTCCTCAAAAACGGCATAGTTTCAGAGGACTTTCTTCCAGCAGGGAGAACAATGGTAAAATTATTGATAATTGTCTATAAGAATGGAATTTATGAAGGTTTAGTTCCTTATATGTCACCCTATTCTTTTCCTGTCTCTCAGTGGGCTTTTCGCCAAGAGCACTAAAAAATGTGAGAAGATTGGCATATGCCTTCTCCTTGGTTTGTTGTCACTGTGACCTGGAATAGCACTAGAAGCATTTTGCTTCATGAAGGTGTTTTTATGCAGGAGACAACTGAATTATAGTAATAATGTAAAACAAACACTCTTGAAGCATCTTGAAGACCAACAAATTAATTATGGCATAGTTTTCTGCAGACTAAAGTCTAGTGCACTAGACTGGATTTGGTTATGACAAAATCAATTTGCCAGATTTTTAAGGTGCCCAAAAACTCTTGTTAAGCAAGAGATTATCACTGCAGGCTTGAGGAATCCCAAGGTTTGCAAAAGCATAAACCATCTTGCAGACTGAGCAATAAGGAGAAGAGAATCCAAAACAATGAGAATAACACATGTAGGAGACCATAACATGCTGAGCATTGGGGAGATGGCACATGGGAAATCAGGAAAGAAGAATGGCAGGCAGACTCAAGCTTTGAACAACACTCAGTGCTGCAACCCACATAACTCTTTATACTTCAGAAGTAGAATCTGAACATAAGACATTTAGGAGCTAACATTTAACCTGCCACATCAGTGGATTATGTTTTTGTGATACAATTCTCTCTTGCCTGAACACATTGTAGGCTTCTATCTAGTATATGTAGGGGGTGTCGTTACTTTAACTTTGATGAGTACAGCAGTGTGTTTAGAAACTGGGAAACTAGTGTGGGAGGCAATACATTATGTTGTTGTGACAAGGTGCATGCTGAGAGCATTTTCAGTTGTAAGGTTTCCTATCTGTGCTCTTGTTCAAAGACAGGGGCCATTTCCACACAATGACACTCTTCCACATCGTCTTGCTGCAGTCCCAGGTCCAGAAGGGAGTGTGTCAGCAACGCTCCCCTCTTCACCCACTTGGTCCATGCAGAAGAGAACGCAAAGGTGCCATGTCTACCTTCTGCAGCACAGCCGGGCTTTTTCCATTGCTGCACTATGTAAGGAAGCATTGCCAATGCACTTCGGTAGCTTCCGCATGGCCAGAAGTGACAAGAGCACTGCGCGATTCCAAACACGAAACGGATTTTTTCTGTTTTGTGAAAACTGCAAGCGCAATTTTCCATGACAGGATGGCAGCAGGACAGCGATGACATCATGTGGAAGTGCAACCTGCCAACCGCTGCCATCCTGTAGCAGAAACGAGACAGCGATGTCATGCAGAAAGGGCCTGGATCTCTTAAGTGGTCAACTAACTTGGGAGTATATATTCTTCAGACAAGTACCTCAACCTCAAATGAAGGCTTGATATTTTTCTAACTATGTTCTTTGGTGGCCTGCAACTGACTCTCTTGTTTCCTTTTGTCTCAGGGCTGCTATGAAACCATTTCTGGCCCAATGAACAGACATGCTTGGGGTGTTGCCTGGTTTGGATTTGCCATTCTTTGCTGGGCTGTAAGTTTCTAACAGTATTTAATTTATTATGTGTCAGAGGTTGTGAAAGCTTATAAGTAGTTTCCATTCAGTCTTGTGTTTGTTTGTTTGTTTTTTCAGTTCAGACAATGTAGTGGTTGGGTACTGATATAAAAATGTGTCATTTTGGTTGTTTCTCAACAGTTCCCTGTTGGACTGTAAGACTACTCATTCTCTCCCTGTATGGAAATTAATATGGATTTTGATAATGTACATATTTTCAATGCATCCTTCCCACTGATTAAAACAAATCAGTGCACAATTTCAAGATGCGTGCATTTTTAATAATGAACAGTATCTTGCACATAATTCACCAAAGAGAATAATCTTACAGTAGTAACATCCTTCCATTGATGAGAAACCAAAAGGTGTGTGTCCACTTCTGGTCATAGTCTCAAAGATCCCAGAAATTGATAAACATGAACAAAATATTGATTGAGGTAAATATCTTTTCCATCTCTATAAAACGAGGAAGGAGAGAGGGAGAAAAAGATGTGTTGTGGTCATTTAATAGATTTTTTTAGAATGGAATTTGTGAAAGCTCGTGCTATAATAAATCTTTTAGTCTTAAAGTATACAAGACGCCTCTCCTCCCCTTTTCTTTTTTATATTGAACAGACTGATATAGACTTCTCTTGAAAAAAATCCATCTCTAGTTAGATTCTTTTCTCCCTTCAAAAATATTGAGCAGTTACGAATGCCTAGCTACCATAGTTATGGGGTCAAACAGGGATTTCCAGCCCAACCCACCCATCTCCAGTTACTGGGAAGCACCCACTGCAACCAATAAGGTCTTTTTTTCATCTCTCAGTAAGCAGTTGACTGACATTCCTTCCCATCCACCCCCTTGTGACATCTGCATTGTGACAGGCAGAAGTGGGATCCCTGTTGCAATTCCCCCTTGTGCCAGAGATCTCTTGCACTAGGGAAGTGGGGACATCAGTCAACTGCTTTCCTCCAGACAGGGAAACAAATCCCTGTCTACCATAATGGCTGCTTCCTGGCAAGTGGGGATTGCGGGATTTTCATAGTTCCTGCCTGTCCCCTAAATTAGAGGCTACTGAGGGATCATGAATACCACACAATTATGAGTGCGCAATTCCCCAGCAGGATTCTGGCCATTGTTTCTTGACATTTGGATTCTTTTTTAAGCCACTGCTTCTATAGGAAAATGGGAAAAATCAAATTATTTTTGCTGCCTAAGCTATAGCTTCTGTGTTTGCCTTATTTTGCTTCAGAATCTTTGTATATTCACACTTAATTTCTTTAGAGCCTCTTGAGGGAGCTTAAATTCCCTGGAGCTAAATCTTTGTTGTAATACTGATTAGCATGTTGTAACTACAGTAGAGTCTCGATTATCCGTCCTTCGGTCATCCGACATCCCGGATTATCCGACGTCGCGGCTGCTTGGGGGCGTGGCTGTAGGCATTTCCGCGCCCCCGACACGCCTCCAAACATGGCGGCCATGACGGGCAAGGATAGCCCTCTGGATTATCCGACATTTTCAGCTATCCGACTATCAGCCCGCCCGTCTGTGTCGGATAATCGAGACTCTACTGTATATGCTACCTTCAGCTGTATAGCCAGCTGTCAATGGCTCCTACATTTTACTGCATTTGGTTTTTAATTTAATTGTCATACATTGCTCTGGAATTTTATTAATGAAGAGTGGTATATATAATATTTTAAATAAAATAAGCAAACATCTCCACAATAACTCCCTGTCCCTCCCCTCCTATATATACTACTAAGAGAAAAAAACATATTTGTTAATTCCAAGTTGAAGGAAAAGTAAAAGTAAAATTGACAGCATTTTATGTGCCTCCACTTCTTGTTACTGCTGCCTCTCTTTCATCCTCTTGCTATGTTAAGTTTTGATTGTAAGCTGCTTCTGGAGAAACCTGTTTGTTGCCTGTAGTACCTTGAACAATGGTGGAATACATCTGTGATACATCTCTGGTATATAGTACTAGTGATATGCTTGTCTTTTGCTTATATTGGTTTCCTCACTGGCAGTTAGACATTAGTTGATTAAAGAAAAATAGTGTAGCTCAATCAGCTGACAATAGTATCTAGGAAGATTCATACATTCTTCCCCAATTCTTCTGGGACCAGTCTTATGAGTTAAAGTGTTGTCTGAGCTAGCTAAGGTCAGACAAGTTTCCTGGGTCCAGGAAAACTTGTTTGCAATACCTCCTTTCTTCAGAGCATCCTCCCAGGCCACTTGCAACAGCAACTCATGTTTACTGGTCAGTGCCTAGACCAGTATAACAAGTTCCAGCATAAACATGAAGAATCTCTTGAGAGATATTTAAATGAATGCAGAAAGACTGGTTTTTGACTAGTTCAGTCATGTAGCAAACATGGAGTATGCATGCCACCTAAATCAGGGACATAGTTTTTTTAAAAAAATAAAATCAAATCTCGGCAGCAAAGATGATGTTGGATTTGGGCTGAGGAGACTGAAGTCCTTTCCGCACGAAGTCGCTGTTGCATTTTTGCCACAGGATGGCAGCAGTCAGCAGGTCATGCCTCCGCATGACGTCATTGCCATCCCGCTGCCACCGTGTCGTGGAGTGTCGCACTTGCACAGTTTTTGCAAATGGAAAAAATCTGTTTCACGCCTGCGATCGCGCAGCGCTCCCATCATTTCTGTCCATGCGTAAGATGTGGAAGCGCATTGGCGGCACTTCCTTTCATAGTGCAGCAATGGAAAAAGCCTGGCTGTGCTGCAGAAAGAAGACATGGTGTCATTGAGTTCTCTTCCACATCAACCCAGCGAGTACAGAGGGGAGTGGCTGATGCGCTCCCTTCTGGACCCAGGACTGCAGTGAGAGAATGCGAAAGAGCTTCGTCATGTAAAAATGGCCTAAGGCTGATCAATAATCTGAACTCCAGACATCGTCGTCGTCGTCGTCGTCGTCGTTGTTGTTGTTGTTGTTAAAATCCTGCCTTTCCACTAAAAAAAGGCACTCAAGGCAGCTAACACACACAGCATTAGCAAGATAGTGAAACCATTGAAACCACCTCAGTAATCAGTCATCAAAACATTTAATGGCTGAGATCCTATATCCTATTTACGCATAGCATAAATTTCAGACGCTCTCTCCAAGTGATCAGTTTAGACCTCTGGCAAAAAGAATCTTCCCATACCATGGCAGCTCACTGACCCGAGAGGAAGGGTATGTGTCCATCAGAGTCAGAGAGATGGCTCAGCCCTGCCCTAACAAATTATCCCAGAGGGAATGTGGCATCTGAAAGAAAACAATTTTCCCATCTTTTACCTCATGTGAAAGTAGACATCTTTCGGCTTCCTAGAAGTTCTGAGACTGTAATTCTCATCAGGATTCACCAGCATGGTAATAGGAACCGTAGTCCCAAAATGAGTAGGGCCCCATCCCTGTCCTTTCAGGTGCCACAGCAGATGTTGAGAGCCATGGGAGCAAATCCTCTTCAGTTGTGCAGGCTGAATGTTTTCACACACATTTGTGGCAGCGGGCCTTGTGAGGCCTGATTATAGTGTCTACTGTGAGCATTCCCTTTTCCTGCTGTTCTACTTGAGTAAATATTTGAAAGCTGGCCTTGAAAGGTGGCCAAATTCAGGACTGGAGCTTGAAAACACTATTTTTTAGAACCAGACTCCCACAGTCCTCAACCTACCTATGCTGGGTGGTGGTTCTGGGAGTTGTCATCTTTAACAAGTAGCTTTCCTGATCTTTGCTCAGGATGGCCAAATCTGCATGAACTTCTGCAAGATGTTTGGTAACAGCACAAACTAATTATTTCTGGTACAGACCACAAGGAACTTCTTTCATTGTTCTGTCTAGAAATAACCAGACTAGAGGACAAATACTTTTGTGCCATGGAAGGAAACAATAGTTAAAAATTTAAAGAATGCAGGATTAAAGTTAGTTCTACAGGACTTTAGAGTAACTTCTGGAAATTTCCCCAGCTCTTGTTGTTTGTTAAATTTTTAACAAGAATCCTGAATCAGCTTAAACTTAACTCGGTACTTAACATGGTAAATTCTGGCCTGACCCCTCCCTGAAAGTGTCAAAATCATGACTAAGCAGCATTCATGAATACAAAAAGACTGTGGTTAGTAATACTACTTAGACCCAGTTTTGACACTATTTCCACTATTATAACTCCCCTTCCAAACTGCTTTATCAGGCATCAGCTGCTTGGGTATAAAGAAGTTCATTCTGCCAATGATTAGAGCATGGCTGGATGACATTTCCATCAGTTTTGGGAGAGAGGTCAGGCCCAGAGAAGTTACTTAGTTAAGTATAAGTTAATGTAAGATTCCAGACAATATATTTGTTTCTTTGTTATCTTATCACATCAATTTTCACTTGAATTTCTCCATCCTATAAGAAGTACAGCTGAGCACATTCTCTGCAGCTCAGAGTTAATTCCATTCTGATTAATTAGGCTGTTTGTTGTGCCAGCTGGCTTTTCAGGCTGTCCTTCTGGGTTGTGGACTTTTAGAGGGGAAAAACTTGCAGAAGAGGCATAGGTAAGATGTAGAAATGGCAGAAAATGTGTAGCTCTTCCTAAATTCTTTTCCTTTCCTTTTCTTCCAGACATGGGTCCTTCTTTGTACGATGTTCTACTGGTGTCGAATTGAATATTAAAAAAGCAGCGTCTAGTCTATTTGCTGCCTTGGAGGCTCATTTTTTGCTTGTGGTTACATGATGGTTGTGTGATGTATTTTCCTCTCTGGAAGTTCTAAAGATTTCTCCTGAACCCCTCCTTCCCTTCTGCATAACCCTCCCCTCACACCCCTCCTTTCAAACAAGAATTAATACCCGCAAGATGGGAAATGAGTAGTCTGCTGTGTGTGCTGAAATTGTCTCTCTGTGAAACACCATTGGCTGAGTACGTGATGCCTAGAGGTAGCAAAGCAGGAAGACGTGACTCCAAATACATCAACCAATTTGAAACCAATTGTCTGAAGCCAGTATGTTTCAAGCTCCATCAAGTATTACTGAAATCACAGTTTTCCTCTTCCTTGCGACAGTGTGGTCCTTCTTTCCATTACAATATATGAACGACTTTTAAAAGGGATCAATCATCTGCTAGCATAGGTAAGACAAGAAACAACTTAATTTCCCGAAGATTGTTACTCTATTCATTGCACTGATCACTGAACTGCATTTGTGAAACTATTAAGGGCTACCTCTTTCTGTTGATCACTTGTAACTAAATGGAATGGTATACACAACTTTTCCTGTGGTATTTTTCCAAGCCCTCTGTAAGCCACTGGTTTAGGAGTTGTTGTTTTTTTTAAGCAACAGAACTTAGAAGAATTGTATTTGCAATCTATTAAAAGAACTTATTTTCAACATCATCTTCACCTTTTGACTTATATATGCTCTTGCTAAAATTTACTAGAAGCTCACACTTGTTAATTTAATATGAGAGCATAATGTGCAACAGGCCAACAGGTTATACAAGAAATCTTTATATGGACCTGATCTGATCTTTTGTACTACATCAAATTGTGCACCTCTTTTCATGAGATTTTGTTCATTGTACAGAATAAGATGAAAGTATTTTTCCCTGCACTTAGAGCACATAGTGTGTTCCTGGAGCTTCTATTTCAGATTTCCTGTATATTTTGTTGCTATATGTATCTTTGATAATAAAGTGGAGTTTGTTAAACACACATACACACACATTTAGGACAAATGGAGCTTTCTCTTAAATGTGACTGTAGTCATAGGGCCTACTCAAGACATATTACTGCCTGAGGTAAATAACAAAATGGCATCCTCATCCTTGTGAATGTACAGAATTGACTGTACTGGCAATTAAAGCTTACTTCAACAGTGGCATGGGGAAACATAATCCATTACACCTGGCACACAACAGTTGGTTTATGTGGCTTATACAGCTTTTTTCCTTCATCAGAAGGGAATACACAGTTCATGAAGAACAATGAAGAGGGCATCTGCCACCTGTAGGCATTGTCTCATTCTGCCTAATGGTAGGGCTGGCCCTGCCAAGTTATACTGTTTGTATATTCTAGCTTCTAGCTAAGCTCCTAGTTGTCTAAAGCTGAAGAAAGAGAATAAATACATGCATTTCTACTTTTTTTCCCCTATGGATAAAGGAATACAGTCCTTCCACAGTGGAATTTTCTGAATTCCTTGTATGTTATTTTAAAGCTGAGATATTAACACTCAGCCCTGCCCATGTATTTGCCATTTGACCAGCAGCTTCAGTAACTTTTAATATATAAATGAAGTATCAAATCTCTAAGGCAAGCTCAACTGGTACAAATATCTAAAGAGGTGTTCATATGAAATTGTTGTTGTTGTGTGCCTTCAAGCAGTTTCCAACCTATGGTAATCCTAAGTTGAATCTACAATGGGGTTTTCTTGGAAAGATGTGTTCAAAGTGGGTTTGTCCATTGCCTTCCTCTGAAGCTAACAGAATATGACTTGACCAAGGTCACTTTGTGGGTTCCCATGTTTGAACAGGTATTTGAACCCTGATGTCCTGGTGTCCTATTCCAATATTCAAGCTATTACATCACCTGGGATTTACCAAGGCTTTGATTGTTTAGAAGGCACCTCTGTTGTACTACTACTGGATTTTTTTTCATTTTTAATAAAAATGTCTTCCTCCACATATACATTCTTGATAATTTTCTATCAGTGTATGAACTCTTGCTTCTCAGCTCCACCTTCACAATATAACATCCTCAAGCTATTTCTTTACTGTTGACAAAAAAGAGGCACTGCATTTTTCTGGCAGGTCAAACAGGCAGTGTGATCTTTGACTAAACACCCAAGTATGTGGTTGTTATTCTGCATTACCTGGTTTTGTTGTTTGTTCCCAACTGTAATGTCACTTCTCTGTCAGCTTACAGATTTTTTTCTAAAAGGTTAGTTATTAGTTTATTAACTAGCAGAATATACCAGCCCTTATTCCAAACCCACTCACGCCTTTCATCACCCTACTTACTCTGGTAAAGATCATGTTTCCCTGCACACAGAACACATCAACGCTGTTGCAAATATTGTTTGTGGCCTAGTCTCCATTTTAGCACTTTTGCACAGCAGAGAGATATTTTAATCTCTCAGAATCATGTTTTTTTGAGCCTCCAGACAGAAATATCCCTGTAAGATTGGTCTTCTATGGCCATTTCCTCATGGGGCGAGGGAATCGCCCTGTGCCAGTACTTACCAGACTTCTTGCTCCACGCTTGGGTCCAGGCTGGTCCAGAGCAGTGCGTGGTCACCGCTCTGCACTGCTCCGGGGATGAAAATGATGGCTTCCAGTTGGTCAAGGCTCTCCACCAACCGCGGAAGCTCGCCAGCCTGAAGCCCACCCCCAGCAGATCGCAGGCTCACACTGGTGCGAGCCTGCAAATCTGCACCGGAGCGTGGGCACGGAGTGGCGCGCTCCGTGCTTTTGAAAGACCTGTTTCAAGCAGTCTTTCAAAAGCATGCTGGATGACCACTTTGGGTCATTCCGGAGTGGGCTGAGGTGCGGAACTACACTAAGTAGGTCTGACCCTGTCTGCTCCCAGGTGCAGACGTCCTCCCTGGAGGATGCTCTGCACTGTTTCTTTAAGCCCGTGCGGAAATGGCCTATGACACATTGGCTTGCACAGTTGTCAGTGGCCTCAAATTTCAGCCACCTGGCCATGTAAATCTACTTTCTATCAACAAAAACCAGCTCAGACAAAAAATGGACCGAACATATCCATTCAAGGGGGGCTTTTTTTCCATTTTTGCCCATTTGGGTGTTTTTCAGACTTGCTCTTACAGTGCATTGTGACAAAAAGTGCTGTATGAAGTTTGGGGAGTGGAGAGACAAACTATTTTATTATTATATTTATATCCTATCTGAAATAATTTTAGAAAAATACACAATAAGATCAGTTCAGACAATGTAAAACTATGAAGTTGTGAAGAAGAAGTGACATAACTTATTTGTTAGTAGGTTGACTCCATTCAGGGAACTCAATATTTCTGTAGGGGAAGGATGAGTCAGGAATCAGCTGGGATTGAAAAATACACCACAAACCTGCCTGTGACTATTTGGGTAGAAAAAACTTGATTTGACATGCAGACATCCTCTTTTGGATATATATGACACACACACACACACACACACACACACACACGCCTCACAACACATTCTAATTGGAATCAGAATATACTCTAACAGTTCAAACAAGGTGTCCAGAATCCTCTATGGCAATTCTGAATTCATAACCCAGAGTTTAGGTTTAGGGACTACATGGGGACTGTGAAAGTTCCCCCAATCCCCACTCAGTGAGCAGCAACAACTGCAATCAAAAGGGGTCTGTTCCCCCATCAATCAGGAAGCACCTGACTGACATTCCCACCCACCCACCCCGTGTGCAAATTATTTCTGTTGTGAGCGGGAATTGCAACAGGAACCCTGCTTCTGCCTGTTGTTTGCAACTTCTCAAGCTTCTGCCTGAGATTGCCCCTGGGAGGGTGTGGAAATGGCAGTCAGCTGCTTTCCCAACCAACAGGGGAACAGACCCCTGTTGATTGCAGTGGCTGCTTCCTGGTAAGTGGGGATTGGGAGTGTTGGGTAAATACTCACCACATAGCACTGTAACTATGGTTCTTGTTGTTGTTGTGTGCCTTCAAGTCTTTTCCAACTTATAGACACCCTAAGGCAAGCCTATGATGGGGTTCTCTGGGGCTGGGAGTATGTGATGCATCCGAAGTCATTCAGTGGATTTCCATGGTTGTGGGGAATTGAACCCTGGCCCCCAGGGTCATAGTCCAATGCTCAAACCACTACCCCACACTGGGTCTCAACTATGGTGCTTACATATACCTGAATCCCATTCAGGATTCTGACCAGCATTGCTATCTTAGTAGAAGAAGATTAAAAGAAGCACTAAAGATACTACATTGTGGTGTTTGAATTTTTGAAGGGCACCTTTTTTTTACTGAGATTCTGACTTTAGAGTCTCTGGATAAGAGTTCAGTGTTTAATTTCCTATATGGCATTGTATCTCTAACAATGGAGCTTTGCTTTTTCAAAAAAACATATTGTTACCTGGCTCGTCCTTGAAATGAGTAATCATGGGGTTTTATATGTAACAGAAGTGGAGGTCAGGTCATCTCATCTAACTGGCAGTAGCTTTCCACAGTCTCAGGCAAAAGTTATTTACGTTTCTCATTATATGATGCTTTAACTCAGGATTCAACAGCTGTGGTCAGTTTTTGGAGTGCAGCTCCTAAAATCTATGCTTTTTGACTTGGATGATGGAATAGAGAGGATATCAAATGTGTAGATGCCATCAGATTAGGAGTGTGGGATACCCCAAGGGAGAGAATCAGGAATGAAAATGTCCTTAACAAATTGGAAAGCTTGGCCAAAACTAAGAAAATGAATCTTAACAGTGTTTAATGTGAGGAACTACATTTAAGTAGGAAAAGAGAAAGAAGAGGAAGAAGTAGTGGTAGTAATAGTAGTGTACAATATATGATGACTGACTCGACAACAGAACTTGTAAAAAATATTTTAGGGTCTTAAGGCTGCATCAAGAGAAGTACAGTGTCCAAGTTAAGGGATGCTGTCCTATGCTACCATTTTAGAGTGGACTGAAATATGTATTTAATTCAACTGGGTTTATTTATTTATTTAAAATGTTTTAATCCCATTCTATATCCAAAGATCTCCAGCCAGGAGGTTGTTGTTAGTTGCCATCAAGTTGGCTTCAACTTGTGGTGATTCCATGGATGAGAAACCTTCCAGACACTCTGCTATCAACAGCACTGCTCAGACCCTGCTGACTAAGAGCTGTGACTTCCTTGATTGAGTCTATCTACCTATAAAATGTGGTCTTCCTCTTTTCCTACTGCCTCCCCTTTATCAAGCATTATAATCTTTCCTAGTGGGTCATTTTGTCTTATAGCCAAAGCACATTAGCCGCAGTTTGGTCATCTTGGCTTCTAAGGAAACTTTATTCTTGATTTTCACTAGGGTATGTCTATTCATCTAGCCATTTTGGCAGTCCTAGAACTCTCCCCTAGCACCACATTTCAAATGTGTTTGTGTCTCCCTGTTAGTTTTTTTCACTGTGCAGTTTTCACACCCATATATAGAAACTGGAAATACAATGGTATGGACATTTCTGACTTAGGTATTCAATGATATATCTTTATATTTGAGGATCTTATTTAGATCCTTCGTAACTGCCCTTCCAAGTTCTAGTCTTCTTCTGATCTTTTGGCCACAGTCCCCATTATGACTGAGCCAAGATATAGAAAGTCTTCAACTATTTCAAAGTCTTCATCATCCACTTTACAGTTACATCTGTGGTTGTTATTTTAATTTTCTTAACATTCAGTTGTAACCCTGTTTTGGCACTTTCTTCTTTGACTTTCTCTAGTAGTTGTTCAAAGTCTGCTATCTTCTGCTAATAATTTGGTATCACCTGTGTATCTTAAATTGCTGATATTCCTTCCTCCAGTTTTCATGCCTCCTTCCTCTGAGTCTAATCAAGCTTTCAATGTATGTTCTGCATATTAATCAAACAGAAAGGGTGATACAGGACAGGGTACAGACAATGAAAACACCTGAAGAACCCATCAAAATGTGCATCCCGGATCCAGGCTGAGCCCCAAGGTTTGGGTGAACAAAAAAATTTCACTTAGTTCTAAAATGAGCCCAACAGCAGTGCTGCCAAAAGGACATACTATAGGACACCACAGCCAAGAAAGCCTTCTCACATATCCCCATATAATGCATTCACTGCTCCCAACAATGCAACACCGAGCGTAGCCCATTCAACAGACCTTAAGATTCAGGCAGATATATAGAAAGACAGATGGCTCATTAAGTATCAAGGCAGCCTAACTTGTTCTAGCTGCTTTTGTATGGTAGCCATCTCCACATAATATTAAATGGATAAGTCAGTTCCCATTCTGACGTCAAGATAGATAATTCAATTGATTCTGCAGTGTGCACACCTCTCATAGACATCACAGTATCTTGCTAACATTTGACCTGTTTCTAAATGGAATTGATGTGGAAGATATTAATTTCAGCATTATCAGTAGGAAGAAGAGCAATTTTCTAGGATCAGGTTGCCAATAACCTAATGTGAGATGGGGACAGTTCCAGGAAGTGACTTATTAGGCTCTATACAGATGCTTTGTTAAGAATGGTCACTGTGCTTTCCCCAAAGAAAGCAGATAATAAACATGAATTACTCTTTGTACTAATGCCTCACTGCACCTGGCCAAAGAATGGACTGGTGGCAGAATGCTGTCAGACAGGCTTACCTGGAGTTCTGCACTGCACAGTCTGGTTTTCCTACTCTTGGACTTCTCATTCCAGTTTTTACTGCCATATGAGTTCCTTCCACTCCTTCCCCCTCTGTAGTTACTGAGGATTCCAACACAGGGTTGGTAAATTTCTGAGTGGACTTCAGTAAACATTAGCAGCTCATAGGTCAGCAGGCTAAGCAAGGGAAAACTCTTATTCAAGCATAACCTGACTGTAGGCTTGACAGTTTCTTGAGGCCAGCTGCCAGCTCTGGGGTGAACAGAATGCCTACCACCATTTAGTCAACAATAGAGTTGAATGACACTGTCCATTTCCACACGGGGATATAGCCTGCGCTGGGACGACCTCACCAGGAGGTCATCTACACTGCGGGGTGTGCTAGGGTGGTTTGAAAAGGTGAGGTTCTACACCTCAAAGCGCCCTTGCGTGGCCACGGGGTGGCGCCACGTGTTTTATAAAGACCACCTTTTAGGTGGTCTTTTTAAAACAAGAGCGTGCTAGCCCGTCGCAGTGCCCCGTGAAGAACTGCAGGGGCATGCAAGCGCGTCCCTGCAGAGCTGCCCGGGGGTGGGCTTCTGGCTGGCGTGCTGCCCCGATTGGCGGAGCACTGCCAGAAGCCACCGGACGCCGGCGGTGTGTAGAGTGGCGAACGCGTGCTGCTCCCCGCGGGGACGGAGCCACCCGGATTAAGGTAAACTCCGTTCCCGCATGCGCCGCCTGTTTCCCCGCGTTTCATGCCCCCCCGTGTGGAAAGGGCCACTGCTACAATGATCTTCATACAGGGAATGACTATGCCATATCTATAAGCCATCAGTCCTTCTCTAGAAATCCATCTGGCTGTAGATATATGCTTACTAAAATCCTTCATTCCAATGTCATGTCTTCCATCCATGGAGGGCTTCTGAACTGATCATCCACATTTTCCATTATGGTTCAGTCATCAGGATACTACATTCCTACAAGAGTCCAGAATTTTTTTTTTAAATCCCATGTAGATTTCAAATGATGTAGCAATAGCAATAGCATGTGTATTTCTATACAACTTATCAGCTAAGTGCTCTCCAAGTGGTTTACAATGTGTTAGCTATTTGCCCCCAACAAGCTGGGTACTCATTTTACCAAATGGATGGAAGGCTGAGTCAAGTTGGAATCCTGCAGGATAGAACTCACAATGTTGTGGCTGCAGTACCAGAATATAACCACTGTGTCGCTAGGGGTCTTTTCACTTATGTCTCTGTGAGAAAGTTTCAAAAATTTCAAAAATGCCCCCACCAGGAGGAGCAACCACTATTACTTATGAAGTTGCTCATATGGAGTCATGCCATAGATCCATGTTGCCTTCCTCTGATTTTAAGATAATACCTAGCATTACTTTACTCTGACTAGCAATTATTCTGTGGGCTCTTTGGAAGACGTCTTTCTCAGTCTTGCTGTCCCACTTTCTATTGTAGTCTAGCTGATGTTTTAGAGCTCATTGGGCCCAGCCAGCATAGCCAACAGTCAAGAACAATCAGAACTGTAATAATCCCTTGCTTTCTTTAACTCAGCTATGGATAATGTGTGCCCCATCAGATGTTGAATTGATATCATCGTTCAAAACTGCCCATATTGGCCAGGGCTTGATAGGATCTGCAGTCCAACAACATCTACAAGGACACACATTTCATTGTCCCACTTTAGCTGCAGATGTTGGGAAATTGGGATCATCAGGTTGTAAAGCATGCACTGTTCAATGAACTCTGTGCCCTCTTCTAGCACATTATTTGTGCTTTTCCATTCAGTATATGAACTCTTGGATGAAGCACGCTTTGGAGAATGTCATTACTCAAATATTTGCAGCACACACAGCCAGCCAGGCTCACATTTTCCCTACCTGTGCCCTTGAGGAGTGTTACTTCCTCACCAGTTAAGTCCAGGGTATTTAATAAAAGAACTTTGCAGATCACCAGCCAGTCAATCAAGATATTTGACACTGAGTTTTCCAGTTAGGTTGGAGATAAATTTCCACCTGGAAGACTTCTCTTCTTTTCCAAGGAAGCAAGAGTAGGGAAAGTGAGCTCCACAACATTGTAATTATTCCAGTTTATGTTTATTGTCATTATGTGATGGCAGCAACTAAGAGTGCCCTTCAGAGTCTACCTGTGAAACCACACAGAGTCCCCACCCCTCATACAAGCATTTCTGAGGTTCTGGAGAGCAGAATGATGAATCATGAGGTGTTCAGCCCTCTCAGTACACCCCATGACTAAGAGAGGGCTAAGCACATCATTACTCAGTCCCTCATTCTCCAGATTCTCACAAATAGTTATGTTGGGGAGAGGGGTGAATCTTCAAAGGCAGGATTTTGGAAGGTTGCACTGAGAGATAATCACATTCTGTTTCTGTAGTTGTGCCTCCCAGCACAGGATCTTGGCCGCCATTTTTTCAAAACCAGAAGTTCACCAGTCACTTCTAGTTTTGTTTTGGGATATCTGTAGTCATGTTTCACTCACATTGCACAATTTCACTTCCTAATCTTGGGATATGCTGGACCAAAGTTTTGACTGGGGTGAGGCAGCTAGTGAAGAGATTTGATAGAGCAGGTAGTCACTCTGAAACCAAGCCTTGAATTCCTTTTTAAAGACTGGGTACTGCAAGCTGCTTTCAAAAACATGGAGACTTGATTTTGACTTTTTTCTTAAAATGATATTCTGAGGAGCTGCAGTTGCCTTAAGGCAACAGTGATGAGATACTGAATGTTGGATGTTGTGTATGTTTACTTAAAAGGAAAAAAAAGAGGTCTGTTTTAAAAACTAGCTCTTTTCACATTCTCTGGGTATTTAAGAATGAATTCAACATCTGGTTTTTGTTTGTTCCCTTAAGCTTTGCCTTCTAGAAACTGCTCCTTGTTCAGGCAACTCAGCTACATTATTTTACCCCCCCTGCTCCTGCCTTTAATCCCATGGTTTATTCTTAAGCAGCTGCTGTATTTTCTTTGAAGTGCTAAAGTGTTTTCCCATTGCCAAAATTAAACATTTCTGGACTACAGATTTACTAAAGCTAAGAGAATGTGATGTATTTCCTTTGTCAGCCAGCATCACTGAGAAATTTTCTCCCACCCTCAGCCCCAAATTACAATCACTCTAAGCAACAATGCATTAGGGATCAAACTCCAGAGTTGAATTCTCTGCTTTAATTTGGCTCTAGTCAAAAGGCCCATGAGGCTGCCAAATGTTGTTTTCTAACTGCTTTCATTTTTATTTTATTTTTTTACAATATAAATTCCATGCCTGAAACTGGCAACTTAATTTCTTCTTAAGTCAATTTACATCTCAAACTATGTTGGACCTTTAGTCCTTAGCTGCAAGAGAGCTGATAAATAATATGTTGTCATTGCTACTGCTATGATATCTGCTGTGTCTTGTCACACACTTCCTTTTGCTTCTTGAGCTGCTCTAAATGTGTGATGAGATTTTGAGGAGGAAAACTGTCATACCTTACCTGGAGGAGTCCTCCTCCTTGGAGGAGGAGAGCCAGGATGACAGGCCCCAGCAGGAGGGATCAGAGGAGAAACTGGGAGCTCCAGCTGTTAGCCCTCTTCTGGGGCCACTGGAGGGTGTGGCCCAGTGAAGACTCCCTAAAACAGTGGTTCTCAACCTGTGGGTCCCCAGATGTTTGTGGACTTCAGCTCCCAGAAGCCCCAGCCACTGTGGTCAATGCTCAGGGCTTCTGGGAGCTGAAGTCCAAAAACATCTGGGGACCCACAGGTTGAGAACCACTGCCCTAAAAGAATCCATCCCCACCCACAACACAAGCAAGCAGCTGATGCAGAGGCATCCCATGCTCTCTAACAGCATCTGAAGAGGCAGCATGAAAGAACTCAATCTCAAAGAAGCTCAAGAATTCATTAAGCTCAAAGTGGTAGAATCTGTCCTAACTGCTGACAACTGGGCTCCCCTGGTCAGCTGTAAATAAAGCCACACTCCTAAGACACTAAGTGCTGGGTTCACTATTTTTCTTTATCTGCTGTGTTTCCCATTTCCAGCATGTTATCAGGCCTTCTTGACTTCTCTGAACCTTGACATGTTTTCTGCCCTTCTCTTCCACCTGCTTTGTATTGCAAATACTTTTTTAAGATAGAGAATGCATGCATCAGTTAGAGATCCTTATCAAGGAGCAAAGGCACCAATGGTTTGGAGAAACAAACAAAAAGCTTGGTTATCAGAACTCCATTTTAAGATAGGGAGTTACTCAGGGCACTAATCTAGTCTAGCTTCATTCTAGGAAGAGCTGAGGGGCAACTGGAGGGAAGAGAAGAAGTAGAAAAACATCCCTAAGAGTATCAGTTTGCATTGCAGAAGGGTCAGGATAAGTAGACAAGAAGGAAGGACACTTTGGGTCACTCAAACTATCTAACTCTATTATTGCTGCCTGCTCTGAAGCATTCTTGACTCCTCAATGCTAAGTGTTCTTGCACTTCTAACACTTCTTCTCTCTGATCTTGGTCTATTTATTCACCTTGCTTGATCCTGCAAACAATGACACTCTTGTGAATCTGCATGTACTAATCTAGGCCTGGCTCTGACTTCTATCCTTATTCTTCAAAAAATGAAGAACTTTCCAGCAGTTGTTTGCTCAGTGATTTCTGTTACCAGGATAAGACAGAACAACAGCTGCATTCCTGAGTCCTTCCTGTGTTGTATTTTGTGCCAGGATTTCTAGATATTACAAGGGATAGGGTTCTTTTGCACATATGATAGGATCCAGAGGCAAAAACTCCAGCTGGTAGTCCTCCTCTGGGATCATTGGAGGAGGACACTGAAAGAGAAGACTCTCAGCAGGTGAAATTTCTTTCATCATTTTATTTGTGGTAGGACAAAGTGCCTGATTTTTCCTTCTATGGACCTGCTTAATGCAGAAACCCCAACCTATATTAGATTTTGGAACCCAAATTTGACAGTAACACAGAGGAGGAGGCCTAGACATTTTTCCTCCCTGTGTTCATCTGGCAACTTCAAATGTGTTTCTGAAAAGGGAAGGTTATAGAATGAAGATGGAACTAAGAACACCATCCTGGTCTGGCTCCTGAGACCTGGTGCCTTCAAACAAAATACATACAAATAGCTTTTCTGGCATTACATTCTTAATGCATCTGAAGACACTAGTGGGAAACAAATGGGCTTGTTTATGTTTTCAGCAGCTGAAAGAGATATCAGAGAGCAATAAATTACTCCTAGTCAGGAGTTTCTAGTGACAGCAGTCAACATACGTGGCTTGTGTAGCAGTGTTGCTTCAGCTGCCACAGAATGTAATATTAGAGTTGTGCAGGTTGCTTTGGGAATGCAGAAAAAATAATATTCCACCAATATTTCTATATAAGGAAATA
Source organism: Iguana delicatissima (assembly GCA_948472985.1). NCBI lineage: Eukaryota > Metazoa > Chordata > Lepidosauria > Squamata > Iguanidae > Iguana > Iguana delicatissima. The sequence goes on from CAOKZL010000731.1 coordinate 513,929, forward strand.
TAAGGAAAGGGCTGGGCTACAAGAAAGATTTTCAGTCTGGGAAGGGCTGCAAACTTGCAACAGAGACCAAGTAATCTATGATGCTCTGATTGCCTCCTCCAAATCTGTATGAACAGATTAGCTGTCACTATAGCCACATTCATCTTTCTGGACTTCATCTCCAGCTCAGCCCTTTTCTGCGTGGAATAAGAGAGCTGCCCACTTTTCCTAAAGCAATCTCAGGTAAGAGGTATCATAAAGGCAATGGTATATGTAATACAAGGGGTTCCTGGAGGACATGGATTACCTAAAACCATTTCAAATTGGCATCAGACCTTACTATGGGACAGAGGCATCTTTGTTCACCTTGGTGGGTGACCTATGTTGGGAACTGGACAGAGGGAGTGTGTCTGTATTGATTCTGTGGGACCTCTCAGCAGCTTTTAGTACTATCTGCCACGGTATCCTTCTGTGGTGTCTCTGTGGGATGGGGCTCGGGGATATTGTCTTAAAGAGGTTCTGGTCCTTCTCGGAAGGGTGAATTCCAAAGTGATTCTAAGGGATTCCTATTCAAGCCCATGCCATTGGCCCATGTGATTCCTCAGATCTTAGTTCTAGCCCTCATCTGGATGCTCAGGTTTGGCAGTGGCCAGGAGTGATTTTGCACAGTTAAATATAGTACATGAGTTGTACTCATTCCTGGAAATGTCATATCTGGCTATGGTAACACCTGCATTGATTACATCCTGTTTAAGTTACTGCAACACGCCGACACTTGGAATAGGCAGGCACTCTTTCTGGTTGATGCAAAAATTCATATTCCCTGCCTCCCTCCAAACTGACCCTTTAGACCCGCCATAGAGACACAACAGCCCACTCCCATGGCCATTCTTGTGGGGGACTGGAGAAGCATTTGGCTATAGCCCTATAGAAGCAAAAAGATTATATCATCTGAGACCTTTAGACCCAGTGGATCTCTGTGGAGGAAGTAATCATTTCATATATGGCTATGGGGACATATCCAATGCTCTCCCTATTCACAGAATAACCAGGGGGATTACAGCAGCTCTACACTAGATCTAGGGCAGTGGTTCTCAACCTGTGGGTTCCCAGATGTTTGTGGACTTCAGCTTCCAGAAGCCCTGAGCATTGACCATAGTGGCTGGGGCTTCTGGGAGCTGAAGTCCACAAACATCTGGGGACCCACAGGTTGAGAACCACTGATCTAGGAGATAGTGAATGGCCAGCTGTAGCGCTGTTCTGCATAGAGAACTAGTGCACTTCACTGGACCATACAGGAGTGTGGCCTCAGGGTGGAGGCTGACTTTGGACACTATTCAGAAATTTCAGAGTGTCCACAGCGGTGCAATCAGACTGCTAACCAGGGCTCTTTATGGGGAACATAGAAGCCTCTCATTGGCTTCACTGATTACTGGTATGTTTCTGGGCCCTGTTCAAAGTACTGGTTATACTCTTTAGATCCATTCTGTTTGAAATACTGTATCTCTGTATGACCCTGCCCAGTTCTTAAGATCCATGGAAGAGGGCTTTCTCATGAACCCACCATCGTGACAAGTCCCTCTGATGAGGACTTGGGAGAGGGCTTTCTCAGTGACTGATTCCAGGCTGTGGAATTCTCTCCTACAAGAAGCTAGTCTTCCCTTCTTCCCCTGCTCTCCTTCTGCTGAAAAGGAAAGAATTTTGCCAAAATCCTAGATCAGCTACTTAGTTAAGAAGACATAACTAAGTAATGATTCCTAACCTGATCTTCCTCTCCATCTACCTTAAGAATCAGTCATCAGATCAGAGGAGGTTCATTCAGCTGCTGATCAGGGCACAAGAAAGATAATGTTTCCACTCCTTCCCATCAGCAAGTGAGGACTTGCAACAGGGGTGCTGCTTCTGATGGCTCACTTGCTGGTTAAACAAGGTGGAAAGATCCTCCTCCTTGTGCCTTGGTCACCAGCTGAACAAACCTCTTTCACCCAATCTGGTGACTGGCTCTTAAGGTGGACTGGTGTAGCATTGACATAACTTAACAGTAAGACTACATTAATCTTATTGAACATAGATTAGTTACAGGTTCATAATTCTAAATTATGAATCTGTAACCGTAGTATTGTATATCAGCCTTCTTATTTAAACAGAAATTTGTTTGTTGCTTACCTGGTTGTACGGAAGGTCTTTAATGGAGGTGGTAATGGCTGTACTTTTACTCTTGTTAAATGCTTTTATGCAGTTTTAAATTCTAGTGTTTAATATAACTTATTTAATCTTTTTTTAACAAAATTACCATCAATTTTTTTCACTACATTTTGTTTTAATCTATGCTATAAGGCAGTTAAGTCTGATACCAGGAGAAAAACAGAAGATAAATAAAAATCAAATAATGCGATTCCATTACATTAGCATGCAACTAATCAGATTTGGTTACGTGCTATGACAAAGCCAAATAAGTGTGAGAACAAAACACACTGACCTCACTTTGAATAGACTAACAGTGTCACATAGCTGATCACATTTTGCTGTTTGATGATGCAAAAAGAAAAACAAGGCAGTGCATCTTTTCTTTACTCTGAACAGGGAAACAGTTTATCCACTGCACAGTATTTTTGGCAGGAGTGGGGTCACCATGCCCAAAGTGGAGTACAAAGTGGCATACAACATGGCAGTCTCTGGCCTTTTCCGCACTTTGTTTTTAGAACGGTGCAGAGCGTCCTCCAGCGAGGACGTTTGCACTTGGGGGTGGACTGGGTCCGGACTATTTTGTGTAGTCCCGGACTTCTGCCTGCTCCGGAATGATCAAAAGTGGTTGTTCTCCGTGCTATTGAAAGACTGTTTAAAACAGGTTTTTCAACAGCACAGAGCGCGCCACTCCGTGGCCGCACTCCAGTGCAGATTTGCAGGCTCGCACCAGCGAGTCTGCAGATCTTCCGGGGCGGGCTTTAGGCTGGCGAGCTTCACTGGTTGGTGGAGAGCCTCCACCAACTGGAAGCCGCCATTTTCATCCCCGGAACAGTGCGGAATGCGGCCACACACTGCTCTGGACCAGCCTGGATCCGCCAAGCGAGCACTCCAGTCCGGTGAGTACCAGAACGGGGCAATTTCTTTGCCAAGTGCGAAAAAGGCCTCTGTTTCAGCTCAGATCTAGGAAAATGCTCTCCAGCTTCAGCCCTAATTTTCCAGTCTGCATATTTTTACAAAAAACAGGCACATAAAGTGCTTGGTTCCTTAAAAGGTAAAGTCCTCCCTTAGTGGAGGGTTGAATTCAATTTTAGGAAAGTTTTAAAGGGCCACATTCCAATGATTGATGAGGCCAAATGGGAAAGTACGAGGCCAACAGTACTAGCGCATTGTAGTTCAAAACTCTTACTGCCAGCAACTAAGGAGAGGTGTTTCAACTTTTCAGAATGGGAGAAAAAAACCTTTGGAGAACAACTGTACAACCACCTACAAGGAAGCCTAGGGAGGCAGATTTGATCACAGGGCCTGGAGTTCCCTTCCCTTTGTTTAAAATAAATGTTCCTGAATGTACAGTTAAGAATCCCAGTTCCAACTCCCATTGGCTTTGGATTTGCCAAGCAAGTAATGGACACCATAACAGAACTAAGTAGCACTCCTTTTCATTCCTTGTGCTCATCAAGATCCCACCAAATAGGGACACCTCCAAATACCACTAAGACACACATAAGTATTTATAAAAGTCCAGTTTAATCTCATGGTTGAGATTTACCAAGCAATAAAAACATTAAAGCTGACAACCTAGAGAAGCAGCAACACTCCATAAAAGCAATATCCATAGGGCCTACCAAAGGAAACATAACCCATTAATGCAGAGCTTTCCAAACTTTTCATGTTGGTGATACACTTTTTAGACATGCATCATTTCATGACGCAGTAATTCAGTAAGTGGAGGCAGCCCCTCCACCTGAGCCCGGCCCACCACCGCCACTGCCCTTGCTGGGGGTTTTCTTGGCCCAGGGCAGCAGCGGTGGCAGGAGAGTCAGCAGCAGCCCCTTCACTTGGACCTGGCCCACCATGGCAGTGGGATAAGCAGCCCCTCCACCCATTACATTCATGCAACACACCTACACTCTGCAGGTGACATACTAATGTGTAGTGACATACATTTTGGAAAGTTCTGCATTAATGTATGGCGTAGATCACACTCTGATGGATTCTGTCTCCCTCCCTTCTTCCCACCCACCTTAAATGATATGAATGGACACGGAAGGAGCTAGCACTAAGCATCACTTACCTAACAGAATTATATATTTACCACAAGTTTTTAAAAAAGGATCAGGTAGGAGGTAATGTGAAAGATCTCTGCCAAAGACTCTGGAGAAACACCACCAATCTGAGCTGACAATATAAGGCTGGATGTGGAAAAATAGGTTAATGTGGGATAAAGCAGTTTCCTATACAGCTACTGCCTTGAAAATAATGGGAAATGCAGTTAAAGACATCTGAAGGGCATTGAGTTGGAAAAGGTGGCACAGAGTTTTAAGAAAAGAAAAATCTCAATCATCTCTTATGCTCCTCTATTCCAGGTGTGATCAGCCATGTTTATGTATTTCCAATCATGAAACTTGACAAGCAGTAAAACCAGTGCTGCATCTGTAGGGTGGGGCCTGAAAGTGTGATATATGTGTGTGTGTCTGTTGTGCACGCACAAACACTTGTAGTTCTATTTTAATGACCTAACTATTTATAAAGTTTAACTGATGTCTCTCAAATGGCCTCAGCATGAACAGGATTGGGGGCAGTCATTCCATAGACTTTCAAACTGATAGACGATATTAAGGACAGTTAAGGAGATGGGGCTGGACAGACTTCATGACCAGTGGGATTAAAAGGTCAGTTCTGCAGTACTGTTGGTTGTCCACTCTGCATGTGTTTTAGAGAATTATGAGGAGAGCATTTTACAACAAAGAACCATTTCTGGACACGTTCAAGGTTCATGGATGTAATGCATCTTAGTTTTTAATTACACTTTAATATATTTGTACATGTTCTGTTGATATATAAATTTAACACAACATTTATCAGCACAGATATTTTAGAACTCTGAAGAGAAGAAAAGCTAGTTATAAGTTTTGGACTGCACTTTTTTAAAAAAAAATAAAACAGTGGTCAATGGCACATATTCAAACACTGCTGCTTCTGCATGCTACAGATGGAATGTATTCAAAATATTAACATGATGAGATGTGTTCAGAAAACCTCTCTGCTCTTGGTAAAATACTCTATCTTCTAGGCTCTTAGCAAGTCCAAGTTTTTCTTTTCAGAAAAGGATTCCTGCATTCCTTCTTCCTGCATGAGATAGGTGCCTGTGCCACTGCTTTGAACAAGTGAATCCTTCCTGTTACTCAAGGGATGCCCGTGAAATGCTCAGAGCTTGGAAAAGTTATTTCTTTGGACTACAACACCCAGAGACCACGCTGGCTGGGGGATTTTGAGAGCTTAGTCCACCAAAGTAACTTCTTCAAGCTTTGATATTATTACACAACCTATTTCCCTTCAAACAACCTGCTCCATGCTTTCACTCATCCGTACATACATATGCTGGAGAAAAGAGTTCCACCGTGCCCCTTGTTGTTCACTATAGAAAATGTGGAGAGGAAAAAACAACAGATCTTGCTCTTCTTCATCCTCTTTTTCATATCTTATACACATCCGCTGGTTAAACCTGGAGGTACAGAAACTCTCATATAATCCCTTGCTGCATCCACAAACAGTGGATAAACTCAACGTGTTATATTGTAGATGAATCTAAAAAGCCACCACATCCCTCATATACATTTATCTGAGCTTCTCTGTGATCAGAAAGGTATTCTACATTCTCATTATACATGAAGATCAAGGGACCTTTGCAAACAGCAGAATGACATTTCTGGTGCTGACTGTGCTCAACACTACTTACTGCATTATTTCAAATTCTCCCACAGATGTTTTGTTGCAAGGTAAAAACAGAAACTCCTAATGGACATCTACTGCCTGACAGGAGAAGAGATGTCCATTTTATTTTATGGAGAGCTCTTTATCACTAGGGTTGGAACTCCTAGCCAGAAGTACATGTACCAAAGTGTACTCAGATGCCACTTGAAAATTTTAGCGTAAGATGCAAAAGTACAAGTTCTCGGTTCACATAAGGCCTCTCCCTTACTCCTCCCTAAGTCTTGCTAACAACCTGGATTATCTACATGTCTGTGTGTGTGTGGGGGGGGTTGTATGTGCACACAACCAAATCCATTTCTGTTTCATCTTGGGAAAATATGGCTCAGGACTGTAACATTGTGAGTTGGGCATCTATACTCTAGTCTAGAGATGACACGTAACATTTTTAATTCAGTCAGCTCAAGGAAGACTTCAAGCTCAAGGAAGACTCTCTGACTCACAACTGTGAATTGGGACAGGAACATCTTTACAAATCAAAGCTTACATTCATTTCTTGTCACTTACCTTCCTGTTGCTGAAAGTTAAAGGGCAGCTTAAAAAAACAGTTTCTGAACAAACAGCAGCCACCCTGCTTGAGACAGAGAGAAATCCTGCTACAATGACTTCAAATAAAAAGCAGCAGACATGATTAAAAAAATACAGCTAATACAGTTGTTTACAGCTTATTGTGACTGCTCTGTCCATCAATCCTTTCAGCAGTTACCAAGTGTGGGCCTCATACTGCAGAAAGACAAATGAACCAAACAGTTAATTGGGGAGAGAATCAATAGGAACAGCAGTGGGTCCAGTCCCTGCTGCGGCAGATTTAATGCTGCCATCCTCTGAAAGAACAGGTAGCTTACATGGCTATTTGTGCAGTTCCCTATAGCAATTAATATAAAAACCCCGTAGTTAGCACTAAATTATTTAAAATGATGGAGAAATAGATTCTATGGGAACAGGACAAGAAAGAGCTGCTTACTGGCATGACCATCAAAATAGGCTTTAGCAAAGTTATATCAACATGCCTCTTATGCCAACCTATCTGACTTGCACATTACAATGGTCTTCATAAGTTTCTTCATATCAGGGGGAGGTCAAAGCCTACAGGCTTCTGTTTCAGTTGTGAACTGGAATCCCAGGGAATGTGCCAGATCCAAGCCAAGAGGAAGGCCATGTAATGTGCAGAGCAATGGAACAGCAGCCAAGTAATAAGTTACTGAGATGATTCTTGTCTGTTGCTGGGAAGATGAAGAATGAGAATCTGGAAGGGGATAATTTTGGTCAAGGTAACCAGGATTGACTTTAGCTTTTCTCTTGGCATTTACTTGCACAACTTTTGTCAAGGTGAGCTCCAAACCAGACTAAATGAATTTCCTACCATTTAACAATGACAATCTACAAAGTAAAAGATTGTTGGAGTTGACAAGTAAGCATTTGGTGGGTACTATGTATTTAACAATAACATCATCATCATAGTTCTCAATGTGACACCCCCACCACAATCTCATCCACCAGGGAAGAGAAGGGAAGGGAATCAATCGGTATCATTCAATCTGCCTCCCACTTCTCCCGTCGAGAATCACAGACCTCCTCTGGGGTTGGTAAAAACAGCTTGTGGAAGTCTCTAATCTTTGGCCATTCTTGGGAATTGTCATCTTGTTCCGAAGAGTAACCCCATCTGAGACTGTCCCTGAAAAATCACTGGAAATGGGGCTTGGAGAAGGAGTCTGTGAGGGGCTTCTTATAGGTGAAAGCAACACCCTGGAGTCTGCAGAGGAAGAGGGATGGTCCATGATGGGGAATGGTGGACTAAACAAGATAAGGCTCTGAGGTCTTCCTGGTCTTGATCTGTAAGAAGGCTTGGAAGCTCCTGAAGGCCTCTCCATTTTTGAGGACTGTGGATTGTCTCCTGTAGTCTCTCCTTCAGAAGTACGCTTTCGGCGGAGAACTGGTGCATCCTGTGTGGAATTATGATTGAGGAAGGATGGTTCTACCTTTTTGGATACTGTCAAGTCCACAAAAGCTGCATTATTGTTTTCTTTGCCCTTCTTGTCTACAGGTGGACTCTTTGGGGGCTGCAGCTGGCCCTGAGCATTATGATTTGAGTTGCACTGGCTTACATGGGCTTCTACTTCTTTACTCTCAGGTGTCAACTGGGTTCTACAATTTGGGTTCTGTGTCTGTAGGGGCTGGGGGACCTGGGTATACTGAATCTTGGGTGGAATAACTGGCACAGCTCTAGCCTGGCACATCTTAACCATGAAAGAGGTTCTCACTGCTGAGACACTCACTGGAGCAGAGTTACGGCGGCCAGTGGTAGCATGAGCCATCATTATGTAGTCTAGGTCTAGTTCTTGGGGATCAAAATGAGAACCCCAAAGGTCAGCTTTAGTCTTGTTTGGGCAGGCAACGGGAAGTGATGGCACAGAATCACTAGTCTTAACTTCCTTTTGCCCACCAATGAAATGTCTGGGAGGAGTGGGCACAGAAAGACTCTCAAAGTTAAACAGATTGGCAGCTGGAAGGACAGAATCTAGATTGAGGGAAGAGGGCCTTGGTCTCTCTTTCCGTGGAATGTCTTCACTTTTACTGTCCTTTGGGTCTTTAGCACTGTCTGTCATGACAACAGCTGCAGGGCTATCAGCCTGTTGAACAAAGGGTGTGTCTTCCAACGGTCCACTTGAATTTAAAAAACTATCCTCAGTATTAAACTGAGGTAGGGAGGACTCCAGATGATTCATTACATCTTGGTTTTCTTTGCCCTCATACACTTCCTTCTCACCTGATTCTTTATGAGCAATAGAGGAAAGGGATGGTAGTTCTATAGTTGCAAAGCCTGCTTCATTACTCAGAGGTTTCTGGGCTCTCTCAATCAGCTTAGAGGACTCCTCTGAAAGATTCAGCCAGGCTTCTACTCTGTCAGTTTCTCTCTTCTGTACCTCTGAAGGCTCCTTCACCTCTGACTGGGTGAAGCTATAAAAATGCTCCTCATTGGCACTTAGAAAGGGCACTGGGACACCCCAGTGCCTCTTCACAAAGTCTTTACTGTCTAAGGAAAAGCTACGACTGAAACACGGCTTCTTAAAGTGGCTCTGGGCCTCTCCTCGGTTTTGAGGCTGAAACTCCTGAAGCATCTTTCTTTGAGCGTCCTTGAAGGTAGGGGAATGAAGAGGACTGGTAACCCACTGATGATCTTCCCATGGCTCTACCAACTCTAAGCTCTGGACATGATCCACCCATGAATCTTCATCCTGCTGATCAAGAGAATCCTGGGGTTGATCACTTATTTTGCCCTCTAGCTGGTGGGATCTAACTCCAGCTAAGGTCTTTGACCTGTCCAAATCTCCACTCTCAGAAATCTCTTTATCACTTTCTCCTGCCTGTGTCACAGATGTCTCTTCCTTCTCCTTTTGAAGAATCCAGCTGTTACTTTCCCACCCTGGTTCATTTAAATGCTTTTCTTTGGGATGTGCTGATAACTCATCTCTCAAACTTTCCAGTGGTTTTGATGGAAGCTTCTGTTCTTGGTCCAGAAGTGAAAAGTCACTCTTGGAGTCTTCATCTTTCAAACAATCCTTTGGGCAAGATATCCCACATGGGTTATTTTCCAGTTTTGGTAAGGTAGAAGAATCACCATCCTGCTTCTGGAACAGTTCAGAGTCACAAACCAGAGAGTCCTTTGATCCTTTGGAGGAAACACCAGACAAAGGAAAGTGAGGTATGATTGGTGTTTTTCTGACCATGCTTTCTTCCTTTGGTGCTGTAAGAGGCAGCACAGAACCATACACTTCACTGTTTGCTTCTAAGGGTGAACTCAATATAGGGCTAAATTCAGACTCCTGTTTGGTTTTTCTTGAGCAGCTGCAGGGAATGACAGCTCCTCTTCGGATTCAACAATTTTCAGTTCTTGTTGAACATCTTGCCACAGGGGCTCCATTGCAGCACTGGGATGATCATCATAAGCCTTGGAAGGAAAAGAACCAGCATTATCAAGACAGCTTCCTCTTTACCACTTTGCACGTCTTTTGTTCCCATCCATCTACATTATTTTTTTACATGTTGTGTTCTGTGCAGTAATCGCGTTAATCTATGCAAGTGAGCCTATCTGCACATGCAAAAGCAGCCAAATGCAGAAAATGTAAAACCTTGTTCAACATATATTTGTGTTTCTCAGCCAAAAGGATTCAAGGAGAGTGGAAGAACTGTATTAGAAAGTAGCAGCTAAACATATGCTTTTTTGAAAGAATGAAAAACAATTTTCCTTCAGGCTTTCCATTACCCTTTCCCATTAAAAAAAATCCCACTGTGCATCACATATTGTAGTAAGTAAACACTGATAAATGGAAGCATGCTTCCACTGAAGGGAGGAATTTTAACTACTCATCTATGCTGCTCTGTTTTAAACCAAATGTTACAAATTCAGGACACATCTGGGAATTATCAAGCAGTGGGAGTAACTATATAACCAACATTCCACTAGAATTGTCTACAAAACTCTCATTGGGTTCAGATTTACATGGAATAGAATTTCCTATCTGAAACAGCTTTACAGCATGAGAATGGCTCTTGCCCTCAAGCCTCAAAAGCCACTACTATTAAAATGAAGATCCACAACTCCATTGGTGCTATACCATATTAATAAACTTAGACACCATATGAGGTGGTGGAAGCGACAAGTGTAGAACAAATATCCTTTAATGAGGATGGAGTCCATTATGCAACTGACCTGTATAAATGGCCTTGACAAACTTGGTTTAGCTTTTATACAATTGCAGAGGAAAACTGCATGCCAAAGCTGTAGTCTGCTTCATATGGCTATATATCAGGATGGGAATAGTGTGGATCATGAGCCACATGAAGCCCATAAAAACAGTTTTGAGGCCCCCAACACTTCCCAAAAATCCACTTTTTAAAAAATTACTAAACATGTTTGCTATAGCACCCAGAGTTGACTCCTAATTTACTTCCTGTTTAGAAAAAAAGTCTCTCCTGGGATGGGTGTCCTCTTTCTTCCTCCTCCCACTTCTTCATGCCACCCCCTTCCACTCTCCTGCCCACACAAGTGAGTGAGCAAGCAAGGGAATGCACCTGCACCCAGGCACAGCCACCCCACTAGTACAGTTACTTTTTTGTGCGTATTAAATACAGTTTGGGGGGCTTACAATATTTGCATTTTTTCCACTTTAGTGGGAGTCCTGTACCTCTAACCCCCATGAAAGTTGAGGGCTAACTGTATATTTTTAAAAAATGCAAAAGAATTTGCAGACAAAAAGAAGGTTTGGGGTCTTTGTTTTTTTAGTTTTTTAAAGAATGGCGATTTTCTTCCACCTTGTTCTGATGAAACAAAGGCCTAAACCCAGCTGCTAGAGAAGACACATGAAATCAATGGAATTTACATGAGTGTTGATTTACAAGTCACTGAATGATCCAGTAGGTCTATTGTAGCTGGGACTAGCCACTGAATTTAGGGAAAAGAAGTACTGGAATATAGGACATTGTCTTATAGATCTAGACCATTCACTCATTTAGCCCAGTATTACCAGCACTGACTGGCAACAGCTGTCTAGGACTTCAAGTCCTACCTGGAAATGCGAGGGATTGAACTATTTCCAACGTCTATGCTCTACAACTGAGCTACAGCACTCTCCCGCCCCCACATGGGGCTGGCATTCAACCCTTTCTTCTTACCAGCTCCTTTAGGTGCAAGGTATCTTCCACTCTGTCCCTTATCACTTCCTGTTGCTGGCAATCTTGCTCTGGTTGGTCCTTAACTCCAAACTGGCCATGACTTGCTTTGTCTGCCTCCTGCTGGCTTGCTGGAATCTTGACCAGTGACTTCTTTTCCAGGCTCTGCTTTGCTGGGGTAGCCTGACTGCCATTGCTCCAATCACTCTTTGTCTCCTGAGTTTTTGTGGCAGGTTGTGCACCACCTACAGACTCCAATTTCTTGGCTATTGCAGGTTCCTCAGCAGCAGAATCTGAATCAGAAGCAAAAACAGGAGTAAAGAAAACATAACAGGGAAATGGCAACAGAAGAAGAGCAGAGAATGACTCAGATCCAACAGACTATGTGGTGGAGCACAAGTGTCCACCAGTATACTTATGCTCAGTGATGTTGGATTCTGGGAAGAGTAGAAAATGATCTGATCTAGCATGTTTGGTTTAAATGTTACATTCAAACACTCAAAATAATTTATGTGGAAATTACTTTATTGGGATGGTTGTCAGTATGCAAAGAGAATACAATATACCTCCCTTATATTTAATGAAAAATGCAAGAACACTATTTAAGGACATCTACCTAAAGAGAGATCTATCTGATACATCTTGTATCAACAATTCAACTTTCTTTTGCTAGGGTACAACTGTATTACTTCGAGTGTCACTAACGAACCACTTAGTTCCATTTCAATCTGAGAAGAAAACTAATTCAGCACAGCTTGTTGAGCACTGTATTTCACTATAAGATTGATTGAAGTACAACAGCCCAGATGACTATGGGTAAATAGGGGCATGGGGGAGACAATGTAGAAATTTTTCAGTGGAAAATGTAGCATTTGAAAAATTTTGACTTCATATCTCTGTTCCTGCAGTGGTCTCTTCTTTCCCTCTTTTCTAGGTCCTCCCCAGATGCCCCACAGTGGCTGGGGGACTTTTTGGTACAGTCTGCCCTCTCCTCAGCCACCAGGTGGCTGCAAGGGTGCTCCTAGGCACATCCCAAATACTCTTTCTTGCACAACTGGGGAAACAAAGAGCCTCTGCCTCCCAGCATGAGGGTTGCTCCTTCTTTCCTAAGTACACAGGGCAGCTGGAATGCTCCTTGCCACACTCCTGCCACTAACTGGTAGCAGGGGGACTGGCCTGTACCACTGAGCCTCCCAAATGCTGTTGCACACTCAGAGTAAATGAGATTGCACTATGAACTACCAGAATTTGAATGATTAGATCCATCATGCTGGCATGTAAAAGCTATGGATGTAAAAGATTTCATTGGTTTTAACAGTCTCAATGAAATTAACCTTATTGTGCCTCCTGGGATTGTTGAAAAGTGACAAACCTAGCCTTGAGAATTCACACATTTGTGAGGGTCACAGGGGATTTCAGAAAACAAGAAGTGCACACACTGAAGCAAGCATGGTTTAAAATGTGAATGGCTAAATATGCATGTACTTCAAAATATGTAGACTGAGATACTGCACAGGAAACGTAGCTATGATGGTCCATCTCCCAATATGATCCCCTAAAACCCACCTTAAAAGCCAGACAGTCATACCAAGTGAAGGTGTTCTGTGGCAGTAGCTAGCTGTGGCAATAGCTTGTCTAGCTCTCTCTTGACAGCAAGTGGCTGTGTGACAAGCAGAAGCAGGGACCCCTGTGGTATCCTGTCACAGCTGTTCTTCATATCACAGGTTGCTGGTGGGAGGGGGCTGGACAGGTCATCCTTCAGCATGCCATTTGCCAGTGCCACAGAACTCCTATGCTAGGTGCAGCTGCCTGGCATAAGGTGAATTTTAGGGGCGTTTGCAATTGTGACAATAGTGTCATGATCATAAATCTGAATCTGAAACAGTTCCAACACTATAAGACTAGCTTATGGCCTTCTAACTGCTTAACACGATACCAGCTGTACACTAATATACTTTAGCCAATGGTGAGAAATGAATGTATTAGCTAAAATGAATAAATAAATCTGCATGTTAGAAAACTGCATAAAAATCCATACCAATTTTCATACAACCCCAAAAAAGTTTCATAACCCAATAGAAACAAAGATAGGAAGAAAATACAGGTGGCACTTGGGAGAAAAAAAGTATCAAAATCTCGACTGGACACTTTTGCTCTATCAAAGGTGTATTGTCTACACTAAGGAGCTGAAGCTCTTCAGGATCCCAGACAGCCATCTTTCCCAGCTCTGTCTGAAAATGCCAGGGATTGTGTTTTTTTGCTCTGGCCCTTCCCACACTAAGCATCTAAAGCAGAGCTTTCCAAACTTTTCATGTTGGTGACACGTTTTTTAGACATGCATCATTTCATGACATAGTAATTCAGTAAGGGGAGACAGTCCCTCCTGCTGCCGCCCTCGCCAGGGTCTTCCTCAGCCCGGGGAGGTGGCAGCAGGAGAGGCAGCCCCTCCACCCGAGCCTGGCCCACTGCCACCCTTGCCTGAGTCTTCCCCAGGGTAGCAGCAGCAGAGGCAGTCCCTTCACCCAGGCCTGGCCTGCCGCAGCAGTGAAAAAGGCAGCCCCTCCACCTGCTACATTTGCGTGACACACCTACACACTGCAGCCAACACACTAACATGTCATGACACACAGTTTGGAAAGCTCTGATCTAAGGGGTGCAAGGAGCAGTGTGAAAGATAACCTACTTCTGATTTTAGAGCTAGCTATTTATTTTTAATCTTCAATCTTTCCTCCTGTTTCTTACCATCTCACTAAGCTGACCACAGTGTCTAAGGGCCAACCCATGTCTCACATGGGCTGACATGTGATATTAGCCTCAAATGGCTTTAGAACTAAAACTAACAAGCAGTTTTAGGAGGGAGCAGTTGGATATAATGTTGAGGAAGCAAGGAAGACATACTTAATCTTTTCTTTGCAAGTTGTTTCCCTACCTCAATTTGCTCCTTCCAAATCTGCTTCCCCTCTTTTCTTTCGAATGCATATTTGGCAGTTATTCTAAGGATTTCCTTGAGAGCTAAGTCAGACCTAAATGGGACTGTCCAGGAACAAGTTCTTCAGACCATGCTCAAGAATTATTGTAACCTTCTAAGTTTACCTGCTGCTCCCACTTTGGACTCAGGTTTCTTTTCTTCCTTGACTTGACAGGTGTGGTCTGACCTGGCATGATCTTCTCCTTCAGTGACTGCAGAAATACCACTGTCCTGCCCCAAGAAAGAAGATTCTTGCAGGCTAGAAAAAGCAGGCTTATCTTTAGCTGGTGAGCGGCAGGGGGTGCTGTTGATGCTGATAACAGCAGACACCCGAAGAGGTACAGAAACAGCAAAGGGCTCTGATATGTTCAAGGCTTTCCGCTGGTGCCGGGGAGAGGCTTCCAGGGGGAAAAGAGTCCCATGGAATCCCGATTTAGCTGTCCCATCGTTGGAGGTATAGAACATGTGGCACATCTTTGGGGAGGTTTGCTCACTCTCAGGGTCTTCTATGGCCCGAAACACTTTCAGCTGTTCTGGAAGTGGTCTCACTTGGGTAGGCCGAGAAGCACCGTTCTCCCCACTGTCCTCTGCCCCTCCCTCTGCTCCTTTCACAGCACCCTTTGGATCCCACTCTGTCTCCTGCTTGCTGACATCAGATGAGTTGCTGAGGCCTCCCGTCCGTGGTTTCATCACCGGAACAAAAAACCCTCCGGCCATGACTGTATGCTTGAAATGGCCTTTTTCATCTTCTCCTAAGGAAAGAAAGCAGCAAAGCTAGAGAACATTGCAAAAGAGATGTGATACCCTGCCATTCCAACAGACCAAGAGGAAAAAAGGAAAGAGCTACCAGCCAGATATGATGCTTCTGAGTGTTTCCCTCCAACCCCAAAACCTTAGTCAGAGACTAAATCCTGTCCTCTAAAAGTGACCTAACTTTATAATGACCTAACAAAATCCACACGCCTGGTCTATTGTCTGGGAGCAATTCTGGCCGTCTGCAAATATCTCTGAAATCAGTTCTTGCATAACAGAGAGCTCTGCTGCCTGGGGTACAATTCTTCTCATGAACAATGAATATTTATTTATAAATCATTTGCATAAACAAATACTTTGTGTGATGGGGCATGGCAATTCCTCCAATGTAGAATAATTTTTAAATGGTGCTTGCATACAGAAAATCATATGCATACATATGTGCATGTGCATGCACGAGCATAGGCATACAGAGATATTTTTCTGCCCAAATATGCCAGTTAATGTTTATTAACTAGCATTTTTTCTGGAAATATATTTTTTAAAAATTAATTGAAAATCCAGTGTGGTGCAGTGGTTGAGTGTTAGACTCAGACTTTTAGAAACCACGGACTGAATCCCCACTCAGTTGTGGAAGCCCAGTGAGTGGCCTTTAGCAATTTATATTCTTTTATCCTCAATGGAAAACAATAGCAAACCTCCTCTGAACAAATCTTGCCAAGAAAACTCCAGGATATGGTCATTTGGGGGTCACCGTAAGTCAGAAATGAAGGCACACAACAGCAAGAACAATTCTTATTGGGCTATTATTTGTAGTTATTTCTGGGATTCCCAGTGTTGTATCCACTGTACAATAGCATCTATGCAGATAGATTTTGGAGTCCCCAAAGCCTCTGGACTAATCTCCACTTACTACCTCCCAATCTTAGTCTTAAAAAGTGTATAGAGGTAAAAGAAGAATTGAGAAATGAGCAACTATTTTTCCACTTTTTTTTTCATCTGTATATACTTTTCCATGGTCAGGTCAGCACACACCAGCCTGGAAAAGTACATTATGGTAGAAGAAAAATTGAGATGAGCTACTGAATGGCTGATGGTGGCAATCCAATCCTTTGATTCTATGAACAGAAACATATTGCGTGCACAGAAATAAGTCCCTGTTCACAGAATCCAAAGGTTTGAAAATCAAACAGATAGTCCAATGAATATAAACAGAGGTACACATACATCAAAGTATAAATAATATACATATTATAAATCAGTATATATCAACAACCCACAAAGGCAGCTGGCCACAATACATGCACACACGTAGGCCTAAATTTTTAGTCCTTACTAGAATAGACCCATTCAGTCAATGGGATTTACCTGTGTGCTTACTCACTATTCAACATTTGGTTGAATAAGTCTACACTACTTAGGACTACCTGACTGGATGCCAGCCTTACTGAGAATGTACTTTGACTGCCACTTTTAATACAAACAGGCCAAGTCTCACCTTCTACTGGAAGTGAACACAGTGAATCCATGCTTTTAGCTGGTCGAATGGTCACTTTTTCTGGAAAAGAAATGTTGTAAAACTGTTCAATGCGCTGAGATCTGGAAAGATTAAAGTATAAGTGAAAAAATGCAGTGTAGTGACATGAAATTGAGTGATCCAAATGCAGTTGCAAGTCAGAGCAGCTTCATCTGTGGTTTGAAGCTGAGGATGTCCAGACTAGGAAGGTACAAACCTTTTGCTATTACTTCTGCAGAAACTTCACTGAAAATGGTCATTACATGTTAAATATCTTTATCCAGACAACTGGAGATACACATTTTGCAATAATTTACTGAACAGCTAATTCATAAACTAGCATAAGTGTCCCTTGTTCTCCATTTAAAAGTCTTTCTGGCTTCTCACTGGCCACAATGCTAAATATTACTCAGGATCACATTAGTTTCAAATTCTTCCCCACTCAGTACCATTAAGTGTGAATGGTACCTGTTGGAACACCTGTATTTATTTGAAACACTTATCTGCAACTTGTAACATCCATATGGGTGTTGCTACCATACTCAAAAGCCATGGATATTACTGTATTTGCTGGTGTATAAGACACTCCTCTGTATAAGACATACCCCATTTATACACTGGCAAGTACTGTATGCTAGCATTTAAGACACACCAGCATATAAGATGCACCCTCTTTTCAAACAGTATTTTTCAGGCAAAAAAGTGAGTCTTATATGCCAGCAAATACAGTTCTCTCTCTCTCTTTTTTTTCTTTCTTTCACTCCAAAGGAAACTGTAAGAGAGTGAGCTGCTGAGCAGAACTCCAAGCCAGCACGGTATAATGGTTTGAACAATGGACTATGACAGTGGAGACCAGGTTTGATTCTCTCCTCAGTCAGGGAGGACCTTGGGCACATCACATATTCCCAGCCCCCAGAAAACTCCATGATAAGTTTGCCTTAGGGTTGCCATAAGTTGGGAATGACTTGAAGGCACACAACAACAACAGAATTCCAATGAGGAATACAAATCATATTTATCCTTGAAAAAATGAATGCTATAGACATATTCTTAGTAAGATAGCTCTGGCAGACACACTTGACCTCTGTATGTGCTTGCATCTAGCTAGTCAGGGTGAAACAAGTATTCCCACAACACAATGGAAAGTATTCACAGTAGGTAACTTGTGTTCTTTTAGCAATAACTGCTTTTCATTGTCCTCCTGGTGATGCTACACATGATGCAAAACGTTAAATATGTGATCTCCCTTTTGCTCTATATAAGAGTCTTTTATGCTGCCTCTAAATCCTTGTATAACTTTATTACTATGAAAGGACTTTTGCAAAACACTGTAACATTTCTGTGCTACTCAAAGGAAGAGCAACAAGGTTGAACTAACTGAGGAAAGATAAGCCTCATCAACAGAGAACACAAATAGTCCTTACCAGAGAGCTTCTGCCCTCGTACAAACACGCTCCCATTTCGGCTCAGTTTAGTCTTTGATTCTGAGCCAGACCGGCCCAGGTTGAATATTGATTTCCATTTCTTGGATTTTGTGGATAACTTTCTCCTGGAAAGGGAAATTGATAAGAGATCTATAAATGTAGCTCTGTTTAACTGCAAGGGTGAGGAAATTTATTATCCTAGTTTCTCTTCCTCTGTTTAAACTCACAGTTGATCACTTTTAAAAAGTGCTAGCAGTTACAAGATTCTCCCCTCCTAAAGCCTGGTTACTGAGCTGGGTAACATGGAGTGGGTAACACACAATTATAGACCTATATATGGCCTCCCACTCATCAACACTTGACTCTGTCCATCTGTCTATCTATTTACTACAAATAGCAGAAATACTACACCTGGAACCCACCAGGAATGGGGATTCTCCTCTTAAAAATGGCTTGTTTTCAGAACTGGACATGAATATCCAGTTGTTTCTTGTTTCCAGGGAAGGAGGGCTGACACATATGTGGGGGGGAGGTTTCCTGCAGTGTATCCCTAGGAGGCAAAATTGACCCCTGGATCCACCAAAGTTGCCCACACCAGCTGTATAGAGAAGGGCAGAATTAAAGGACAAATTATTTTCAGTTACATTTTTGTCCTTAATATTAGAGGGAGGTGTCCCTATGCCCATCAGAAGTCAGATACTTAAGTGAATGTGTCTGCATATTGTACAAAGTTTGTTGTGGGTCCAAGATTTCAGTTTTCAAGAGATAACAGTGCTAGATCCAGAACATGACTTCTGTAGAGAGAAGGGCTGCATCCACAGAAAGCAGTTCTGACTGATTTTCACAGATGCCTGTAGTGCCTCATCAGCATCACAGTTCACACCTTTCAATAGCCTTCTCCCTCACACACACATTGTGTAGCATTTTGAAGGGACAGTCTAAGAGGGAAGGAGAATTTCTCTTCCCTTAGCCCAGATGTATGTGCCTAATTCCAGATACAACCTCTGGCATTTATCTTGCAGAGATAAATTGTTATAAGGCAGAGCTAGAGAACATGAATGCAGCCTACCAGCTAAGTACAGTCAGTCACCCATGGGGAGCTCAATAACTCTCAGAAGGTTTTGGATATCTTCTGGGTCACACAGCAGATGGGCCACAGTCAGTTTGGTGGATCAATAGATGTCTAGGCTTTTTGTAAGGATTACTATGAGGATGGATGTGAAATGGCATTATATAAATACCAAGTATTCTTCTCCTTTTCTTACCTCTGAGGAAATGAGACTGGGTGTCAGGGATATTACTTCATCCATTATATTCTTTATTGCATTAAAAGTGTTTTCAAGTTACACACAACCCACAGTGCTATTTCACTGCATGTAAATTAGCTGAGACCCTTTAGTCACCATCTCTCAGTGCACATATATGAGCGGTAAAATATGTCGGTGCTGTGTAGAAGGATCATAGTTCAGTGCCAGAGCATACACTAGTTACTTGTATAACTACTGTAATTCTTTTTTTTCAACAAAAAAATGACATCAGATAATGTCTGATCTAGGAAGCTAAGCAGGGCCAGCCCTGGTTAGTACTTGGCTGGGACACTGCTAATAAATAGCAGGTGCTGTAAGCTATATTTCACAGGAAGATATTACCAGGCTGTACAACTCCACACCTTGATATGGTTTAATTGGATAAATATAATTGGCATGCTATATTAATTGGCATTGATATAAAACATGCCCTGCTATAGCTGTATGACCAAGCTGGACAAGAGGAAAAGACTGGCCAAACATGTGTGCTGCGAATTAGGTCAGAAAACACCTCTGGGCATAGCCAGGTCATAATCAAGAAATCATCAGAAAGTCCAGAGAAAATGGGTTTGCAGCTAGCCATAATGACTCTACCTTTTGGACAATAGCAACTGGGAAAGTCCTACCAAACTGTTGATTGTCTTAACTCCTCTTCATCTGACCACACAAACCTCTCCTTTGTCATACAACCTGTCCAACAAGCACCAAGCTATCATAACAGCCATTAGCCCTTTGTCACCTAACACTAAAACTATCAGCCCATTCTGGATGTCACTGTTCACTCTGGAAACTCCATTGTTTACTCAGTCAGACAATCATTCACACCTTTGCCCTCCAGGCAGAAATTGGGTATATAAATCCCTAGTTTTGGCCAGTCAACTTGCAGTACACCGATGGCTGGTCACCACTCTGCTGCTGATTCCTGATTGTGTACTGTCCTTAGATGAGAGTCTAAGCCATGTTGCTGCTTCTTCACTGCTCTACAAGACTGGTAAATATCACCCACTACACCCGGAAATCTTGCTGTCTAAAACTTTCCTCCCTTTTCCTTCAGTTAGCCTTGTGTAATTGAGTGACTGTTTGGATCTTGTTTGTGTGATTAATTCCTCTATAAAACACAATTTAGCTTTACTTTTGGATCTCTGGCTGGTTCTTCCCTGCAGAAGTACTGGTAAACATTCGTGTAAAAGAGCTCGTTAGGTTACCCCCCTCGCAGGTCTCTTAATTTGAGCTAATAATTCCTCCTCTTTGCACAGAGGTATAGGCATTGCAGATGGACACCTGAATCACCCGCATTTGGGGGTAACAAAGGAACTAGTAAAACTAGCTCTCAGTATTACTTGCCTAAGAAAACTCTATGAAATTAATGGGGTTGCCATAAGTCAACAGGCAACTTGAAAGCACATGCACACACACGCACACCGCACGCACGCACGCACACGCACACACTATATTATGTAGGATAATTCCAGCTCTTTGGCAATGTAACTTTAACCACTAAGTTACTTTTATACTTATAGGGATATGGTGTAACTAAATGGATGCATAGCCCATAATTTGAGTGCTGGCTTTTGCTCTGCCTTGGGCTGCTGCCTCATCTTCTGTTGTGGGCAGGTTTGCTAGGTTGGATATGGGCTGCAGCTGCTGTAAGTTTTACTCTGAACAGATTATGCAGCAGGATAAAGAACTATAAAGGCTGGTCAAGCCAATGACTGCACCCCAATATGAGCCTGCTGGGAGATGAGATCTTTTCTCTCAATCCCACCTCTGGTTGGTGGGGATGCAAGAGAGTGGCTGTCTCAGTGGCTGTCTCTAGACCCAGTGGCTTCTCAGTGGCTGTCTCTAGGCTCTGGAATTGCCTTCCCAGGGGGGCCAAAATGGTTACCTCCCTGATATCCCTCCGTGGGCAGGTAAAGATCTTTTTACTCCGATGGGCTTTTAAAATTGAATTTTTTTAAAGAATGCGCTGAGGGCATTGTACTGTTTTTGATCTGAACTTTTTATCTTTTATCTGCTTTTTATCTTTTAATTGTATTTTATCATTTAAAGTATGGTTTTAAATCATATTAAGATTGCCAGAAGTTTAATTCCATTTTAACATTAATTGGTGTGTGTGTGTGTGTAATGTTGAATTGTTCTTTTTTAAAACTGTAATCTGCCTTACGTCCTAATCTTGGGAGAAAGGCAGGAACAAAAGAAACAACAGAAGCAGTATCAGCAAAGGTACCTGTTGTACCCCACCTTCCAAATCCCAACTTGCGGCCACAGCTGTCCCCTCTCAACACAGCTATTGGCTGTGGAGAGTTAAAGGAAGGAGTTTGGAAGCACTGGTGACAAGAACAAAGCTGGGTGCTCCTCAATACCCCTTCCTCCCAATACCCACCAGGGATGGTTGTGGCTGCAAGCTGGGGTTTGGAAAGACAATGTGTTCTGTGCTATGTCCAGCAGTTCGTATCATTCAGATTTCTTTTTTCTTTTTCCTAAGACATAACTATTCTGATCTGTCCTGAAGCTTCTTAGGTGAAAGTTAACACAAAGGCACACTCTTGCAAATACTTCTTTGTAATACAACAAGTTCCTATCATTTATATGGTAGGAACAAACAGCTTTGTGATTTCACGCTCATCTTGGACTACCCTACTGTTTCTAATATTCCCAGGGAGCACTGCATATGGTAGCAGCCAGATACAGTGTATTTTCTTATTTCTTTCAGTGTCTGGAAACAGTGTCTGGTGTGTATTACCAAACTTTTCTCATTTTTTTGGTTTGGTTTTTAAAACCAGTTTTGCTAAGATTTGAGCAAAACACTTCCACTCAGGTGCGAAGTAAAAACATTTCTATGATACATTTTGTATACTGCATAGTTATATATTCCTGCATGACAGGTACTGGATTAGACAGCCCTTGTGGTCCCTCCAGCTCTCAGACACTATGATTCTACGATTCATAAGTTTACTGCCATAGACCACTACCTCCTTGTTATCATTCCATTGGCAAGTGAAAGGTTTCCTTTTCTGCCAGGCCTTTAGGAACTGACTGAGCAGGTGTTTAACAATGTGCTGCTCTGCTGATAATAGTTTTTATATATTTTTATCTCTTATTTTGTAACTGTTATTAATTATACTTAGCATTTATAGGCCACCTTGGGTTGCAAAGTTAAATGAATAAATCTTAATAATCACAGCCATAGGTAACATCATCATTACCAGCACCACTAGGACCACGAACGTAATGTTACAATGTAGTGGTTAATAACTTATTACACTATATGGCTTTGATTGAATACCACAGACAGACAGCAATTTAAGCTACTAGAAAACAGTGCTGAGAATCCATCAAGACTAGATGACAGAAGGGTCATGTTCCCTCTCCTGCCATCTTGCAAAAAGTCTCTGCACTGTGTGCCAGGAGTGAAAGGGAGGCCATCACCCCCCACACAAGAATGGTTGTGATGAACCACAGTCAGAGATGGACTGTGTATCCGTAGTTGGAGCAGGTCACCAGCAGGCGGCTCTCTTATAACGAATGTCTAAAGATCAGTTTAGCATTCCCCCCACGTTGATCAAAAACACTAAACGAAGCAAAGCAGTGAAAGCAATTCCTTCTGAACAAGGCTACATTTTTCTGTTTGACTGAGAGGGACAATAGCTCAGAGGTGGCATACATGCTTTGCATGCATCAGGTCCCATGTTCAAACCTTACCATCTCTACCTATTTCAACCAACAGGGATAGAAAACACATTGACATTTTTCCTTGATGTCAGGCAGCAATATTTGGCTAGTAGGATCCATACCCGCCACAGGGTATGTGGAGGGAAAGCTATTCAGACACTGAAAACATAAATGCTTGTGGAATATTGACCTTCCCTCAGCAGTGCTGAAAGGTACATGTATGTAACCCTGGTGTAGGAATGGAAAAAAAGACTAAGTAAATTTAGTCATTTCTAAGTGGGGCCGCCTTCTGTTCTACTAGGCACTACAGTCCCTCCTCATTCAGATATTGTACCAGGTTTATTGACAGATGTGATCGGTTGATCCTACCAATAGGAAGGGTGAGACAGCTGCCAGAGGACGCAGATTTTAGGTGCCATAAAAAGGCAGAAAAATGTAAGTTACTTAATTTGTTATGGCTGCCTTATGACTGCATTCTTACTGTCATGAAAAGAAAAAGAATAGTTGTATAAATTCCACTTCATGTGGCAGTCTACTTCAACTGGCTTAATACAACATGCACCTTGACTTGGGGGAAGGGTGCCATTCGCTGCTGAGCCTTAGGTAGCAAAATGGCTTGGACTGGCCCTGGGAAGTGGAGAGAAAGCAGCGTCCAGTACAGTAGGGTAGGATAAAGTAGGCAAGTTGCTGTCTGTCCCATAAAGGGGAGAGCTACAGTTAGCCACGTTTCTTCATGGTGGGCATTTTTCTTGCATTTTACTGACATACTGAAGAATAGAGAAACTTACTTGCTGTCAGGTAGATCAAGGACAGTATGATAGAAGGAACCTGTGGCTGGGACAATTTCTGGCAAACTGTTTTCTCGACGCTCTTTCCGGGCAGGGTGGCAAGCCGAGAGGCTCCGGGCCTGTGCTTCTTCCAAGCTCACCAGCTTCATTGGCAGAGAAGCAGAAGGAGGTAGCGTTAAACTTTTCATTATGGGTTTATTCTCTGGAAAACAGAAAGGAAGATAAATCAGAGCACTGAAAAGTCATGCTGGCTGGGGCCTTCTGGGAGTTGTAATCCAAAAAATGAAGTTTCTTAACTTTGAAAGAAATTATAGACTTCAGCCTTGTTGGGAGATAGAGTGCTGGAACGGTGTAGGAAAAAAGGAAAAGTCTCCAGCAGGTCTCTGTTAAGCATTTCCTTTCCGTTCCAGTGGAAGCAGAACTTGGAAATTTGCCTGTTGGTTGAAATATGAAATATTTCCCAGAAAGTCAGTTGATCTCCCCTGCCTTCCACCTCAGTAGGTTCCTGGTCATTAGCCAAGGAACTCCAAAGCATTTTGGTATGCATCTTCTGAAGGAGAGGCCTTAGGATTCTTGGAGTACTGAACTTTGGGAAGGCTCAGCTCAGGTCCTAGCCTTTGAGATGAATCAACATTCTCCTCCGCTCCCAACTATTTCAGGGAATTGGCTCTGAAAACTGCAGTGACTTTTCCTATTTATCAGTGGCGACTATTGTTAGCAGAAAGTGTCAAAGTGCCAGCTCTTGAATTCAAAGAAATAGGCCTGATGATTAAAGAGGACTTGTCCAGTTTCAGCTGGCTGGCACTTCAGAATTTGCTTCTCAATAACAACAGTGTTCATGGATAAATAAGAGAAGTAAAAGAAAAGCAAACTCACCTTAAGAGTCCCCTTGAAGTAAATGAAGGAGGAAACAAACAAAAGAAATGCTAAAACAAAGGAAAAATGGAATTGATGCAAAAACATCAGAACTATGGGGTTATCCTAAGATTAGAACTGTGAGGGTAAAATGGTGGACAATAAATGTAAATTTTAAAATAGTAACATGAGCCAGAATGGTATAGTAATTTGAGCATTGGACTATGACCCTGGAAACCAGAGATCAATTCCCCCCTCAGCCATGGAAATCCGCCAGGTGACGGTGGGCACATCACGCACTCTCAGCCCCCAGAAAACCCACTGCTAGGCTCACCTGAGAGTCACCATAAGTTGGACATGACTTGAAGGCACACAACAACAAGAACACAATATGTGGCCTATTTTATATGCTATAACCATCTGACAGAGATCACTTAAAACTGCATCCATTATTAAGTATAAACTACTTATGTTGGCCATCTTATCAAAGAGGTTAGGGAAGTTATCATGGCACTGTAATCTTTCTTTTGGAACATTTATACCAGTGTGGATTGCACTGAGTTTGGAAGAGTTTTTTTTTCCTTCTCCAAAGTTTCTCCAGCCAATAGGGCCACTGGTCATTCAGGTTGTCCAAAAAAAACCATTGTCCAGACTCTCAGATTGACATTATAACTGCCACCACATGGAGCAATTTAAAGCAGCCACTGTGCCTAGCACAGTGCAAGCCAACACTATTTGAACAATTATTTTTAAAATGTGGGGATTATGAGACTGTCAAACAGACATTTTAGCATGAGGAATGTTCTTGCTAGTGTTTCTGACATGTCAAAGGCTTGATTCACCACCACCTCCTGGCTCAACCAACATGCTGAAGATTTTAGGGCAACAACTTCCTGTCTCAGCATGGATCAGGCTAGTGATAAGGCAAAGTTCAGTAATTATACCCTAAGCCAAAATAGCCCTCTGTGGGACCCACATTTCTCTGCTGCAGGCTCCTTCAAACTTCTTCTCTCTGTTTTCCCAAATTATTAAGTTTCAATGGCAAAAGGAAGAGAAACAAGCAGTACGGGCAAATGGTGAGACTTGAGGGCTTCTTATAAATGCTCATGATTCCTCCCTGCAAGTATGTTTCGAACTTCTATTGCCAGTGGAGATGCTGAGACCATAGGGAGGGTTTTTTTGTTTGTTTTGTTTTGTTTACTTCCTTGTAAACACTAAATCTTGGAAAAGTGAACATTTAGCACTAGTGATCATTTAGCACTAAAATTTCCAGAATTCTGGAGACTGGGCCAAAAAATGTGCTTTTCTAAGCTCTGGCAAAGACTAAAGACTTCTGCTGGGCTGAGTCTTCCCAAGCTTAGGAAAACACTGGGATACATCTTGAGTTTTCTCTGAGAGAAGACCATGAAGACACAGAAAGACTGGGCCAACAATAAGCTATGATGGGAGAGCATTTTCCTCATCAATAGTTTAGACCACGCATGTAACTGAGTCATTAGCTATGGCAGATCTGTTTAATTTTTCCTAACATTTGCTAAGTAAATTACATGCCTAAGGATGTACTAGATATCTTTTGTTAATGGTTGAGACTTGTTTCTGCTAGCACAGTGGCCCAACAGGATTTTGGCCTTTCTTTTAAAATAAAATTTGTATCACAGGTCATCAACATTTCCTTCTTCTACATTTTTATCATACAGAATTGGGATTCAGGCTAGCACATATGAGACCTGGAATCATTAAAAGCCATGCAGTCATGCTCTGAGAGAAGAGCTAGCTTATTAGCCAAATGGCTTCTAGTGGATTTGGAAACCAGTGGCCTGAAAAAGCTGCAGAACTATACCATACTGTATTGCATTTGTTTACACGCTAATTTTCTGTTAAAGTTGCGATTTAAAGTGGCTTACAAGTAAAAAGTGGCTTACAAGAGATACGGCTTAGGGAGCTGGGTATGTTTAATCTGCAGAAGAGAAGGTTAAAAGGGGACATGATAGCCATGTTTAAATATTTGAAGGGATGTCATGTCAAGGAGGGAGCGGCTTGTCTTCCACTGCCCCAGAGACTAGGACAAGGAGCAATGGATTCAAACTGCATGAAAAGAGATTCCACCTAAACCTCAGGAAGAACTTCCTGATGGTTAGAGCTGTTTGGCAGTGGAATACGCTGCCTCAGAGTGTGGTGGAGTCTCCTTCTTTGGAGGTTTTTAAGCAGAGGCTGGATGGCCATCTGTCGGGAGTGCTTTGATGTGGGTTCCTGCATAGCAGGGGATTTGGGCTAGATGGTCTCTTCCAACTCTCTGGCTCTTTTCGCACAGCATTTGCCATGTGAAAGGGCCCCTCAAGTGTTACATGACTGCGAGGAGCAGTCCACATGACGCACTCACAATCGCATGATGCTCCAGGGCCTGGCAGGCACTAATCAAACACTATTTCATTTTCGGCTACAAGCCGAAAATGATGCACAATCGTGTATTGCTCCGGGACCCCGTGTGCACTTACCATGTGCATGGAGCTCTGGAGCCGTGGCACTCACGCTTCCTGCCCCAGCGCAGCCTGGGAAAATCCCAGGTTGCCCTGCGGAAGGAAGAGGAGGGGCTCTCGCGCAAGCAGGCAGCAGCTGAGGAGCTGAAGGAACCGGGATACAAAGGCTTCTCACTAGGGGCTGCTCATGCAATCCCCGCACCCCAGCTCCACAAAAAGGTGAGTTGCAGAAAGGGCCTATGATTCTATGATTCTAAGTAAAAATACATATAAGCTGAGACCCTACATGGATTTGCATAGTGTAAGAATTCTGCATATGAAACTCTACTAAGGCTCCCTGTAACCAGCTACAGGACTCACTGTTTCTCCATGATAGCCCCTCCTCCCCAGTGACCATTTCATGGCTGGTGGAAAGTTCAGGGGAAGGGAGGATTCAGACAGGTAGGTGTAGATGCAGATCAAGGACATCTTCCACCAAGATCTGCTTTAGCCCTCTAGAGGCCTTAGATGATGCCATCAGTCTGGGTCTTATTATGAGAACATAGGCCCTTTCCACACGGGGGACGGGGGAACGGGGCAGCGCACGCAGGGGCGGATCTTACCTGAAAACGGGTTGCTCCGTCCCTGCGGGGAACGCGCGTTCGCCGCTCCACACGCTGGCGAGTTTCGGCGGTGTTCGGCGGCGCCCAAAATGGCGGTCGGCGACTTCCGGCGGAGCTCCGCCAATCAGGGCAGCGCGCCAGCCGGAAGCCCGCCCCCGGGCAGCTTCACATGGGGCGCTGCAACGGGTTAGTGCGCTCGCGTTTCGTAAAAACCACATAAAATGTGGTTTTTAAAAAACGCGCCGCGCTACCCCTTGCGGCCGCGCTAGCGCGGTTTGAGGTGTGGAACCTCCACTATTCAAACCGCTCTAGCGCACTCCACGGTGTGGACGACCTCCGGATGAGGTCGCTCTAAGCCGTTTTTTTTACCCCGTGTGGAAAGGGCCTATAGTCAGACACCTCTCTGATCGCACTCATTCTTCACCAGCAATGGAATGGTCATTTGGAGTGGCTATCACAACAACATGGTGAGTCTGGGGGAGGAGAGGGCTTTGGTTATTGGAGATACCAATCTCCACAACAGCCTATATATATATGTTTGTGTGCATGTGTTTGTGCATGTGT
Source organism: Iguana delicatissima (assembly GCA_948472985.1). Lineage (NCBI taxonomy): Eukaryota > Metazoa > Chordata > Lepidosauria > Squamata > Iguanidae > Iguana > Iguana delicatissima. The sequence continues at coordinate 542,459 of CAOKZL010000731.1, forward strand.
CTGTGCGCATATGTGTGTGCGTACGCATAAACAATGTATGTATATTGTTATTTTTAAATACAATTAAACTATCTATAGAATTTTTATAAAATTAAGATATATCTGTTAAAAGAAAAAAGATAAAATTAAACTAAATTAAAAAGTAAAAATAAACCAGAAGAGCATACTAATAAAAGTCCTTTCCCTGTAAAACAGTCAGTTTACAAAAGCCTGTTGAAATGAAAATCTTCTGCTGGTAGAAGGACAACAAGAAGACAGCCAAACTAATCCACCTAGGAAGGAAGTTCCAGAGTCTACAGATAGCTATAAAGAGGGTCCTCTCACATGTCCCCTGTCAGAAAGACTCACCTTCATTCTCTTTTGGTCTTGAAGCAGCATTGTCATTGAAGATCTCATCAACATGGTTCAATATAAATTCAATGACCAACTGCTGGACTCGCACCTCCAGGAAAGCTGCATCTCCATTGCAGCCCACAGCCTCAATCTCCTTTGACCTATATGATAGAGAACCCGTTGGAAGAGAATTATCAGCACACATAGTTAGTAATATGTAGTTATAGATACTTGCTTACTTGGAATTAATTAACAAGGTTAACTTTATCCTTTTTGCAGCATAGTAATAGCTTTTTAATTACTTTCATATGTATGAGTGTGTGACCTGAGGATGGGAATCTTTCCCTTTTTGTTGTTGTCCTTGCATGTGAAAACAGAAAATTTCAAAGTTGTCTCCCCAGTCACAGAGATTACCAGGAGTTTTGTACATTTCTTAATCATTGTTTTGTACTTTGGGATTTTTTTTTATGAAAATACAGGGTTTCTTTCTCCCCCACAAACAGGAACAATTTTTCATAAAACTCAAGTTTTTAAACACACACACTTTTTTTCCCTACTGTTCCTGCTGCTGACTACAAAATAAATGCTGGTTTCTGGTGCAAGAACAAAAACAAAATAATTCTGCAGTAGTTCACATGTTTTCCTGTTTGATGGGGTAAGACACTTGAGTGAGGATGAAAACATGGATATTTTTATATCTCTGATGTGCCCTCACTAAATGGAGGAGGAGGAATATCACATGGTGCAAGAGCTGGCTCATGTTGTTCCTTATTCTCTCTTGTGGGTCCTGAGGGGAGGGGATGTGTTTTCTACAACAGAGCAGTCCCTGCAGCATTCTAATGCATTTTAAGTAATTGAAGAATGAGGAAGCACATCTTAATTTTAAAAGCTGCAACTATAATGGCAATTCCCTATATCTGGAGACTTTTGAACTATAATGGTAACAGTATTTGCTTCTAAAAAATAAGTGATTGCTCTGAGAAATCAATTCAACACAAATATATAACTATTTCAGCTGATATTTCTATCTACCACCTAAATATACGCTTTTTTCTTCTTTCATCATTTTCACTTCCTTTTTCCATCATCAAAGAAATATAGCTAAGTTACTCTTTAAACCTCTTTGACTTTTCTAAACACAAGCCGTCACTTGAAGCATAGGCCAGTCCTTGCCTACCAGTAAGAACATCCCTGTAATGACAAAAATAACTATAAAGTTACCGTGACACCACAAAACAAAGGGAGTAATCTAAAAATGTTATATTCACCCCTGTAACATCAAAGCCAATGTATGGGAAGGTCAACAAAATTAGGTCCTAGGATTTTAACTTATCTGTTTTTTAGAATGGTGGAATCTGGATCCAACCAAACTTTTAAAACAATATTTAAAAAACTGCAAACTAATGCAACTCTGTAAGACCCTATAAGACATAATAACATAAAAAACATACATAGCAATATTATATCAGCATGAAAAATAAACATAAATGGACACAAGCAAGAATAGTTTCAGATTATTTCAGAAAGCATCTGGATCCAATGTCTATGTCAACAGAATTGTTTTATCATCTGATGGTTGGAATTTAAAGTGCAGTCTTATTAAGCAGACAGCTAAATATAATCCACTATAGATACTTTTATACTCTAGCAAGGCTTGTTATTTGATGGGAAATGTGATGTATAGGCTAACTCCATATTCAGAGAATAGCTTAGAGATTTTAAAAGCTTTATTCAGAACATTAAAGCAATAACAGCATAACTTGGCAATTGCTAAGACTAAAGAACTATTGGATTTACAGTATTATATAAGGCATTATGTTTCAAAATTAGCACATGCCATTTGCTGATAACTTAACATTTTTCCTGGCTCACCAGCCCCTCCTCCCATGTTCTCTCATAACCTGCCAAAAGTGTGACCTTCGCTCTTATCACAGATCCTTAACCAAGCACTCCTATGATTCTAGTTTCCCATCCATCACCTCATTCCCTCCTTCATGCCTACACAGCAAAACATCCATGTACTACCCTATGGCTCTAAACATGGCAGGGAGGTCACAGCCAACCTGACGGGAAAATGTGTGAAATTCTCATCTTCCTGCATTTGAATTTCTTAAACTTCCACCTTTTCCTGTACTGAATTTGTGAATTTCAAAAAATTCTTCAAAATTCAACTGTAAAGAAATTCTTCCTAAATTTTCACTGTCATAATTCATCTGCTATATCAACTGCTACCACAGAGACCATCATGTTGTTTCTGGCTGTTTTGCAGGTGTGAATCCCTCATACAAAAAATTCCTGGGTGAGAGCTTTAAATCAGCACCGCTGGTTTCTTCCACTTTTGGATTTTTTTTAAATAAATTCTTCCGTACCTTCAAACTAGGATATGTAGAAATTTGAGAAAGCTTCTACATTCTCATCAAAACTGCACTGAAGTGAAATTCTCACCCATCTCCAGTCCTTTCTAAAATCAGAGAGTGGGCACAAGGGCATCTGATAGGCATAATGGCTCCCAGAGTTTTTCAGAAGTTACTGATATAGACTACAAATCCCAGAGTTTGGCCAGTGGCTACACTAGCTGCAAGATTCTGGGACCTGTAGTCCAAAAAACATAATTTTCCCAGACTCTGGGGTGAACCAGCATCCACCCTAACTGGCATGTTTTGCTGAGGAGTTTTTTTGACAAATAGCTTCTCCCTCCCTGCAGCGGCAATAGTTACAGCTGGAGCTGCTGCAGTTTAAACTAATCCCCAGGATTAGCTTCCCCAAGATTTAGCTTATCTCTGAGTAGAACCATCACATTAAAACAGCATCAAGCAGGGATGAAAAAGCATCAAATGGAGAACATCACAACTCATCTTGATTATTTTTGTGGGTCTGTCCTCCCCTCCTTTCTTTAATGCCTGCTTGTTGCTTTCTGTCACAACCCTAGCTCACCCTACATGACCAGAACCAATCTCTCCTTCAACTCACAGCCTAAAAGGAACAGCAGATAACATGTTTCTTATCTTGACATGCCAAAGTGTTGCTGAAGAAATTATCTCTATGCAATGAATCCTTTGTAAAGTTAGTGACTGGACTGTTTGATAAAATTCTAGAAGGGGAAATCCACCTCTCTAGGATAGCCATTTAAGGCAACTATAGCTGCATCTCCTGCTTCTCTCAGGTTCTCCAGATAATAAAGGGATTCAGATTTTGCCTCCCCCCGCCCAAAAAAAGGAAAAATAGATGAAATGAAAGTTTTTGCAGTAAGTGTTTATACAGTTTAACGCATCTGGCAATTACAGGCCCAGCTCTGCCTTTTTTTGTAACTGACAAGTTGGGAATACTCATTTAGGGTTGCTGATCCAGGAAGCGATGTTCCATATTTTATCCTGAAACTCCTTCTGCTACAGTAGTCCTGGCAACCTGTTTGCAAAACCAGAGTCTCAAGTGAGCTATCTTTAGCAGTAGCTCACAAGCTGATCAGGAACTCTGAGTTTTCACAAGACTAACTGAAACAAATATGACCTATGCAACAGTTCCCTGCAACATGGATTCATTTAAATGAGATACTGTATGAAGAAATATTTTCTTAAATACACCCAACATATTTTCATAAAATACTGTTACACCTGTTAATGGGAGCTGGCTGTGCTGAGATGTAAAACTAAACCTAGTTTAGTGCTGTTGCATTCAGTCTGGAACTTCTGCCTTCTCTTTTGCTTCTCTGGCATGGCTACCAAGTATAGGGCGCACTAGACCGTTATAGTACTATTGTTCCCCTTTCAACATCCTATGGAATCCTGGGGTTTGCAGTTTAGCGAGAGGCCTTTGAGGCCCCTCTTTAAACTGCAAACCCCAGGTCCACAGGATGTTAAAAGTGGAATAATAGCACTGTAACAGTCTGGTTCGGAAATGGCCAAGGGTAGAAAAATCTGCTTCCTTCTTCAAGGAAACTTTAGTTTAAAATTTCATCCAAACCAGAGCAGATTACACTGTTGTTGGATACAGAACTACACGACTGTGTATGGAGATGCACATTGGACCTTGATCACAAAATCCACATCATCGTCCAGCCATTGCCATCATATTTTCCTTGTAATTCTTTCATCTTTTATCAGACAATAAAAAAATTCCCCCTCCCAAAAGAACAGGAGCCATGCCCTTTATTCTTTTTAAACACCTTTGATGTAGCCAATGACATATCAGATAACTGAACATCTCACACTTCAGTAGGCATTCACTATTAACTTTTGCAGTGGGCACCATTTTATCACCCAGTTAATGTTTTCATTAGTTTTTAAATCAGTTCTAAAATGTGTTGCTGTAATGTCTTGAAAAATAATATTGTTCTCTTTTCACAATACTGAAATAATAGTTAAATATTATTTAAATGAGAAAATTGTGCAGCACTACAATACCATAATGCTGATTTTTAAAATTTTACAAAACAAGCACAGGAAGAGGTTTTCTTCCCACGCTATTTTTAAAAATAAGCACTATAGTGCATCAACATCCTTTATTTGGTGCCCTTTCACTAACATTTTAAATTGTTTAAGAAATATAGCTCTAAAAGGTCTAACTACAAGATTCATTAAAATGATAATAATAAACAAGGTTATAAAATAACACCTGCTGCAAAAGTTATAGTGAACCTGAGGTGTGTTGAGCTTTAAATGGCCACTCAGGTGAGCTGGGCCTTCCACTTTACCACCACAAAGCATGCATGTCCCTCCCACTGGTCTAAACTTAATGCAGCAGGATGCCGACATAGAGAAAGGGCAATACTTCATATAGTGTTAAAGGTTTAATTGCAGTTCTGCTTGACTCTTATAATGGAGGAGCCATGATTGGATACTGCCAGCAGCCATGTGTTCAGAAGCAGTGCATTTCTGCTATAAGCTGTGAACACTTGGTTGGCATTTTTCAAACTATGGATAATATTTTGAACTGGACATATTGTGATACTGGCCAGTGGATCCTGAGAAACATGGCGCAAAAAGGTAACTTTTCTAAACTTTAAGAACTATTAAGAATTGAAAATTCTTAGAATGAACTTGAGGCCATCAGGCTATCTATCCCTCATCTGTCTATCTTCCCCTCTCCCTTCTCCCTCCTCCCTCCCTCCCTTTATGTGAGCCTGGTTTTGTTTTTAAAAAAGCAACCACATTTCTACTTTCTTGCTTTAAGTTATATGTGCATGGGTTCCCAAGACGTAGCAATAAGGCTTCAGTTTAAGGCAGGGGTAAGGAACCTCAGCGGCTGGCGCTGTGTCTGGCCTTTGTTGGGCTCCGGTCCAGCTCTCTGGCTTCCCCACCAGCTCATGATCTCTTCTCCGTGACACCTTTGTAGTTTCCCAGGAGTGGGTTTTGTACATCCCCTCCATTCTCAGACAGTGCAATATTATTTAGTTAATGGAAGTAAGAGCGTTAGGCTAAAATATGCTTTTACCTTTGGTCTCAAGCTTTTGCCTTTGCTTCTACCTCTGGAATGTATTCCCTAAGAATTTCTCTAAAGGTTGTTGAGGATTTTCTGGGCTTTGAGGCCGTATTTGCTCCTGCCGTTTCACCTGCATCTGTGGCTGGCATCTTCAGAAGATCTCTGATCCTCTGAAGATGCCAGCCATGGATGCAGGTGAAACGTCAGGAGCAAATACTAATAGAACATGGCCTCAAAGCCCAGAAAACCCACAACAACCTATGGATTCCAGCCATGAAAGCCTTCGACTTTACAATTTCTCTAAAACTGAATCTGGACTTTGGGTTGAAAGGGTCACAACCCCCTTTGGGGTTGAGGGCACACAACATATATACCAAGGTGGGCTAAAGTTTTAAACTGCTGCAAGCTATCTCACTTTTCCCTACATCACATTTTCCATGCTTTAGTGACATTTTCAAAATGACATTTTCATAATTGTACAAGTGTGCTCCCCATCAAAGAAAAAAATTAAAAATAACTAATAGGAGCATAATCATACTTCCCTCATCAAAGATCTGCTTCCCCCTCACTGGTCTCTCAATCTCACCTCTAATCTGATCTTTCTCCCTCTTTCCTTCTCCCACCTGCTCATCTACCTCTCTCCTTCTTATAACATTTACGAGGGAGTAAGTTCCATTAAAGTCAATGGGGTTTACTTCTGTGTAGACACATATTAGATTGAGACTAAGCCCCATAGAAACTAATGGGGCTAATGTTCGAGCAGACTGGCAAAAACAAAAAATAAACCAGAGTAATAACCTCCCAAAGGAACAGAGAACGGCAGAAAGTGATGTGCCACAACACAATATTGAGCAAGCTTTGGGGAACAATATCTTGATTGAGGAAGAATGTCCCGGCATTCACCACATGCCTAGAACACACCTACTTGGACCCACCTGACCTATAAAATCCAAATACTTGCAAAAGGGATCATTGGCACCAGAAAGAAAAGAAGCAGAACAATAGTGTGACCTGAGCCAAGAAATAGATTGTTTTGATAGCCAAAAAAATATGGTGAAGGTTATACCAGGAACAGCAGCAATGCCATGTGGAAATCCCCTCTCTCTGCTGATGCTGTTCAACCTGTATTCCACTATAAAAATTGTTGTGTGAAACAAACTTAAGATTAAGGAACGTATATGGTAATATATCCCATGAAGTTTGGAGAGAGCCTTCCAAGGTTTTTAATCTTGGATAATGGGACACTCCTGTTTTTGAAAATGACATGTACTTGCTAGAATAGAGACTGGTCATGTGCAGCCCTCCACGTGGTGTTGTCCTGTAACTCCCACCATCCCTCACCGCCACCTATATTAGCAGGGCTATAGGAGTTGCACTCCAATTTATTTGTTTGTATATTTATTTATTTGTTTATTGAATTTATATCCCAGCTTTCTCCCAAGATGAGATTCAAAACAGCTTAAAATAATTTTTTTTAAAAAAGACTTAACTAAAACATTAGTTTACAAAAATTTTTAAAAAGTATTAAATAACATTATTTAAACAACATCATTTAAAAAAAACACTTAAAATATATTTAAAACATACCCCAGTAACATTTGAAGGTTCACATATTATTCACCTCAAGTTAGAGGACAAAACAGGCTAATCATCTGGAAACTACTGAGCTCTAAAGCTGTGGTGAATGTACAGGCATATCTCAATTAACAAAGCCTCTACCAGTGAAACTAATTTTTATATGAGCTTTTCATATCTGTTCAGCTGTTTTCTTCTCACTCTCTGTCTAGCTGAAAGGGTTTTAGCAAGACCAGTATTGGGAGGATGGTTACAAGGGCAGAAGAGATGCAGAGCCTTTCTGCCCTTTATTAGTACAGTGCTATTATTCCACTTTCAACATCCTGTGGAATTCTGGGGTTTGTAGTTTACTGAGGCCAAAGAGTTCTCTGGCTGAGAATTCAAAATGCCTCTCCCTAAATTGCAAACCCCAGGATTGCATATGATGTTGAAAATGGAATAATAGCACTATAACAGTGTAGTGCAGAAAGACCCACAGACTTTCAGTATTAAGTTGCAGCAGTGAGTTTGCAGTAAACATAGTAAACAAAGCTTGAGCTGGCACGGCTTTTGTTGTCATTGTGTGCCTTCAAATCACTTCCAACTTATGGTGACCCTAAGGCGAACCTATCACTGGGTTCTCTGGGGCTGAGAGTGTGCCATGCCCTCAAGGTCGCCCACTGGGTTTCCATGGCCAAGTGGGGAATCGAACTCTGGTCTCCAGGGTTGTAGTCCCATGCTCAAACCACTATGCCACACTGGCTCTATTCTACTTTAGGCTATTTTACTGTAGCCATGTGCGCCTGTGTGACAGAGAAAGGGTAACATAAGCCTGCCACACCAGCTCCCGGAAGCATATTAAAAAAGCAAAGTTTGACAAAATGAAAATAAAAAGAAAAGTGGAGACTGGGGAAAGAAATGGTCTTCCCAGACCTTCAATATGTCTTTGTTTACTATTGCAAGGCTTATTTTTCCCCCTCTATTTTACATGCGCATATTATTAATTATGAATAAAAATGTGCTGAAATATGTTGAAAACATCTTTTGCGACAGGGGGTGTCTACGAACCTATCTGTATTCTTTCCATGTTATTTCTGCCTCTGGTACCACATTTTCTGTTAAGGTAGTACCCAGGAAAACTTACTTTGTCTACAGATATACCTGTACCACTGAACTGTTGCCTGCCAGGTGGCAGCTAAATAGTCTGCAAGCGTGTTGGTTCATCTCCCAAGAGCTGACCTATTCTTGACTAGTCATTCCACTTCAACAGTTGGATTGCACCATGCAGTCCTTAACATCTACATCCACACCAGTTCCCAGTAACATTCCTAGCGATGCCTTTGACTGTCATGCAAAACAGGAGGAGCTTCTGATGTACCTAAGAAGATTAGGTGCCCATACTAAAGCCAGATTCCTGGTATGCATGTTGGTCATGCTGCTGAAGGATGCAAGAAGAGTCAGATGCTTGCTCAGGTATTCCAGGGTCCTGCAATGGTTTGATGAAGACAAAAAGAGAGAGAGAGAGGCTTGAGGATGTGTGCATATCTTGGCCTATTGGTTTTTCTTAAAGGATACCACAAGCCCCTAAGCATCACATGAAACATCTTGAATAAGACATAACCTATAACTTCTGCTAATGATGCAATGCCATAATTCCTATGTTTTCACTATCAGCCCCTGTCTGTCCTCCTGTCAGTCAACCTCATGCATCTTCTTTGTTGTTACTGTTGCTGTTGTGTGCCTTCAAGTCATTTCCAACTTATGTAGCAATCCTAAGATGAACCTATCATGAGGTTTTCTTGGCAAGATTTGTTCAGAGGGGTTGCCTTTGCCCTCCTCTGAAACTGAGAGAGTATAACTTGCCCAAGGTTGCCCAAACTTGCCCAGTGTGTTTCAATGGCAGAACGAGGAATTTGAATTCTTGTCTCCGGAGATGTAGTCCAATGTTCAAACCACTACACCATGCTGGCTCTCTATGGCAACCCTAAGACAAATGTACCATGGGGTTTTCTTGGCAAAATGCACTGAGAGGGTATTTGCCTTCACCTTCCTCTGAGGCTGAGAGAGTTTGACCTGTTCAAGGTCACCCAGTGGGTTTCCATTGCTGAGTGGAGATTTGAATTCAGTTGTAATCCAGCACTTAGACCACTATGTCATGCTTTTCTCTGCCACTTGATCGTGGACTCCCATTTCACAGAAACCCCATAAACCATACTTCCAACCCTCTGTCTTTCACCCTCTTTAGTACCATCATGCATCTTAGAAAGAAAGCAGGGAAGAAGAGAAGTGCACCTATCATAAACTGTACCTTCATTGAACTGGGTAGGAACTACATGTGGTTTATAAGCCAACTGCTGGTACTAAGAACCAACATAGTGGCTATTAAGAGGAAGCTGCTGGAAAATGAAGAGTCCTATGATAGAAGTGTTTTTAACTAACCATAAAAGGGATCCTTGTGTCTTTTTTTTTTAGAAGCTGGTGTGGTAGAGAACTAAAGGACATGACATGGCTAATAGTTTGGGTAGTTTTGAAATATCAGATCAGCATTTCTGCAGGGAAAGACATTTCACAGATCTAATGCTGGGGACTGCTAGTGAACAAACAGCATGACTTTAAGGAGCAGTCATTTTCCTCTGAAGAGTAAATACACAATTTTCCTAGTGCACATTAAGAAGGAGAAAGTAAACTAAACTATTTGCTAGCTTCAATAAATAGGTGACTCTTCTAATTCCAGTAATAGTACTGTCACTAATAAGAATCACCAAGTCTGCCCTTGCATCTTAGAGGCTGGAGTTTGCTTCTACCTGTAATGAGATGGTGGAAGTTCCTGGATGGCATTCTGAATTTGCACCAACTGTTGCTCCTCTGGGAAGCATGAAATGGCCTCCTGCAGGAAAGGGGATAAAAGAAAATCAACAAAATGTAGTGCTGGAACAGACCTCAAAGGCTCATTAGTCCCACCCACTCCCTCACTGCCAAAATATCTGTATTCCTAATGCCCTTACAAATTTTATACAGAAAACAGATAAACTGGCTTATGAACAAACAAAACTTATAGCAACAAAAGCAGCCTCCCATCAAACTGAGACAACAGAATAACTGTGATTACATCACTAATGTGGAGAATTTGCTGCCACAGAGTGTTCTGGTGATGGTCATTAGCTTTGATGGCTTTAAAACAGGACTAGACGTATTCATGGGGGATAGTTCCATAAAATGTTATTAGCCATGACAGCTAGACAGCACTTGCAACTCAAAGATTGTTTGCCACTGAATTCCAGTTGTTAGGACAGCAAGAGTGGGAAAGGCTATTTACTTCGGGCTTTGCTTGAGGACAGAGCTTGTGGCAGCCTTCTGACTCACCAGCTGATCCCTCGTTGAAGGACAATACAATGTATGGCCCACACTATGTCCTGCTCACTCCGCCCCCTCTCACAACTAGCCTGCTGCCTCTCAAGTGGCAGAGGACAGTATTCCATTGTCAGTGTTCAGAAAAGATTCAATCACCAGTAGAGTCAGCTTATGTACACAGTATGGAGGGAGAGTACCTTTGCTTCAGGAAGCCTGTGGGCCTCACACAGATGACAAAGTTGTAGGAATGGATGCTTAAAGATATAGGCCATTTCCACCCTGCACTGTTGTAGTGCTATTATTCCGATTTCAACATTCTGTGGAATTCTGGGGTTTGTAGTTTACTGAGGCCAAAGAGCTCTCTGGCTGAGAATTTTGAATGCCTCTTTCTAAACCAGTGGTTCTCAACCTGTGGGTCCCCAGATGTTTGTGGACTTCAGCTCCCAGAAGCCCCAGCCACTATGGTCAATGCTCAGGACTTCTGGGAGCTGAAGTCCAAAAACATCTAGGGACCCACAGGTTGAGAACCACTGCTCTAAACTGCAATGCCCAGGATTCCATAGGATGTTGAAAGAGGAATAATAGTACTATAACAGTGTAGGGTGGAAATGGACATAGTCCTGAGTCCTATTGTAAATCATAGAATCATAGAGTTGGAACAGACCACAGGGGTCATCCAGTCCAACCCCCTGCTATGCAGGAACACACATCAAAGCACTCCCGACAGATGGCCATCCAGCCTCTGCTTCAAAACCTCCAAAGAAGGAGACTCCACCACACTCCAAGGCAGCATATTCCACTGCCAGACAGCTCTGATCATCAGGAAGTTCTTCTTGAGGTTCAGGTGCAATCTCCTTTCCTGCAGTTTGAATCCATTGCTCCTTGTCCTAGTCTCTGGAGCAGCAGAAAACAAGCCTGCTCTCTCCTCAACATGACATCTCTTCAAATATTTAAACATGGCTATCATGTCCCCTCTTAACCTTCTCTTCTGCAGACTAAACATACCCAGCTCCCTAAGCCACTCCTTATAAGGCATGGCTTCCAGACCCTTCACTATCTTGGTCACCCTCCTCTGGAGTAAACCAATTGAAATCAGTGGAACTTACTAATATAGATTGCGTTTTCAGCTACTTCCACCTTTTTTCACAGCTTCAGTTAGCTCACACTAGGAAACCTACTGTGTATTGAAATAAGGTCATGTGAAACTGCTGTCAGGTCAGTCCACTTGTCTACCTAGCCTGCTTATTATCTACAGAACTTAAGACTTTATACTGACCAACAGTAACTCTCCATGTCTCAAACACAGGTTTTCTCCCTGCATAACCATTTGATCCTTGTTATCTGGATATGCCAGGGGCTGAAAATGGAATCTTCTGCATGCAAAGCATGTACTCAACAACTGAATTATGGTCCTTCCACAGTGAAACACAGTGTGCTAGTAGGGGATTTCTTACCAATGCAAATACTAGCCTTTGAATAAGGATTTTGCCCTCCATGGATAATGCAGTTCTGATAACTATCAACCAGCCTAGCAGATGCAATCTGCATTATAAACAAGTGCATATTAAATTCAAAGATACACTTTACGTTACAGTTGGTTTGGTCCTGGGTTAATATTCTCTGGGCATCCCTCCTGATAGGAAGAAGGTACATTCACACATGAAACTGAACTGTTAGGAGCAAATTTCTCGGTTGCCTCCTCCTCCCCCAGAGCACCCTTCCATATCCCTGAAAATGCTATAGATAGAGTTGGGGGACCCTGTTGAATAGAGCAGGCTGTGATAGGGGAGGTTTCCTCAGACAGAGGAAGCTGCTGTGAACTGAACTCCATTCAAGGAAAGTGCTCCTGCTGAATTTTGCAGATGTCCCACCCCTCCGTCCCTACACCATACAGTGTTACTCTCCAGCCCTTGGTATGGCACTTCCTACTAGCCTGAGGGGGACAAAGGGGTGGGAAAGTCTGATTTAACCAGCCCAGTTGCATGTGCCAAATATGGAACCAAGCCAGTGACTCATGCAGTCACTCAGAAGGCAGTGACTCCTGAGAGGATGTAATTCTGCTGCTTTCCTACCTTGCATTACTTGTGATTAGAGGTCAGGTATATTATGACTCATAGCAACTCTACCCCTCATTCTGTGGTGGGCAGATACTTTGGGGTGGCTAATTAATTTCTCTCTAGTACTTCCCTTCTGATGCAGTAGCGGTGGTGGAACTCTGTCTGTACCAAGACAGATCAATGATTCATCCAGTCTAATAGTAATAAAAATGGATGAAAATTATGCTTGCTTAATTTACACTAACCCTGAACTCTTCATACTAGTGGGAAAGCTGCCCCAAAACAGGCCACGATTTGCAAAACTATTTTTTGTTTATGGTATTAACCCCCCACATGACTTTCTTTGTTCCTTTCATTTTCAAAATTAATATGTTTTCTAAAATGAGGAAAGGCGAGTAGATCAGAAGACAAACATTTTAAAAATGCATCATTTTATGAGCTCGGGAGGAAAAAAAGATAATGATGACCTGTATTTTCAATGAGCTCTTTTGTAAAGTTTGTTGAGACATATGCTGCATTAAATATTAAGTACCATAATTAAGTCACTGTATACAGGTATACAATTTGTATGGTGTTAAGACTGTAAATACTTAACAGTAATGAGTACCTTAGGAATGTAATTACAAAGCTTGACAGAGGTTGTGCATTCTGCATCCCACATTAAACCCAGGAGATCCATAATTTCGAGTGCTTACCAATCCATATTCTTCCCATAAGAACACCATGGGGTACAGTCTTTATGATTAATCCCATTTTACAAACAGAATGAGAAACACTGGCAAAATAGCAGTGTGGGGAAGCTGCATGCACCAGACAGGCAAAGGAGGCAGGTATGGGTTAGGAACAAACTTATCAGACACAAGAGGACATTGCTGCCACATTAGACAGGGGAGAGGGGAAATTGCAAACCTTGATTTGTTATCCACAATAGGTACAGCGCATGATATATTGTCGGCAGTTTTGTAAATATGATGATGGAAACTAATATTGCAAGGAAATTTAAGAACTGGGTTAATGAAACAGAAACAGAGAGACAGGATTAAATCAGAGTGGTATGCCATAGGAAACAGCTTACATACTCCTATGACTACAGTCCTCCCTCTACATTCACAAGTTTGACCTTCGTGAATTTGATTATTCACAAGGCATGTGCTTGCTTCTCCCCCTCCCATTCTCTTGCATTCCTCACCCCAGGCTTGCCAGGCTCATGTTTAAAATGGATATTTTTTCTTCTTGGATGAGCAAACCCCCCACCCACTGCTGGAGGCGTGTCTTCTTGCCCATGTGGCTGCACTTTCTGCTGTGTAATAGCTGCTGATTGGTCAGGTGCTCTCTTTCCTCCTACCCCTCTTTTTTCAGAAGTAACTAACTACTGCCAGAACTAACTAGAAGGGGAGAACTGTGCACTTCTCCCTTTGAGAAGAAAGTACTAATAATCCTTTTACTGTGTCCTTTTTGTGTCCCCCCCCCCCAACACTGGGGCCAGAAGCAAAGGAATGGGAGGGCGGAGCTCTGAAGGAGAATCATGGAGGTGGGAGTTATTTGTGGTTTTTCCACTTTTGCAAGGTTTCTGTACCCCTAACCCTCACAAATATGGAGGGGCTACTGTACTTCAGTACTGATATCTGGATTTGCCCCAGAAAGAGCATAAGAGCACTCAAGAGAAAGTATTATCATGTTCATCCTATGAGAGGAACAAACTTCACCTACTTGTTTAATTTATATCCTTCTTTTTTCCTGACAGAAGACCACAAGTGTCTTATAACAATTTTTTTAAAACGTTCAGCTAAAATTTTATTTTTATGAAAGTTAAAAAACCATCTAACTAGCAATTTCATTTAAAAAGCACATAGAACAATTTAAAGCACATTTAAAACATAACTGAAAAAAATGATAAAGATAAAAGCACACCACACTGCACTGAAAACACCCTTTTGCCGTATGATTTAAGAATGGAAGGCCTTCCTAAACAAAAAGATCTTTACCTTCTGGCAGAAAGATAACAGAGAGAGGGCCAACTGAGCATCTTTTGAGAGGCGTTCCACAGCCTAGGAGCATCCACTGAGAAGGCTGTATGTTATGCTGTTAGAAAGACTTTGATTTCACTGATAGTATTCTTCCCAAAGAGAAGATAGGAGGAAGTACCTATGCTCAGCTGGTATCCTTAGCTCTGAGTCCATCTAGATTCTGCTCAATAAATCCAAACTGCAGTAAAAGAGAATTCAGGATCACTTAACTGATTTGTTGGCTGAGAAGACATTTGAAAAACAGATTCAGATTTTTAACACTATGATTAAACAAACATATTGTCTTCTCTTATTACCTTTGATTGACATTGTGCCTCTGGTTGATATTTATAGGAATTATGTCATCTGCTATCCCTATTTTAGAATCACATAAAGGGCCTTTCCACACTACACTGTTATAGTGCTGTTGTTCCACTTTCAACATCCTGTGGAATTCTGGGGTTTGTCGTTTACTGAGGCCAAAGATTCTCTGGCTGAGAATTCTAAATACTCCTCCCCAAACTGCAAACCCCAGGATTCCCTAGGATGTTGAACATGGAATAATAGCAGTATAACAGTGTAGTGTGGAAAGGCCCATAGTATGTCGCTGTCTCCTGAAGAAAATGTGATTATATCTATAGCTCCTCCAATCCATTCACAGCTTTGGAGACAAAGACATAAATAGTCTATATTCATTTTTCCTCTTTCAGAATGAAGTTATTATGCAGAATCTGTTTGGAGATTTCTGCTTAGACAGTTTCCATCTTATGCTCATTCTCTGTATTCGTGGCATGATCATTTGGAACCTGATTTTCCACATCTCTGCACCTTGAATCATTAAGTTCATCATGAAATGGGAGGGGAGAAATAGCTGTAACACCAGAAATATGCTCCTTTCACCCACTTAGCACTGTATTAAGTGACAATGGAAGCCTCTACTGCTAAAATTATAATGAAATTCCACTGACATGAGAATTGGTAAACAGAGAAAATATATATATAAATGTGCTGCATTTGGAACATAGATTAGAATGGAAATGTCACAAACTCTCACTATTGAATGACACTGAAGAAGACAAGGGACAAATTGAGGGTGGAAAGCATCTGTCCTCCCTCTCCAGTACAATTTAGTCCAGGGGTGGGCAATTATTTTTTCCATGGGGCCACATGAGAAACTAAAAATATTGTGGAGGGCCGGGCATATTGCCCACGCTAGAGCGACCTCTCCTGGAGGTCTTCTTCACCAGGGGGTGCGCTAGAGCAGTTAAAAAAAGTGAGGTTCTAGACCTCAAACTGCTCTAGCGCAGCCGCAGGGGTGGCGCTGTGAGTTTTATAAAAACCACCTTCGCAAGTGGTTTTTATAAAACTCACCCACGCTGCCCCATAGCAGTCCCCAGTGAAGAACTGCAGAGATGCGGTAGCGCGTCCCTGCAGATCTGCCCCGGGGGCGGGCTTCCGGCTGGTGCGCTGTCCTGATTGGCGGAGCACCGCCGGAAGCCACCGGCCGCCATTTTGGGTGCTGCCGAGCGCCGCCAAGCACCGCCGAAATTCGGCGGCGTTTGGAACGGCGGATCCGCGCTCTTCGCAGGGATGGAGCAACCCGCTCGCAGGTAAGTTCTGCCCCTGCGTGCGCGGCCCCGTTTCGCCCCCCCATGAGGAAAGGGCCTTAGAAAGTATGTTTATTTTGTAATTTCCAATTAGCCTTACAAGGGCCGGTCAGAGCCAATCAAAGGGCCGTATGTGGCCCGGGGGCCGTATAATGCCCAGGTCTGATTTAGTCTGTTCAGCAAGATCTCCCTTCATTCTGTTTAGCACTTTCAGGGACTGGAAGCAAGCCTGCTACGGGGAGAAGAGGGTAGAGAAACCCACTTCCCCTAGTCCAATTGGATGTGACTAAATCTGGCAGCAAGCTATCTGGTGTTTCTTTTTATAAGTTTCACCACGGTATTACAACAATAATTGAACTTGTGCTGGTTTATTTGGTTCAGTTCAATGTAGTTTTCAACTTTTAGAGAAATAAATTACAGAATGTCCTCTTTTATATTTACAACTTTTTAAACTTTTTTTAGTAGTCTTCAACCTTTACACAAGCAGGAAACCACCCTTAATCAAACATAAATAAGACCTACTTCTATTTTTAGAATTTATGATAGATGACAACCATTTCAGAGTTTGGAAAAGTTGTTTATTTCATCTATAATATCAGAAACTAGTCACCCTGGTCAGTTCTAGGCTGTGGTAGGTTTTCTAGGTTCTGGAAGTATCACTTAGGTGAGCATCTGAGTGCCTGAAGACCACTGGGACAGGTGGGGTAACAACCTGAGGCCATCCAGATATTTGGGACTACAACTTCCACTGACAATTTGCCAGGCTGGCTGAAGTTTATGTGAAGTGTAGTCCAAGGCATTTGGAGGGTGCCAGGTTGTTCATCACTGGCAGCAATATTAAGCAAAGTGCAAATCTGTAAACAAGAGATTCAAAAGGAGAAGGGCACAACAGCCAAAGAATGAGAGGCCTGCTTGCTAGTAGCATGTGCTTTGTGCTGGAAGAAGAACACTGCCTTCTCTCAAAAGCAGTCTGGTGCAAAGGAGACTTCACTACGGTAGTTTCCAGCCTGCTTCCTTGCCTTGACTAAGGACCATTTTTATGGCTTTGCTCCTCCATCCTTAATCTGGACCAGTGAAGGCCTTCAGAGGCAAACCTTGAAGTCTAGTAGGTTCTATAGGGGCCAGGATGGCTTCACAGTCAGTGAAGAATCTGATTGGTAATGGGAGAATTAATGAACCCTGCTTCTGCTTGTCTAGAGAAGCTGTCACAAGTTTTATATGAATCTTAGGGTGCAACTTCATCTGTAGAAGCAGAAGCATATCCTCCAGTGTTTCATAGATGAAAACAGGGACCCACATGGCCAAACAACATCAGAATGTGGTCAAGATGGTCAAAGTTATTAATGAGGAAGAATACACAAGCTAGGAAAGACTGCAGCAGTTTGCTTTGCCTATGCCTACTGAGAAGACCTGAGGCCCTTTCTGCACGTGGAGGGGGAAACGGGGGAAAACGCGCTGAAACGGAGCTTACCAGCAGCTGGGTAAGTCCGTCCCCATGCAGAGCAGTGTGAGCTTGCTGTTCCGCAGTCTCCGGCATCCAAAATGGTGGCTTCGGCGTCCAAAATGGCAGCTTCCAGCTGGCAGAGGCTCTCCACCAACTGGAGAAGCTCGCCAGCCAGAAGCCCGCCCCGGCAGATCTGCAGGCATGCACTGGTGCGCACCTGCAAATCTGCACCGGAGCGCAGGAACGGAGTGGCACGGAGTGGCATGCTCCATGCTTTTGAAAAACCTGTAAAAACAGGTTTTTAAAAAGCACACTGAGCAACCACTTCGGGTCACTCCGGAGTGGACTGAGGTGCAGAACTGCAACAAGTAGTTCGACCTAGTCCACTCCCAAGGTGCGGACGACCTCCGTCAGAGGTCGCACCACGCCATTCTACTTACCCCGTGCGGAATGGGCCTGAGCCTGGCTCCCTCCTCTCCTGTTCCCTCTGCTGAGTTAACTGAGTGCAAACTATTTCTGCACCTTGAACTCAGTTTTATAGCAATTAAAGTAACCCAAGGACACAGAGTGAAAGTAGTAGGAGGTGAAACTGTGACATCTTAAAAGCAGCCAAAAAAGTAGGATGTCAGAAGATTAATCGGGGCTATCCCTATCAAATTGGGACAGTTGAAGGGTATGCAGAAGAACAGGTGGCGTTTTGCCTGAATGGCACCAAACCCAACAGGAAGGTTACGAAAACAAAGTTAATTCATACAACTGCTTGTTATCCATTGATTTTGCAATGAAATTTATTTAGAAGACAAAAGAGGATTTTGATTTCACAAGCTAACACATTTGAAGGCCTTGGTTAAGCAATAAGAAATTAGGCATTATTCTGGAACATGTAATATGTTATCACTTTAAGACTAGCATATTACTTTTGATTACTTTTTAAAATTATTTCTGTAAAGTATCTCAAATAACTAACTAGCGCTTTTCAATAACTTGTTTTGTCAAGGAAGCACCCATTATTAATGTTCCCCATTAGGGAAGCTGTTTCAAGTAGTCAGCAGTGAGAAGAAAGCACTCTGTACATACACAGAGATGAGACATTTCCTAGTTTATTACTGTTTCACATGTTCTGACACCAGTAACTGAAAATAAACGCCAGAGGTTGAACTGGGTTCAAATTAAGGCCTGGAAATAAGAAAAGAATAAAATACAGAAAGATGTAAGAATGAAGAAATATGAGCAAACAAGGAAATGGAGAACATGCCAAAAAGTGATGAATGGTTCTTTCCACGTGTACCACATCCCATTTCTCTCTTGCTGCCCTTTTCTTCTGCACACAAGCATGCACGCTAATGGAGTGAGTCCAAAGCTCCAATGACCCTACCCAGGCTGAAAAGAAGGCAAAAAACATCTCACCGTGAATTTCTTGTAAAGTTCGTAAGTGAGAAGAGGATTAGGTAGTTCCCTGAAGTACAACTTGCAGAGTGAGCCCACACAGTGAATGTCTTGAAGGTAAACTTCCCTCGTCAGGTCAGGGCATTGGTCTGCGCCAAACTCTTGTCTGGAACAAGAGATGTGGAAGCACACTGGCATTAATGAACAAAATAAGATGGAAAGCCATCTGCATCTTGATTTCTCTCACACACTGGGGGAAAAAAGTGCCCAACCTTAGTAGCAAAAATCTGATAGTTTATTGCCTAAGTGAAGGGGAACCTGTTCAGAATGAAGGATCACCATGGAAACCGACTCTGACCTTCAGGGCTCTGTGGATTCTGCATATATTACTTCACATGTTTCAGTGCCATTTAAATGAAGAAGGTCTATTATAAGCCACAACTGAGTTGGTGGACACAATTTAGAAACACTCTTAAAGGACTGGCTTACAGAAAGCCTCATTATGCACATGGCAGTGTAGAGACATAGGAGTCAAACCTGAAATCGCCAAACCATGAAAGTGGCTATGGATCAATTATTTTCTTTTTCAGGCGTAATGCTGTCTGCAGAGAGTACTAGAACCCAAATTTGGGACCCTGTCCCTTTTGCAGTTCCCAGACATCCTGAAGTAGGCAATGGCCATATGACCAATTCATCCCTTTCCTGCAGCAGGCAAATTAGACAAATGGATCTTTAGTTGTAATTTATATACACAGGCTTTAGTTTACACTAATCATTCTGTCTAAGGGGAAGAAGCATGAGGCCAAGGCTTACACTCATGGCATGATGCATACACATCTGTGGGGAAACTAAGGCCCATGGTTCCTGTGCAGCCTTTGAGCTCCACTTTTGCAGCCACTAAAGTCTCCAAAATCCATAGTTTTTTAAAAAAAAGAAACTGATTTTTAAGCAATGTTGTACCCTGAAGACTGGCCCAAACAACTCTCAACTGGCTGCAAATGGGCAATTTATGTCTTCCACCTCCAAAGCCTTCATCCCCTTCCCAAAAAAACACCAAAAGTGAAAAATGGCCCCAAATTGCCAAAATGGTGCCCAGAAGTGATACAATGTCATTTCTGGTGTGCTCCAATCACCGTGGAGCAGCATGTAGGGAACTCACAGAGCAAAATATGGCCCCATTCCCCATAGTTGTCCACACTTGATAAGCACCAAGAATGGAAACACTGAGCATTTTCTCAAAAGAAGTGAATATTAAAAACATATTGTTTGCAAAGAAAGAGAGTACAGATTCAGTATCCCTTATCTGAAATGCTTGGGACCAGAGATGTTTTGAATTTTTATTTATTTTTTTTTGGATTATTTGCACATAAATAACGGGATTATATATTATTCTTTCAATGTGGAGTCTGCTGTTTCATCAGTTCTTCTCCTCTTGCCTTCTTTCTGCAGGCAACATGAAGGAACTATAAAGGCTCACTTGGGACCATGCACGGTCCCAAGCAAGCCTCTGAAATTCCCTCATGTTCCCTACAGTAAGACGACTGGGTTCCGCTTTTCAAAAGTTTCAGATTTCAGAGCACTTCAGATTTTAAATGTTTGGATAAGGGATATTCAGCCTGTACAAGTTTTCTGAAAACCTGTGCTCTGAGTATGATTTGGAATTTATCTGTACAGGGGAACTTTCCAAAAGTTCCAGTACAGCAGTAATAATCATGTACCATTTCAATATACCAATAATGACAATTAGTCCTCATTAAAAATGCTCTACAATGTTGAAATCACTGATTTCTATTACAAAGTCTTACACAAAGAGCATCAAAGTGGCTGCTGAGTTTGATCTCCAGTTTATTCTGCACAGCTCCATTGTTACCTTTTCACCAATAACAAACCACATCCAGTCCGTGTATTCATATACTACGTAATCCATTCCTAGTATCAAACATCTCTTCCATTTGTTTTGTGTTTTTAAGTATCTTCTTTACCTCAATTTTTGGATATTGGATGTCACTCCAGAAAGCCGGTAGATTCCATCCACAATTCCATGAGTCTCTATGAATTCTGCACAACTCTTCAATACTGGGGGAACTAACACAAGGAAAGAGATAATTAAGCAAAAGGAAGATTTCTTTCTCAGTGAATTAAACATTGGATCACCTTTATGCAGCACGAGAGCAGTGAATGGCTTAGGTTTTTTGAATTTAAATAGCAAATTAGCAAATTAGCTTACCCTCAAGAAAAAAAATCTGTTAAAAGGAACCTAGACTGAAAATTAATATCTGCACAAAGGAAACTAGACTGTTTGGGAAGGAAAAATAGTAGTTATCATTTACTAATAAGTAATATCACTAGTACTATCCAGTTGAGACCAGTACAATTAACATTTTGCCTGTTCCTTCTTGAAATTATTCATTATTTTTCAGTTTTCCTTTTAATAGTATCCTAACAACTTGTAGATAGCCAGCATGGTGTAGTGATTTGAGCATTGAACTATGACTT
The DNA here is from genome assembly GCA_948472985.1 of Iguana delicatissima. Taxonomy (NCBI): domain Eukaryota; kingdom Metazoa; phylum Chordata; class Lepidosauria; order Squamata; family Iguanidae; genus Iguana; species Iguana delicatissima. Next base: position 564,111 of record CAOKZL010000731.1, read on the forward strand.
TGGAGACCAGGACTCAAATTCTCCCTTGGTCATGGAAACCACCGGCTGACCTTGGGCAAGTCACACTTTCTCAGCCTCAGAGGAAGACAAAGGCAAACCCATCTGAATACATCTTGCCAAGAAAACTCCATACTGGGTTCACCTCAAAGTCACCATAAGGTGGAAATGACTTGAAGACAGACAATGATAGCAACAACAGCAACAACAACTTGTAACAGAATGATCTTTTCTGTTCAATTGTCCCAGAGAGTAAAAGCCTATAGTTTATTGAAACAAGATTCTAGATTCTCCTTCTTGATGAAGTACTAAATGCAAATAAACTCTTTATAGGGTAAAAGCTGCATCCAGCCCATGTGCACATATCATTGGATAATTATGCATGACTTATTTAATACCCACTCCTCAATTCAATTAAAATTTCAGCAGTTAGTGCAGTTGTGCAAAAAGTTGCCAGCTACACTGTTCCAGGCAACTTATTATCTCTGTCCAGATGAATGCTTACATTAACAAAGATATAATCACATTTCTTTTTCAGAGCTCCCCTTTTGTTCATATTAGAAACACAGTTTACCGAAAAGTGAAAGTTGGACTTTGGATGATTTTAGCAATATTTTCAGATTCTATCTGACATGACAAGACTAATAAAATAGACATTTTTTGTACATTCTTCTCTTAGTCATGTGGCGGGGAGTTTATGCTTTTACACTCATCTTCATATAAGGCAGCAAATAGTTATGGTAGTTTTTTCTCTGTTGCAGGAGAAAGCAATTATTCCTCTGCAGTTTTCTCACTATTCAATATGGCTACAGGGATCACACACACACACACCCCATTGCAACACACTGGCTGCCGGTCTGTTTTTGGGCACAAATCAAAGTGCTGGTGATGATCTTTAAAGCCCTAAATGGCTCAGGTCCAGATTATTTGAAGGATGGTATTCTCCTTTACGAAACAACCTGGGCTTTGAGATCTAGGGAACACTTCTCTTTGTCTCACCACCTTCATAGGTGCATCTGGTGGGAATCTGGGAGAGAGTTTTCTCAGCAGCTGCCCCCAGGCTCTGGAACTCTCTTCCCAGAGAAGTCAGACAGGCACCCTTCTTACTTTCTTTCTGCAGTCAAGTAAGGCCATTTTTATTCCAACAGGCATTCAATATGTGATTATGACCTGGCTGATGAAAGGTGCTGGCTATTGTTATAAATTTATGAATATTTGTGTTTTGATTTTGTTTTAATTTTTATTAGATCATTTAACTTGTGTTTTAATTTTTGTATTTCATGATTTTTGATTTTTTTAACAATTATTCTAAGCCATTTTGAGTCCTTACAAGGAAAAAAGATTCAAATAAAGATGATGATGACGATGATTCAAGTGTCACAAAGTGCTGAAAAATTATTCTCCATAGAAAAATATGGGAGGGTTGCACACACAAAAATATTTTCTGCACTGGAAAAAGAGTTTCTGTGTTTCCTTAAAAAAAGAGATTTTTGAATGCAGGAAACAAGTTTTTCCATAAAATCCCGCCCCCCAATTATTTTTTCTATACATGATCATCTTCCACAACTCTTTGGGACATCTGAGTGCAAGGGGAAAATGCTGGTCTATTATTCTTTTCAACAGGGGTTCCCAACTGTCATGAATATGGTTTTTTAACCTGAAAATGAACGATAATGAATATTATTTCCATCTCTGCTTTGCATATCTGTACATATGGGATGTGGTAGTATGTAGTATGAGAATGTTTTGTGACCACACTGCTTTTGAGGTCTGGCTACAAGCCACCATCTCCCACATCTATAAGTATTGAGGTCAAGTTGGTGGTTTGGTTTGCAGGTATTGAACGTGCTGAATGAAATGTATGAAATGCTGCTGGTTTAATGCCAACTTCAGAAAAAGACCTGAGGTTCCTATTTCTGAAGGGAACAGGGGAAAGTTGGCATTTGTGGAAATAAAACCGTTACAAATCAAGAGCTCAAAATCCTGTCAAATACATCCTGCAAGATGATAGGTCCTACATGTGACAATCTTCTCCTGTCCATAAAGCTGTCATCTAAATAAAGTGGCTTTCAACAAAGAAAAATAACAGTTGCAAATCTTAAATAGTTGTACATCATCCATTTCTTACAGGACAATTCAACAGTTCAGAGTAGGAAGCAGGATTACATCCAGCACCAAAAAGCCTTTATTTTCTCTTATGCAAAACACATATTTTGTTAAGAAGCAATTTGGGTCAGCAATAGCCTTGGGCAGAGGGAAAGAGCCTCATACAAGCACAATGAAGAAAGCTACTTTCATTTATTCTACAGACAACACAGAGGAAGCACCAGGTAGAATATGTAAATTGTTCCCTTGTGTTTAGATTCTTGGTAGCATTTTCCCTTTCATCATTTACATTACAGTGTAAAAAAAAAAAGGCAGATTTTTAAAAAGCACAAACAGTTCCATTTACCACAAAGAAGTAAGAAGTATTACAGATGGTCATGCCTATATCATCTGATATTATAATATGGTATGCTACTGAAGCATCCAGATTTCTCTCAAGAACTTTAGAAAACTGACTGAGGTAGAATATCAGCTGCAAAGGAATACTATCTGGTAAGTTTTTCTGAAAATTCCGGTGTCTATCTGCCACACAAAGTTTCAGTGTATACTCTGAGATCTTGGCCATTTCCACACTACACTGTTATAGTGCTATTATTCCACTTTCAACTTCCTATGGAATCCTGGGGTTTGCAGTTTAGGGAGGGGCCTTTAGCATTCTTTGGCCTCAGTAAACTACAAACCCTAGAATTCCACAGGATGTTGAAAATGGAATAATAGCACTATAACAGTGTGGTGCAGAAATGGCCCTTAAGTATATGGTACTTTTGTTTGTACTACAGCTTTCCAAATGCCCCAGCCACTGTCCATGATGGCTGCTGAGGTCCTAGACATGGCAGAATGGACTCAAACTGGTAGAGCTATAGGGCATAGCTTCTGAATCTTGTGGCAGGATTACCAAGAGTAAGATTGAGTCCCAGTGAATATTTTGGAGGTGGAATGGCCCTCCTAGCTGTTTTCCAGCAGCTGATCCATGCAACAGGTGGGAGCCATTGGTATGTGAATGTGAGCTGGACAGCCAGGTAAGTGTCCCCAGAGCAAGGTGTTGGCTTTGGACTGAGCAGGGAAGGTGAAGGATCCAAGGAGAGGGCTCTTCTGCTGTTTCCTTCCCTTGCTGATTTCCTGCAGGCTGGGAAGAGATGCCAGAGATCTGCTGCCCAGAGGTCTTTCTATTAGGCAGGCCCTCAGCATTTCCAGTGATAAAAAAGGTGGCAGGGGCAGGTGGCTCTTTGGTTTCACAGATGGGGTGAAATAGGGCAGGGGTTCTGGTGCCTGGAACAGTTTAGAGAATGGTTCAGCTGGACATAGGAGGCCTGTCCTCCATTGCTCCCATGGTCAGGATGCTTCATTTGGCAGCTGTGGGAGTGACTTCTGAGGAGTCCAGCTTCCTTTCCTGGCCTGCTCAGTGGCAGCTTTGAGCCTCTCACAGAACAGCTAAAAATCTTTACATAGGATTTGACATCTTTTAAATTATTACTGCTGTCACTGCACTACTACTACTACTACAGTAGTACGTATTAGTATTTTTAAAAAATCATTGATTTCAGGGGGAAAAATCACTGATTTCAGAACAGGTGTCAAAAAGAATCCACAAATAATGATACTACCAAAAAGACCAAAAAAAATAAATAAATGCAAAAACTCAGTTCTTATTTCTCTTATAACTAACTGTACACCTTCCACATGGTTGTTCCCCTTCATCTGATTATAGTCATCTTTCATTCTGGTTCTGTTTACTCACTGTAGCACCTTAAAGCACCAACTAGCTAATTATGACATAAGTTTCTGTGGACCTTAGCCCCCTTCCTGTATCCGATGAAATGGGCTGTAGTCCACAAAAGCTTGTGATATAATACATTTGTTAGTATTTCTGGTGCCACAAGACTCATTGTTAATCCAAATTAGCCTGGGGTGGAGGAAAATCATGCCGAGTTTGCTTTCACCATCCTCTGCCTGCCTGCCTTTCGTTTATCTCAGCCCCTTGACATTCTTGCAAAGAAGCTAGTAAAATGTGAGCTGGACAGGGCTACCACCGGGTGGATCTGTAACTGGTTGACTGACCATTCCCAAAGGGTGCTCACCAATGGCTGCTTTTCATCCTGGAGAGAAGTGACTAGCGGGGTGCCACAAGGTTCTGTCCTGGGCCCAGTGCTGTTCAATATCTTCATCAACAACTTGGATGAAGGAATAGAGGACATGCTCATCAAATTTGCAGATGACACCAAATTGGGAGGGGTTGCTAATATGCCAGAGGACAGGATCAAAATTCAAAATGACCTGGACAGATTGGAGAGCTGGGCCAAGGCTAACAAAATGAAATTCAACAGAGAGAAGTATAAGGTCCTACACTTAGGTAGAAAAAATGGAATACAGAAATATAGGATGGGGGACACATGGCTGGATAGCAGTACGTGTGAAAGGGGATCTAGGAGTCTTCATAGACCACAAGCTGAACGTGAGTCAGCAGTGTGATGCGGCAGCCAAGAAAGCCAATGCAATTCTTGGTTGCATCAATAGGGGTATGGTGTCTAGATCGAGGGAGGTACTGGTACCACTCTACTCTGCTTTGGTTAGACCTCATCTTGAATACTGTGTCCAGTTCTGGGCACCCCAATTCAAGAAGGACATGGTCAAGCTGGAGCAAGTCCAGTGGAGGGCGACCAAAATGGTGAGAGGCCTGGAAGCCATGCCCTATGAGGATGGACTTAAAGAGCTGGGGATGTTTAGTCTGCAGAAGAGAAGGTTAAGAGGGGACATGATAGCCATGTTTAAATATTTGAAGGGATGCCATGTAGAGGAAGGAGAGGGCTTGTTTTCTGCTGCTCCAGAGACCAGGACAAGGAGCAATGGATTCAAGCTGCAGGAAACGACATTCCACCTGAACCTCAGAAAGAACTTCCTGACAGTCAGGGCTGTCCGGCAGTGTGTTACTGCAGCTTAGGCCTACCTGGTGATAGCACTAGATATCACTTCAATATCAATAATTTGGCTTTATTCTACCACCCCTCTCCACGTGTTTGAGAGGCCCCCGGACAAGCCCAGAACTAGGCTCGGCCATCAAACACTGCAATATCCCAAGACAATACAGGCAGGCCAGAAATAGCCAGATCACCGCTTTAGGAGACCTCTCTGCAAACACCCTCATTATGTATGCACACTGTTTACAAAGGACTCTCTGCCCCGAGCAGGTAACTTGGCAAGCTAGAACCTTAAAGGCCAAGCACTGAGCATTTGCATACAGTCTACCTCTTTGTCAATTCGGACTTAACTCAATCATGCTAAATTGTGACCTTTCGGAGACATTGTCTCGCACCCAAAACTCATTGTTGTCCCCGAGTAAGGCATAGCCTGCAGTCACACTTCTCCCTATAAAAACCCCTGATTCCGAGACCTTCCTTGGATTGCTCCTGAGTTCCATCCCGCCTTGCTGCTGCTTTGCTTAGCAAGCCTTCCCCTCAGCTCCAGTAGCTGAGACTGTAGCAACCTCGAATCGCTCCTGACTTCCATCCAGCCCTGCTGCTGCTTTGTTTGGCGAGCTGTTCCCTCAGTCCCACGTACTGAGACTCCAGACCAACGAACTCAAGCTTCAGGACAGGTGTCATATCACCCAATTCAACAATCCCTCTTGAAATCCCTCTATACCACTCCAACCTTTATTTTCCTTAGCTACTTGTGTGAGTGTGTGGCATACACTGTTTGTCTGTACTTAATAAAATCTCAATTATTCTTAAACCTGGTGTGCTCCTTGGCTTGGCCTGACCCCATAAACATTGGGTTACAAGATCCTGCTAAGTTACCCTGCCTCTCGTAACGCTAAAGCAGTGCTCAGAGCTAATTTTCCCCACCTATAGTTGAGCACTCCCGGGACCCTCAGTAAACAGGGTAACAAGGGTAACAAGTGGAATATGCTGCCTCGAAGTGTAGTGGAGTCTCCTTCTTTGGAGGTTTTTAAGCAGAGGCTGGATGGCCATCTGTTGGGAGTGCTTCGAAAGTGTTCCTGCATGGCAAGGGGTTGGACTGGATGGCCCCTGTGGTCTCTTCCAACTCTACATTTCTATGATTCTATGATTCTATGACTTGTAATGTCAGTTTGGCATTCCAGGCTTATACTTTGCACACCACTGCAGCCAATTCCCTCCCCAAACTTTGTGCACACTGTTTCCTGCTGTCCCTGTCCATGAACCCTGCTAAACAGAAAACAGCCTATTTTGCCAGACTATACAGTGGGTTTGTGATGTCAGAAAAACGCATTCACGAGGGATTCATTTCACTTTTGACCAAAAATTACAGTCTTGACCTCAAATCCCCAGAGATGAAATGGCTATGCATCAATTTCCGGAAGAGCCAAGCTCCTAAATGCATTGATTGTATGAATGCAGAGCACAAAAATGCTTTCTTTCTTCAGAGCCAAAATTTAGAATTAATTTTGGTCTGTGATGCATTAGGCAGGATGGTCAGGTGGTGAGGTAAAAATTGTTAATACCTCCACAATAGGTACTGAAATAATTTGTCTGAAGTCATAGTTTGTGGAAAAGGACCACAGCCCATCTGGCAGTTATTTTTCATGACGGAACTGAAATTCAAGTACATATTGAAACATTGGTGCAAAGTTTCTTTCAAAGTGAAATCCTTCTTTGGATACCTAAACTGAAAACTCTTTAATTCTGAATTTCAAGGTTTGTTTTTTTAGAGGGGTGGGCAGAGAGAGAAAAAATTAAGATAAAGGAAAGTAGTGGTGTCTGTGGAGAAAAGAGTGACAGGGTTGGATGTCCCAATCTTTCTATGTATTTAATTGAAACCACACCAGAGGGCTGGAAGTTGGAAGAGGCAGCTGGTGTCACACAGTTCCTGCTAGTTCTGCCAAGCAGCCAAAACGTCCTCATTTTACAATTACAATAAAAACCAGATGCAGAAGAAAGAGAATGAGCATGGACCCCAGGCAGCAATTGGGGGAGGGGGGGAAATGAATTTCATTGAAAACACACTGAGACTACAGTATAACCTTTTTCTTTTTCATGGACAAAAATGAAACCCAAATGTGACTGAATGTCTTAGACTTGTGAGGGGTGTATGACATAGGCAGCCCATTTCAAAATGTGGTGAACTACAACTCCAGTCATCCCATGCCAATATGGAAATACTGGCATGGGATGATCAGGGCTTGCAGTCCAACACATTTGAACAGCCATCAGATAGAGGAAGGCCAGCCTAAGGTATATTAGCATTATTATGTGCTGTTAACCTAAGCTTCTTTTTTTTTAATGCTCTAGTCAGTTTTCCTTTGAAGACTTTACATGTCGTATCCCTTATGAAATGAACAAGCTGCCCTGCTCACACTTCATAACATTTCATATCACACAGTTCCCTCCTAAACTGTTCAGAAAAATCTCCCCCCTCCCCTGAGTTCCAAAATCCAAGAATTGTTTTTAAGTACCAAAATCTGTTTTGAATTGAGAGTCACTGGCATCCTTGCATGTGACTGACTCTGGTTGGCTTAGCAATTTTGTGATTTTTCACTTGAAATGAACAAAACATTAAGCCTCTGAATGATTCCACTGAAATCTTCGTTTCTTATGCTTAATCTTAAGTGACTACAATACAGTGTGGAAATCTATGCTACCAAAATTAGGAATCAATAGTATAGTATAGTAGTATAAAGCTCCTCAATGCTGTGTTCTATCTATGGACATATCAGCTTTTCCTTTCTTTTTCTAAAATTTCCAGGTCTCATGACCTCTGTTTAGAACACTAATGTATTTGCTGAGAATTCTAAGGTAAGTGGAGCCAATATGGATTGTGGAAAAAAATATCTTTTATCTTTCATCAGTCACTATCCTTCAACAGCAAGTGAGAACCACAGATGACTCCGCCAAAACCTCAAATCTAAACAACTAAAACATGGAGTCCTCCTACCCCTGACTTACAATAGGGTATAATAAGAGTTAAACTTTATTGCCTGGTGATGATGATCTTGAAGTAAGAGACTGGGAAACAAGACTACACACAAAAACTTAATTTCCATATTTCCTTTATCACTTGTTGGCACAAGAGTACCATACCTCATTTTTACTGCACATGTAGAAATATACAACTCCCTTGCTGTAACAAAAATATTACGCAAAGCAAGAGAGGAATCTGATGCAAGTCATATATACCGCATCTGCTATAGTTAGAGCTAGAAGCTTCAAATACCCACTACCTAACTTGAGGGCCCTTTGATTGTTTAAGCAAGAACTGACATAATAAGTTACAATATACCTTTTAAATGGTACTTGGGAACGTTAGGTTGCTGGACTGCAACTAGCCAAATCTCCTAGTCAACATGACCATTATATCTCTTTTTATGCTGTGAGTGGAGTGTGTGTGTGCACATGCAAAAACTCATCATTCCTTCAGGAATTCTCCACTAATGCACTTTCAGTAAAGCATATGTATATGAGGAAGAGGAGGAGAAAGAGGAAGAGGAGGGGGAGATTATTCCTATCTTTTCTTCTTATTGTTTTCCCAATTTCAAAAATAATCACCGTCCCTGCCATTCTAAAAATTAACAATATATTTATAACAGTCTTTCAAGTACAGTCCTGCACTTGCTAAATACATTATCAAACGACCCATAAATAAGATAAATCACACACACACACACACACACACACAGTAGGACCCTCGTATCTGCAGATTCATTAACCACTGATTCAGTTATCCACAGTTGGCTCCCTGCCACCGCCACAATTGTGGTGGTGCTGGGCGGCAGTGGGCGGGAGAGAAGCGAGGAGTGCGGGATCATGCTCCTTGCCGCCTCCTGCCCCTCGCCTCAGGCCCGATCACAGCAGCAGCAGGCAGGAAAGGAGCGAGGAGCATGATCCCACCATGGTGGCTCCCACAGCGGCTCCTTGCCACCTCGATCGGCTGGGGGCAGGCAGGGGACAGGGTATTCACTCCTATCTGCGAATTTCAGTATCTGCGGAGAGGGGACTAATCCCCCATGGATACGGGGTCCTACTGTATATATAAGGTTGTTATGTTTGTATAATATATTAATATCTACTATGTCAAAAACCCAGTTGATTAGTTGGAGGTCTGTCTTCACTTTTCAGCTCTTGAAAATATCATCATCATCATCATCATCATCAATTTTTCAGGTAGACATTCAAACAGAAAGGATGACACTACTAAAGACTGGATATGTCCCCTTTTCCCTTTACACAGACCTTCCATGATCAGAGGATAAGAGTTGTCAACAGAGCTGTGTGAGCGCATGTCTGCAATGCAATGCTGTAAGCAGTCTTCAGTCTCCACAGCTGTCAACTCAACAACTTTCACCAGCACTACACTTAAAGTTTGTAGAAGAGGGTGGGAAAAGAATAACATGGACCAGCCCTCCTGAGCCAATGTTTACTTTGGCTTATGACGGCTGAACTATCGGAAGCCTCAGACACCTGTGTTTGAACAGGGAGATAGCTAGCCAACATCAAACAGATTTAAAAAATGAATCCTCCCTTTTAAGCTGCCATGCTCTTTCCCACTTTGGTTGCCCTGTGCTCAGCTTTGAAAATGGAACAGACAAACTGGCGCTGCCGTGATCCTATCTGTGCAGAGGATACTGTAATTGCAATCAGCACACTTCCCACTTTGTTTCATCAGACAAGTTGCTATAGTCTCATAAGAGTCAAACATAAGAACATAAGAAAAAGCCTTTCTTGGTCAAAGTCCATCTATTCTGCTTCAGTTGTGAGGAACTTTTCTTAAGGACCAGTTGATGCCACACACTTGGTCCACAGCACTTTCATTCATGCTGGAACTGCCTCCATCTTTACTAGTGGCTGGAGATCGCAATGCGTGAGCTACTGAATTCATGTACTGTTTGTGAACTTCCCACATGCATCTGTTTTGCCACTGTGGTCACAGAACGCTCAACTAAATAGACCTCTGGTCAGATCCAATATACCTATTCTTATCTACTTGCATATGTCTGACATGGTAATAAACAGGTTCAGCATTGTTCAGAATTTGTCCCTTTCTTTTTGTCTTTAATCTGATGAATTTTAAATGGGCATTGAACAATCAGGGCTACATGTAATGGAATGGATGGCTATACTTTCATACATCTTTTGTGGGAATTTGCTCCTTTTATGTTTTCTTTGTGCCTTTCAACAAGTTGCCTTTTAGTGCAAAGCTTCCAAAGCTATCTGATGTGACAGACCAGCAGGCTGTTTTTCCCAGTGTGCCAGTTATATTTGTGCCAACTGGCTACAACGGTTTCTTTCTCTCCTGGAAACTTGCCACAAACCAGCAGCCAATGGCTTGCAGACTGGAACCGGGCCACACACAACCTAATTTGAGTAGCACTGCTTGAGTGTAGGCTCCCCTGCTTGAAATCTAGAAATATCACCCCAGGATGGTTTCCAGAGGGTCTAGTAGGTGGAGAATTTAAAAATAACAGACAAATAAATAAAATCCTGAAAGCCTATGCAAAAATCATACTCAATACAAGGTAAAACAATGCCCATATTTTGAAACTGTCAATACACAGCAAACAAAAAGGCTGGAAACAGTTTGCCGTTAAAGAGAAATGCAACATTAACATTTCTCTAATCAAGGGAATCAAAGCTGGATTTAGGGATTATCCTGCTCCCAAAAAGCAGACATACAGAAAAGGCTTAGAAACAATAAATAATTATGCGGAGAAGCAAAATGATTTCAACCCCATTTCCTTGCTTTAGTTTATTTTATCAGCCTTTGAGTTCCATGGTTTCACTGAGGAGACCTCACACACAGTCAGACAGTTGAGAAGTACTCCTGGACTAGAGAAATAACCTGTGGTTAATATGGTTCCACTTTTGTCGAATAGCAAACAATATTTTGCCGGATGGCTTATGAAAATACTAGAAATGCTCCACCAGTGACTCTTCCTCAATTACTGGTAGGGATGTAAAGCATATTTACAAATCTTCTCATCTTCAAAGAGAAAAGGTACAGCCACAACTAAAAACATTCTGTCAAAAAAACTGGTAACTGCTGGAAATTTTTTTGCTCCGCATGATCTTTTCTCAGTTGAAATGGCAAAAAATATTTATTGCACAAAAATGTTGTATTTTGTGGAAAAGACAATGTTTTCCTCATAGAACATTGTATTTTGCACAAAAATATCCTTTGCAGAAAAAGAAATTTAAAATATGCAAAAACTCACATAAATACACGAAATTTTTCCTTCTTGCACGTGACAGATCTGCTTAATTTAACTTCTGTTAAGGTTGCCAAATCTTCTTTATCCTGAGAATTGTCTCTTATATGAAAGGATCTTCTTATGGCATTGTGATCCTCTTTTAATACAATATCATCCTCAACCCTTCTCTCCATTTCTATCCTTGTCTGACAGGGCAGAGCTGTAGTTTCAAAAGCAGGTAAGAAAGGACTTACAGAATAAGAGCTATCACAACTGAGCTGCATGATCAATGGGCATGCCAAAGAGAAGAAACTGAAGATCTCAGTATGTGTTCAAATGAGCAATAGTTTTTTATTCCATTGGTGTCTACATTACAGTGTATATAGCTTCCAGTAGATATGAATTGTCAGCAGACTGATGTTAATTATATTTGTGAGAAGTTTTTTTCAGCTGTAATCATTTTATTCTTTATAGTTCTAAACTGCCGTTTGCCTTCCTCTGGAAAAAAAAAGACACACAAAATGAACGTATACTTTAAAAAAAATTACTTTTAAAAAATTAAACACCCCCCCTCGAATATTAAAAAAATAAATATTTAACATTCTCAGCTTCCTCAGTTTGGCTATATGGGGTAGCAATCAAAATAAAAGAAAATAGAGGCACAGACCATTTTCAAAAAGTATAATCCTTAGAATACATAAAAAGGGATTTAAATCCCATCAGCTTCAAGGGGACTCGCTTCTGAGTTTACATTCTTATGGCTGCACTACACATTGCTTTGGATCAAAAAATATCCACACACTGTGGTGCATCTGGGTCATATTTCAGGTACAGTGGAATCAGGAGAAAAATGTGATGCTGTCCCTTCCAGCTGTCTTTCCTTTTTAATTATTATTATTATACACTTTGTTAATCTTGACATACTGTGCTGAGTATTCTGCTTGTATTAAGTATTAACATAAAACTTTAGGAAAAGTTCCCTTTTTTACTGTATATATTGCTTCAGTCCAGATGAACTGCATCCCAGAGTGCTGAAGGAACACATTCTAAGAAATGCTTCCCAAAATTTTTGAGAAATCTTAGAATATATGTGAGGTGCCAGAGGACTGGAGAAAAGCAAACACTGTCCCTTTCTTCAAAGAAGAGGAGGGGGAGGAGGAAGAGGAGATCAATTGGAGGAACTACAGACCAATCATCCTGACCTCAATACCTGGAAAATAGAGTTGTGTAGGAACATGAGGGCAGAGGAGGTGATTCACCCCAAGTGACAATGTTTCTGGGGCCTCACAGCCCATAGCCACGCCCCCACATGCCCTGGCCACGCCCCTGTGTGCCCTGGCCACATCCCCGCACAGTGGCCACACCCCTCATGCCATAGCCCTGCTGCCCCTCCAACCCCACCCTCCACACACTCCAAGCTCTTCCACTGGGGAAATATTAGCATGGCTTATAAAGGAGCCTGCTTCAAGTATCTATATGACACTGCAGTGATTAGTAGAAGTCAGCATGGATTTCTCAAGAACAAATCATGCCCAACGTAACATATATATATGTTATATATTTTAATTGGGTCATTAGTTTAGTAGATGGTGGGAATGCTGTAGATGCCATTTATTTGAATTTGACCAAAGCATTTGATAAAGTCCCCCATATTTTTATTAGGAAACTGATTAAACGTGGAATAGATGGGAACATTTTCAGATGAAACCACAACAGGTTGGAAAACCATGTTCAAAGAGTCATCATTGATGACTGCAAACTGAAGAGAAGTCTCAAGAAGACTGCTGCACAATTCTGTCCCGGCAGGCTGACAACTCTTCGACGTTTTTATTAATGACTTAAATGGTGGTTTTGGGAATCCTTATTAAGTTTGCCAATGATACAAAACTGGGAGAGGTAACTGACACATTCAAAAGGACCTTGATAAATAATAAAATTGGGCTGAAGCTAATAGAATGAAGTTCAACAAAAACAAATGCAAAATTCAAAAGTTAGGCCACAAAAAAAAATGCACACTTATAAGATGGAGGATATTTGGCTTGGCAGCTAGTAGATGTGAAAAGGACTTCAGGATCATTGTTGACCATAAATTGAACATGACCCAGCAGTGTGATGCTATAGCAAAGAAGGCAAATAATATTTTAAATCTGCGCTAATGGAAACGTAGTCTTCAAGACAAGAGACAAGAAGGAATTGTCCCACCATATTCTACATTAGTCAGGCCTCATCTTGAAAATTACTTTTAGTTCTAGGCACCTCTTTTTAGGAAGGATATAGACAAGTTCACATATGTTCAGAGAAGGGCAACTAGGATGATAAGAGGTATGGAGAACAAAACATATGAGGAAAGGTTAAGGGAGATAGGCATGTTCAATCTGGTGAAGAGACAATCACAGGATGATAAATGTATAATTTAAATATCTCAAGGGTCATCACAGAGAGCAAGGTGTAGGTTTGTGTTCTGCTGTGACCAGGTCTAACAGTTTGAGTTACAAGAGGGCAGATTTCAATAGAACATTTCAAGGAACTTCTTGCCAATAAGAGTTATTCAATAATGGAATCAATTACCTGGAGAGGTGGTGGGATCTTTTTCTCTGGATGCCTTCAAAAAGAGGCTAGAGAGTATCTGCTTGGGATGTCCTAGCTCAGTGGTTCTCAACCTGTGGGTCCCCAGATGTTTGTGGACTTCAGCTCCCAGAAGCCCCAGCCACTATGGTCAATGCTCAGGGCTTCTGGGAGCTGAAGTCCAAAAACATCTGGGGACCCACAGGTTGAGAACCACTGTCCTAGCTGGATTTCCTGCACTGAGCAAGGACTGGAACTCAGTGGCCTATAGGGCCCCTTCCTATGTTTCTAGGGCCATTTCTGCACTAGACTGTTACAGTGCTATTATTCCACTTTCAGCATCCTAGGGAATTCTCAAGGCCCCTCCCTAAGCTGCAAACCCCAGGATGTTGAAAGTGGAATAATAGCACTGTAACAGTCTAGTGCAGAAATGGCCCAGTATTCCCTGGTGTTTGATCACACAACAAGCATGTGTGAAGCTCTTCTATGCATCTCCTACCTAGTGCTTGAAAGTATTATTTTTCTGGGTTACAACTCCCAGAATTCATGCTGGCTTCTGAATGCTGGGAGTCCAGAAAAGATTCTGACAGGTTTCTATAAAGAGATACAGTCTTTCAAATGGTTTGGACCTATGCAATATCAATCCAAGATAATAAACAGAAAAGCAAATATTAGTAGCAAAGTTTCAAAAACTTGACAAAAGCATCTATATATTTAGACACATAACTTTATACACAACCGCACTAATGTGTTGGCTAGAGAATATGAGATTTTTTTTTCAATCCCAGCATAAAAAATGTCAGCATCTAATATTTTGGAGTAGTAACTCTGGCTTCTCTCCCAACGCAATTTCTGGTTTTCCACAGGCACTACTGTTATTTGTCCATTGTTTTGTTTTCCGTATGGTAAATCACAAGCTCAGACTCATCATAATGGAAAACAAAGCCTTTTCTCTCTCTGCTATCTGTACTCCATGCTCCAGACCAGGTAGTGCTTATCATTTCCTTTCTACCACACACACACCAGCACATATTCATTTCCTGCTAGCTAACTCTTAATTACCAGCAGAATTGTTTCAGGGGCCTCTCTCTCTTGAAACTGGCAGTAGCTGGTCTGCACAGAGCTTCCTGTTGATGTCAGGACTCACTTCCTTTTAAAGCAATGGAACTTCCTGTTAGCATATGTAACCTTTTCCGTGAAAGCCATTTGCCAACATAGGAGATAAATAAATAGTTATGAGAAGAAGAGGAAGAAGAAAAGGGAAGAAGAGGAACCACGGGGCAAGGTGGAGCTTGCTTTGTTTTGCTTGCACTTTCATGGAGAATCAGTGGCTCTCTTCTATCACTAATGGCAAGAAAGCGGAAAAAAATGATAATCTGCCTATATGAGCTCCAGTCTGCAGTCCTACTGGCTATGATACCATAGATCAAGCAAGTAAAACAAATAAACTTGATTATGATGGCTATCACTCTCCCACTTTAACAGACTATTCGTGTTTATAAAGGTGACTAGCTAGCTAGTTTTCTTGGGGATGGGGGAATGGTTTAATGCAGTGGCTTCCCAGATGTTTCTGGACTCTGCCATCATTGACAATGGGCAGGGATGTGGGAAGCTGTAGCCCAACAACAAATGGAATCCTACAGGTTGAGGATCCCTGGTGTAATTGATCTGAATCAGGCTATCGATGATTGATCAAATACATGCACAGTTTCAGAGAGATTATAGCCATTGCCAAGTCACTTGTGTGCATGCTGCCATGCACAATGATCTTTTTCGATGGCAGCATTTAGCCAATCAATTTTTAGGGTCATATTACCTTTCAACAGATCTGGCAGGCACAAACAGTGAATACCGTCATCCCAGTATCCACCATGTATGTTTTCAGAACAATACAGAAAGATGGAAACTTCGTACACTAGAGCTAAAAGTCATATGCATCTTCCCTTTGTCAAACTGCTTTCATTCTGTGAAAATACTGTTGCACTACAGAAAGTCTGGGAAAGTTGTTTTTGGACTACAACTCGCAGCATCCCCCAGCCAGCATTGCCACAGGTTGTTGAAGTCTTTTAAAAAAACAAACTTTTCCCATCTATGGCCCCACAGCAACTCCCAGTTCCAATAGAATGGAAAGAATCCAAAGTCATTAAAGATGCAAGTATCCAGTTCCTACATTTCATTAGAATAAAGCGATGGCTTGAAATTATTAAAACAACCGGTGTGACCTGTTCAAGTAGGCAGGTTTGGTGGAAAGTCCAGATGATTAACAGTCTAGGGAAAGCCAAAGTATGCAATTACTGGTGATAGGACTAATGCTCATTTTGTGAACAAAAGTGGACAAGGGAATCAATCATGAGGTGCAAGCTAAATTGAGAGAGGCAATTGGGGTGCCAAATGTGGATGCAAGTGATACATCACTCTGCACACTGACTGAATTGGAAGCAGTTCTGAAGGCTTCTAAGGTTGAAAAGGCACATGGACCTGATAAAACCCATAGCAAGTTTCTTCATCATCTTCAACTCGGTGTCAAAATGCATTGCATTTTCCTCAGTTCCTTAATAGCTGCTTGGAGTCACTGTATTATTCCTAATATTTAGCAGAAATGTAAAATTGACTCCAGTGCTTTCACTTGGATTTAAATGACAGAAGACATTATTCTTTAAGTGACACAAGAAGCTATCTTCCAGTTACTTCCAGAAACTATATGATTTTTCAAATATCGAGTTCATCTTTTCATACACACTTCACCTTTAGACGTGGACCTGGACATGGACACACCATACCATACACACACACACACACTCACACACCACAATAGATTCAGAAGTATACACTCTACCAGGCAAAGAGAGCCAGGCAACAGAAGATTGGCTTTCAGAGAACACTATGCACCTCCAACTATATCTGATTCTGCCCTTATTTTGGTGCAGACTAGAATACAGTAGCTAGACAACCTAGCTATCCTCCAGAGGCCATTCTTGCTACATAATTATAGCCCCCTTATTCCACTTTAACTGTGATGATTCTGTCCTATGGAATCTGGGATCTGCAGCCAGAGGAAGAGTACAATTCCTAGCCAGACTGCTCTACTGCCTCACCAAACTACAAACCTCAGAATTCCACAGAAATGAACCATGGCAGTTCAAGTGGAATGACTGTACAGTGTGAATAGGTCTAGCAATGAGTTGTCTAACCCCACATTGCTCTTGATTATTTTGCAATTTGCATCTTCAAGTTAAAAATAAATAAACCAAAAAAGAAAAAGCCAACTTCAAGCAGCCCATAAATGTTGACCTTAGAAATCATGAATAGTGGGTGGAAGAAGGGAAGATGAAAGAATGAGTTCATCGTTCTCTTCCTTCTGTAACATGGGCCACTTTTGAACCTTACCTGATCCTGTCATCCTCTGGTTGCGATCCCAGCAGTGCCTTTCCCATGAAGGGAGCTCAACGGGAACACTCCCCTCCGCACCCGACTGGCTCCCTGAGGAAGGGAGTGTGAGGGACATGCCTCTTCCTTCCACAGCACAGCCAGGCTTTTTCCCATCCTGTGGTGGGGCAGGAAGTGCCTCCATCCCATTTCCAGCCCTTCCATGTGTACAGGAAGGATGGGAGCATTGTGCGAACTGACAGAGAAACTCTGCCAATGATTTAGCCCATAATCGCACCAGCTGGTGATGGGACAAGGGCAGGACCACAACGACGTCATGCAGAAGTGTCACCACGGTCCCACTCCTCTCGCGTTCCCATGCTGGGACGCAGTCATTGGAAAGGGCCCTATGGAAAGGGCCATTGTGGCAGCTACCTTAAGTAACCTACTACTAGAATATTAATATAATATAATTAATCAATGTGTCTGAAATATAGATCCTGACCACAGCTTTGTAAAGTTACCATTTTGGACTACAACTCCCAGAAGGAATTGTGGGAGCTGCCATCCAAAAAAGCTAATTTCTTTTTTTTAATTGAAAAATAATTTTATTTATTTCAGTTTAAAAAAAAAAGACAGAGGGGAAAAAAACAACAACCACAACTAGACATAAAAAAAACAGAAAAACAACAGAAAAAGAAATTACATACATACATACATACATTCCAAACTGTTACAATTACTACTGTTACATTACAGACTATTAGAATATGTACTAACAACCACTTACACCTTCTCGAGTCACACCCATTAATCCTTTCTGTCTGTAAGTTATTTACCTATACACTCATGTCCATACATTCACATTCATAAATACCGTTACATACAGTGAACATACACTCTATTACAATTTTGCTAAATTGTACTCCCTTACCTACTTATTTTATCTTATTCATGTTTTGTCTTTGATTCTTCTTACCTCTTCTCTTCACTGCATTACATTTTTCACATTTACACAATGACTTCTTCATTTATCACCATGGGGGTGTTACGTATAATTCCTAATCATCCTGCTCCAATAAATACTATCACTTACTCTTTATAGCAATTCATTATACTCTAATCTATCTAACTTCATTTCTTAACATTTCCATCTATCGTACATCTTTCTCTTAATTGTAATCACTTTCCACTCCTTTTTCCTCATTCTTCATAGTTATTTACTTCAATACATAACAGCTATGTCATATTTATTAATGTCAATTACCTTAACCTTATTCATATAGTCCAATCGTTGCATAATCTCCCCAATATTTTCCCCATAAAGGGTTTAAGATCTCCCATTCACTTTTAAAGAAATTTTTGTTTTTATTTTTTAATCTTAATGTCAATTTGTCCATCTCAGCCAATTCATAAAATTTAGTTGCCCATTCTTCTGCGGTAGGTGTATACTCCTCTTTCCATTTTCTAGCAAACACGATTCTTGTGGAGTATATCATATAGCATAAGATTCTTTGGTACTTCTTTCTTACAGTCTTTTCTATATTTCCAAACTTATTTAACAGAAATATCTCCGGTTGCATTAGAATCCTGATTTTCAGGTATTCTATTATCAAACTGTGAATTAATGACCAATATTTTTTTGCTTTCTTACACCTCCACAACAGTGGAAGAAGGAACCTATCTTTGAACATTTCCAACAATTAGCATTCGCTTTATTCTTTTTCATTTTTGCAATCTGGAATGGGCTCAGATACCATCTATAATATAATTTAAAAAAGTTTTCTTTCAAATTATTACTTTTGGTAAATTCTTAATTTAATTTCCATGCTTCTTCCCATTGTTGTAAGGGAATCGATTTACCCAAATCTCGCAACCATCTTATCATATTATCCTTTACTATTTCATCTTCCATATCTCTATTTAGTAGTAATTTGTAAATTTTATTTAATGGGCGTTTTACCCCCGTTTTCATTAATTTATCTAATTCCATCTCCTCTAATGAGATTCCCCGTATTTTACTGCCTATCTTATATTTCTCCACCAATTGTGTATATAGGATCCAGTGTGAATTATATCCGTCTTCTATTAATTCTTCCCTATTTTTAAGCTTTATAGTAGTCCCTTCTTTTTTTAATATGTCCTTATATGTTATCCATTCCTTCGTTTTAATTTTTCCTAATTTCCTAAGCTCTGGCCCCAAGAGAAATTTATCTGTGTCTGATATCTATTTAGGTCTAAGAGCCAAAACCAAAGAAACACTAATATCACTTGTAGATCCTTTAGAACATATTTCAGACTCAGCATGAGCCAGTGTGATGTAGTGGCTTGAGTGCTAGATTACAGCTCTGGAGTCCAGGGTTCAAATTGCTGATCAGACATGGAAACCCAATATGTGACCTCGGGAAGTCACATTTTCTTGGCCTCATAGAAAGGCAAAGGCAAGCCCCTTTTGAACAAATCTTGCCAAGAAAACCCAATGATAGGGTCACCTTAGGACTGCCATAAGTTCGCTTGAAGGCACACAACAAAGGGCCTGTTTCCACTCTAGGATGTCATTACACTGTTGTGGATACATACACAGAGTTTCTGCACTTGTACGCTTCCACACATAGGTCCTCCTCTGCTGTACTGGGAAAGAGGAAGCATGAGTTATTTTTAAGTACACAAAAGACTTCCAACGTGATCGTTGTGTTTTGTTTTGTATGTTTTGCATATAGGTCCAACATTAAATAAATTTGAGCCCTCTAGAAAGTCTGCAATTAAAATAGTGAAAGCAATAAGAATATGTGTTTTAACAAGAGAAATACTTTTATTTATTTTATTTAAAATATCACCAATCTTCATATGGGTTCATAAATACCTGTCATCTTAGAGGCAATCTTGAAGCTGAAAGATAATAGCTAAACAGGCACTTGAGGTCCAACTTCCACAAAACTGATTAGGTAGACTAAGGCCCTTTCCACACGGGGGGCAGCGAAACGGGGGGAAAGGGGCGGCGCATGCGGGGATGGAGCTTACCTTGCAGCGGGAGGCTCCGTCCCCACGGGGAGCAGCGCACGTTCGCCGCTCTAAATGTTGGTGGCGGCTAGCGGCAGCTGTGGCAGCCAAAATGGCAGCCGGCAGCTTCCAGTGGTGCTCCGCCAAGCGAGGCAGCGCACCAGCCAGAAGCCCGCCCCTGGGCAGCTCTGCAGGGACGCACTAGCGTGTCCCTGCAGTTCTTAACAGGGCGCTGTGACGGGCTAGCGCGCGCAAGTTTTAAAAAGACCACTTGAAAAGTGGTCTTTATAAAACACGGAGCGCCACCCCCGCGGCTGTGCGAGGGCGCTTTGAGGTTTAGAACCTCACCCTTTTCACCATCCTAGCGCACCCCGCGGTGTAGACGACCTCTGTGTGAGGTCGTCCCAGCGCAGGAATTTACCCCCATGTGGAAATGGCCTAAGGTTGCCCTAATAACTGTTATAATATCTGAAACAGAGCAACAAAATGTAACTTTCTCAGACTACAAGTCACAGCACACATACCCAACCAGCACAGTTAGGGCCTTTCCGCACTACACTGTTACAGTGCTATTATTCCACTTTCAACATCCTGTGGAATTCTGGAGTTTGTAGTTAACTGAGGCCAAAGATCTCTCTGGTTGAGAATTCTAAATGCCCCTCCCTAATCTGGAAACCCCAGGATTCCGTAGGATGTTGAAAGTGGAATAATACCACTATAAGACTGTAGTACAGAAAGGCCCATGGTAGCTGGTGGACTCTGAGAATTTCTAAGGCCTATTTTTAAAAAACACTCAGGAAGCACAAAATCAGCCAGATGTGCAACTCTACCTCTGTATTTATTTTGCAAAATTCTTTATGGAATGTTACCAAATATAATTTACAGCTTAACCACAAGGTTTACAGACAAAGCTCTGATACCTGTCTCTGTGTCCTGAACTCAACAGATTTCCATTTTTGTTTTGTTTTTTTAAAGGAGGAGGAGCAGGAGCAGGAGGAGGGGATAAGAAAGTAAAGAAAAGGCTACCAGTTGCTGGAATAATGTGTACGTCTAACTAGAGCAACAGTTGTAATTTGAATTTCTGTTAAAACAGGGAAGGAGAGTAATAAATACCTGCTCATTGCCCTCAGGTTGTATGTGCAGCCTGCTTGTTAAACATTACTCTCCATTCCTGTGCTACTCGCTTTAACTAATCTTTTCACCTGTTTCTTTCACACTACACAGTTATAGCACATTAATACCACTTCAGCAGCTCTGATTCCATTCCATCCTGTGGAATTCTGGGGTTTGTAGTTTTGCACTGAATCTGGAATTGTCTGCTCTAGTGCCACACTATAAATCTTAAGATTCCAGAAGATGCACCAATGGCACTTAGGCAGATAAACACCATCACCATCCTCGCTGTGACTGCTTGATTTTTGGCCCTTTGAGAAGTTCTTTTACATTTTCTCTATCTTATTTCTATGTTAAACACTTCTTTGCTGAACAAGGTGAACACTTCGAGAGTCTTTTAAAAGTGACAAACAACCATAACGAATAAACCAGGGCAAACACAAATACAAAAACCAGTACAGCCATACATCATCCCTCCCATCTCCCTGCATTTCAGCTGAAACATTGGCATTCTGGAGATGCAATAAGATTATTTAGCAATGCTAAGTATGATGATGAAAACATCTCTATTGCTGTTTTTG
The DNA here is from genome assembly GCA_948472985.1 of Iguana delicatissima. Taxonomy (NCBI): domain Eukaryota; kingdom Metazoa; phylum Chordata; class Lepidosauria; order Squamata; family Iguanidae; genus Iguana; species Iguana delicatissima. The sequence continues at coordinate 585,999 of CAOKZL010000731.1, forward strand.
TTATCTTGCTATAAAAAGTCTTTTGCACACAGTTTTGGAGATTGTGTTATCACATAATCAGAAGCTGCACATCCAGGATATTTGTATATATAATCCAGGATATCAGCAGAGTGTATAGTTTCATACAGCCCATTTGTTCCCACTTTGTTTCTCCATTTATGCAAATAGGAAAACAAGCTCGGATGAGGATATTAGCTTCCATGATTCTGGGTAAAGTGCTTCCACACAAACCAGGATTAGAAGCCAGATTTTAAACCAAGGTTTGAAGTTGGCTTGCCAATTCTAGCTTGTTTGGAATCATTGTTACCAGTTTGCACATAATGAGAAGCTTTTTGATTTCCTTGATCCTGCTTTTTTTGCTACTCAAGTGAAGGAAGAAGTGGGGGGGTAATTGGAGTTCTTGGTTATATTACAGCAGACCCAAATTAAGCAAAATAAGGCAATTGTTGTAGGCAAAAAATGCTAGGTGAGGGAGAGGTAACAGTAGCTATTGCCTGGCTTTTCTGCTCCCTGACCATGTTCCTTTATTGGAGGACAGAGATGTGTGGACATGTCTTGATTTCCTAAAATGGTTTCCATCCCTCAGTTGTAGTGGATCATGCTATCCCATCTTCCGTGAAGTAAGATTCAAATGTCTCAGTCCACACTGGTTCAATATAGAGAATATGGGAGGTGAATCATCTTCTCTTTCCCATCAAGCAGCACTAGGCAAGGATCCCACTGGCATGTGAATTAGGTCATCAGAAGATTTCACTTGGACTGCACAACACAGAGCATTACTCTGTAGGTGCTGAACAAGAAGAAACTTTGCTAGGAAGGCCCTCAGCAGCGTCTTTAAATGCTACAGAAAGAAACAGGGAATAAATCATGCACTTCTGGTTAAAACTTTGTGTCTGTCCTAAAAACACTCTACACAAATAGACGAGCAATCGCCACAGTGAAACTCACATTTTCCTCTTGCTGGCACTCTCCATTTTCTTTCCTGCTGGCTTTTTAGTACAGTTCCTTATTCTTGAATGAATTACCTCAATCCTTCTTAAACAACATACTGGCCAGGAAAAGGGTGTGGAGATTATTAATGGAAAAATCCTTGAATCCTTTAACCCAGTGTTCTGCCTAGCAGCAGTTACAGGAGGGGGAGAAGCAAAACAGGATACCAAGCTGTTTATGCAGAAGGAGAAAGATCTAAAACTTCAAGGGGAGACAAATAAACGTAAATATAAAAATAGGTGTGCAGGGAGGGGTGATAATGAAAGTAAAAAGAGAAGGAGGGGAAGGTTGTGGTCTGTACACAAACATGAAAGGAACATTTTTAGGTATACCAGTTACTCAGAAAACACACAACTGGGGGTAACTGTGTGGCAGTGGTTACAGCCAATAAGCATTAACAGTAAACATAAGTAGGGTACAAGGCCTAACTACACTTTTACTAGGACTCTGGTTGAACTGTATCATCTATTCCCATATATAAAGGAATGCCTCTGTATCAAGTCTTGTGCTCTTTCTAGCACTCCCATACTGGAAGCTATTTCTTCTCAGCATGATTCTATGCTAACTGGGTTTGTTCAGGAGCCCATTCATACTACACAATTACAGTACTAGATTCCACTTAGCTGTCATAACAACATCCCATGGATTCCTCGGATTCACAGTTCAGGGAGGGGCATTTGGAATTTTCAACCAAAGAGCTCAACTACCAAACCAAACTACAAGCCACAGGATTACACAGGATGTTGCCATGGTAATTAAGGTAGAATCATAGCACTATAGCATCATAGCAGAATCATAGCACTATAGCTGTGTAGTGTGAATTAGCTCTGGGAATGGCAGAAAGTGATTTCATATGTTGTTTTTAAGGACATATCTTTGCCCATCTTTTCCTTTATCAGCCAAACAAAGATTCGTATTCTTTGGGCTGCTGTCTTTTTATTATATTGTATTGTGAAAAGTGAACAATGAAGAAAGCTAACAGGAAGAACATCAACTAATTTGAAATGTGGTGCTGGAGAAGAATTCTGTAGACACCATAGACTGCTAAAAAGACAAAAGAATGGTGAAAGATTTATACAATCTGAAGAGAAACCAGAGTATGACACATGACAGCATGACACATTGGAAAAGACAGTAATGTTCAGTAAAGTGGAAGCATGAAGAAAAGAGGAAGACCATGCTACTGGTGGATTGATTCAATCAAAGAAGCCACACTCCTGAGACTGCAAGACCTGAGCAGAGCAGCTGATGCCCAAGGATCTTAGAGGTCTCCCATTCATATGTCAAATGCAAGGTGTACGGGCTGAATCCGGCCCGTCAGGCCATTTCATGTGGCCCTCACACCTCTCCTGCAGCTGCAGCACTCTACTTCTGACTGCTCCTCTGTTCAAGTCTCACCGTCAGAGCATCGCTGCAGGTTACAATGGCAACGCTCCATGCAGCTTGCAGAAGTTGGACAGAGGAGCAGTCAGAAGTAGAAGTAGATCACGAGTGCTGGCTGCTGGGCAGTCAGAAGTAGAAGTAGATCACGAGTGCTGGCTGCTGGGCCCTTCTTCAGAATACCAGCAGCCATGGGGCCACAATGTGGGGATCAGGCTCACCAGGTACAGAAAGGGGCATGGGGCAGAAAGAGGCACAGGTGGGGGGAGCAGAAAGAGGCACAGAGAGGGTCTGGGGGCAGAAAGAGACACACAGAGGGTATCAACTGGGACCAAAAAGTTAAACAAAGTTAATGTAATAAACAGTGCTTGGCAGTATTTGTCTGAGGATTAAAAAAATAACTTTCTGTTCTCAAAACTAGTTTTTCAATAAATTGTACAACAGTTGTACACTTGAATATCTGCTTGCCATTATTTTTCCTAGACCTCTAGTTTCAGAAAGAGTTATTACTAAAACCAGTAATAATCGAATGCAGAGGCAATCATTTAATATGATAAAAGAGTGGTTACATTTATCTAGTCTTACAGATACAACCAGCCCTTTGAGGGCAACCGTAATACTGACGTGGCTCAAGATGAAATTGAATTTGACACCCCTGGTCTAAAACAGGCACACTATAAGCCAACCTGCTACAAAGTCACAAGCAAAGAGGGTGGGAAAGTCATCACAGCGTCTTGAAATAGCCATGTGTTAAGATTACATTGTATGAAGCAATGTTTTCTTTAATCCATTTGTACACAAAATGTTTTAACTGTATCTTAAAGATTGGAGTGTCCATTTCCCTTCCTTTAGAAAATAAAGCTGGAAATGGAGCTAGAAGACTGTGAAGCAAAGAATATATTATGTTCAATACAGAAACAGGATTTAGAGAATGCAAAAGGTATTATTGAGCTATTACCATCCCACAGATATTATTGAACTGTCTTGGGCAGGTGTTGTTGCTACTGCTGCTTCCCAAATGCTCAATAAATGCAACAAATAAGCACAGAAATGGACCAAAAAGCAACCTCTGAGATTGTAAAAGATAACACAATAGCAGAGGAAATACCAGGAATTTATGAATCTGGCATCACTGCCGGTAACCCAGGACCAGGCATAAATCACCTCAAAGAAGCCACGTTGGCTGAGAGAATACAACAGCTAATAAAAATCCAGAGAACATCCATTATATGCTTAGTGGGTGACATTTAAAGCCTGTAAAGTTTTACATTTTGTACATCTACTTTGTACATATGGAACATATGCCTGAATGTATTGCTCCATAAGGAAGTATTTGCAGCTTTTGGAGGAATTTAGATCAGGAATTTTCTCCTTTCAATTTTATAAAAACCTAAGAATTACTCAAGTAGGAACTTGTATAATTTTACTGGAAGAATGTCTGAAAGAATTTATTTGGTAACTTGAACAGTTTCCAGCCAAGAAAAAACAAATAGTGTAAATAGTGTAAATAATCCCTAGGAGATAACAATGAAAAACTTTGTATTGTGTTTGCTTTCATAAAAGCCAAGATCAAAATGAACTATTCTGAAGAAGGGAAAACTGAATTTGGAAGTAGAATCATAGAATCATAGAGGTGGAAGAGACCACAAGGGCCATCAAGTCCAACCCCCTGCCATGCAGGAATACACCATCAAAGCATTCCCAACAGATGGCCTTCCAGCCTCTGTTTAAAAGCCTCCAAAGAAGGAGACTTCACTACACTCTGAGAAAGCGTATTCCACTGCTGAACTGCTCTTACTGTCAGGAATCTCTTTTCCTGAATTTGAAGTGATTGCTCCATATTGTAGTCTCCAGAGCAGCAGAAAACAGGCTTGCTCCATCCTCCACATGGCATCCCTTCAAATATTTAAACATAGCTATCATGTCACCTCTTGACCTTGATAGCTATGTTTAAATATTTGAGGGGATGTCATATGGAGGATGGAACAAGTAGACTCAATGGGGAACACATGGCTACCATGGAAAACACAAGTGTTGCAACCCTCTTCTCTCTTCCCAAAATCTGATGCTACAAAATTGGAGTCATTTGAACTGCATCATCAGGAAGAGTGTTTCCTCATGTCTAAAAGCATCAACCCATGAAATGAGCAGAGAAACTCTAAGAATATTAAGAGAATCTCATAGATTTCTATAGCACTAAATCAGAGATGAGGAAAGTCTGGTCTGTGGGCTGCATGTGACCCTAGCTCCCATTTTCACAGAATCAGGGAGTTTGAAGGAACCATAACACCCATCTGATCTCCTTCTTAACAACCACCAAGATGGAACCCCTAAAGTCACCCCCCCCCGGGAGACTCCTGATACCCCAAAAAGTGTCTGACTATTTTTTTTTTTTTTTTTTCCAAAAATTGACCTAAACCAGAACAACAACAACAAAATGTATTTTGCAGATTCCATGCCCCAAACCATCCACTCTCCCCCCTGCCACACAGGGGAAGGTCAGTTTTTAGACCAAAGATCAAAACTGGAAAGTGATATCACATCATTTTCAGCAACACCAAAAACAAAGTATGATTAATTCAGCGCTCACTGCTTTCACCTGGGCTTAGCAGTATTATGGTCAATAATTATAATTTTAGAGTCTCGTCATGGAGAAAGAATCACCGGATAATTTAGACTGAATGGATGTTATTGCTCCATAAAGAGACACATATTCAGTATGCAACCCATCTATCTGATTTACACCACTGCAAGTGGATTAGGACAGACTAGTGTCTCCTTTTAAAACTCTTTTTTAAAAAAATTATTCAACAGTTATTAAAAGTATTAGTAACAATAATATCAAGATTACATTATATCAAAAGAACAGTAGCTTAATTTGTATAACGTGACATACTGTATACTGTACCTAATAAATATATACATAAGAATATATGTACCAAAACAAAAACAAAACAAAAAATCTTCCTTAAATGTTCATCTAATGGAGGAATGGGTGCTTATTTATATATCGGTTTCCAACAAATAAAAATAATACAATTATAATTTTGGTAGAACTCCATTGCTATATAATAATATAAATTTATTAATTGTAATCCTGTACAACTCCGTGGAGATTCATCCTAGTAAATTCAGTTAGTTGTTATAATCATACTGACTCAGTGCAAGTTATTGTAATTTTTCTTCCTTTGTAATTTTTCAGCTCTGGGAGATCTAAATTCAACTCTCAGTTCCAGCTATCCTTAATTTCCCCCATTTGATTTCCCAAAGAGGGAATATTATTTTCCAATCTTCTTTGAATTGTCTTTATACCTTGGAAGTCAGAACAAGCTGCAAGATGTCCTTTGTTTAACCTTCAAAGGTAGCACTTTTGCCACTCATGTTTTTTTTAATTAACTCTGATATCCAGCATATATGAGAATTCCAGTTTCCTTATGGAGAAGGATGGATGGAGGAGAATGAAGACATCTTTAAACTCATGCTAATCATATTGATGTGATCAGCACATGGCTGAAGTCAATTTCAGACTAGGCAAGAGAACCCAAAGAACTCCAGTTTCCAAGTCAATTGCATTTATTAGAGCCAAAAGAAATTTAGAAATAATCAGATGAAACCATTAGCTGACTCTAGTGAACAGGATCCTAAGGATAACTCACCCAAGCTAGTTTCACAGGAGGAAAAGTATGGGCATGAGGGGGTGCTCATGGACCGAGCAGGGAATTGCCTCCTACCATTTCAGAGGAAGGCATGGCTCTACTCAGTCTCCAGATTGTCACTTTGAAATTTCACACTGAACATTATAGAGAAATAAATACTCATTTTAGTATGCCATGCTCACTACTAATAGGCCATCAGATGATTTTAAAACATTAGCTAAAAAAATGGATAACCCCCCACTGTTTGATTGCTTACAACAAACTACTTCTCTTTTTCTGTGGACTGTAGGTATCATCAAGTATCATAATGGTCTTTCTCATAGTCATGCAGCCAAGGGACAGTCAGGCTATGTCACTGGCCCTGCTCTGAGGTTTCACACTTCCTCCACCCCCAGCTGCCATGTTAACAGAATCATAGAATCATGGAGCAGGAAGAGACCACAAGGGCCATCCAGTACAGTTCCTTGTCATGCAGGAATACATAAGTGAAGCATTTCCACCGGATGATCATCCAGTCTCTGTTTAAAAAACCTCCAAAGAGACTCCACCATACTCCACTATCAAACTGCTCTTACCATCAGGAAGTTTTTCCTAATGTTTAGGTAGAATCTCTTTTCCTGAAGTTTCAGGCCATTGCTCCGTGTCCTAGGGCCTTTCCACACTACACTGTTATAGTGTTATTATTCCCACTTTCATCATCCTATGGAATCCTGAGGTTTTCAGTTTAGGCAGAGGCATTTAGAATTCTCAGCCAGAGAGCTCGTTGGCCCCAGTAAACCACAAACCCCAGAATTCCACAGGATGTTGAAAGTGGAATAATAGCACTGTAACAGTATAGTGTGGAAATGGCCCTAGTCTCTGGAGCAGCAGAAAACAAGCTTGCTTCATCTTCCATATGACATCTCTTCAAATGTTTAAACAGGGCTATCACATCATCTCTTAGCCTTCTCTTCTCCAGGATAAACATTCCCAGCTTCCCAAGCTGCTCCTGATAGGGACATCTGCAATATAGGCCATTTCTGCTCCTGGCTTTTAAAATACTGCAGAGCGACCTCTGACAGAGGTCTTCTGCACTGTAGAGTAGACTGGGACAGACTACTTTTTGTAGTTCCATACCTCTGTCTGGTTCTGCACGACCGATACTGGTCGCGCAGCGTGCTTTTTAAAAACCTCCATGCCACTCCGTCGCCACGCTCCAGAGCAGATTTGCAGGTGCGCGCAAGTGCGAGCCTGCAGATCTTCCGGGGGCGAGTTTTCGGCTGGCGAGCTTCTCTGGTTGGTGGAGAGTCTCCACCAACCAGAAGCTGCCATTTTGGATGCCGGAGCAGCATGAAGCAACAAGCTCGCACTGCTCCTCGTCGCAACGGACTCACCTGGATGCTCAGGAAATCTGGTGAGTCCCGTTTTCACGCAGCTCCTTCCCCATGTCTGGAAAGGGCCATAGACAAATACAACAGCACAGCCTACACTCCAATGCTGGATAATGTTACTTTTTTGGACTACAACATTCAGTATCCCCAAGCCAATATAGCCAAGTCCCAGAATACCCCAGCCAGCATACACATCTCAATTTATATGCATGGTACACTTCCCTGGATCATAGTAGTCTAAGTGATCTGGGGTCCAGATACTAGATGCAACTCACTACACTGAGGCCCCTTCTGCAGCACCCTCCCAATAGGGATGGGAGAAAGACAGGACTGGGACAATGCTTCTGTATGACATCATTGCAGTTCTGCCCTTCTCCCATCCCCAGGCAGCACAATCACGGATTAAATCATTGACAGGTTTCTCCCATCAGTGACACATGATCATGCCACCATCTCAGACTTACTTGATCTGTGTAAGCTGCAGAAGTGCAATGGCTGCACTTCCTGCCCCAGTGCAGCCTGGGAAAGCACCTGGCTGTGCTGAGCCAGGAAGAGGCATGACCCTTCCACAGGGAGCCAGCCAGTGTGGAGGGGAGTGCTCCCGTCACAATCCCCTCCCAGCAGGGCAACTGCTGGAATCCCCACCAGAGAAGGATACAGAAGGGGCCATAGAAATTTCTGGGAATAAGGTTTTCTCCTGCTGATATCTAGGCCTCAACATAGGCAGAAGGTATAGTATGACCTTGTAGACAGGACCAGCAGCATGATCTAAGCTGTTCCTTAAATGCATGAGGTCTTCACACAAGCAACATGAGTTTTGAGCTTCGCACAAGATCTGTCACACTTTTTTTTAATCTGGGGCTGGACCCTTTTCCTTGCATACAGCCAAGGATTTTAAAATGACTAGAAGAGAGCCACAACATCATAATCAGTGGAAGCATCAAGAAATGCAGACATTTTGCAAAGCATGCAAAATGAGTATAAGATGTATGAATGTTTGATCTATGAATCTGTTGTCATAAATTATGTTTTTAGACAAGCAAAAATAATATATTTGTAAAATCCAGTTTTTGCTTGGAGAAGAAAGTCTGTGCCATCTGCTGTTTATTATACATTAAAATGTTTCTAATTTAGCCGGCTGTCAGGTACTGTCTGTGCAATCATCAGCATCATCTCTATTCAAATAAAATTCGTGGAGCAAAACATTACCTCACAATCTTCTTTTACCTTTCCACATTAACACTATGAGTTCCTTACAGATATATATCTAGTGCAACCCATCCTATACAAAGCAGATGGCAAACTAATATATTAGTATTTGCAATAGCTTGTTAAACTGTAATAACAACATCAAACAGTGGCAATTTTATAAAGATTTTTAGTGGCAACTTTATAAAGATGAATGCGTGAGACTAGCATGTGAAAAAAAAACTGCAGGAAACACTGCAAATAACTAAGTTTAGTGGAGCTATTGGGGACATAAACATGCAGTGAGAAAGTATTCCCCAGATGGTGGAATATAATCAATTATTGGTCATACCCAACTGCCTACACATGATGATCCACTTGCTAACTCAGCTAGAGCACAATGCAGCAAAAGTTAGTCATGGTGACTGACTGCCATTGAAAGCAATGAAATCTGACACACACAGTCCTAAGCACATTTACTCAGAAGGAAGTTCCATCAGGTTCGTTAAAAGTTACAGTCAATTTATGCTCAACAGGAAAAATGCTTCTCATCACAATGTAACACTACCTAGTATCTCATTTAAAACATTTTTTACTCAGATCCTGTATATGCGCCATTAGTACTTCAATTTAGCTACGATCTAGGCTACAGTTTACTTATACCATATGCCAAAGAGCAGGCCAAGACTAAAAGCATTTTAAATTAGAGACTTCAGGCCATGAGAAATAATGAATATATAAGTGTTTTGCTTGCACACACTGTTTCACAGAGATAGGGTTTTACTTTCCTATCATATAAAATGTATGTAGGGCTGCAGCTTCAGCCACATTTAATGGCTGCTGGATTGTTCCCTTTTAATGTACAACAGATTTTCTTTTGACAAATGTAGACAGAGTGGAAGACAGGTAGGTATTAGCAAGCTATCTCAGCCAGCAGAGTAGGCTCATCTCCTGCATTGTATGGAATGCATGAAGAAAACAAAAGATGGATTCAAAGCAAATGCTGCAGTACCAGCAGCAGCATGGTGAGGCACAAAAGTAGAATCTCTCCACCAGCATGGCCATGCCAGGGCATAACTATGGTGGGAACATGGGAGAGGGCCTTCTCAGTGGCTGCCCCCAGGCCCTGGAATCCCCTTCCCAGAGAAGTTGGACTCGCACTCTCCCTACTTTATTTCTGCAGGCAGGCAAAGACTTTCCTGTTTTGACAGGCATTTGATACTAGATTGTACAAGGTGCATCTCACATAAATAATATGCTGGATCTTGCTAATTGTTGTGCTAGTGTGTGCCCATGTAGGCATGTTTAATAGCATATGTTTTAATCTGGTTTTAATTTTTTTGATCATTTAAATTCTAATTTTTGTACTTTGTGAATTTTTAACTGTGAATTTTTTAACTCGTTGTAAGCCACTTAGAGTCACAAATTGGGAAAAAGGTATCACAACAACAATAGTTCTTGTTGTGTGCCTTCAAGTAGTTCCTGACTTTTGGAGACCCTAAGGCAAATCTATCACGGTGCTTTCTGGGGGATGAGAGTGTGTGACACATCAAGGTCACCCAGGAGATTTCCATGGCCAACTGGAGAATCAAACCCTGGTCTCCATGGTCGCAGTTCAGTGCCCAAACTACTACAGCATGCAGCCTCTCAACAACAACAATGGGGGGGCAAAATGAGGGCATTGCCCCCCAATGAAATGTTCCTTCAGTTTTCAGATTTCTAGCATTGCAGTAAGTTGAAACTTCAATTGAGCATTGAGAAACAGAGTTTAGACTTCCAAAGAAAAGCCAAACTTAAGGAAATGTGAACACAGCAAATATAGCAATTCTAGATGTGAATGATTTTCTTTTTTTTTAATTATTATTTTTATTCATCTTTAATAACATAAAACAAACATCACATCTTACAAATTTACAATAGAAAACAATGTGAAAAAACACAAAGACAAATAGGTGTACACTTTCACATCTCCTCTGTCGATTCCTTTATCTATTCTAATGACTTTACCTCTTACATTTTTAATTCCATATAAAATTGCATTCAGTACTACACTTCTCTCATACAAAACAGATTTTCTATATACAAATCTATTCTACCTTCCCTTATTTTCTTCTTCTGTTTTCTTTCCAGTGATTCTCTATTTAGTGTTTACCAGCAATAAATTATTGAATGGAATTCATTTCCAAAAGAAAAAAACAACAACAAACCTCTACCTTTCTCTAAGTTTCTAAATATTAAATCAAAATTGTTAATTTCTATCCCAAGATTTTTGTTTCGTTTCTCTCTTCTTTTTCCTTTCTGAGTGGTTTTATCCAAATATGATTTTCTTATCCCTCTATCTTATCTCCAACTTTAGTTTAACTGAATTAATCTATTCCCCTTTTCATTTTTATGTACTTTATATAAAAAAGGGAAGAAAAAAATTACCCTGTCTCTACCTTCTTCTCTCTGTCTTAATACTAATAATTGTTTTTACTTTTATTTCTTCTTTTCCCTATTTTTCTAAATTTTTGGATTTAATTTATTTTTATGTACCTAAGTATATATTTCTCTGTCTCTATCTTTAAGCTTCTATCCTATTTTGGCCTTATAAAATTATAATTTCTAATAGTTTCCAGTAGATTTTCTTTTATACATGCGCTGCTAACTTCACGGCTTGACTTCTGCAATGCGCTCTACATAGGGCTACCCATGTGCTTAGTCCGGAAACTTCAATTAATTCAGAATATGGCAGCCAGGTTGGTCACCGGAAGATCTAAAACTGACCACATAACACCTATATTGAAGTCTTTACACTGGCTGCCTATTAGTTTCCGGGCACAGTACAAGGTGTTGGTTTTTACCTTTAAAGCCCTTCATGGCTTGGGGCCAGCCTACTTGCGGGATCGCCTTCTCCCATATAATCCGCCCCGCACATTATGGTCCTCTGGGAGGAATCTACTGCAGCCAATCAGAACTAGGTTGGCTGCGGTTACCCAGAGGACCTTTTCTTCGGTCACTCCCAAGTTATGGAATGGCCTGCCAGAGGAGACCCGGCACATTACCAGTCTTGACTGCTTTAAAAAAGCAGTCAAGACTGTCTCTTCCGACAGGCCTTCCCAGACTAGTGTTCCACTGCCTCTCATCAATTGTCCCTTTGTTTTTAATTGTTTTTAATTGTTTTGTTTTTAACTTTTAGTTTTAATTTTATTTTAATCTGTTTTAATAGTTGGTGTGTTGGGGGGATGGTAGGGTTGGTGAGTGGGGAGGGTGGGCTACATTTGATATTTTAATATTTATATGTTTTGTAATGCCGCCTCGATCCATTTGGGAGAGGCGGGATAGAAATAAATTTTATTATTATTATTATTATTATTATGAGGAGATTTCCTCTTCTATCCCCATTATTGCAATTTTCCCCCATTTTTCTTCTAGGATTAGTAATATTGGTGTCCAAACTTTTTTAAATAGTTCTAATGAGTTATCTGAAAGTATTGTTGTCAGCCTATCCATCTCCATCAGGTCATATAATTTTATTCACCATTCTCTGTACTAGGTGCTTCCTTTTGTTTCCATTTTTTAGTGTAGGTCATTCTAGCTGCTGTCACCATAAAAAGTAATAATTTTTGTTGTTTTTTCCTGAGTTGCTGTATTCCATCTGTCATGTTTAAGAGATATATCTCGGGTATCATTGGAAATTTTATTTGTAAGATTTTTTCGATATTTCCGTGGATTTGTTTCCAAAACTTTTTCGCCTTAAAACACGTCCACCAAAGGTGGAGTAGGGTTCCTTTTTGATCGCATTATCAACACTTATTCTTAGTATTTTTTGTTATTTTTCCAATTTTTACTGGAGTAAGACACCACTTATGTAGGATTTTGTAATAGTTCTCTCATAAAGCCATACTTTTTAAGAATTTTTGGGTCCCTCTCCAAGAAGCTTCCCAACTCTCAAGTCAGATTGGGTGTCCAATATTGTGTGCCCACTTTATCATATATTCCTTTATGACTTCTTGCTCTAATTCTAGGCTAAGCAATATTTTATATATCCTTCCTATTAGATGATTTATACCTCGTTTTAGAAGTTTATCAAATTCTTTTTCTTCATTCAATGCCCACTGTCTTTACATCCATTTTAAATTTTTCAGCCAGTTGTCTCTGTAGAAGCCAATGTGTTGTATATCTTTGATTTATTAACTCTTCTTTATCTTTTAGAACCACCTTATCTCCTTGTATTTTAACCAGATCTTTATAGGTTATCCATTTGTTTAACTGTGGTTTTTCCCTCCTATAGAAAGCCTCATGCATGGATACCCATAATGGTATTTTAGAATAGAATTTCCTTTTATATATACCCCAGACTCTTAATAAAGATTTTCTAATGAAATGATTATTAAATTCCCTATTTATCTTTGATTTTTCATAATATAAATATGAATGCCATCCAAATGGCAAGTCCACTCCTTCTAAAGTTAATAATCTTTCATTTTCCAACTTTATCCAATCTATTAACCAATTAAGGCAGCAAGCATGGTAATATAATCTCAAATCCGGTAAACCCAATCCACCTCTTTCTAATGAGTTCTTCATAATCTTCCATCTTATTCATGGTTTCTTACCATTCCATATGAACTCAGCCAGATCTTTATTCTATTGATTATAGATGTGAATGATTTTCAGTGTTTCACTCTCTGTACTATGGGGGTTGAAGGAAAATTTCACTGGGAGTACAGAATTCTTATTTGCTGGGACAATGCCATTATTTTGCCCCCTCAGAGCTATGCCCCTGGAGGAAGTAGACTACGAAAGTAACTTCTACAGAACGTACATGCTCTAGGTGAAGTACCCTTTCTAGAGTACATCTACAGCTAGACAGTAACTAGCCAGGGAACTCTGTATAATCTGTCTTAAATTTCTTTGCAGATGAAATTGGGAAATAATTGTAGTAAAATCATTCTACAGAATGTCCAAAGTGATAATAAAAGGAAGGAGAAAGTGGGTTCATTAGGACACAGGAGTTAGAGCCTCTGAGGTGCAGTGAGGAGTAAAGTTTTCAAAAGTGTTCCTTCATGTTTTATTCTAGCCAACCAATAATTCATAATTAACATACAGATTTGATAAACATTATTGTTCCATCTGTTTCAAATCATGACCTTTGTTCTGGCTAAACAGAGAAGCCTTCAGTACTGTTTTTGACTGCTTAATCAGAGAAAAGACTCTGTGACTCAAAATGCATCAGGTTCAATAAAACACAGCCTCAGCGCACAGCCCCTTTGAGGTTTTCTTTCATGTATTTCTTCTGTTCAAAGTCCATTATCTCAGTAATAATACAACCTGGTAAGCCAGGTCAGTATTATTACCATCACATTACAGATGGAGTAGTGGTTGCTACTGAGATAGAAGCTTGCCCAAACCAATAATCAGCAAATTCTAAACACA